>SEMN01000036.1:687716-1375433 GCA_005408345.1 Macquaria australasica | reverse complement strand
AATGCCAAATTCTGTTGTTCTATCAAGCAACAACAAACTGATTCACAAACACATGCCTGCAGCTACCAAACATTGGATCAGATTAGATTAGTGTAATAAGCAATACTGTACAGTAAGTAAATGCCGCAAAGACTTTAGTATTAAAGGTGCAATCCACACTTTTACTCAAATTCAACCACAGTAAACAAACTGAAAATGTCATTGACTGATCAGGTGACACAATGGTGATGTGTGAGTGTAAATATATGATTTACTGAAGCAATACAGAAGACTGACAAATCTGCAGAGTATCAGAGTATATGAATATAACAACAATATACTGTACTAATTAAGCAACATTACAGATCTCAGCTTAATATTAAATGAGTCTAGAGGATAAATATAAAAATAAAGCATGGGGTTTATATGTTTGTGTTGTGGGAGTTGTTGTATGAATGTGAGTACTGTATGGCAGGAGTGTTGTAATGTATAAAATGATAGATAAAGATAAAAAGGCAAAATCAAGCATGCATTAACACTAGGGCAACAGCTTACATTTATATTCATTATCAGTTTATCTGAGAAATACCCATCGTAATTTCCCAGAGCCCAAGGTGACATGGCGGAATTCAAATGCCTTGTTTTTCCCGAGTAAAAATCAAAAGATATTCAATGTACTAACATACTGTATTACAAAGAAAAGCAACAGGTTACAAGGTTAAAATTGTATCAGTATACACTGATATAAAACACAGAAAAGCAGCAAATCCTCACAATGGAGAAACTGAAACCAGGAAATGTTTGACATTTTGCTTAAAAATGAACTGAGACGACGAATTGAAATAATAGTTGCCAATTTATTTTCTCGATTCAGCTTTAATTAACACCCCCATTAACGCCACCTTCTGAGGACAGAGCAATCAATATATAGAACCGACATGACATGCTTTGGACAATGTGGGTTTAAACTCGTCTTCAGTCCTGAACAGCTGGAAATATAATATATAAAGCAACAACAGCCTATAGACGTACATGACCAGCCTTAAAGCCCCTACGCAGTCATTGTCCACCCACACAGGTGTTTTCACTTAATCCTATCAGGACTGTGTGGGTTTTGTAAAGATTGTGCATGATTGTTGTCTCACTCTCTGCTCAGCTTGTTGTATCTGTTAGGACGGGACAGCTAACACCTTTATAATCCTAATTGGGACATGGTGTTTGGTGACCTCACATATTTCCCTGCAAAAATATACTATCAATACTTTTCAGTTCATACAGAGAATATTTAGCCTGGAAACAGAAACAAAAAAAATGATTCACTGTCGCAATGTTTATTTTTTTAACCGCTCTCCGCTGAGAAACAATAAAAATGCCAACGCACAGCGGACAGGCAGTGGTTTGCCTCGCTACTTGGTTAAATAGACCAGACCTTTACTTTGTTTTACTATTAGCCTATTATTTATTTCAGGAGCTTAAATATACAGGAAAATAAACATTTATACGGAAAAAAACTGGCACCAAAAATTCAAAATTTCGAACCCTGCGCCCCACTTACCCGAGAGGCTCCTTGAAAAAAACACAAAGTTAACAGAAACACTGAGGGGTCATCACAATGTTGAAAGTTTCTTTGTCTTATGTAACTTAAATCCTGACCTTAGAGTGACCATAACCCCTGAGATCTCTGATATCCAATTTGACAAACTTTGCCTGCAAATAGGGAATATCTTCATTTCAATATAGGTTTATCAAATTTAAACGTTGTCAGTGAAAAGAGAATTTTCAGTAACAAATACTGTATATCTCTCCTGTTGCTGGACATAAAGTGTCAAGAGGTCATTTATTGCTTATGTGAACTGCTTTTATTCTAGTTTTACAGTGCACTGACAAATGCGACACTGATTTCTCTGAAAACGATTGGCTCAGCTTGTTTCTGTACATTCAGGTAGTTTTGCAATTGATGACGATCTGCAGTTCCTTGGAGCTGTGAAGTACAGTCTGATCTGATCTTTGATTGATTCACTGATTACTATCAACTGTGCGAAGCCAAAGCTGCTATGGTTTACGCTAAAAAAACGTATCACAGCACAGAAATGCCCACATTGAAGCTGCTTTAACTGCAATAACAAATATAACTCGTGCTGATTGGAACCACACAGAAAATAACTGAGGTTTGTTGGAATGCCCCGTCAAGGTTCCTCCTGTGTGACTGAAATGGGGCTTTTGTTTTGCTTCTTGATTGAGGCAGGATAATTTCACCAGTTTGTTTCGAGGCAAATCAACATGTTTCAATAGCGTTTTGGAATCAAGTGACGATCAAGTGCGAGAGTCGAGTGATCTCTCATTATTCTGGTAGCAAGAAAATTCTCAAAAGAGGAAATGCTACACGGGAAACGAATTGCATTTGCTGTCTGTTTTGGAGGGGGAAAAAGACTCAAGCACAACACTCAACGGCTTGTTCAGGTGGCTATTTGTTCAATAAATACTCCAGAAAATCTGTCTTCTTTTTCAATCTAGTCCATCTTTAGTAGTTTTATCATAGCAGACCTAATTATTTTACCTAGAAAATTTCAGCCTGATGTATGAGGCATCTAATTACCTTCTGCATGCCCTGCAGAGCCTGCTGCAGGAAGCTGAGCTGCTGAGAGTGTGTGTTGTCCTCCTCACTCCTGATTGGTTGGTTCTTGCCCTGTTCCTGTTTGAGCAGCTCCACCTCGTTCCTGTAGGCGTCCAGCTGGCAGCGCAGGGAGTCATTCTCCTCCTTTAAGGTTTCTGCTTGGGAAACACCTACAGATTCATACGGCACACAAACACACACAATGACACATACGTAGACTGCCTGGGAAATCATTAAACCAGTCCAGTTTCTGCCTAAATGCCAAACTCTATTGTTCTGTACACTCAGAAAGAATTTCTCTCTCAAGAAACACAAACATATTTCCGTTTCGTTTCGTTTCATTTTAAAGAAAGCCAATTAATGTTTCTTCATTCTGTAACTGCTTCTTAAAAATCACAAGCTCTAGTTAATTATTCATGAAAGCTTGTAAACTCATCGAGAACATACCTGAATTCTTTCAAATTTGAGATGTATTTTCCCAAATAGATCACTGGTAACTGCTGACTGAAACATCAATCTCACGTAATTCCCACATATCCACCAACTTTAAACTGTAACTAACATTATCATAAGTCTTTATTCTTTTACCTCATACAGACGCTGATGCAAAATTAATTCTGTTTAATCTCAATTACAGCGAAAAATGTAGAGAAACCCCCTCCAGAGACTTTTAGACAAAGAATCAGTCTCCTCATTTTACATTTGTGAACCAAATGCAGAGTATGAGAGCCTTTAAGAAATTATGTTCCCATGCAGGCACTGAAATACAATCCCTTTTGAAAAATGCCAAAAGTGCCTTTTATCTCTAAATAGGCTTTTGACTTCAATAGGATTCTCCTTTTTCCTATTCTTCTTTTTCCTATTAACTTTCCTGAGGAAATTTAATGCACACTGACCTCCATGCGACTGAAAGCAGAACAAAGCCGATGTATTGATTTTGATCTGAAATCCACTGCTAATATATTAATAAATGCCCCAAAATCTGATTTTTCAGTACACTCACAAACTCTGAAATAATATCCTACAGTACACAAAGGGTTGGCCCATACAAGGTGTACAGCACATCTTATGGTTAAGATCATGTATCTACTGGTCAGGGTTAAATTACAAGAATTTACCCTCAATAATTTTCAAAGCAGCACATTATGCCTATCTGGCTACTATCTATTAATAATCATGTCTGCTTCAGGCAATCTTTTAATATCTATTTTAATATCCATGTTGCATTTGTCACCTTATCCACTGATTGAATGGAAGTTAAATTGACTATTGTCTCAAGGCTATCAAGTTTGTCTGTAAGTGTTAAAACAGTCCTCGTGAAGCCTTGGACCCCTCAGGAGCAAACAGACTGACCATCATGCATCTGTGCATGGGTGTGAACGTCAGCCCCCAATCCAACGTTGGAAAGGTGTGGGGGGAGGGGGTTTCTGAAGCTGTTCAACTCTCTGACAAGCAGTTCTGATGGAGTATATACTGGTGCCTTAAAACTATTGTCCGGCTAAAATCAACACAATTACATCAGCTAAAGTCCGAGCTTGAATCAACTCAACTGCCTGGTGACCACACAGTCTTTCCCATCATTTTCTTAATCTATTTATCCATATCGGGTAGCTTGATAGGTTGACAAAGCCCTGATGTCTACCTGTAGCTCACAAACTACACTTATGTTAAGTTTTATCCTGAAATTCTTCACCTAACTTTAAGTCAAACTGCTTTTTTTGTTCTTCCATGGTGCAGTATGTTTTTCTCGCTGATGCCAAAGATAGAATCAGTAACGTTTTTACCATGCTTATTTTGTTGTTGTTATTGTTTCTTTGCTTTTTCATTTTTATTTTTTTGTTTTCACACAACTCTTAAATGAGCAGACCACTTGTGGGTTTGCCAGGGTGTGAATCAAAATCAAAAAAAGATGCACAGTTTGGATTCATTAATAGACAAATGCATATTTCATGAACCCCAGGTTGTTTTGTTTTGAGGGCAATTTACACTAGAACAAAAGCAAGAAGCAGAATTTGAGAAAAGTTGTGTGAATCAGGCTCATTCTGGCAATCAATGCAATAAACTAAACTTTAAAATATACTACAATTGCATAGCCGATTCCTTAAGATGGCGTACAGAGGGATGTAAGAACATAATTTGCATTTCCAGTTATTATAATAATAATTATAATAATCTGAAAGACACCCAATAATAAGATGTCTAATATTTCTTCCAGATTGGTGCCAATAAGTAAGAATCATTGACTGTATGCAAGATGATGATAAAATAATGATAAAGATGAGATGGTAACAATATCCTGAATCCTATCCTGTGTTCAATTTCACCTCTGCAATTAACATGTGAATGTTTTTTTTTCTTCTCAAGCTATGTGTGGAAACATGATTAAAATAAAAAAAACTGAGATATGGAAATATATAGATGGACATGGAGACCCCAGCTTGTGTGCCAGTGTATGTGTGTGTGAGGCAAGCAAGTGGTGAGGATAGTATTGATTATCAAGTCTTATTAACATTTCTTCCCAAGGAAAGCCAACACTTTCTGTCCAAGATTCTGTCCAATTCCCCCCTGTATTTGTGCTGAATTTCCCTGGTGAGGAATGTTATCAACCCTAACAAACACATGTACCGGCACGCATGTACGCACACATAACACACCACGCCAGGGAAGGAACAGTTTATTCTCCCATTGCTGTGCGTGCTGTGACAGAAAACCCTCAGCCATAACTTGACATCCGAGATTTCTTTTCCAGCCTTGTACTCATGTGTCTGTGTGCCATTATGTACTGTATACCCAGCTACATCATTTATCAAATTCCACCAAGTAAGCCCCCAATATGACATATTTTTATTAGACGAAGCTTCAGCAACACTAGAGTTATTCCCTGTTTAATTTTTTTCTTTGGTCGCATATCAGATTTATCAGTGCAGAGAGTAGTAATAACAAAGTATCTCCCGATATGAAGCCTAAAGGGCGCGACTTTCCTTCAGGAAGAGATTTCAAAAGATTAGCTCCATTTCCTGTTGCGCACAGCTTATTTATCTCTTATTGTGTTGCCTGTTTCTAAAATCAGATTACAGGTTCTTTTCAGAGGTAATGCAGGCCTCGACTCTCTCTCTGTGTGTATGTGTGTGTGATTTAGGATTCAATGATTTTTTTGTGCTTTCAAGGGGCTCTTTTGTGACAAACAGTTGTAATGAATACGTGGGAAAATTGCAAGAGACCAATACTGTGCTCTAGAGAGGAGAATAAAATGATGGTGTGCGTCAAACATTTACCTCCACCCTCGAAGGCCATAACATAATTCGTGACCACAACAGCACTTGTTTTTAGATTTATAAAACTATAAAACTTAAAATGCAGCTGAGCTGTTTTGACTAACGTATCAAACAGCAGCCAAATTAATTCAGTGGTGTAAGAATTAATTTTGCCATCTCAAATCTCTGTGTTGAAGAGTTTTATTAAAAACTAAAGCTGTTTCCAAACGTATTACAATATGCTGATTCTAATTGTGTTGAGTATACAGTTCTTTCACACATTAAAACATACAAACTAAACAAATTTGTTTTAATGTGGTGTTAATGGCACACAATTCAATGCACAAATAATTGAAATAACATATATATATATATATATATATTAGTTATTTCAATTGCAAAGTTAAGTCATTTTTTTAATTTTAGTGACATGTACAGTATTTGCTGGTAGGACAGTATGTGACAACATCTCAGTACCCACCTCATTCAGCACCTGTACACTGTTTAGTGTCAACCCATATATTTTTACCTGAGTCCTCAGAGTCTTTGCTGTTGGTAGCGGAGGAGTCCACCATGTCATCGTCAGACATCTCCATCTCCTCTTCTCCTCTGATGCCCATCAGCTGCTCATTGTGCATGTTTCTAATCTCCTGCAAAACACAAAAACAGAAGCAGGTAAATATCTGCATTGTGGATATACTGCATACCTTCTCCACTGCTCATAAAACAATTTCAGACCGCAAAACATATGCAAAAAGTCCTGCAAACACACACACACACACACAACCATATGTTTAGTGTCTTTGGGGTTTCAGCTCAAGGTTAACAGGGACCAGACATGCAGACATGAAGTCGTTAAATATACACACACATCTGGACCGGGTGGAGTGAATGACACCATCCCACATGTATACACGCTTATGCTGCATTTGTCAACGGTAGGAAGTGGCAAGAGGGTAACGCGTCAACCCCAGACTCGCATTTGAGCTACCAAGGAGTAAAAAATATGAACGTCTGCAGCGTTTGTTTGGTTGATTTTGATAAAATCATTTCAAATAATGTGAAAATTCTATGACCTTCAATCTGGGCACTGTTAGCCTGGAACAGCTTGACCTTCAGAGAGATCACATTGTGCTGCCAACCTCCTACCTTACTATTATTGGCTGGTAAGCGCACGTGCACACACACATGCATCTGTTCTGTCACATTGGAGGGCACAAGGCCTTTGTACTCTGGTTAATGCAGTGTGAAAGTATATAGAAGATAAAAGACAGCGGGATTAAAACAGGCTATTGAGCATGATAAAGAACTAAAGATCAAAGAGCGCTGTAATCCTTCATAAATCTAACGTCTTGCTGTTAGCAATGAGAACCCCCCCCAAATGCCATCCAAGAATGTTTCAAAGTAGCTGTGAATAAAACATTACAAAATGTCTGTTTATTATATATGTGACTCACAACTACTGAAAAAAAATATTACAATTCAGACATTTTCCAACAAAGTTCAAGGGTAGAAAAACAACACAAAAAGCACAGCATGCGATAACTGCAATGGTGGTTACATTTGTTTTCCTCAACCATCTGTTTTTCAATTTGTCCACTTCAATTTCCTGTGCCATGTCAAAGGGGAGGAAAAACTGGTGTCCCTTAAAAAATATAACAGTTTTCACCTTAGTGAGAGCAAGAAGAGACGTGACATTTTGCCTGTGCAGATGATTTCCTCTGCAGCAGAAGTCACCACACTAATATATTACTAAGACTGATTCTCCACGGTATTCAGTAGAGCCTTTCACCAAACTTACAAATGTTGATGTAAAAATAAGATCATCCATTTAAAAAACTCTAAAAAGTCTGTGTAACATTTAAACATTTATTTGCCCGTGCCTTCCTAAAACGTTACAAATCACTGTTGGAAAAATAAATCAGTTTCATGTTCTAACAACGCCATGGTTAAGGTTTTGTTTAGCTGTAGGGAAAGATTGCTATTTGGGTTGAAATAACTACTTTGTCAAGGTCAGGGGATCTTAGTCACCATGGTTACAATAATAACCACTTGGATAAGATTAGGTAACAACCGCGGTCATGGCTAAAAGTAGCCAGCGTTTACTGTTGGTAAGTAACAGCGGTCTGCCATATTAAAGTCCGGCGTTTTGCCGCACCAACCATCCATCCATCCCTGAACTTCTCCATCTGTGGACTTTGTGGCCCTATCACAACGTCACACTACTTCCTCCTTTGCTCCAGATGGAAAAGTATTTAAAAACTTAATTTGCATCTCTCTCCTAATGTAACAAAGCATAGATGTTTGACATGGAGAATAAAAACAGTTATCTCTGTAGAGGTACTTTTTAATTAAAAAAAAACAGCATGCACAAAAGGATGGAACATTTTTACAGAAATAGAGAAAGGGAAGAGAAATAAAGAGTGACTTATTGGATTTTGATTTACTTCATTTAGGCAACTAAAAGAAAACGATCAAGTATAAATCGTGTCACCCATGATGTTGTGATAGAGTTATAGCCGTACATCTGCTGTAGTCTGTCTGGTGTGCAGCTGGTGAGGCAGTTTGTCTTATTATAGATACAGTGATGGAAACAAAACCCAGCCTGACTGAGGAACCGAGAATAATTCAGGAGCTGATTTACACTTATGTTGAACACCTTTCAACCACAGCGGTAAAAAACATCCGGATCTGAACATACACTCACACTGTGCACTACAACCGCTGATGCAAAGCCTACTGTCATTACACTGGGGAATTAACAACAATATGTAGAGGCACGGTGCTCCACCTAACAGCAAATCAATTCGTGGGTTAAAGTGTAAAGTGTGATTAATGTATCAACACTCTGATGTGGACAGCTCCCAGCAGCAGTTCTGAATGCTTGCTAATGTCATAGATCTATTTCTGGAAAGTTATTAGCATTTTCATAGTTCTGCAGGGGATGGAGCAGAATGAACGCTATTCTCTTTTGATACTGTACATGAATATTCACAAAGAATAGAACTTCATTGACATTCAACAGAGAAAATGTTTCAGTAACATGCTGTGAAAAAGCTTGATGCGTGTTGTCTCTGTGTGGATATACCACATTATACGCTGTGTTTGTGTGTGTGTGTGTGTGTGTGTGTGTGTGTGTGTGTGTAAAATATCTGGTTGTTGATCTGTAATCATGTTTATATATTTATCTATACTGTTTATATATTTACAGATCCAAACTTTACCAATCAGATCTACACCTATTGCTGCACTCTCTATTAAAAACAACACAGACACGATTAAACACAAATCTTCACCATAATGAATGTGGTATTTGTCTGACAGTGAATAATAATGAACAAAAGCAAAGCCCTGTCAGTTTCTGAAAAGAAGTATGAGATAGATAACCTAAATTTCCTGCCCCAAACAAACCATGCAAAAATGCAGTTATTTTACTACGTCTGTCCATATATGACAGCTGGCAGCGAATGATGAGACAGTTTAGAGCAGCAGAGAGGCATCAAAACAGCCTAGAAGTTACCTGCTCATTGAAGCCCTCAGAGACCAAATCTAGAGGCTCGTGAATTTAAGAACCCATTTACACCCAGTATTAACATGTGATCTGTATGACATCTGATCATACAGCTGTTATTAATAAACATTCTTCTTATCTTGATTCTGCCTGCATTGTGATGGCATTCCAGATATTTATTTCATTTACACCTTTAATTAACATGCGAGTTTCCTTATCCATATGAGATATCCAGATACAGATCGCATGTTGATAGTTACTAAAAAAAACATGTACTTACCAACTCAGGTAAGAATTTCAGCTTTGGATTTTGTTTAATTTTGGAAATAGACAATTATATTGATAAAATGTGTTTAAAACTCTGCTTAGCTATCACCCATCCTCCTAATGTCCCTTTATGTATTAGAAAGACAAATTTGTATGGATATAGTGCTCACACTTCAATCTTCTTTAAAAGTAGATCTTAGTAGATTAAATTATAGAGTTTTGACAAGCTAAACCATGCAATTTTAACTGATCACATGAATTTCCAGGTTGCCATCAGGAACAGAGCTTCCGGTAGATTAAACTTCCTCCCTTTGGAGTTCCTCAGGGTTCAATTGTAGGTCCCTTGCTGTTTTTTTTCCTACTTTGCTTATACAAAACCACACAAAAGCCATGAGCACAGTTAATCTTTTTTTTACTTACTACAAAAGGTTAAAAAGTACTAACAGTATAAATCAAATCACTGCTAAAGAGGTCCTTACTAAAACTACATACAGCTACATACATTCTTGTAGATGCAGTGATAAAAAATAATCTTTAAAAGAAATCTTACAGGAAAATTAAAATACCAACCTCAACCTGTTTGCGCCACATGTCCAGGTTCTTCCGCTGAGCTTTCGAGAAATGGTCCCATGCCTTTTGTTTGGAAGCAGCGTGGAATACGGACACAATCTGTTCAACTGTGGTGAAGAAGAAATATGTAGATGTAGGTAGGGAGGGGCAGAAGAAAGAGAAAAAAAAGAGGGAAGAGGGGAGGAGAGGAGGAGTGAAACAATGAAGTCAGCTGGGGAAAAAAGAGCCGTGTGGCTACAGTATGTATATGTTTCAGACCTGTGTCAAATATTGATACATTTTTTATTATTGTTTACACAGATATAGTATAGATGTTGCCACATAGCATAACACATGAGAGTCACACTGAAACTAATATTAGCGCATTTCTAAACTTTTTTGACACTATCATAAAAAGACAACATGTCGTAAACTCTTTTAGTCTCGTACTCCAAATATATTTCATCGGTCTTGGTGTGTGTGCTTTTGATGATATTATTATAGCAAAGCTCTCACATGCGAAAAAAGTCGTATTGATAGGTGCATAGGATCAAAACCTCTTGACTGTGTGTGGGGTTCTTTGGTTTCTTCAGAGTTTAATGATGTTCTATAACTTATAGAGGAGTGAGGTATTAATGCAAGGAGAGGAGAAGCAAAAAACATATTTCACTGTGTTGTGCTTCCATGCTCCATACCATCTACTGACATTAAGATTTACAATTCTCTTCACCTATTAGCCTGACCTCACTAATAATTAATACTCTGTCCAACAGATTTATACACAGCACTTAATATCTTAAAAGGGTGCAATTATTGGAGACAGAGAAAAAAAATCCTCATGAAATTGGTTCTAATAGTAGGGCCCATGAGAGATCCCTAGTTGCTTGGGGAAAATAATAAGAGCTAAAACTGGCTGCCATCCTCTCAAAATTGAAATTGAACTTTTTTATTGGAAGGGAATGTTTCAGATAATAAACCATACTCTGGGATGTATTGTTTTATATGCATGTACCATTATCAAATCATTTTCATGTTCATTTCTAAATTTCTTCATTTCTGTACTGTAACTTGATGAGACCATCAATGAAAAGATCAGCAGCATCTATTGGCCCCTAAACTGTATTTTATATTTTGATTCAATCTAAATTGGTAGTTCTATGGCGTGAACAGAGATGGCTTTATGGCATAAAATTGGAAATAGGATGTTGTTCTTCCAGTGTGAACTGCATTAAAGCTTACAGGGTTTTGGCACTAGCAGATGGTAGGTTGACTCAAAAACAGATTAAAATAAAACAAAACAAACCACTTCCACCATGTTTATCGTCCTGTTTCCCTAAGGCAAAGGAGAAAACTTTTAACCAAAGAAGCAACATCCTCTGTGTGGCACAAAGCAGTTGGGCTTATAGGAAATCTGGTTCTAATTCTGAGAGACATTTGAGATATAGGACATAATGTTCAAAATGTTTACCAGCCAAAAGTTAAATTATATTGCAGTTGGGCGCTGTGCATGTGAAGTCTCAGTCATTTTTCTTTTCTGTAACAATACTCACAGATATTGTTTGTCATGTACGATAAGGCAGCAAACGGTCCACATAAGTTGTTATTTGTTCAAATGCACTTTTGTCAAATCTGGTTCACCATAGTGTGGCTTACAGAAGAGAGACAGGAGAAAATCCAACTCAGATCAGACGGACAAATCATATCTTAAGACACAAGCGTAGACATTTAAGACAAAAATATATTTGACATATTTAAGCCTAAAAGTAATTTTAAAGAAACCAAACCAACAAAGCAAAAAGAGCAGAAGAAAAAACACATTTTCTTTTTGTAGATATTCTGCTATTTGGCAGCTAACTGATGTTGTGTCATTGTGTTATCAATCTTTAATCTACTCACCTGTGGCAAATACCAATACAGACTTGTGTGATGGCTGTGCAGGCCTGCAGGCATTCATTTAGAATCATAAATACTTCAGCATTCATAAGATGCCAAGATGAACTCTTGTGTTTTTTTTGCTGACTGGCTTCGTTCCTTCCTTCATGGTACTTTGGAGGCTATCTTGTTAGACTACAGCTGAAGACAGTGAACTCAGCATTACCTATGAATAGATTCCCTCCATCACGCAGTGCAATAACATTATAAAAACAACAAGATGGCTGTAGAACTCCATGTATCTTGTCACCATCACATATTGCATCTTGTACACTATTGATATGTTCAGGGTTAAGACTGCATCAGCTCCAGGATAGATTATGCTGTATTGATATTGCCATTTCCCTCTAAAGTGCCTGCGTTTATGTTATGGATGTATATACAGTAGAGGCGCTTACATTGGACACTATAATTTAGTCTTGGAAAAATGTACGTATACGGTAAGTGTATGAGTGTATATTAGGTGTCAGTATTAATAATACATTTATTCCCAGATTACTCTAGTTTCATTGGTCAATGGGGAATGGAGGAACAGGGCAAGGCTGTGACGCTGCCATTTGTAATGTGTAAGTATTTGCAATCTACTGCTTTGTCTCTGCAAACACCGGCAGTCACCACATTTGGAGGAGGCCCTGTTACTCGCACGCTTAGATGTAGGGGTGTAATGTAACAAAAACTCTAAAAAGAAGATTTAGTATATGTCAGGATGTGTCTATTCATTTGTTGTTGTTTTGACAAATGATTTTTCTCACTCTGCACTGCTGTGGGACTCAATCAATCACTCACTACACTGAAAATAAGAGAGTCCAACACTGGCATTAGTAGAATTTATGGTAAGGCTACAGTGTTACTTTTTACTTTGTGTATTAGTATTTACTTTATTTACAGCATGAGGATGTTTGTGTCTCTACTGCACAGGCTGAAACAATGAAATGAAAATGATGGTTGTTAAGCTAGTAGAAGCGATATAAATCTAATTTAATTCAATAAATCCTATGATATTTGTATGTCAAAGGACAGATCAATCAAATAGTGAGTAGAACTCAAAATCTCAAAAATTGGCAGTGTACCAATCCAGAGCAAATCAATTAGCAGGTATGGTAAGAGGACACAAGGAGGATTTGCTCAGGAAAATGGTCCATTTTATAAATTAGAATTGACAAAACTACTTCAGATTGACTCTTGGCTAGTTGTAAGAGGCTGGAAGAGACATCAATTAAGATAATTTCATTTGAGGACTTTAAGTGGCTAGTGACATTGGCAGAAAAAACTAAAATCCAACTCCAACAAATTGCAGATTCCCTGTGTGTTTATACAGTACTCACGCCCAACCCTACTGGTGGGATATGCCTTGGGCTGCAGCCAGAAGAGGGCATACAGGCCAAACCCAACACAGAGCACCCTTTCTTCCATGGCAGAAGGGTGGGTGGAAAACTCAGACAACAGAGGAAGAGGATGCTTTAACTGGGCTTTTTTCTCCTCCTCTCTCGAAGCACTGAGTGGTGAAACAATCCCTCTGGTGAGAGCGAAGCACCCAGGAGATCTCCCCTGTGTTTTTGATGGAAGGCAGTCAAGCCTAGCAAGACATGTCAGAAACTAGCTGTGGTTAGGGCCACGGCACAGCCCACGGTAGCAGCAACACTCCTGGTCAGGTTTTTCATTTTCCCTGCTAACAGGGACACAACCATAAGGTCTCGTATTCCCTGACCAGTTAGCAGAAATAGGTGCGAAATGGATGGGCCGTCAGCACTTTATTAAATGGGGGAATGCCTTAGAAGCAGTGGCAGGTCTGGGACAGCCCAAGAGTGGCGCCAATATATAGAACTCCTCTGATGATTAATGCTTGCTTGTTGTGATTTTGGGGCAGGATATGTTGTCAGCTAACCAAGTAATGGTGGAAATCCAACTTAATTGCAATAATTGTTTAAATATGCCGCACAATTTCTAACAGTCTCATCGTCTGGAAGGAATTCATAGTGTTGCAAACGGTTGTTTGCATGGAAATAGGACCAAAATAGTTGTGTAAAGAATGAAAAAAGAAAGCTTGAGAGAGAAGTTAGAACCCTGCTTACTTCTGCTTACCAATCACTGTGATTGTCAGTTTTGGAAAGTTCCTGAACAGTGTATTTTTGCAAAGGGAAAACTGTAGCGTTCCTCGCAGACTTTGGGGGAGAAGTGATGTAAACATGAAAAGCTAGCTTTGTTATGTACGTAGAGACAAAGTCAATAACAAATGAAATGCATCACTGGATATTAGTTTCATGATGTTTATCAGTAAAAATAGACATTTGTATACAATCACAACTGAATTTTATGCTTCAGAGATGCAGATGGGAAAAATAGCAGAGCATGAGCTAATGGCACAAAGCTGGAATGGTGATGAATTACTCAATCAAGGAGAGATCTTCTCAAACAGACCATCTCCTCTCTCCAATCACCTTGACCGAAGTGTATCTGTGTCGTTGTTGCTACGTTTTTTTTAAATAAATATTTGTCAACTGTGCAAACAAACATGAGTGGACTACCGTTTTCTACTCTTAAAAACACAAACAGAAAATCCTATAAAATCTTAAAGTTGTCAGTGGCCATAATTTTACTGGATCACATGCTTTGTTGCTATGGCATTCAGTAAAATCAGATATTATATATGTGTGTATAATATATACACACATCAAAACGGAGCTTTCAATATAAGTAATTATATTCAAGGTGACAGAAGTGTGAATGCCTATAATAATGTGTCCTGGGATGTCAGTCAGGAGCTCTGACAAAAGCAGAGTCTGGTAAATATGGATGTTTCTTTTGTTCACAGGTGTGGTGTGTTAAACCGCCTCATGGGAGAAACAATCTCAGTGTTGACATTTGCATGGGTGGAACTACGGCGAGCGAAAGACAAACTCATGAATAGAAATAAGTGTTTGTATGGATTATTGTGTCGGATGTGGATGGCCTTTAATGAGAGAGAAAGAAAGAGAGTGAGGGAGACTGACAGAGAGAAATAGACACACAATGAGAACGAAGCAAAGAAAGAGAAAGTCCTAGGAGGTTGTAACCCACTTCAGTCTGCCCTTTTGAAACCAATACAACGTAGGCAGATATTAATACAAGCTTATAAATATACATCAAACAGAGCAGCACAGTAATGGCCTGATCTCAGGTGACAGATCCTCTCCATTGTTGTTTTCTGCCATTCAACTCACCATTCATAGTTAGTTGTCATACATGTTGAATACATTGTAATGTATCAGATGAAATGGAAAAAGGAGAACACATTGTTGAGTGTAACGGTAATACAGAAAGGCAGTGTAACGATAAACAACCTGAATGAATGTACGAGATAAAAGGTAGAACAACATACCTGATATGCACAAAGATTTGTTCATAAAGTATACGTACAACACAGTACTTTATCATATATCTTATGTTATAATAATGAGTGCTTTATACATATATTGCATAGTAAAATAGGCCAATTTAAGCCTTAAATGCCTTCCAAAACTGAGCCCCTATGTTTTCAGTGGGAAATCAGATGATTATTTTCATAAATATCAAAGTAAAATGCTACAGTTTGCAAAAGTTAAATCCCTTAAAACCCTTATGAAAGTATTCAATGCATAAAATGTAACTAAAATAACCTCTTAAATAATAGTTAAAAACTTGTACAGGAGCTGTTGTAGGGATGGAGAAGTTTCAGAATAACAGAGAAACATGCATTTAAGCATGTTAGCAGATGGTAATTATAATATAGTGTGATTCATTTCATTGTCTTTTACTACTGCCATTTTATCTCTAAAGGTCACCAATCATTTTTTTGCTCATACCTCTGCCTTTGCTGTTATAGTTCACTATGTTATTACTCTGTTGTAATTTAGTATTTGTTCTCATTTACCTTGCATGGTCATATAAAGTCTAATAAATGAATGGCTAACAAATGACTAAATTATTGAATGAATGAATGAATGAATGCTGTTTGCTGTAGTTTTGCACCATATCTACTACAACAAGAATCTACTCAGCTGATTATAACAGAGACAGCATGTAAAGCAATAATTTAATGTTAATTCCTTTAAACTAGGCATGTGATGTATCATGTGACATCAATGTGCTAAAATCTTACAAATGATAATTGATAGCAGCAGTACAAGTAGTAGCACTGAAGGTGGCTCAAGTCATACAGTCCACTTATTCTTGTTTGCTTGAACTAAAACATTTTGATTTTAAAAATAATCCCTCTTACAGCTGCCATCACAAGGATAGAATCTGCATCAAGTTTACATTTGTCTTACAGAAAGCTTTTGCAAGTTCAGCTGCTCCTGAAACATAATGTGTCCTGCAAAAAAAATTATATTCATCATTAATGTAAAATGTTGCTTGTTTTCTGTGTGTATGTGTGTGTGTGAGAGAGAGAGAGCGAGAGAGAGAGAGAGACAGAGAAAGAGAGAGAGAGAGAGAGAGAGAGAGAGTGAGTGTTGGTAAGTGTATGTGTGAAAATGTGTGGGTTAGAACATATTTATGTCATGGTATTTCTCTCTGGGTATTTGAGCATTTGATATGCCGTGTATAGAGCGGTGACCTGTGATAAAATGGCAGACTGCAGAGTGTCATGGGAATTACTGCAGCGTAGCGTGGTCGATTGCACCTGTTACCCAAGTAAAGCACCAACTGAATGGTAAATTCTGTAGGATGTGGCGCTCTTCTCCGGGGGCTGTGACATAGGATAAATTGTTTACATAGTGCATGTACGTGTGAACGAGAGACACGCACTCAGAGCCCCCACATGCTTCTTGACCTGTAAACTCTCTGGTAATACCCTGTTTCTGCGACTGGTGGCAGGGGGCCAGAGCCAATTTTCCATGTTAAGACACAATTTGCCAACTCAGGACCTGGTAAGATTTTGGTTAAGCCTTCGTGACGAGTCAAGCAGAAGCAAAAGCAACAACTTATCTGAATACAGTGTACAAACTGTTATGGTGGTCATCGCCAGCAAGTGCTATTTTTGGACATTCAATCTGATAATTCTTGACTCACAGTTCGGCATACACGGCGGTCAAAGCCTTCATGACACTTGTCCTGAGTTTCCCCCTTTATGTACACTGAGGGGCATTAGTTGAAGTCAGAGATCCTTTTATTTTTGTCCCTAAATAGCTCAGTCTGCTCAAATCAAATGTCAAAGGCTTGTTCATTAATGTTTGTCACCAGTAATTTTAGAGTGATTTTTTATTTTGATTTGTGTTTTAGTGTTATGGTGCTACATTTGTGCAATAAGTGCATTTCCTGTTGAGGGACATAGCCAAAATTAGGTCCTTTATGTGTTTTGATGACCTTGAAATGAAAGTATTGGCTCTTTTTTTTTAATCACAGCTTGACTATTGTAGCTCTGTGCACTCATGGCTCAGTCAGACAGCTGGTCTCCTGTTGATTAATAAATAGAGCTATGAAGCTGTTAACCAAATCTAAAAAGTTGTCACCACTTTGTACCCATTCTTGCCTTCTTAACTGGATACCTGTGAGTTTGAGATTGGTTTGAATAAAAATATGTGCAAGCTTTAAACTCACTTCTGAAAGACCATGTTATGGTGTGTTCACATAGCGTGTATTTTTATCTATCTTTTATACATTTTCTCATACATACAGTATCTATATTATTCCTAAAATATATGCTCTGGATGCCTTTTGTAATTTAACAGTATTGTATTGTTATTTTGCTCTTTGTATCATCTTGAGGAAACTCAAGATGATACTTTTTGAATTGTGTATTGTTAGTAATGTTGTTGTTGGTGATGTTATATGAATTGCTTGCTGGTAAATATGCATAGGAGTGGCAGAAGAGAACCTGAATATGAGTTGCATTGCCCTGTGTGTGCTGCGTTACATTTAAAAATGCAAATTGAAATAAAAAATCTCTTTAAAAAAAGACTTGTAACACATAATACATATTCTACAATGGTAGAATATAAGAGTATGGTAAGTGAATTGTAGGATAAACTCACATTAAGCTACTGACCCGGCTAGTGCCATCCTGAAACTACATATGCATGTGACTGAGCAGAGAGGACTCACACTGAGCCAGTATGGCGGCCATCGCAGTCTTGAACTTGTCTTTGGCCTCTTCCATCTCCTTCTCATGCTGGCTCTTCTCGCTCATCAGCCGGCGGATGTGGCTGTTGGAGGACTGGATCATGGAGTAGAAATTGTTGGCGTTCCTGCGGTTGACTTCACCTCGCTCCAGCCAGGTCAAGAGCACATGCACCGATTCAGGAAACTTATTGTCATCTATGAAAGAAGGGAGGTGACGAGGTGAAGAGAGCAAGAGTCTGGATCAATAAGAGCATTGGCTCAGTATATTTACTGTCATCTGGGCAAAAGTAGTGTGAAGGAGAAAGGAGTCTACATAAGAAAGGTTAAAAAAGTGCTGCCTTTACAAACTCTGAGTCATTTGACCAAGATAGGAGGAAAGCAGAAAGTAAAAAGGGAAGAAAGGAGAGAAAGAAATGTGGCCAAAATCAATACCACAGAAGTACAATAACAGAACAGCCTCTGCCAACCAACGTTTTATCTAGCCAAGAGAGGAGAGAAGGAAAGAGTTAGGCTCACTAGGAGCAAGGAAAAGCTGCCTCTGCAAATCTACTCTGGAAGAGTTTGATGATCAGGGACATGCAAGTTCAATATCAACATCAACACTTATTATGCATACATTTCACAAAGTACATGCAATAAAAGTGTTTCACAAAAGAAGGTAAGTAGAAAAAATCATCTTCACTCTCAGCTCAAATCAAAACTCTGGATTTATACAAAGCTGAAATTAAATTCAGTTCATGTTTGTGCGTTGTTTTAAAAAACAACAAGCAGTTTTAGCAACATCTTTTCGAGCTGTATGCTGGGTTGTCTCCAGGTCGCACGCAGGAGTGTCTGGGAAGAAAGAATGAGGACATGAAGATGATGAGATGAAAATAACTTCAAGAACTTACTGTCGTCTTGGGAAGAAAAGAACAGATTGGATTAAAAAAAATTATTGAGGAAAAAAATTATCATATCTATAGGCTGAACATAAAAGAGCTGGAGGTTAAATAACAGTTTCGGGGGAAATCAATCAGCTCCTGTCTTTCCTTTAAATAAAACTTTGGTAAACAACATTTGCCAAATGTCTACATAAAAGGTGAGCACCGTGTTACATAGCTGCTGTATACAAAGTGCAGGTTGTTTAGCAGTACTCCTGCTTTGTCTGGTGAATAATCAGATGATGTCAGGAGACTTTATTGATTTCTATTGTTGTTATTCCGCAGTGGTTGTCCTGTCCTCTGCTGCCTTGCTGTGCTGCTTACAAGTCAGAGGAGCACAGGAGAGAATACGCTCCCACACTCCCCTGCCTCAGACCTCCACAACACACACACACACACATACACAGAGTGTTGCACATGCATCATGTGCACACACATAAACATTACTTAGCGTCTTTACAGATTGAGCAGCTGGTGAGGTTAATATTTATTTAAGCCGGGTTCTGCAGATGCTCTCAATTTCTCTCTGTCGCTCTCAACCACACACACTCATACATTCACACACACACACACACACACACACACACACACACATACAACACAGTGGGGTCCATCAGGCGGCTTGCATGAATGATGCTCTATCACAGCTACAGATATTGAATCAAGGTGTTAGCTCATGAATCCCCGAGGTGTTCCTGTTTGTTTATAGGCAGACTCAGGTCTCATAATACATGCCCCCTGCAGCGGCATTATTAATAGACAATCTGGAGGAATATTAGTGGTATTCGATCAGTGACAATGGCTAGAGGCCAGAGAGATTGGGGTTCTCATTTAATGGGTCTTCAGCTGAGGCATTACCTGAACATAAATACACAAATTCAAATATAAGAATGTATTACCTTGGTTTATGTGAAATAAATACCCAATTAGAAAACTTCTAGCCTCTTTGTTTCTCTGCGTTTTTCGTTTTATCCATAAGTCAGAGCTATTCTGACAAGGAACAGATGGGATAGTCACTTTAAACGTGCAGAAAACGATCCAGAACATCACAGTTTTACCAGACAAAAAGATACTAGTTCGCACAGTCAATCCCAAGAAACTCTGTGAACAGCTGTAAGAAAAAGACACAAATGTATGAAACATCTCAGAAAATGGTGCTGCACTTAAGCAAAAATATAATTTTCCTGTGAAATCATCCACTGACTTTTCTTAATTAATTTTGTTCTGCCATGCTTTTATATCTTTATTCAAACAGATTCCAAAATATGTGTGAACTAAACAATCACACAGAAGTTTTTCCAATCAATAGAAAATGGGTGAAGTTCAGGAAATTGGCCTTTCCTCCATAAATCTGAAAATAGATGAGAATGGTGGTTGTTAAGTAGTCAATTGGCAGATAAATCAGGTATTTAAATAAAACAGCAAGGCATCCACCTGCCAAAAAATTACCAACACTCCAGATCCACTGCATCTCTTTATGTTACAGTAAAGAGGGAAGGGTAAGGACATGAATGTCACTGGGGATCAACAGGGAATATCTTGTCACGGATGTTTGATTGCATTACGAATCCACAAGTCTCAACAAGATATTCTCACATCCCAGAGGCCCCTTCAGCCCACCCTCTCCTTATATGTGCTCTGAACACTGATCGGAACCATACTCAACCACGCAGAGCATTTAAATATTTCAAATTACAGTGCAACTCCTTGCAGTCAAGAAGGATGAAAAGTATCAAGTCACTTTGAATTCTCAATAGGAAGCAGAAGTATAAGACACTAAAATGAGAAAACGTCTGCAGACACTAAGGAACACTTGATGAAATGTCAAGTGTGTTTAAATTACTTTCGCTGCTGGCTCTAAATACATTTAGAATCAACTTAAACATATTTTCATCCCTGCACCAGTTTATATTTTCAATTGGTAAATATTTAAGTGACTTATTATATAGCCAAAAGGATTAATTCATTATATGATTAGTCAATCAACAGAAAATTAATCACCTACAATTTTGATAATCCATTGATCGTTTAAGTCATTTAAATTATCAAGCAACAGGACTAACACCATGTCTACACAGAAACACACAAAACACAAAATACACCTGGGAAGGTCATTAGTTTTGCAGTTATTTGGTTATAAACCAAAGTATTGGACGAATTAAACTTTTGACCTGATGGTGGCGCTACATGAAAAGTCAAGGGATCGCCAAAGTTATCACAATTTTTCCTGAGAAAGACATGTGTGTCTAAACCACATTTCAAGGGAATCCCTTCAATAGTTGTCAGTTAATCTCACTCAAAACAACAAATGTGAACCTCATGGTGGCGCAAGAGGAAAAGTCAGAGGATCACCAAAGTTCATTAGTATTCCTCCTCTGGGCACCATGGATATCTGTACCAAATTTTATGGCAATCCATCAAATAGTTGTTGAGATATTTCAGTCTGGACTAAAGTGGTGGAGCGACAGACCAACATTGCCGTCCCTTGAGCCTCGCCACTAGCATGGCACTGGTTCCAGCTTCTCAAATGTGAGGATTTGCTGCTTTCATATGTTCTGTATGGGTGTAAAAAATTAACACAATTCTTAGTCATAGCCCTAATATGAAATGGTTAGAGCTTTTCCATGTTTTTGTTCAGATGGCCACCGTAATCGCATACTCTAAGTACACTCAGTGAGTATGCATGTTTCATGTTTGTCTACCAACCTTTGATCTTGTCTCCAAGCTCGCTGCACTCGTGCTCGGAGTAATGGACGATGGGAGGAGGGGAGGGCGGCCGGAGGCGATCCTCCTCTATCTTGCGCCGGTGCCTCTCCTCTCTGGCCAACATGCGCTGGCGACACTCCCACTCATAGAGGTCGTCTCTGGCCTGGGCGAAGTCCACGTGGAGACGGCCGGAGTCTTTTTTGTCTGTGCTGGAGCCCAAACGAATACGGTAACCTGGGGAGAGGAGGAAAGAGAGGTTTGAGAGGAGATGAGACAAGTTAAGAAAAAAGGTGAGGTCTGGGGGAGAAGATGGACTGTAGAGATAGAGAGAAAACAGAGGACATGGAAGATAGCTGAGACATTTCATTGATTGGACGAGAGTGGCAACAGGGTGAAATATCACTTTCTATCAACACCTACTCCGATTTAGACGTACAGTAGATAGAGATAAGCGCAGACACAATTACAGCACAAATAGGCAGATATACACAGATAGGAAGACAAAAGGGTACATACACACACACACACACACACACACACAGGGTTTCTGACAAGGTTAAATTGATCAACTTGTCCTCCTTTTCCTTCAGATAGGAAGGAACAACCTGGTCTACACACCCTCTTTGTGTGTCTCTTTCTATGTGTCTGTCCTGTTATTGCAGCTACGGTGCAGGTGTACAGGCAGAGAAAGTCACTTGAGCTTTTTACTCTGTATGTCCAGGAGTGTGGGACATTTATTACAGTGATAGCTCTGGATAACCCCACTGCCTCCCACCTGACACTCAAAGCTCTTTCCAATGCCTGTGTGTGGGTGTGAAGTGCAATCACGCTTGTTTTGTTAATTGATTGGTCTGAATGATCTGTGAGAGGCTGGGGTGTTTGCAGTACAGTGTGCAGTCAAAGGAAAAAAGCTCAGAAAGCCCTGGGACAGCCTTCCCTCCAAAATATACATGAACACACACTCTCATTGGAGGAAAAGGGAGATAAAGTGTCAGTGCCAGCAGAAGAAAGACATGATTGTGAGTTTTGTGTTGTTTCTCGAGTCTGCTCTCCTTGCTTAAGGCTCTCGGTTTGCTGCAATATTTCATAAAGGGAGACCTCAGTGTGCCCCGAGCCTGCAGTAATGTGTATCTGTGTGTGGATGTGTGTGTACATGTGTGTGTTTTGGGAGAGGTACAGAAAGTAGTATTTATGAGAAAGCTACATAGGTCTGTCATCTTGCTAATATATGGACTTACAGCTCCGGTCTTACTGTAGGGAAGAGGTAGAAGAAATCACACACAGACACCCACCCCAGCACACACACACATTAAATAATGCAGAAGGTATTATTGCAGTGGCTGGTGTTTAAAATGAGCTTTGTGAAGAGGGAATATATAGCTAGCAATTCACATGGGGAGATTTAAGGCACCTGTGCAGGAGACGCTTCTGGATGGAAATAAAAAAAATAAAAAATAAAATAAAATTCACAAGCTGGTGTCACATGACGAACAGAGTGAAATCTTCCTCTCAAGGAGCAGCTAAAGCAGCATCCCATTGGCCGAAGGATTTTAAATGTGAGTATATTAATTTGTCCGGTGGTCTGGTCCTGTAAGAGTGACTAATATAGATGCAAAAATTGATAAAGCAGGTGAGTCAAGGGACATAGAGCAGAAAGAAATTGTCGTGTAGTAAAGTCTAACATTAACATTGAATATGTTATATATACAATGACATCAGGATTTCAAGCAAAGCAAACTTTAGAAGCTCTAGAAATGGCAAATTGGGGTGAAGATGCGTCCATGCAAGCTGAAAATGTTTCAACTACAGCAAAACGTTGGTGCTTTTCCCAAGTCTTTATGAATCTAATTATTGAACATATAAAGACAGGAGGAAAAAGGAGAGTACTGTAAAAAAGAATTACAGACAGGCCTGGAGAGTACTGCGTCTAGACAGACAATTGCTTGGCATTACAGTACATCTGAAAGTACCTTAATTATTATAATGTTTCACCCTTTATTTTCCCAAAGAAGTTGGTGTCTTTTTATTAGATAGAATTAGAAAGAATTAGAAATGACCTGGATGTAACTCAAGTTCAGTAAGTACGTGTGTAGTGCACAGTCGCTCTATATCACAAAGTAAATGGAAGAAATGCAGTTACTGTGGGAATATAATTAAAGCATGATACGGCCCGATCACGAGCAATACATCTTTCTAGTGTTGCGGTGGTGGTAACAACAGGCGAAATCTCACTATAAATCAAACCTACGCTGTACGTAGCTACAGCAGGTTGGTCATTAACACCTTATGTCAAGTCTGAACCCAGCTTCATACAGTTACACACACACACCTCACTGGTGGTAATGAGCCACCCTGATGTATCCGTTGGATGTCAGTGGGCTCTGCAAACCTGCAATGATTTAAATTGGATAAATCTGACTGGGGATTGAAGCAGTGACTTTCCAGTCACAAGCATGCTTCTTTAACCTTTACACCACCACTGCCCAACTTCAACTGCATACCTGTTCACAAATCTTCATTAATCCCTTATGATAGAGAATATTTTACATTTGCAATAAAGGGTGCATAACGACTTTGACCTGTTAAATTGCAGCTAATTTACTCCATTTACATAATAGAGGGGTGCAGAACAAAACGTATTGGGACTGTAAAATACATGAGGTAACACTGAACAAAAGAGAAACACAAAACTGCAGCTGTTTATACTCAAAGTCATGTAATTATACCATTTGCCAGCTGGCATGGTTAATAATTATGACATAGCCACAGAGAAAATACAACTAAGTTCATATACAGTAAGAGATGCACAAACAATAAATGTGCATATTTAGAAAAATAGGATCATAGAATAGCTGATATAATAGCAAGAGTCTATTCATTTTGTCTTATTCTGGCTTCCAGAGCTGCATGACTCTCCTTTGTTCCTTCAACTATATATTCAGTGTTGTTCACATCCAAACAATCTGTATGGAGTGCAGCAAACTTTCCATCTATCTGTCTATCCATGCCCCTATCTATTTATCCATCTGTCAAATGGTCCCAAGTGAATGTGTGAGGCTGGAGAATTGTAGTGCTGAGTGATAGATATCAGCCCTTTCATTTCCATCAGAGTAAAGGTTAACAGCCCATCATTCTTCCTCCACCTGAGGTGAAGGAGTGCCGGGGCACTGGGAGAGGGCCAGGTTGCACTGATAGCAGTGGACTGACAATACAAGTGGTCTCTACAGATTCAATATTGTCCTGGCGAGTAAGAAAGAAAACTGTTATCCTCTGACCTTTAAGCCCAATGTAAACCAATACATAACTGAAAAAAAAAAGGTTGGGGGTTTGTTGGGGTTTTCATTGCATAGTAGTGAAGATTTGGTAGAAAAATAACGAACAAATATGTGTGACCGGCTTAACAGATATAAAACGTTCCTTCTCTAAGAAAAAGACGATGAAATATCACACAGGACGGAATATTTGACATGAAACTGGGGAATAAGAGTTTACACTGGTTTTGGAGTGAAGATATCTTACCAGAGAGGAGGAGAGCCTTGTCCACAGTGAACTCCTCAACAAATCGGATATGGCAGAAGTTTTTCTTGCTCTTTCTGATGGCAGCAATATCCCCACACTGTCCAAAGACCTCCACAATGAGCTGCTCAGTGGCGTTCTCGGGCAGACCGCCAACAAATACCGTCTTACACCCTGGAGGGCGCTCCCTTGTGGCAGGAGGCGGAAGGTCTGTCAAACATGGAGAAGGAAAGAAAAGAGACAAAATTATTTCATTTGGCACTCAATCATTAATCGGTTTGACAGCCACGTTTTAATCAAGAAAGATCAAATGCAAATTGATCAACATTACTGATATGCAAAATTCTTGTTTGTAAGTGATGTTATATGAATGAATTAATAAATTTTTTATTATTATGTTATGCATACAACTATGCCCAGCCTGCATGGGCTTACAAGACACTACAAATTCATATAAGATAGATACAGAATGGCATTTTCAGACAATACTACAAACTTTAAAAAAAAAATAAAGAATTTGAATAATAATTTTCACAATCAGATTCTAAGAACTTCTAAGAAAGTCTACAACAAAAATCATAATCGCTCACAAAACATATATTGAATAATTTTGGAAAAATCAGAATAAATACTAATTAAATAATCCATCTTTCCACACTTTTGTGACAATACTGAACAACTATTCCAATTTTTGATCATCTGTACGTCAGAATATTTCAGGG
Organism: Macquaria australasica; assembly: GCA_005408345.1. Classification (NCBI taxonomy): domain Eukaryota; kingdom Metazoa; phylum Chordata; class Actinopteri; order Centrarchiformes; family Percichthyidae; genus Macquaria; species Macquaria australasica. The sequence continues at coordinate 1,349,385 of SEMN01000036.1, read as the reverse complement.
TTATATTGGGTAAAGCAATATATGAATTAAGTCTGCTTTCCAAGTTTGTCCAGCGAGTGAAAAAGCCTGTAAAAGCTTTATGAAAACATATATAAAGTTTTAGTATGAGGCTGAAACAGCAGAGTTTATAATGAATATGTCTCTTCTCTCCCTCAGCCAGTCAAGGACATGTCATATAACACTGTAACATGGCATTCAAATGCATGAAACAGAGTGCGTGAAAATTACTCTACATAAGCCACATTATACAAATGAAAATTGGATGCTATAAAGAATGTAACAGGAGAAACCAAATGACATCTACAGTTTCTACCTCTGAAAGTGTTTCTTCTTGACATTTGTAGTGCATTTAGTTCCACATCTTTTCCCACCTTATAATGACTTGCTTTGAGGCAGAGGAATCTGCTGTGAGAAACCAAAAAAAAAAAAAAAATAATAATAATAAAAACCTTACTGAAAGGTTACCAGAGAAATTCAAGTCCAGTCAGTTTAGTTTTATTTATACAGCCTAATATTACAGATCTCAAATTTGTCTCAAGGGGCTTTACTTCTTCAATTTACGACACCCTCTATTCTTAGACCCTCAATTTGGATCAGGAAAAACTCCACAAAAAACAAGAAATAACTGGAAGAAACCTCTGGAAGAGCAACAGAGGAGGGATCCCTCATCTAGGACGGACAGACATGCAACCAGAATGACAATATTATAGAACCCTGGGGACAGACAGGATGGAGCACAAGGTTTAAGGAGATCAAACAGGTATGAGGGGGCGAGCCCATTTACAATTTTGTAAGTCATCAGAAGCACCTTAAAGTCTGATCTGACATGGATAGGGAGCCAATGAAGGGAAGCGAAAATTGGTGTGATATGGTCACATTTTCTAGTTTTAGTTCTAGCTGCAGCATTCTGAACCAGTTGAAGTCTTTTATTACTGGCACGCGGCAGGCGTGACAACAAAACATTACAATAATCAAATCTAGATGAAACAAAGGTGTGAATTAGGATCTCTACATCAGCTAAGGACAGAGAAGACAGAATTTTAGCTGTGTTGCGTAGGTAGAAAAAGGCAGCCTTGGTGATGTCTTTAATGTGCTGATCAAAAGAGAGGGTAGGATCAAACGTAACACCAAGAAACTTGGCTGACAAACTTTGAGAAATCACACAGTTTTCTAGAGTTACTTGATCAATTCAATCAGAATTTAGGATCTGGAATATGAGATATCCCTAGATAAAATAGCAGTGCCTATTTGAGCAGGACGTGGCGGCCCTAGAAACATGGTTATCAACAAAACCAAATCCCTGCTCACTACAGTAACTACTGTACATGATGATGAGATAATGATGCAATGTACAGTAGGGGAAAGATTTCTCTATCACTATGCCATAATGGAAAAGTGATAACATGGAACAATATGCTTGAATCATTTTTATATTACAGAGACAATCATGTCACGCCATCCCCGGCAAGAAAATCAAATCCTTCTGGCCAGAGAGAGGTTGATCCATTCGTGGCGATGGTCTGAAGCATGAAGGACAGTTACTGACTGAGCAAAGATAAATGTTGACTGATCTAATCGCGGAAAGATCAGGCTTTCCATTGATGATGTGAGTGACTGGTTAAGTCTGCACAGAGGAAACCTGAAAATCGATGGATGCTGAACCATCTGGACTCTGATGTTAGCACTGTATTTAACCTAGAAAAGATGGAATAAAGCTTAACTCAAGTTTGGTCTTACTATGGTTGATAGTCAAATCCGTTTGTTTATTGACTGAACATTTAATGCAAAGAGTGCTCTGGTAAAGTTTGGGCTTTCAGGTTCAACATTTGCTAATAATAATAATAATAATAATAAGCTTAGTAAGGGAGCATTTTGTTGGGTTTATTTACGTTGGTGTGAAAGACATCATTCAAACTGCGGTTCGTTTGTAGTGAGAGAGCAAAGCAGACCAACTACAGGATCTTGTGATAATAGAAGGTGAGATTTTAGTATGAATTCAAATGCCAAGCTACTAATAAATTTAGCTGCTGATCCTGGGAATTGTCAAGAAAGCAATCCCATAAACCAGAGGTTTTCAAAGTGGGAGGCAGGCCTCTCCAGGGGGGCTCCAAACAGTTTCAGGGGAGGCTCAGTGAATGGAACAGAAAAAATATTACATTACTTATCAAAAGGACATCACATAGAATAGCCTAAATGTGTGTGACTTGGTTAAAGAGATACAGTAGTTTTGGGGAAATTTGCTGTTTTTCCCACTTTCCCAGAGTCAGAAACTAATAAATGCCTTAGTTATGTCAAACAGCAATATTAGGCTATCTTGGCTCAATTGTTGAGTGTCTATGGGATCAAATAGCATATTCATGATCCCATAAGCATCCAGGAATTGAGCAAAACTAAGCAAGTAAACTAAGGGGGGAGTGAGGGGGCGCCTTTTTCCAAGCTTTGTCAGAAGGGATGCCCACAGTCTCAGACTCTGAAAACCCCTGCCATAAGCGATGTGTACACGTATAAGAAATCTATATAATCATGCATATCAGCACGTGAGGACTGGACTATTTCTTGGCCTGGTGTCTCCACAGGTTAGCTGGCAACCTAGCGGTGATTAATCAAATGAGATATAATGTATTAATTAGTGATCTTTAGGGTGTGTTACTAAGAGGATTTTGTTACCTTTGGAAGGAACGAAGCTTGCTGTTTTCCCCTGCTTTCACTCTTTATGCTAAGCTAAGCTAAGCCAATCATCTGCTGGTTGTAGCTTCATATTTAGCGTATAGACATGAGAGTGGTATCGATCTTCTCGTCCAACTCACAGCAACCGTTTTTCTCAAAATATAAATTATTCCTTTAAAAAGTGAGTGAAAGATAGCAGCCACACAGTTACTATTTCCGCCTGTAATACTATAGCACAATACACCTGCTTGTTAGTCATTATTTATGACATTTTAGGTCCAGCTGCAGTCTTGACTCTTAACTAAAAATGCACATAATAAATTATTTCCTCATGAGCTGTGAATATCAGAAAGGGAAAATAAACACATTAGGCACATTGCAAAAAAGCATGACTTGCTGCCAGTCATCAGTATTTGATTTCCCCTTCTGGGTCCATGTAGCGCTGATGATGCAGGATGACATCACCAAAACTGTCCAATGATTGAGTTACCTGTCAGTACATTTGACTTCAAACTTACAGCTCTTGGTTCCCTTGTAATAAATCAGTGTGAACATGAAATTCACCAGAATTAAAGGTCAACAATATACATATTTCTTTCCTTAGTTTGGACAAGGATCGTCAGTTTCCAGTTTATGAGGTAAAACTGATGCAGTCTAATACAACAGTCCTGTAATAAATGTAGCCAGTGTTGATTAAACTTTATGGTAATTCTGAGCCTGCAGTTTGTGGTGCTGTTGAATTGTATTGCGTTTTACTGAGAGGTGTTTCTAATATTTCGTGTGCCCTTTCGTGAACAGAATATTAGAAACACCTCTTAGTATGACACAGTACAATGCAACAGCAGCACAAACTACAACCTCAAAAATGACCATAAAGTTGAATCAACACCTTTCTAAAACAATTTAAACAATAATGAACATTATAACCTTCCTGAAGATAGAATTTATTGCATGGTTGTTGTATTAGGCAGCATTAGTTTTAACTAAGTGTACCAATAAACTGGCAACTGAGAGTATTTCTAAGAAACAGATACTACAGATATCAATCTAATGTGAGCTTAAAATTAAATTACTAAAATAACTGTTAAAGATTGGTCCAAAGTAAATAAATGAATGAGGCTTAACCATTAGAGGTTATCGGTTATAGTTCGGTTAAGTGAACTGAACTACAGCTGTGAAAGCAACCTAAGCATGCTATGTAAATGTTCAAATGGATTGTACCCATATGTTGTAGGCAAAATATAAAACTGAAAATAATATCCTGTTCTTACAGAAGCCATCATAAAAGTATAGTGACATTTGCTGACTGACACACAGAACAAATTGTACCCAGCAGTTATGAGAAAAGTAGCTCAAGAAGAGCTGAAATGTAGGGATCATTCATGTACACTTTGAGCCTCTGAAATCACTTTCCCATGGCTATAAAGCTGTGGCCTAAATCATACGACTTTCCATCAATCATCTCCTAAATTAGAAAAAATACAGTGCATTTTTCATTCAGTACTCAAAAGGTTGGACTTGAAATTATGGGCCCAAGAGGAGCTATTATCCAGTCCTGTAGCTTTAGTGCTGGAGAGCCTGTAGCAAAGTTATGGTAAAACACATCAAAGGTACTTTATGGCTTTGTCCTTCTCATGTCACAGCTTTGGCACATGGCCCAAATGCCTTCGTTCCCTGACCTTGGCGATGATGATGGTATTAAAACTGGAACACGCACATACTCACGGGTGCTCCCTCACTCGCATACTCAAAGCCAGAAAACACACTCACACACACACGCCAAATGTAGGACAGCACCAAGGTGATAGCTTCCCTGCCTTTACTTTGCAGTCAGCTAAAACATGCTGCGGCTCATTGCACAATTCAGCATTAAATTAGAATTTCTGAGTTCGGCTGATGAGCGAGGCGGACAATATAAAAGGACAACAAGGCAACAATCTGACATTTAGCTGACATCCTTGCTTCATGAAAGCCTGCCTTTAAAAACCAATTTTTTTTTCCCAGACACACTTGAGATGTGACTGCATTGCCAAATGTTTGGCTTTGAAAGGATGAGGAAATCCATACTGGGGACATTTTAGAAATGTAGGCACGTAGACAGGAGGGTTCTGAAGGGCATCTTTGGTCTTTTACTTGAGGGTAATTACAGACAGACAAGCCTGACACAGATGAAAAAGTACTGGAAAAAGAAGAGCCGGAGGAAGTGATGACCATTAAAGACACTCACAGAGTAATACCCTGAAGCAGCAGATGAAATGTAAGTCTTCAGCATTAAAGGGCTGAGAGACAAAAATGGGTTTGTGTGTATGGGAGTCATAGAATAAGAGAAAGAGACAGAAGACTGAGACAAAGTTTAATCAAATCAAAGATTTTTCTGTGTTAAGAGAAGCAGAAAAACCCTGAAAATCATTCAACAATCATTACTGTCAAGACAAATCAACTACTGTGCATTAACGCAGTCCAGTTGTTTGATTAATCAAGAAGTCAAACAACAGAAAAAACAACAGACAAATTTGACAATTCATTAATCATTTAAGTCATTTATCAGGCATAAAAGCGAAACGATTGTGATGCGATTTGCTGATTTTTACTAGTATATGTGCTTTTAAATTGTATAACAGTGTTTGGGACTGTTGGTTGTAGACAACAAGCAATTTGAGGATGTCATTTTGGGCTCTCTCTCCCAAGAGAGAGAGAGAGAGAGAGAGATTCTGAGTTTCAGGGCCGTTCAGTTAAAGGTCAATGAGGAGGAAGCTGCATGTAATGCCCGAGGTGGAGTAGCTGGGGGTCCTGCTTCCCGTGATCGCCACCATATGTAACCTGCTGCCCTCTACCCCCATCACACGCACACTCACTGCCAACGCCTGTCGGACATATAACAAATACCTTAGGAAATAGAGCACTGACTCACAATCATCCTCTAACTTCACATACAGCACACTAAGTGAAAAAAAAACACACTGTTGAAAGAAACGTTTCTGTCACATACACAATATACAAACACTCTATGACACTCCTTTTTAAAAATAAATTTAAAGAAAGATGCATGTCAGCTTACATAGTGACCCCCTGCTTTGTCGCCTGTGGTGGAGCTTTGTCATGCTGTGTGACCCCCTCAGAAGAACCCCAGAGGCTTCAATTACAGAGGAAACCCTACCAGTGAGCCAAAAACATCTCCTCAATGGCTCTGTTCGGTTCTGGGTGAATGTCTTCCCATCTGTTCAAATAAATTGCTGCGTTAAATTCCCACCCTCAAATGCTGCTATTTAGATGGCATTTTCCCTTTCTTCTCTTTAAAAAATGTCTGCTACTAAGGAATGTCTTCTTATTGGTTTCAAAGCACAGTTTTGACACCCTCTTGGTTTATTGTAGAAGGCAACAGAGGCATCTTTCAAAGGAGAGAAAAAAAAAGTGCTACTCTTTCATGTTGGGAGTAAATTGGCTTCCTCTGAAGACTAACTTTTTCGACCCACTCTCGTCTATGGCGCACTCCTTGCCTTTACGGTGACATAAAGGGAAGGAAATGAATAGAAGGAGACAGATGGTACGAGAGAAGAGGTGAACGAGAATGAAACTGTGGCAGAAAATATCACAAAGATGTATAAAGATACTGGTGTAGAGAAGATGGAGGGAAAGGTTAAAATGAGAGATTTCATTCAAGCAGCTTAATGGGTGCCCCACATTATATCTTAACACACCATTGGGTGGAAGCTTTTATCCAAAGTGCTTTACAAGTAGCACGAGTACTTAAAATCTGTGTGTGAGTGGCCCATAGGAGATGGAGTCCTTAACCTCAGCAGTGCATGTGTCAATGCCATCTGTACCCACATGAGCTGCATCTGAATCCCTGCTTATGATTTTAGTTTTTTTTTTTAAACCTCTCTCTTGATTCTTGGCTGTTTATTTTACATCTTTTGTCATATACACAATATAAAGACTCAGAGAGTGAAGTGAAATTCAAGGATCTTTTAGTCACAGGGCTCTTAACGACTTAAGGGAACGGCTAACTTCGATTCTGTGCCTGCATGAAGACAAAAAGGTAAAAAAGAAACGTGAAAGTGCTCACACTGAGAAAGAATGTAACCTTAGGTCATACATTGAGTGTTTTTGACAGGTTCTTGTATTGTAACTTTGAGCAGTTAACTTCCCGACACCTCATTCAGCCTCAGGATTAGAATGAACTGTGTTCATCCATGTGCTCGCCTTTAATCACTAGCGTAACTCGTGCTAAAGCTCTAAAGGTGCGTGGGAAAGATTTATTAATTAATTTATAGCACGTGATACATTTTTTTGTCTGCATTAAACCATGACAGTGAGGGTGAACACTGAACTCAAACACCCTTGGTATCAAAGGCAGACTTCCACACCGGCTGTAGTGAGGAGCTCCCACTATGGTCCAAGTTGAAATTGATGTGATCTCCATCTGACATGTGAGGCTGCCTTAAAAAACAAAAAACCCAGACAGAGTTTTATTTCCAACAGAAGGGAGAAAGCTCCTCCCAGAGGGAGTGAGCGCTAGTATCACATTTAATTATTTACAGAAAGTAAGTGTGAGGGAAAAGTGTGAGCGCAGATCATTCTCACTGGAACATGTTTCCTTTTCAGGTTATTTTTGCTGCTCATTCCATGATATTAACATATCTCAATATATAGTAACTGAAAATTCATTGAGAAACCATTTAGTTTAGATTTTAGTTTTGTTTATTTGTATGTCAAACAAATGGCATACAAATAACAATGAAAATTGGGCAAATTTATGACCTAAACAATAAAAATTCACTACATATAAAAGAAATAAGATTATAAAGCAGAGATTGAAGTCCTTTTAAAATATGCTCTGTAGGACTAGGTAGGATGTAATTTCAACCAAATGAGAAAGAAAGTTCCATATCTATGACCCCTATATCTGATTGAAAATTGATGTTTTTAAGATGTTTGGGAGGATGAAGATTAGATGACTGTCTGGTTGAGTAGGAGTGACTCTGTGAATTAGTTTTACAGTAAGACCTGAAATTATGTCAGATTTTCCAGTTTGAATTGTATCTTATGTATAAAAGTACATATTTGGAAAACATTAATATCAGATTGTAAGACGTTAAGTTTCCATATAGATAATAACCAGATGGGAATGTCTGTTTCTTGCTAATCCAGTGGGACTAATTACTATAAATCCCATATTGTCATTAAGCAGTCCTGATAATGCCTTTGCAATATTACCCACAATGCCCCCCAAAAAACTGTGATATTAAAGGCAAAATTACTGTAGAATAAATAGTACAGAGAAATCATCTCACACTATATATTGTCATATCAAGTAATCCTATTTAGATGCATTGCAGGGCAAATGTATTGAAATATGAAATAATAAATTTGCCCTGCATCTTGGCATAAATTGCAGTGACATTTTATGGAAGTTATAAGGGGGACTGGACTTGTTGTCACAGAGGCAACGGCCCCTTTGGGAACCATCCCTGAACCACCACTGAGTATAGGAATGGTTTTCAGTCCCTATTCCACTCCTCTGTTGCTCAGTTTTATATAACACTGGCTGTTTAACTTTTGTTGACCTGCTATTATATATGGAGAACACGTGGTGCCAACATTTTCTCCTGGTTCAGGCAGAGAGCTCACTTGCTTTTGTTAATAATAAGAAAAATTCTCCTTTTATTCTTTCAGAACACAATGGAAAGATTAACCCAGTTACCATGAATCATCTATAATGGCACACAGAGGACAGTACTGTAGCTATGAGTAATAATGACAATTAAATTTTATTATGAGAGCAGGGACTTTTCACCCCGTCATCCTTAATTTCATACCCCATTTTGTGAAGGTTCAAGGATATGGTTGCCACAAACCCCCATTCATTTCAGATCCTGATGCACAAACACTTCATAAGGAAAAAAATGTCAATATATATATGTGTGTGTGTCCAGGTATGCATGTGCAAAAGAGAGTGTGTGTTTGTACATATGCATATGTAACAGTCAGAGCCTGACAGAGACCTCCTGAACTGGAACTAGTAGCTGGAAGACTCAGAGGTGATCAGGTAATTAAGTGGATTTGACCCCTTAAACACGAGGTGGGAGGAAAGGAGATTCAGTATATGAACGAGAAAGAAAAGAGAGAGAGGGAGAACTATGTATATATGTGTGAAGTACAGTAGAGCAAGCAGGTGAAGAGAGATTAAGAAAAGATACAGCGATAAGGGTGAGTCGCGCTAAAAGGAGGACAGAGGACATCACCTCTTTGGCCTGGCATATTGAAGACAGCAGCGCGGCATTACGTGTTCACAGAGGTCACTTCTCCAATTATACATTCACAGACATCACACAGGTGCACGCCCGCATGCATACACACACCTCCTTTAATTCCTCCCCTTCCTTCCTTCCTTCCTGATGAAACGTGAATGCAAATTAGCTGCGCTCTGCTGGGCAGAGGCACTAAGAGGTGACATTAAGGAAGAATACTCACTTCTTCTTCGTTGTCACACAATATCAGTCCGAGTGGTGCAGAGGTGTCTATCCAGAGCCCAAGTGTGACGACGAGGACAGGGATAAGTCATAGATAATGCACACTACCGCATCGATAAATAAAACATGCTCCCGGCTCGCAGATGACGGGTCAGCTTGCAGCGATTCTGTGATGCTTATATCTGTTACAACAGCAGTGATAACTTACTATGAGACTTACTGGGGTTGGGAGGAAACAGCGTGCAGCTCTTGCAGTGGATAATCTCCTTGACAACTGGCACATCCTGGGAGAGGGGCGGGGGCACCAGGCCCAGGCCGGGCATCATGGGATTTATGGGGGCAATGCCAGTCATCAGCCCGAGACTGGGGTCAAAATCTGGAGTCAGGAGAGAAACATGGATGAGAATACATAGCAAACGCAGCAGCTGCTGGGGAAGCAGTGACACACAGTGCACACACATTAAGAAATTAGCTTCGGTTTCCTAAATGCTATTCAGTCACAGCTAACCTTTACTGTGGCATCATTTGAGCACATGCTGGCTGTTTATGTTCCATTTTACATTGTGTACTTCCTTAATGAACACAGAGCAACACTTCTGTCAACAGTGGTGACACACAAGCAGTTTATAAATAGCTGAATATGTCAGCCAGTCATGAATAAACCATCTAACAAAAAACATGAATATTTAAACTATTTTTATTTAGTCTCTTGTCTTTTTCTCATTCTCTCTCTGTCTCTCTCCTGGTGACTTTCTTTCTTTCTTGAAATCTCTCATTCTCTCTCACACACACACACACACACACACACACACACACACACACACACACACACACACACACACTCATAAACACAGTCTTTCGCTTGCTCTCCGTCTCCCCCCTCCTCTTCTTTTGTCTTTGAATGATGACCTGTAACATCACAAACAAATGTCTGAAAACACAGACGCTATATTCACAGGTACTGATTTAGGCTGCACCTGGACACACGCAAACACACACACACATTCATACCCTCACACACATTCGCAGCTTTTTTTGAAATGGAAATGCATTGCCCTCTCCCGTGAGTCCGCACCTGCAGCAGACAGTGGCAGAGAAAGGAGGCCATTGTGTGCATGTGTGCATATGCAATGCAGTGCATGCCAAGTCTCCATCCCCACGAGTGACAAAAACTTGACTGAGACAAAACTGAAATGAAAGCACAACAAAACACTGATGCAATGTTCGCTCAAGAGGACTGGCATGACGTTTTTATTTTCTTTCTGGAGGAGTCAACAGAGAAGGAGAAATCTAGTTCGATGAGTTATTATGCAGTAGAGTTGTGGGAGGGATGGAAAAAGTTATCAGTGACACGATGCTGCTGAACTAAACACCATAGAGATGAGGAGCTGTGATACGCCTGGCTTTCTCTGTCTCCTGTTGATGACCCCGACATCCGTCTTTAGCCAGGTGACAGAGGGAGAGGAGGCAGGTGATAATGAAAACACTGCTAGGTTGCCAGAGCGATGAATGACTTCTTCTGGTGAGGTGGATGAGAGGAAGATGGATAACATGGAGGGAGAGAGATAAGTGATGCAGGAGGGAAGCAGCAAAAGAGAAACACAGCCATAAAATCTGATGCAATTATTACTACAGCACACCAGGATGTAGTTTCCCATTAAAACGGTATCTCTGTATCTGTCTGGGGTGTTCACAGATGTCACTAATTGTATTCTTATCTGTATTTGTTGAGACAGAAAAACAATAGCTGGCTGCTGAATAGCAACATTGTTTCACAATATCAATGTTATGTTATTGTCTGTCTTCTGGGTTTGATTTTGTTTGGCAGCCGCCTCTTATATTTTCAAATCAGTGTTCAGTCAGCACAAGGACTTTTCAAGAGTCTGCCCTTTCAACAGCATTACGCTGCAACAGTAAAATAACTATGACAAAAAGAAAGCAAGATATTTACTGTACTGCACTTTACCCTACCCATTTAAAGCTCAAGTGAGTGGATTTGCATACTTACATACATTTTCTAAGTATGTCACCAGATTTTTACTGGGAAGGTTGAGGTTTGCATCACAGTGAAATGGTAACTTGGGCCGAATCAGTTTTTTCATCTATGCACCTTACCAAAAATGTAGAAAAATACTATATTATTCATGACCTCTTCCCATTTGCACTACAGTCTGTAGCACCTGCATAGCAGCCGCTCAACAATAAGCTCCTATAACATCTAATATGTCATCACCATCATCTGTGATGTGCAAATATCAGATATGCTGACAGTTACAGAGAGAGAGAAAGTGTGTGTCCTGGTTATATGTCAACCAAAGTGGCACACACACACTGGACGGCAATAGAGGAAGCGGTGCCAGCATCCACGAGTAATTTAGACATCTTCACTAACATTCAGCACCGGAGCTGAGAGCATCTGAGGAGCGAGCAGAGACAGTCACGCACGGCACTACTCTGCCTTCAGCGATGCACTGCGTCGCTTTCCCCATGTTTACCTTCTCTATTTTAATTAAAATTAGATTACGTTATTTTGAGACACGACTGGGATTCTTTTTAGTTTATAGCAGTGTTTGTGTGACAGTTATACAGAAAAAAAAAGCAATCTTTCGACTGACTTAGAAGAAGCCCTAAAGAATAACGTACACTAAACAACATATTTGAATTTGGAAACATCCTGACTGTCTAGATTTGTATCTGAAGACACATTCACACTGCAGTTGAAACTGTTCAAAACTCTAGTTAAATAAGTGTTTAAAATCAGACCTGTCTGCACACTCTAGTCTGAGAGAAGTCAATTTTACGTCATCAACCCGGTACTGTTGTAATAATTGTTGGTCACTGCAGTTTGGCAGGGCTGGGAGTTAGCACTGAAGAGAGAAACAACAATTGAAAAAAAAGTTAAAGAAAAGCCTCAGTTCAGTCAAAACTTAGAGGCAACTTCGGTCACAGAAATGTGTTCAAACCAAGTGGCAGAAGAGTGGGTAAGAAAATGGACGTGGAAGCTATTGTTACTCTGTACACGCGTGACTTTTCACCATCACTGACAGTTCATACATACAGGATATGTCCTGAATGGATATGAACAGTTGTCTGAAAACTTGAGATATGAGCAGCATTTATAAACTGAGCATGAAGACCATGTACTTGTACACTGTGTCTATGTATGTAATTTATTTATGCAAATGATTATCATTAATGTATTTTTTCTGCCTGTCAAAGTGTGATCCTGTTTGGTTTTCTGTTACTTTTTGTGCTTTCTGTACAAAAGGATTAAATAAGACTCTGTCTGACCCAGGAAAACACAGAGATCAGACAAAAAGTCATTTCCAGGGTTACATCCCGGCTTCACCTGCTTCTAGCAGTCTGAACTCAGGTCAGCGCACTACTTTCAACCGACATGATCTGACTGCTCAGGGCTGAGTTACTGTGTGTGTGTGCTTCCCTCTACGCCTGCACATTTCTCTATTGTTACTTTGTTTATCTGTTTTGCTCCACTTGCTTTGCCGTGGTAATCCTATCAGACTCCAAGCTGATATTCCTTTACATGTGCAAAAAATGCAGCAAGAAATGCTGTTTTTTGTTTTTCTTCTGTTGTGTTCCCAATTTAAATGTTCATTGAGGGCAAATTAAGTTTGTATTTAGAGTGAGATTTAATCTGATTAGGAGCATGGCTGACTCACCTCAAATGAAGCCCTTGTGCGTTAGTGTTAAATATTTACATGTTTTGTTTAACCTCTTAATGCATTGTGGAAGTTCTAGCACAACTGCATCCAAATTCAAATTTAAAATAGCTTGGACTGGATTTCTGGTCATATTTTGGTGGTTGGTGTTGTTGTTTTTCTTCTTTCTTGTGACTTCTTGTTGACACATCTCCAGCAGAGCAGCTGTGCAGTTTAACACAAAGACAAAAGATTCAGCAATACGAACCATCAAGCTAAGTGTCAAGTTTTGGTCTAAGTCCGTCACAATCAAGGAGTGAGGGCTTCTTTCTTTTGCACCAACAGTCAGCAATCACGCTGTCAAATCATACAATCAAAATCCATAATAGAAGAAGAAAGAAATACACATTTCTCCACGCACAGTGTTCTCAGTTGAGACTTCGCATATGAGGCTTGACTCTAATTTTTTCACAAATGGAAAATGTTTCACTCTCTTGAGGAGCCTTTATACTGTGCGATTTTGGGGCTGTCTCAATTCAAAACTGGCAAATGTGAAAGAAACATGGTGAAGTTTTTGGCTGTCAATCAAAAAACGGTGGACTTAGATCAGACTGTGAGACAACTCCACCGATTTAGAGCTTTGGCAACCAAAGACGGGCTGCATCAAATTTCTGACCAGAATCCCACCATGTGACTGCTCCTGGGAATGATCACAGCATACTTGTAATGTGACAAAAAAGTTCCAATAAGTATTAATAAATTATTGATGTAAGTATTCACACACTTTGTCATCATTACCTCGATGATTAAGTCCATTTTACAGCATTCACCTGAAACAACGGTCCTATTTTTCTCCATCCATCTACACACAAATACACTTAGTGTGCACTTAGAAGTCCTGTAAGAGCGAATGTGCATGTGCAGAGATCTGCAGCAGAGACGTGCCTGATGAGATATTATTTACTGTCTCTTCTTCCAGGGGATTTTCAGCCGCTCCAGCTCTGTCATCACTATGGCAACAATGGCGCTTCAGTCCGGAAGCCATGTTTTATGTTCCATTACTAACGGTGCGATGACCCACTGTTTGAGTGGTTTCAGTGCAAAAGGGGTATGTAGTGAGAAACTCCTCTGAGACCCAGAGATCATGAAAGTGCCCTTAAACAAAAAACATCAAGAGAAACCTTCTAGTTCTCTGACCGCCCACACAAGACCACCAGTCTCTGTGTCTGTTCATCTCTGATCTCTTTTTCTCTTGCTCTCTGTTTGTTTTTTAAATCCATTTCTCTGTGTGCTCCTTCATTACTGTACATGCCACTGCTCTAAAGCATTCACACATCCAGTACGCCCTCATCTCAGCATTGTATTTCTAATGTAAAATCTTTCCTGGAGGTTTGTTAAATGTAACTGCATTTTAGCCTTCCTGTGTATGAGAAGCACAGACATGAAATTAAATTTAAAAAAATATAAATTTGACTATAACAACCTCCTGGCTATCGCTGTTATTCTCCTTCTTCTGCCTTGACACAACCTCTCCTCCCATTTCTCCCTCCTCAAACTGTGATTTCCACAGTAAATGTTCCCTCTCAGCAGAGTCAGCCATGGGTGGCGGTCGGGGGGACACGGACAGTCGCTGTGAAGCATGCTTGGTAATATGGGTAATATTTTCTGCTGAAGTCTCCTGTAACTTGGCCTTTTACTCACCCTGCCAACTGTCCCCCCATCTGCATCTCCATTTCCCTCCTAACGTCCACCAGATATCTCTCAAAAATCCATCAATTTCTATTAACAATGAAGAATTCTTCATTTAATTGTCTGTGTGACAGATATAACTTTATCACATTTGTTCTGCATAGATTGTACATGTTAAACTGAAACTTTTATAAACCACAATTTCCATCATTCATTTTTCCCCCGACTTTACCGTATAGGACATTAACCTCAGTCAGTTAAGTCAGTCTCTCGCTGATCGCTGCAGTAGATCAGCTCACAGAATAGGAGAATGTGTGTGTTTGTGCGTGTATGTTCATGTATAACTAGTGTGTGCCAAGCGAACACAGCAGAGGGAACCGTGGGAGAGTCTCCTCCTCCTGTGAGCCTTTTTGTTCATTCAAAAATACTAAAACCTGAACTGAAAATGCTGTTTCTGTGTGTGCCTGTGTGTGTGAAAGAGGGAAAAAGAGAGTAGATTCGTCCACATATCTTCAGCAGCTGCCTTGTGACCTCCATCCAATAACACTTCTAAAGACTTCAAACCAGCCAATCAATGCCATTATTGCTTGTAATAGAAACATCTATTTCTATGAGGAGAGCCTATCATAAATGCTCTTGTTGTTCTGGAGTGCTGTAAGTTAACAGAATTACCATTTTGCAACAAAAACTAATGTAGAGACACATTGACTATTCATTATCATTTACTAAAAGGCGGCTAATGGTTAGAGTCTTACAACCGCAGCACCAGGATCATGAAAAACACTTAATCCCCTCCAGCTGACTCTGACCTCTGATCTCCCAAACTAGTAGGGCATTGAATTTCCCGTCTGGAGTCAATATATGCATACTTTTGTGTAAAGGACCAGTGCTTTGTCCCAAGTTAACATGGATATTCTGAACAGCACTAGACAATACAAAAGGGTATCTACAACTTTCAGAAAGCCACATTAAAAACCTTTCAAGGCCTTTTATTAATGTTTTGTGGAATTTAATTTAAGGCCAAGTTAAAAGACAAAATAAACAAGGCTGGAAAACCGGCCTATTACTGATAAAGCATAACTAATTACAATAATTACAATGGTGATACCTATAAATGGGCTGCATAAGAAAACAAAAGACACCAATAAAATAAGTGTTATGAGGCATGAAATCAAATTGGGTTTGGGTTTAAAGCTGGCAGCAGGCATATTGTTAAACAAACCCTTTTTTCTTAATAAAAATGTACATCCAGGGGTAAATAATCATGATTAGTAGACAGTTTAACACTTTTGTTTTGCCACAGGCAGTTGGTTTCAGTTTAACGTGCTGTTGCTAGTAGCAACCCCTGCTGGCAAAGATCCAGTTCAAGCAGCTGCAGTTTAAAGCCACATTCGGACAGGTTTGACATTACAGAGGGATGTGTGGAATGAAATATTCACTGGGCTCCTCGATAATTTAACTAATCATTCCGGACGGCATTTTAACCATGGTGAAATTACAGGATGTGGTCTGTAATAGACATGGACATTCTGCAGGACTAGCCGAAAGAGAATATCAGTACCTACCTGTAGCTGAAATTACAGCAGGCCATTGGATGAGCTTTTACAGGGTCTTGCTCTTCTGGTGGCTTTAATTTTTTCTGTTGTCGTACTGGTTCCCAAATAGGCCTATATGTTGGTGTTAATATGTTTCCATCTGTCAGATTAGCAAAAACATTTTGGACCTCCTCCATTTTGCCACGAAAGTCCAATTTCACACTGAGCTGATTAAAAATTAAATAAAGCAGAAGGACAGGCAGCTCTTCTTGTGGAAAAAAAACAAGGATGTGGCTCTGGACAGGATTTAAATTACAGGAGGACCAGCGAGTTCGCCCAAAAAACAGTAGTAGACGGCTGGAATTATTACTCAGGTGGGGTGAAAAATGACCTACATATGTGCTTTGCACAGGTAATGTTAAAATCACCCCATCTCCCAGTCTGAATGGGGCCTAAGAAAGGGATAATATTCGACAATGACTGTAATGGACGGCACAGAGGCTAAGAACCACCTGACGCAAAGCTGTCCAGTTTTGGTCACATGTCGTCTCTCGTCCTCTATCCTTCCCCCTGCAGCTGTCCCTCAGACCTGCAGGCTACCAGCCTCACCTTGGCGTTGTCCTCTTTTTTCTCCTCTTCTAATCTATCTTTTTACTGTTGGTTGATTTGGATGTCTAGATTCATGCAAATATCAAGCACATTTGAAATTAAATTTGCATCGTTCTCTTTTTTTTTATTAACCTTTTAATACTATAGCTTAATGCTGGCTCATTAATTAAGAACTGAAAACAAACACCGGCGGCAAACTTGTTTGGTTAATCCACACCTTCCTACCAATCAGAATTAAGAGTTCATAGAGGCCAAGGTACTGTATAACTTGTTGTTACACCAAGATTTGTCCTATTTCATATAGCTATTTTGTGACAGCTGTTAAATTAGCTTTTCTATAAAATAAAAAACCTTTTATTATGTGTTGTGCTATCTCTTGTTACATGTCCAATATATGTTAAAAATATATTTTTTACGTATTTCCAGTATATATAAACATCCCTCTCTTTTCTCTTTGTGTAAAATGTTATAATATTTTTGATAACTCATCCTGTACTCTGTTCGGTCAACAGCAGGTGGTTTCAGCTGAACTTTCTGTTGCTAGTAGCAACCGCTACGAACACAGATCCATAGTAGTTTAACTGACATTGTTACATCCACCATTTTGTCAGATCTGTGTCCAAGCACATATTAACAAACATATTTTATCTACTCTCCAAATGTCTTTGTTAGAGCATCATGTGTAGGTTTTCTTCCAGCTGTTTTGTGATTTAGTAGAATTTAGTTTGTCTGCAATCAGTCTAGTGCTAAACAAACTAGCCCTTATACTAACTGTTCGCTGTCTAAAGCTACTGTGTTGCTAATACAACAATCTAGGCAACTTTACATTTCTGTTGAGCTAAGTGTTTTTTACTCCTATTTTTATTATTGTGGACTCATTTTACAGTTCGTCTATACTTTTGTGAAACAATTTTCTTGTTACTGAACTAATTCACTTTTAGCCATGCTGGTGAAATATCTTAACTACCATTGGACAGATTGCCATGACATTTTGTACAGACATCTATGGTCCCCTGAAGATAAGTCCTTATGACGATCTGCTGACTTTATCTCTAGCACCACCAGCAGGTTGACAGTTTTGGTTTTTACTAATGTCTCAAAAACTACTGGGGAAGAAAAACAGTGAGCCAACGGTAAGTAAAGTTAGCAATAGCTTTTCCTCACATGATAATTTAAATAGAATAACACTGTTTTGTAGAGAAAGGAACTGAGGAGGATTCATGGACCCTGCTGAAGTTCAACATCAGTAGACTGTGGCACGGCCTTTTTAGTGTTGAAACAAATGCTAAAAGTCAATATTAAGTGACCAAGAAAGATAACTTTTAGACAACTTTACTTAGAAAGTCATATTTGTGGCTAGCACATGGCATTTTTGACTGTTAGACAATAAATTGGCAGCAAGGTTGACCAGAGGACAGAGGAACACCGAGATATAATCTGTACCAAAGAAAAGTAAAAAAAAAAAGTAAAAAAAAACTAGCCTTAATCTTTCTTTAGCAGACAATGTGAGTTATGAGTCTTAAAGTCTCTTGAAAACTCTTGAAAAAAGCTAAAATATATCCCTGAGATAAAGTGTCTTAGACATAGCTGCCAGAGTAAATAAATCCTGCCAGATTTAGAGATGAGAGTGTCTGTGTGTCTGTGATAATAAGTGGTAGCTTGTAAGGTTGTAAGGTCAGAGAGAGAGAGAAAGACAGAGAGAGAGAGACACTGAAACAGAAAGACAGACATAATCATATTTGACAGAGGTGGGACAGATGGAGGAGAGCCATTTTTCTGGCTATTCTGCTGTATTCTGCTGCCATCACAGTGTGGGTGTATGACTCAGTGATATACCAACCTCCATTCAATATCCCCATAATAACATCGTGCCAACATACACAACCTCCATTCACCAACCCTGACCATAAAGATATCTATCACATATCGATCAATAGACTTCTCATCTTTATGGTCAAAACAACTCAAATTGGATACAAGTTTACCTTCCTGAATTCAATAACATTAAACTGTGCTGACAAAATAGTTCCTAGACTCTGGCCACAAGGAGTCCATCTGTTTCACACAACCTCTGACTTAAAAGTAACAGGAAGAAGATAAGAACAGTCATGATTTCACATGTCTAATAGTAACATGGTAAATTTGTTAAAAAAAAGACAGCCGGCTCAGTGCTTTTTCAGTTATAATTCTATAATTTCACAATAAATCAATAAAAAATAAAATGAGGGAGAATCTAAGTTGAAACTAAACATGCCATCCCACAAAAATAAACTACAAATAAACTGATATTTTCAAGTTTTCAGCTTTCAACTTTAAAATCATCTTCAGGAGAGGTCGAGATGTTCAAAAACACTAAACGAATTAATACCAGGGGCCAGATGTGTAAACGATGCGTATGTACAAAAACCATGCATAAACTTTCCCACACATAAACTTGTATTTATAAAAGAAAACCATGCGGTGAGAATGTGTGCACCTCATGCATATGTTAAGGTGGAGATGAAAAATAAGGCGAGAGATGGACTCTAAATAATAAAACAGCCTTTTATCAACTTAATTTTGATTTTGTGTGATCAGTTTTATGATTCTTTTATCATTGGCATCCTTTTATTTTCCTGTGTTAATGTTTTTTTTTCATTTTATCCTTCAATGTGTAGCACTTTGTAAAGTCTGCTTTGACATGAGCACCATAAACTAAATCATTGATTATCTCTCTGACATTTGATAATGATATTTCAGATGTCACTGCCAATGGTGGTTTACAGGTATATGCGAGGAATTAATTATTTATCCACAATAAATCACTACAGTTGTGTGTAATGGGCTCACGTAATGGCTGCTGCTGTGGCACAATTAGTCAGTCTTGTTTTCATTGAGAGGTCTAAAGACAAGTGAAGCAGGCAGATGTATTGATATGAAAACAGGTGATTAAGGGCATGTCTACATTTATTCATGGCTGTAGAAGTGGAAATGAGGCTTGTGCACATGCGCCCAGTTCAACAATGACTGAGATTTACACATGACTTTACAAAACTGACAAAAATAATGCATATATATTTATCTCTGTGTGTGATTTTGTGGTGAATCTCCAAGGAGTTTTTTTTTGCATTTGCCCCAGGGGTTTAAAAGGTACAACCTCTTACAAAAAGATAATTCAGTCCCTTTTTGCACCAAGTTTAGTGGTTATGCCAATGACAAATCGATTAAGATGAGCCCAGTGTTGTATAAAGTTTCATTAAATTCAGATGACTGGTGTGATGGACAGACAAACAAACTGATACAGACTGATCCCATGCCTGCCTCCAATGAAAATAAAACAGTTTATAAATAAAATGCCTATGTTACAGAATGACAAATGACTCTTGGCAAAATGACTGATAACATAGAATTAAATCAAATTAAGGCACTTTTTCCTGATGACAAAGTGATGACACCTTTGCAGAATACTCTTTATTTATATAGCACTTATCTGAAAGCAGAATTGACGAAGTGCACCACAGTCTGTTGGTGCAGCTGTCTGGACAGCACTGATTAACTAATGGAGGATAAAATGCAGGGACTCTTAAGTTAAAGGAAAACTGTGACATTTTGGGAAATGCACTTGTTTGTTTTCTCACCAGCAGTTAGATGAGAAGATCGATATCAATTTCATCTTTGTCTGTTCAATATAAAGATAGGTCCAACATTTGTTTAGCCTGGCTTAGAACCCAGCTTTCAACAACTCCAAAGCTCCCATATGTACATGTGCATTGTGTATTTTATATGTGTAAAAATAGAAAATGAATGAATCAAATGTTGGAGATGTACTTGTATTTGTAACGTCTTTTAACGTGTTTGGCTTGGGATCATCTCTCTGCACTGAACGCCCAAAGATGAGACTGATATTAATTTTCTCACCTAAGGCCAAATATGACAGCAAACAAGGCCATTTTCCCAAATGTAGGAGTATACATACACAGTAAAAAAAACATAAATCACACACACACTGTTCAGTTGGAAAGTGGTGGAGAGCTGCCGAATTTTCTCTAGTTTTGATTCAAAAGAGAGCATGATTCTTTTAGTCATGATGGAAAGTCGACAGTCATTCCACCATAAAACATAACAAGTGACCGCTGAGTGTGTGAGTGTGTGTGTGTGTGTGCATCTTTTATAGTTTGCGTAAAGTGAAAGTCTGCCTCGTGTATGCGTGTTTGTGGGAGGTTCAGGGGGGAAGGCATACATTTGCGTGCGCTATGTTCAGAGTGGCTTCAACAGTTCACGAGGTTCAGAGCTAACAGACTGGAAATTTGACCATGCATGTCTTGGCAAAGTCTACAGAACATATGGATTATGGATGGAGTTCGGCAAAGGTCAGGTTTACTGCTAGGAGGCCTTCTTTCAGCTGCCTGTTAAAGTGCAGGCAGAACAGGGAGTCATAACTCAGACTGCACTTAGCAGTCAACTTTGATTGACCTGAGATTTCCTCATCATAAATGGTTAAAGGGAGAGACAGACAGAGATGGTAGGAGTGAAGTAAAAGAAAATAAGATGGTAGGAGTACTTCAAAATGAATTATTCAATTCTGTCTGACGAAGTGCCTGTCTGTCTGTCTGCAGATGAATAATACTGTGCTCTGCTGAGGCAAAAGTACCTCACTGATTTCCTTATGAGCATGGAGATTATATAATAGAGGTCTGTTCTGGATGCAGATATGTATCATGTAAAAAATAACCAGTGCTCTCACAGCACAAAAGACTAAGGCTTCAACTGTTTAAACTAGAAGTGTTTTAAGAAGAGCTTAATTCAAGTCCTTAATATAAGTGATTCATGATCTAAACTTTAGATTTCAAGGATTAAGAGTGAGATACTGTTGGTTTTATTTTGTTAATTCCTTGCATTAATGTGTACTCAATTTGCAGCACAGCCCAGTTTATCACATGTACTGTTTGAGTTCTTCAGTGTGACTGAGAGGGAGGCTAAAACTGCAAAAGCGCTCAGCTCTCTAAAAGCCAAATGAGCAGCGTGTGTTCTGATGTGGCTGTGGGTTACAGTGGCTGACTCAGCTGTAATGAGACATTAATGAAGATGTTGGGTAATTTGGGCTGGAAAGGGAGAGAGAGAGGGAGGGGGAATAGGGAAGGAGAGAGGAAGGAAGAGGCAAAGGTAGGGAAGCACCAGCTGCTTTTCCAGATGATCCATGAGGGGAGCCACAGCTGTCCTCTTCACCCGACTCTCCTCCCTCTCCATTTTATTCTCCTCCCTTCTTTCCTCTCTACACCACCCTTCAGAAACTGCTTCAGCAAAACGACTTCAATGAAGATATATTACCCCAACTAAGGCTTCATCCATTGTATGCCACACAGATCAGATCCCCCCCACACACCTCTTTCCCTCTCAATGCGTGGGCAGGAGGGTTTCCCTCCATCTCCATCTTGTTGGACAGCTCCCCACTCTGTCGGTAATGTTTATGGTACTCTTGAAAGGAGAGCTGGCAGAGGCTGTTCTGAGTGTGAGAGCAGTAAATATCACAAATGAAATTCAATAGGTGAACCGCGGTATGTGAGATCAGCAACTTTCACCTGCCTTTATCTTAAATATGGATTCACAGACAATCATATGCATGCATGTGAAGACACGAATGAAAAGCATGTGCTAAGTGCCATACATAAGGGGGGAAAAAACCCACCAAGGAGAGAGAAGAGACTAATCACAGATGGAGAGCGGAGCACTGGAGCCTAACCTTATGTTACAAATGGAAAGTAGGATAGGTAAGGCTGAATGCAATGTTCTCAAGGCAGAATACTTAACAATAAAGTGCTCTCTGAGGTTGTAATGACATTGGAAAGTAATACACGCATCAATGCTTCATTAGTCTTAAAGCTCTCGGTTCTAAAATATTCTCCAGTGTTCTGAAAGTAATGTTGATGAAGTGTTGTAAGTCAGTGTGTGTGCTCTCTTAAGGACATATCAATGACACAGCTCTCTGACTGGTTACATGTGTTCATTATGCTCATGAGCTGTGAGAAGAAGAAACATGCAGCAGCTGGGAGGCAAGCCAGTTTCCATGTTGATTCCACAAGCTTCAACCTCTTCGAATAGCGTTCTTTCATAACCTTTAACCCTCATTAACTGCAATATGAGAAAAAAAACTGAGATGGTGGCAGAATCTGTCCAATTTGATTCTTTGACAGGAAGCTGCCACAATGTATCAATCATAACTCGTAAGTATAATGTCAGCTGGAAAGATTTACAGAAAGGTTTGAGCTTTGTTTATTTGCCAAGTTCGCATGTAGCTAACGATCATTATAAAGTCAAAGCTGGAGCCGTTTGTCTGTGACCGAAACAAGAAGTTGTCTCTAGTAGGACTGAGCTACTGTTCTGTGCATGTTTGTGTGTGTGTGTGTGTGTGTGTGTGTGTGTGTGTGTGTGTGTGTGTGTGTGTGTGTGTGTGTGTGTGTGTGTGTGTGTGTGTGTGTGTGTGTGTGTGCGTGTGAGTGCTGCTTGCTGTTTATGGGTGTTTGCGCGCTTCTCCTCCCAGATTCAGCACAGTGTACAAAAAGCCTTCAGTGTGTGTGTTCTTAAAGCTTCCAATATATAACCCAATATAATCCAAAATGAAGCTTAACCTCTAAGAACTGCTACCCTACTGCTACTGGTGCTCTTGTACTGTGGGAATTATTGACTCCTTGTAGATGAAGTACGGTATAAAGTTAATATTGTATAGTTATGAGACCTTGTGATTCTGAGCGTTGAGCTTTTCATATATTCAAAGTCCCTTATTATTCAGATTTAATGATTTTCCTTTCAAAAAATGTGGTTCAGAATAAATGTAACACTCCTTGTGGCATTTTGCAAATGAATGTAGATTAGTTAAAGGGATATTTTGAAAGCAATTTGAGATACTTATTTCTCACACAAGTATTTTTCTCACACAAAACACTATTCCTGACTGGCAGACAATAGCAGCTCCTCTAAATTAAATCCCGCAAAAACGCCTCATTAGAGGGACTTCAGCACCTTTTAAGTGTAGTGTACAAATCAACACCCAGTTCAGTTTTGATGCATTACCACTTGTTAGTCTGAAACTGCCTGTAAAATACAGATCACTTTGGAGATTTAATAACTTCAAATTTACTCACTACAGTAAAAAAGCTTTTATTTTAAATTAAAAGCACACAACATTACAGTATAACGGGGGAACTGTTTATGCTTCTTGGTGAGAGCATTACTGTCTATGGATCATACACCACCATCTTGTGTACTGAAGTTTATAATTTTTCTATAAATAATTTATTTTATTGTTGACTGTATTTGTATTATAGCGCTGTAACTGTGGCATTTGTGTTTTCAGGGCATAACCGCCGCACCTGCCGAATCACACTGTTCAACAAAAGAAGTCTGTTCATGCCTCTGTTGGGGTTGTGAACCAAAGTTTAAGAAACCAGGCCTTTGAGGGATTATAGGGATGTTGATGTGTTTACATATCTTGACTTCACGTAAGCCAGGTTATACAGAAGGGATCAGCAAGCAGAAACATTATCTTCTCCTAAACCCCTTTGTTGTAAACTTGGCACATTTGATATGCCAACAAACACGTACTACATCCTGGCATATTTTCAGCTGCTGACCCAATGTGACCTGACCAAAGCAGGCGCTGCAGTAGTTATACATCATAACTCTAGTTCTATGAAAACAGGCTCTGGTCGGTCTCTTTCATTTGAACAGTTTGAACAGTACAATTATTGGCTTTCTTGCTGAGAGTTGCATGAGAAGATCGATAACAGCGTTCATATCTGTCCGTTAAATATGAAGCTCCAGCCAGCAGCCGGTTAGCTTAGCTTAGCATAAAGACTGGAAACAGGGGGTAACAGCTAGCCAGGGTTTGTTCAAAGGTAACACAATCTGCCCATCAGGTAACATGTTATTATTATGTATTACTATGTGCAAGACTTAGATTTATTTGGTGGGCTCAGTGGGTCCCGCAGTGAGCTTTAGAGGTGTTAGTAGGCGGCTTTTGTTACCTTCGGACAGAACCAGGCTAGCTGTTTCCCCCTATTTTCAGTCTCTATGCTACGCTAAGCTAACCGCCTGCTGCCTGTAGCCTCACATTTAATGTACAGACACGAGAGAGGTGTCGATCTTCTCATCCAAATCAAAAAAATTCCCAGAATGCACAAATTTTTCACCTACACTAAAACTTTCATGTATATGCTCAGCCGATCAGGGTGAACCTAGTCAACCACACAGGGGCGCGATGAGTATTACTAACTCTTCAGTGACTAGTGGAACAGCAAGGGAACTCCTTAAAGTGGTTACCACACATCCTGTAAACATCCTGAGCCCCAGCTGGACTTTGTACAGTCAAACAAGGATGACTTACCACCCCCACGGGCCCCACACAGGTCTGAAAACATACACGTCGTCATCCTCTGAGCACATTTGGCATTTTCAAACCTTTACTTAAGCAGCTAACAGCACATCCTTAATTATAACTGCCTGGGGGAGTAGATGCAGAGGAGGGGAGGCTCCAGACATTCAAACACTGACGCATCAGGAGATGCCCAGTGAGATGAGTACAACTGCTCCAGTGCTGATGCTCACCGACTTTGCTCAAGGGCACTTTGAGGGCAGCAGAGGGGGAGGAAATGCTGTTACTCATCTGTCCTCCTACACACATTTTTCCAGCCAGTCTCTGAATTCAAGCCAACAACCAAAAAAGGTTCTGTAACTTTTAGGCGGCTGTTTCTCCCACCTCTAAACATGTAAGCAGCTATACCTTACTTACAGTATGTCTACAAAACATGTCAACATAAATCTAACTAATTCAGGCTTTTTTTATGAGCTGTGGGATAGAAATTCCCACATCAATATATTCGCTGTACAATGCAATGCACTTTTGTGTGGCACCATGTGACCTATTTGGCAGCATGTAGCATGTTTTCTGTGGTACCTGGCATGAGCTGCTGTCCAGTCATGCTTATCGGAGGCATCCCCAGGTTGCTCATGGCTGTTGCCCAGGCGCTGGGGTCTGACATGGGCATCGTCATGGAGTTAGAGGCCATTGTCATGTTACGATTCCCGTCTGGAGAGAGACACACACAAGAGGAATGAGAAAGTGAGATTTACAATTCCCCTTTTGGGATCATTATTCAAGTGCTACAAAAAGATGTGCATTGATTTAGATGGGTTGTAGGAAAGTCCAAGGTCAAAACCAGAATTACATTTTCAGGGTGTCAGATCTTTGGCTTCCTTTTATGACAAAATCTCTGTACCTTATTGACATGAGTGCTTTGTGATCTCCACCCTCATTTCAATTCTGTGTTCTGTCACAGGAGAGAGACAAGGGGAGGCCACTGTGACCCTGCATTCAGTCTGACTCTGTATTGACTTTTACAACACTGTCATTTAAAATTATATTCCTCTTCGTGCAGTTGTTAGTTCAACTTCCGCTCAGAGGATTCAACAGCCTGGCCTCTTGGCACTTCCTGTCCCAGTGACCTGTGTGCTCTGCTGCTCTGGAAAAGGTTGCAGCTGCTCTGACTGAAAATGCTGTCACACACATGCACAGACATGAAGACAAGCACACAGACACCCTGTACTCTTCCACAAAGAGTCTTACAAAGTATTCAGAACAGCATCTGGCCCAAGAACACTGCAGCTGAAAAACAGAGCCCATAATCATCAAACTGCTAAAAGTGACACACTGTAAATTGAAGATAAAAGTAGAAATCCTTTACTTTTACTTCTTCTTATAAAGTTAAGAATAAAAGCTGTTTATTACAGCTTAGAAACAGTCTTAAATTCAAGTGATTTCCTAAGCTGGTTAAGAGTAGATCCTAGATGGCTGCAGTACAGAGCCAGAGGTGAGCACACATCTTCTGAGACATGCTTTGGAGTGACTGTAGGAAATATTACTGGTCGTGGTGAATAATATGTAAGCTGAAGCAATGTGTATAATTCAAAATATGGTAGTTTTAGCCGATTTATTTGATTTGAAAATGTGACAGGATTTTAAACCACCTTGTCTTTTCTTTTTCTGCTTTTATAAGGGGTGCCAACAACATAAATAAAGGTGGCATTGATTTAATTTGTGATCACTTTCCATACGACTTCGTTGTCTGCACTTGTCAATGTGGTACTATAATCTCCAGTTTACTTTTCTTTTTGTTTCCTATTAAATTATCCCTATTTATATATTATTAATATATTAGATTGTTGGTCATTTCTCATGTTAATTGCTGTTGGAGATATTAAGGATTTTACTTTTTTTCTGAAATTTACTTTTTTTTTAAAAAATTTAATAACATGTTTTTGCAGATATTTTTAAAATATTGAACAATGGGGAAGATGTACGGTAAATCATCGATCATACATGTAATTAATCATGTGATCACTTGAGAGCTGCTCTTTAAGTTTACTCCTACACTCCACTTTAAGTAGAAGTAAGTTGCTTTATTAATGTGTGTTATTCCTCACACTCAATAACTTTTTTAACTCCTAAACTGGCCCTTTACAGCATTCCGTAGTGTAATTCTCAGAAGTTTGATAAACACAAGCCCTGACCAAAGTTCAACTTGACACACACTACACAAAGGCATAAAGCAGCATATATATACTGCAACATTACCTCAGAGCAAAGTACAAATCCAGACATTATGTCTGAGGCATAAAACACTGAAGATTCTCCAACCTTCCGCTATAAACGCACATATCAGCTGCCACACAAAACCTCAGGCTCATGGTTCTCTGCCAAGTCCTAAGTCTTGCATAGAAAAGCAAACATATTCAGATACCCATAGATAAAAACCCTGCAGTTAAGTCAACAAGACCACATCATACATTCACCAGCAGCTCATTCTCCTGGAGTTAATTTCACAGCTCTAAGTACTCATGCAACTCTTGCTGGTTGACCTGTAAATTACTGCTGTCTGAGACACAAGTCTGTCTTTCTCTTTTCTGACACTAAGTTTAACTGTGGTAATATAAACCAGCACTGAACACCACGGGGATTTTACACCTCAAAAAAAGTTTTTCCCACTGCCTGGTTTACTTGTAACCACAATGTGTGTGTGTGTGTGTGTGTGTGTGTGTGTGTGTGCGCCTGTGCAGTCAATGGCTTGTTCATGTTGGCAGTTGTCTGTATATATACCAACACACTGTGCTAAGCGATTTCACGATCACACTGACACACCAGCCAGCTGTTTTCCACATGAATGTAAATATGACATTTCAACTATAAACATTTCATATAGCCTGGCCACAGCTTGGCTATTTGTATCTAATTGTAATGATTAAGGCTGTGCTAGCTTTGCATTTTGTTAATAGGCTTTGACAAAGAGGAAACCATCCTACCAGCATTCTTGTCATATAGCAACAGGACTGTTTTACATTTCCTTTCATTCTGCTAATTAATATTCTTCTAAACATTCCACTACCACAACAACAGCATCCCCGCTCAGACCCACTCATTAAAAGTTGTCTGTATGTTGCCATGGCGAGGCCCGATAACAAATTCATTGTTGTGGTGTTCCTATGTTAATGTTCACGACAAGAGCTTCACAGGCCTGTTAACTGCTTACAACCCTATTTGCTGTCCTGCTGACTGAGGGGCAGTACACTAAGAGGAGAGATAATACAGTGGGAGGAGAGGAGTGGTGAAACATAAAGCTTTACGACACATACATGATCATTTAAATGTTTACAACACAAGGAGTGATAAGAGTCTATATGAAAACTACTGCAGGGTTTAACAATAGATTGCCTACTGTCCTGCTGGCAGTAAGATGCTGATTTGGACTGGAAAAGAGGTGAGAAATTGGCCCAGTTGGGCATGTGCCCAGAAATAGTTTTTCCGACTACTATTTCTCACCAGCTGACGCCGTTATCTTCCCTCTGCGATCGGCCCACTCTCCACTTTCTTACGTCTTTTTAACAAATCAGATTGTGTGCCAGCTCAGAGTTAGTCAGAGCGTAGTGTGGTGCGTTTGTGGGGGCTGCTACTTTGAATTACAAAGCAATAAAAAGCATCAGTTACCCATTAGGAGAAAATGATGAATCAGTCTTCACAAGTTTTGTACCATTTGTCAGCAATAAGCTGCTCAGAGCTGGCGCCAACAGTTGCCACATACACATGTCAATAATGGCAACAAATGCCACCAAATGTAGCCAGTAACACCTACAGTAGCCTGAGTGATTGTAAAGTGACTAGTTGACAGCTATCTTCAGTGATGAAGAATGTGTCAGCAAGACGACTATCCACTCTTAGTTTGTATTAGCAATCACACAAGCCATTAGTTGGTCAACTTAGTTGGCACTGCCATAGTACAAAATGTTCTCATATCGAGCCACAACTCTTAAACTATTTATCCTTAATTTAATTCTTTACATCCATGACAAACCACAATATTATTTGTATAAATTGTAAAGAATATAAGATAAAATAAGTCAGCTTACTAGCTTTATCTGGTGCTTTCAACTCCTATCTCCTATATATAACCACCTGTTATCATATGACCAGAGTTTCATGCTTGGTGACACTGATAAAACTTCATGACACCTGAGGATTCTCCATGACAAATGAGCAAACTCAAGCTGCTGAGATACAGACTGCGAGATATGGTTCAAAAGTTAACAAAAAAAAAAGCTAGTAAGTTACTAACTAGGAGTTAAGATTATTTGTCAAACTTGTCCTTGGTGATTGGCTGAGTTTACTCCAATGTGGTGTTATTCATCTCTGCGCCCCCATTATTAAAAGAACATTTGCCTTCCGGCCCATTGAATCAACACAAGTCAATTAATGTTGTATGTGTGGCCTCAGAAAAGATATAAAAAGTTCTACCTCTTAAATGAAATGTGCATTTGTTTTCAGAGATGGTCTACTCTCTGTATCTGTGTATAAACCTTCCTCACATGGTGGCTTTCAAATTTGTTTTCCTCATTTTATCATGTTCAGATGGACCTAATGGATCATTCCTTTTGCCCACATATCTCATTTGATACACTCAAACATGATGGTTTTCGATGTTGTTGATGCACACTGACCTTTCCATAAAAAAAGTTTATAATCCTAACTACGTGGATCTATATGTCCAGCTGCTTTAAGATTTGGTAACTGTATTTTTCAGGCACAACTCAGGTCACAATTACTGTGTTCTTATGAGAGATCTCTGCTGACTGGTTAACTATTGATGGAGACCAGCAGTGGTTTTGTATCTATAGAAACAACAAAGCAGGTAAAATTGCACACATTGCATCAAAAGCATGTGCAGCTCAATAAAACAGAGGCAAACAGAGACAATAAACAGGCATCTAAACTTTATAAACAATTTGAATATTACACCAGCACACATCTCGAAGAGGGTTTATCTGAATCTATTTGATTCTATTTGATCCGTCAGATATTTGCTTTTCATTTCATCATGCTCACATCCCGCTCACATCATCTGTCAGAAACAATAAACAGGCCCAGTAATGTGCAAAAGCAATTCACCCCAAAGAGCCACCTTCACTCTATGAGGCTGTGGGTCTCATCTACAGAGTCATAGCTGAAAGCCCTTACTTTTAAGCTGGCGATTCAAGGGGAGATTTTAATAACAGGGTCAAGGTTACGGCAAAGTCTGAAAGCTGCTGATAATGAGTCCAAACGCATCAGTGAGAGACATCTGGGACAACTCTCATCTGATCAGTCTCAACTGGTTGCCGCTGGTTGAGTTTGGTTTGTCCAAAGGTTAATTCAAGATGTGGCACCCTGCTGGTCCACACAGTTATTTCTGTGAGTCATGAATGGCTGATTCTGTGTTGAATTGTGGCTCAGACACTGAACAAATAGTAGTGAAATAGTCAGTATTTAATCCTGCCTTGATGAGACAAATGTGAACCAAAGACTCAAAGTGTCACTGATGCAACACCTTTCTTGATCCCCAAAATAAATACATATAACAACATTATGAATTACTATTTTTTAGAATTATTAGAATTTGTAGATCAGCAGTTGAAAGGGAAGTCTACACAAAGATAAATCACCTGCAAAACAAACTTTAAACTCCCAAAACTCTAGAGGCCAAGTGCTCAGTCAGTCTCACTTTCCACCCTGATGAGGACAATGTGAGGTTGGAACCTGTCAACGTTTTTACTCAATATGCCCGACTAAATGAAGGCTTTCAATATAACTTTTCTCCTTCCTCTGCCTAAGTGTGCCTGAAGAACATTTCTTTTCCATGACTCAATAACTCTCAAACTAAACATGAATATAGATGTTACAGTACAAAGCAGTTCAGAGCATACGGTTTTCAGTAATTGTCACACATCTAATGATGAATGAGGAGCTATCCTTGTGCCTGTAGTGTCAATTTACATTGAAGATTTAATTAGACAGAGACAAATTCTTCAGCGCTTGTCATTTTCTTTGTGCTTTTTTATGACTTGCTTTTCCTGCTGTGTCAGAAATTGTAAAATGTCAACTCATGAGCTGAGTCTAATTGTATTCACGGAACTTGTGAGCAAATTCAGCAGTATTTCAGCCTTCTATCAACATCTATATACTCGTATAGTAAATATTGTTTTGGTAATAAATTATTCTCTTCACACTGTTTTTTTGGGGTCTAATAAGTCAATCTGTGGTTTGCCTGAGGTAGTTTCCTGCAGTATATTACATTTGCTTTCTCTGCCTCTGATCATGAGATTTGATTTCTATTTTAGAGCTAGAGTGTACCCTCTGCTATACAGTACTTTCTGTCAATTAGGTCTGAACTCCACAGCCAATTGCTTTGAATCCACTGACATTCTCTCTCCACTGTGGTAGCCAGCAGCCAGTCGAGGGTGCATTACTTATTTAACATGCAAAGCAACAGGTAGGAACCTTCAGATAGAAGACAGTATTCCTTTATCTTATCTTATCTTATGTCTGCATGCTCACAGCTCAGTCTTTGAACTTATTTCCTTATACCAAAGCCAAAATCAATGTGCAAAATGAGGGAGATTGTCCTTAAATGAAACTGCAGGCCACAATTCAACAGTTAAAAATCCTTCTTTCATCTGTCTGCTTCTCTTGTGATTGGCAGATTTAACAAGGCAAATGAATGTGGGATCATGGCTTTTAACAAGGTGTCCCCAATATTTTGCACATGTAGATTACTATGTCATGTATCTTTTTAAATAATTGATATTGACAGGCTTTTGGTCCTCCTGAAGGGACTCTGCCTGGTTAAAATTAATTTGTCGATGGGAAGTTGATTCCCCCTCTGCCCCTGAGTCATGAGCTTGTGAACTCTGAGGATTGATTTCAGACCAAGGCTTTACTGATCTCCTAGACTCTCCTGATTGGCCTTTAGCTCCACTAAACGCTCCCTCGGGGGGGTGGGGCTGATGGGAAATGAAGCCATTTTAAGGCCTATTGGCTGTAAACCCTCCCCAGTCGAGAGAGAAGCCAGGGACCATTTTGTTCACAATGAGCAAGCTTTCAATAGCAAACCACTATCCTCAGGGGAGAGAGGGAGAAGTGGGAGAAGTTGGACTGAGGTAGGGAGAAAGAAAGAAAGGAGAAAGCTGATGACAGAAGTGAGAAAAGTGTAAAAAAGGAATATATACATAATCACAGGCAACATCTCTTTGAAATTACATTTAATAATATATTGGTTAACTGGCATAAATATGAGAAGAACAACTGCATTAATCTATAAATAAGCTCATTATATAATAAAAATAAATAAACACCATACAATTTTCCAAGAGGGAAAAACTGAACAATGTATACAAAAATTTATTTGCATGCTTACATTAATTGGATTGGGGTGGTGGGGGGGGGGGGCACTCTATGCAGTATTAGTTAATTTAGGTATGATGCATGTAAGGTGACATCTGATCATTTACATGGAAAGAGAAACCTCACAGGCGCTTCATGAAAACACACAGCAGGCACAATAAAATGCATGGATTGCAAAACTGCCTTCTAGTATTGGATGGCTTTTTGACCTTACTGCGTTTGTGTGTGTGTGTGTGTGTGTGTGTGTGTGTGTCTTTATACATCCTACTCACCTACAAACAACATCAGCACAACCAGGAAAGTGAAACTACATCAGCACAAAACTTGGATCATCCCAACCCGAGAGCAATCTATCATAAATTTAACTGGAGCCAGAGTGGAAAACAACTGTAATGAAAGAGTGAACACACACTCTCTCACACCAATCCAGTCTCATGAAACTGTTTTGCAAATGTGGGTGTTGAGTTTGTCTCTAACACCTCGTCTGGATCCTGTCTCATACTAGTAGTCCCTTAAAGGTACTGTATGTAACGTTTCACATGTATTAATCACTTTGAATGCCTGTATGTGAATGGACTGTAATGTAACTTAAAAAATAAGACCTTCCCCGACTTTCTTGGTGCCTATAGCAGCCTGTGGACTGATTTGTATGTAAAGGACTCTGGACGGTTTTTCCGGCAAAGTCCAACGGATGTGACGTTCAGCATGCTCTCTTCGGCTCCAGTTCAGAGTTCAGCTCCCCTACAGCCGCAATAAAACCAAAAGAAGAAGAAGAAGCTCCCATACAGTGTGCAAAAGAAGCTAACGTTAGCTTAGAAATGGAGTCTGCTAATGTCATCAAACGACCGGAACCCACCGCAACACAGAGTCCGACAAGTCCAAGTAAGCACAAAAATTTAAAAAAAAAAACGTTTTATCTAGTGAAGCCCGTCTGACCAAATGGGAATGTGACCAATGGCAAAGGGTCTCAGTGGCCTAATCTTGTGTTTTTTTCCCTAAAGGACTAAGTAACTGAAAAATATTGGCAATTAACATTTTGTGATGGCATTAAGTTTACCACAAATCCAATATACCATTGCTAAAAAGGTTGTTAATATTTTATATCCTACACTGCTTTGATCTGTTTCTTACAGTACAATAAAACCAGAGAGGGTCAAATAATTAGAGCTGTGTTGTGTAAGACATTAGATGACTGTAATGCATCTGCTCCAAAACTGTTACAAATTCAAACCGCCAACAGAGAGAAAAATATTTAAACACAAATACACTGTCTGTGTGAGCTATATGGATGTGTGTTGACCACTGACATATTTCTGTGTGAAATACAATTCAGCCACGTAGAATCATTTTCTGAAAGGCACAATTTTCTACCTGTAAATTATCTTGTCAGTGTCAGATTTTTTTTGGGTTTTTTTTGTGCCACTATC
This sequence comes from Macquaria australasica, assembly GCA_005408345.1. Taxonomy (NCBI): domain Eukaryota; kingdom Metazoa; phylum Chordata; class Actinopteri; order Centrarchiformes; family Percichthyidae; genus Macquaria; species Macquaria australasica. The sequence continues at coordinate 1,315,587 of SEMN01000036.1, read as the reverse complement.
CGGCTTTGGATCCGCTTAGCTAAACCTAATGCTGTTGAAAGTGTAAGCGAAATTACACACACTACATATAATCATGTTTGGATACCTTCACTGCACATATAATCATATGTTTGATCATGCTGAATCTTGTACAATGTAGCCTTAACAGAAACTGTAACAACTTGTCAGGTGTTATGTGCCCACTACTGCGAGAAAGTATCACAACTTGTCAGGTGTTAAGACTTGAAGTGAGACAACATACAGGCACTCTCTTGAGAGACTTGTCACAGGGATGTTACCGGATGAGCCCTTTGTCTTGAGAGCAGAAAGCTTGTAAATTGTGAACTGTCATGAGAACCAAGGCTGATGAACTGTAGGAGGGTAACAAAAGGCCACAGCACCACAGATGGGAGGTCCGAGCCAAGGTATGAAGGGAAAGAGCATCTTCTCATCTGGGTGCATATTACAAACTAACCTTTGTCTTGTGTACCATGCTCTGAGCATTAAAAGTGTGACAATGCTGTAAGAGATTTTTGTATCGTTCCTCGTTGTCAGAGTGGGATTATTACAACGATGAAAGTTATTTTTAATGCTCTGTTCAAACTCGTACCAACATGAATGACATTGGACAAAATATAATCACAATACAGTTGAATCAACCTCTCTCTGAAACAGTGTAATTAGTCGATTGATGGAGAATGAACAAATATCATGATAATTGATTCATCGTTTAAGTCATTTTTCAAGCAAAAACACCAAATATTCACTGGTTGCAGCTCCTCCAATGTGTGGATTTGCTGCTTTTCTCCGTTTTATCTCATTTAAAGTTTTTTTTTTTTTTTTTGACTATTTGTCGGACAAAACAAGACATTTGAAGTCGTTACTTTGGGCTACAAGAAATTGTGAATTTTATTTGGCATTGTGTACATTCAATAATCGATTAATTGAGAAAATAATTAACGTATTAATCCCTTATAAAAATAAACATTAGTTGCAGCCTTAAATTAGCTCGGTAAAATGGGCAAGTTGGTGTATGCCTAGGGTAAATCAGCATCATCTACCACACTGGCCACACCTGTATTGTAGAACTGATTTGACAATGAGCTGCTTCACATTATTTTACTTATCAATTGATTTATTAATCTTTTTTGTATTAATCATTAGGTCTACAGTAGAAAACATCAAAAGCCAACAGTCTCAAACCCAAAGATGTTCAATTTACAATAACATAACAGAGAGAAGCAGCAAATCCTCACACTGAAGAAGCTGAAACCAGTAGATATTCAGCATTGTTGCTTGATGAATGACCTAAATGATTAATTGATTATATTTCGACATTATTCAACATCTCTCTGAAGATATATGATACTAAAGATATGATTTACAGCATGGGTTGCATTAGATTTTCTGAGTGGACCTAATAAACTGGCAACTCTGTCCATGTCCAAGATAAATCAGGATCATTTACCACTGTGGCCATACCTTTACTGAAAAACTGGACAATTGGATTGCTTCACATATTACAGCAGATAACTACAGGTGGCTATTTTGCATCAGCCTGTTGTAAGGTTAATTCTTGTTCTAAAATCAAATAGAGATAACAAAAATACATTGCGCAAGTTCTGGTTCTTGCTCCATTTTATTATAATAAACATGTCTATTAAAAAGGCAGACATAAAAGAGAAGAAAGCATTCTTCCAGTTTTGGGATTTTTAAAAACAATTTTCAGGTTGTAAACAACCCCTTTTTACATCAGAGGTCAAGTGGAACACAAATTCGCTTCTTGTTTTGTGTTGTCAGTGTGCAGCATTTGTTCAGACCCTGAAATGGGGCCTTTCTTCTCATTGGCCTGAAGAGGAAGAGAGGGCGCAGATACTTAGATTCACTGGATGTATGTGTATCTATGTGCCTGTGTGAGAGAGATAATAGAGATAGAGAGAGAGAAGCCTGGCTTCTCTTACATCCATATAAATCTCCTCCAGCTCTGCACTTCAACAATCAGCAGTGCATTATGAGGTTTGAGATGGACACTATTGATTGATCCTTTCTCCGTCTACCCTTGAGGGTCTACTGCCAGCAAATGTGTCTTCATCCCCTACAATTAATCTAATCAGCCTTAATAAAAGCATCCATTACCGAGGCAGCAGCATCGACAGGCAGGAGCAGAAAGTTTACTGAGGAATAATCAGCGCAGGAAAATACTGATTTGGTCTGCTGATTCAAATAACCTCCAAAGCTGCCACATTACTGACCATGTATTCTGCAAATGAGCTAGTTCTTATCAACTTCCTGTCAAAGTGGACGGTCAGCCTGTAAACCAGTCAGTTTTATCTCAATCATCCACAGCCAGTGGTTTGCAAAAAAGTAGGCCGAAACACCACACTTGATTTTTCAATATACATACAAATGTATTTGACATTTTCCATTCAGGAAAAAAAGATTCAGATTCAGCAGAATCAACACTTTTGTTAAATACACAAACAGACAAGGATGATAACAGACAGCTTTGTAAAATTGACATTGCTTACGGGGGGTTTATTTTCACTTTACTTCCTCAGCGGATAAGGCAAAACAACTTCAGGCAACGTGAACACTGGGGAACAGGTAATTCTGATGTATTCATTCTCTGTTTTGTCTTTGATAAGTTACACCTCTCAGGCAAGTACAGTAGCATCTCAGTAAGTTTTTTCTAATACCTTTAGGAATGCAACAAGAAAAACAAAAGTCTGGAGACACCACCTACGACTGCCTTAAGTTGCGAATATGCCACCGTCACCGAGTGAATAAGTGGAAAACTTGGTAATTCAAGAACATGTAAACATCTGTGTTTTTGGGACTATCTTCAGGTTGTTTGATGTTTCATTTTCCATATTTTTCACACATTTTCCAGGATGCCTGTGGCCCAGCTTGTGTCAGTCTCCGCTCTGAAAATACAACCTGCTCAGCCCGCTGCATAACCACCAGAAATACACAAGACTGCATGTGGGCAGTACAGCAGTGAGGGCAACAACAGGCTACATGGAGAATTTGTTCGAGCTGACATAAAACAAGTCTGGGGCAGCAGGAGCCTAGAGATTAAGAAGTGGACTTGTGACTGAAAGCCACTTCTTTGAATTTCCAGGTTGGCAGGGGAGGAGAGACCAAACGACTTACACGCTCACCTCCCTCAAACACCATCACTTAGGCCATGATAAAGGAGCTTCGTCACCAGCTGCTTAACACCTGGGCCACACCGCTTACCTCTACCTGTGCGTGATGGCTACCTCGCTGAACTGCTGCGGCTCGCATGAGTGTGGTGTCAACACAGACAGCGTTGCTGCTGCGGCGCTGCTACTGCCAGCTCTTTCTTTCTACATGGAGTTTGCCTTTGATAATTGCCATCAATAATAGAATGTTTCATTTCATGTCATTATAAATTTCATTCATATTTAGTTTAAATAGAAAAAGGTTAAGACGCTTGTGCTTAATTGTAAGTGTTGAGTTAAAAAAATATGTTTTTTTTCATGTCTGTGACATATTTACAGATATAGACATTGAAACTGTAGTGAAAGGTGTGATGTTGCTGGTATAATGTCAATATGACTATCAACAGTTCATTTTCACTGTCTATTTTTGCTGAGAACCACGCGTGTCACATGGAAAAAATAGGCAACAAAGAAAATCTCTAGATAATAACGCATTATCTAGAGGAGTGGGTCTTGACAAACATTTGAGCTCACTGCTCTTTCTATATTTGACACCGGCTGAGCAGGTGAATGCAGGTGAAAGCCTTCATGAGTTCACAAATCAAATCCATTTGAATCATGAAGGGGAGATGAAGATGAGGGTGTTAAGAGAGGTGCTTATAGCCCTCTTGACAATCAAGACATGGGTTGAGCAAAGCAGGGTGCAATTCCACAGTGGGAAGAAGTTAATAATTTGCACATTGTACTTATGATGTCGTGGTGAGCCATATAGGCAACAGGGAGAGGACCCAAATGCAGACAGGCGGGGAGGCGGAATAAGTCCAAAGATTTATTTTAACTACCAAAACAAACTTACAAAACACAGGAACTGACACGCAGGGGAACACCAGGAACACGACACGAAGAAATCACCAAGAAGAACAACCAAGAACATCAGCAACATCAGCAACGTAAACCACATCAATGACACGACGACGAACAAAGGAAAGGGACCGGTAGGACAGGATGCCGGCGGCGACGAAGGAGCCACTCTGAAGGCCGGACAGGTTGCCGGCGACGAGCAGGAGGCCGACGACGAGCAGGAGGCCGGCGACGAGGAAGGAGCCACTCTGAAGGAACTGCCACTGGAGGCTGCAGCTGGACGGGAACTGGCACTGGAGACTGCAGCTCGACGGGAAATGGCTCTGGAGACTGCAGCTCGACGAGAACAGGCACCTGAGGCTGCTGAGGCTGGAGCTCGACGAGAACAGGCACCGGAGGCTGCTGAGGCACCGGCAACTGCTGAGGCTGACAGCTAGGCTGCTGGGGCGACTGCTGAGGCTGACAGCTAGGCTGCTGGGGCACCTGCAGCAGCTTGGGACTGCCGACTTGGGAACAGGAACTGATGTCAGCTGGTTCGCCAACTGGGTCCGGGGAGCCGGAGTTGGTCAGACCACCGACTCGGGAACAGGAGCTGATGTCGGTCGGTTAGCCAACCGGGTCCGTGGAGCAGGAGTCGGCCGGACCACCGACTCAGGAACTGGATCCGGCGTTGGCTGGACCGCCGACTCGGGAACAGGAAGTGATGTCGGCCGGTTAGCCAACCGGGTCCGTGGAGCAGGAGTCGGCCGGACCACCGACTCAGGAACTGGATCCGGCGTTGGCTAGACCGCCGACTCGGGACCAGGAGCAGAAGCTGGCCGGGCCGCCGACTGGAGACAAGGAACAGGAGTCAACCGGACCGCCAACTGGGAATCAGGAACAGAAGCTGGCCGGGCCACCGACTGGAGACAAGGAACAGGAGTCGGCCGGACCGCCAACTGGGAATCAGGAACAGAAGCTGGCCGGGCCGCCGACTGGAGACAAGGAACAGGAGTCGGCCGGGCCGCCAACCGAGGATCAGGAGCAGAAGCAGGGCAGTCTGTAGTGCTGGGCAGCGGAGACTCTGGGGCACTGGGCGGCTGCCAATGGCGTCGGGAACCCTGATGACCACTCCTCCTATGGCCACCGCGGGTCCCCGGGAATATGGCCAGTATATATAGATAAGGAGACAACGAGGGAAACAGACACAGGTGGGAAACAAGACACAGGTGAACCTAATCAAAACTGGTGGGAACAGAACAATGACAGGAAGTAAATAATACACGAACACAAGACCAGGGATTTACAAAATAAAACAGGAAACCAGACCAAAATACCGAGTCCAAACAAGAGTCCTTCGTGGACCATGACATATGATTTTGACTATTTCATTTTTATACTATGCAATTTATTCTGTACACCTGTCCATAAGGTTTGTATTTCTGCCTTCCAGAGGTGTCTTCATCAGCTGAATCACAGCTGACCAGCGAAACCTTTAAATACTCTCGTTATCGCCGCTGAGTGCAAGTGTGGGAGAAGCAGTCAAGTAGATGTCTGTACACAGTGTGCTATTTACAGGCTTGTACGTGATTATCGGGTCACAGGGGTGTTTGGTAATTAAGTGGAGGAGCTCTGAGGTCCCGGAGCTGGTCAACATCCATCCTGACAGAAGCATGACACCCAGCAGCAGCAGCAGGACCAGGAAGAGCAGGCTGGTTAGCAAAGAAAACCACTTCCTGCTCCTGTCGCTCATCCCCCCTCCCGTCCTCCAGCTGCCCTTAAACGAGCTGGGATTATGAGCTGTCCCTGCTGACTAGCCATGGTGGCTCAGCGTCGGTCTCCGGCAGTGATTGCATGTTTGCAGAGGTGTATGAGTTTGTGTTTCTCTCAGCAACACACCCAAAATCATGAGTGCCGTAACAGGTACCATTGAAACAAACATGAGAGGGTGGGCTTACACACATGAATAGAGTATACCTTATTGTCTCCATCAATCATTGAATCAGACATCCATAGACATGCACACACACACACACATCCTTCTTTTATACCTGATTTAGTTTGTTTGACTTGACTTGAACCCTCCAGATAGGTTTTCCCTTTGTTTTCTTTTCATTTTCCTGATATAAAGATGATGGACAAGCCAAAATTGATTTATTTGTAGTCAATAAAAAACTCCTTCAACCCAACTCTAAAGAACAGACTAGCATATGGTACATCAAACACTAATCTAATCCTGCAGAAGAGCAATAAAATTGGTTTTACTATAGCTATTAAAAATGTCACAGCTCAGTATAAGAAGATATTGGATGAACAATGATAGGCACGCAGGTAATTACTATAGCAATGACTAAAAAGGCCTCCCCTAGAAAAAATAATTGGAAAAAGTTCCTGTTGTGTTTCCATAATCAGGGTGAAATATTCAGAAGCAGAATGACAACAGGAAGTATGGTTTACATTAGAAATTAAATTAAAAAAAACACACATTAAATTATGTTAGTTTAACTATATATGCTCCAAATCTCAAAGTGTGCCATGTGAAGTGGATTTTTCAGTTGAAGTTAATTAAAGACGGCAGTTTAAACATTCCCTCATGTGACTCATCCGGCTCATCTATTATACAGTGAATCAGAACGTGACTTTGGAGTCATCGGGAGCGGCGTGACGTGTGCTGGCCGATGCATTCAATGACATTCAGCCATCCTGCTCAACAGCCAGTCAGTCATGAAGACAAAATGGATTCGAGCAGACAAAGAAAACCCCTTATGGCAGGAAAAAAATGAGAAAGCCTGAAAGGGACAAAACAAACTTTTAACAGCCACAATAAAGATAAAGTCACAAGAATAACGGCCGTCAAAAAAGCTGCCATAGAGGGCTGTCAGTCAGAACAATCCCTCAGAGACGCGAAACAGAGAAAATACTCTGCTGCCGTCTCGTCACTCACATATAATTCTTCAAACAAAAGGACAAAAAGACTGAATAAGCTGTTGATTTGGGGTTATGTGGGAAACAAACAAAACAGTGGAGCAGGTAGACAAATTGGTCAAAGCCCCCTTTGTAAAACATATTGTGAATTTTACAATAAAAGGAAGAAAAAGAAGCTAAAGCATGAATATATTTTTTCCTCTAAAGACGAGTCTCACTTATGTTTCAGTGCTTTCATGTTTAACATCTTCAAACCATCCTTAAGAATTTTCAAGGCTCCAGTGCTGTGTCTTCCAAGACTCAAATACAAAAGTTGTGGGAATATTGTATATATGAATGCAGAAACATCTAGCGATGTGTTTCTTATTTGTGTGTGTTGATGTGTTTCTCAGTTAGATCACTGGATTCACATGGATTTCCATGTTAAAAAAGGAGGAGACACAAACATCGTTACAAATGTCTCTTCAGCCCAGTTTAGGCACTATTTAAGGGAAGAAAGAGTCAATTAGGATACTGTAGCTGCTTACACCTAATTTTAAAATACGTCTGAACTTTGATGTTAGACATAATGGCCTAAATGAATCAAAAGGCTCCACACTGACCAGTAAAGGTCCTCGCCTCCTTCTAAGTGGGTGTCTGGGGAGAGTAGCAGTCGCTGAGATGTGGGCGTATGGTCAGAGATATATATCTATACCCTCCGTCTTTGTTTCTCTCGTCTGCTCTCTCTCTCTCTTTCCCTGCCTGGCTTCCCTTTGAAGACATAAAGATGCTCTCTTCAAAGTCATTTGTTATTTGATTCAGAAAAGGGCCAGTGCTTTTAAAGTCTGGCAATTATGGCTCCCTCACTCTCGTGTAAACAGCAGGAAGTCTCAAAGAGGACCAAATAAACATACGTGCAAGTACATGACGGTTGTGTAACGTACATGTACTGCACACACCATAAAACACACAGCGATGTTGATGTGGCAGTGAACCTGCAAAATATCAGTGAGTGCATCATTAGTGCTTTCTGAAGTGTACGTTATTATTGCTAGCAATATGATGTTTTTTTTATTTTCAGTTAGTTAGTAAGTCCATGGATAATTGATGCATGGCCTTCAGCTACAAACTCGAAACTTACTATCATTTTTTACACAACCCTTCAGTCCCAAACCTACACCACACTGCTGCAGGGAAAGCCAAATGTGCCATAAGATCAGGGCCAAATTTAACATTAATACTCATCTCTCCATCCATCTTACTATCAGTCAGACTACTCTAAATACCAACTCCCTGCATCAGTTGTCATTAAGATGAATGACTGTTAATAGTTCATTCCAGAACAAATGACGATACAGGGGCTAAGCAACATTTATCCTCTCTCTCTCTCTATGCACTCTCTCCTCCAAACAACCTTTAATTAAACAATACAGCTTTACTAGCAAACTCTAATTGCTGTTAAGTCCTGAAGACCCGAGGCTTCTCCCAGAGGTCTCAGATAACAATTCATTTAAATAGAGACATGCCTGATCATGTAATGCTTTGTATATCAGGAGTAAAATTTTAAGATCAATCTGGTGTAGTGTGATCTACATTTAGTTTTTGTTAAAAGCCTCGCAGAATTCGCTGAGTTCTGGACCAGCTGAGGTTGAGATAGAGATAGAAAAGATTTGCAAACTGAGGAAACTTATTAGGCATCCAACCTAATATGCCTCAGATTTGTGAAAACAACTTTATCATATTTTAGATATTGCATTAGGATTTTTTAAAGCAAATACTGGATAAATGTCTGAAGAAGGTAAATGGGCAGACAATTTGGACAACCTCTTCTGACAGCATCGAACCTGACCCCACATGTAATTCTATAAATAGCACAGATTTTAATTGGAAAATGTAGGACCTATGACCACAGTGAGACAGTTTCTAAAACTCACCCAAATCTGTTCACTGATATCCAACATTTAAAGGTGTTAACGTTAACAATATTCTATGTCCTAACAAAGTTATCCTTTGGGAAACGCATTTGATTTTGTTATCATGTCACAAATGTAAATGTCAGTAGACTGGTTTTCCTAATTTCACAGATTAGGGTATCCTTAGATGGGAATCTATTAGAGCAAGGAACTTATGTTTGTTTCTTCATCATTAATGTTGAGGTTTTCAATTATTTCCATGGATTCCTTTCAAGAAGGTTTGCCTTACAAAAAAAAAAGGAAGTCTGTTTCATCAGAACCATTCAACAGTTTAATCAAACACGAGGTAGACCGAGCAAATACGAAAAGTCATTATTGTACTCAGTGTGGTTGAATTCACTGAGTTAGCAGACATCAGAAACTTAAAATCAATTCTCAAGATAAATATTATCATTTCTGTGAAAGAGCTGTGAAGAGAGCCTACATTATCTCATAGTTTTAAGTGGCCAGCGGTGATAGTAGAATCAAATCCAGGCCCCAGATGAAATCAATGATTTGTCTTCATATAAAATATAATAACATAGATAAGATAAGATAAGATAAGATAAGATAAGCCTTTATTGTCCCACAGCGGGGAAATTTTAGCGTTGCAGCAGCCAGCAAAAGTGTCATATATAGAAATACAATAAAAAATAAATAGAAAAATAGTCCTATACACAGTATAGACAGAAATAAATAATAGAGTGACTGAGTGCAGTTGTAAGTATGAACAAATAGATAAGATAAAAATATTGCACATATATAATATACATGTATATGAAAATATTTCACAGCAACATATGAAGTAGATAACATCATGAATACAATATATGTATGAAGATAATGCATTATCACCACCATTCTCCTGCCTCCCACCACCTCCACTGGGTCCAGAGGGCATCCAAGGACAGAGCTGGCCTTCTTAATCAGTCTGTCCAGTCTCTTCCTATCCCTGGAAGAGATGCCACTGGCCCAACAGGTCACCCCATACAAGACAGCTGATGCCACCACAGAGTCATAGAAAGTCCTCAGGAGCGCACCCTGCACTCCAAAAGATCTTAGTCTCCTGAGCAAAAAGAGACGGCTCTGGCCCTTTTTAAACAGAGCGTCCGTATTGTCTGACCAGTCCAGTTTGCTGTTCAAGTGAACACCCAGATACTTGTACGATCTCACAATCTCAATGTCCGTTCCCTGGATGTTCACTGGTGTAGGTGGAGGAAGTTTGCGCCTGCCGAAGTCCACCACCAGCTCTTTGGTTTTACTCGCGTTGATCTGGAGGCGGTTCTGCTGACACCAACCCACAAAGCCCTGGGTCAGTTCTCTGTACTCCCCATCATCCCCGTTGGTGATGAGGCCGACGATGGCAGAGTCGTCAGAGAACTTCTGCAGGTGACAGTTCGAAGTGTTATGGGTGAAGTCCGCTGTGTAGAAGGTGAACAGGAAAGGCGCCAGAACGGTTCCCTGTGGAGCCCCTGTGCTGCAGAGAAGTGTGTCAGACACACAGTCCTGTAACCTCACATACTGTGGTCGGTTTGTGAGGTAGTCCAGGATCCATGCTGCCAGGTGATGGTCCACCCCAGCGTGCTCCAACTTGTCCCCCAGAATCCTGGGCTGGATGGTGTTAAAAGCACTGGAGAAATCAAAAAACATGATCCTCACAGTGTTTCCAGCCTTTTCTAGGTGAGAGAGGGATGTGTGAAGTAGGTAAATGACAGCGTCATCCACCCCAATGCGGGGTTGGTAGGCAAACTGCAGAGGGTCCATACATGGGCTCACCAGCGGACGCAGGTGAACAAGGACCAGTTTCTCCAGGGTCTTCATCAGGTGAGAGGTCAATGCCACTGGCCTATAGCCATTGAGGTCCTTGGGGTGTGGGGTCTTCGGCACAGGAACCAGACACGATGTTTTCCACAGTTTTGGCACCCTCCCCAGCTTCAGACTTAGGTTGAACAGGTGCTCAACAATCCCACACAGCTGGTCCGCACAGGACTTCAGAAGTCTGGAGCTGATGCCGTCTGGGCCCGCCGCCTTCCCCACCCTTATCTTCCTCAGTTCGTTTCTCACCTGGGATGTTGTGAGGAACAGCCTTGAGCTTGTAGGGGGCATGAGGGCTGAATGGGGGGTGTTTGCGGGTGTGAAATGGGGAGATGGGCCCAGCCCAGGCTGTGGTGTGGGTGTATTAAGTGGCTGTAAGCTGAGGGCTGTGGGGAGTGATGAGTGGTGAGATGAGGGAGGGGGAGGGCTGTAGGCAGGGAGGGTAGATGGTAATGATGGTTGCAGAGGAGACGGGGCAGGGGGAGGGGTAGATGCCTGATCGAATCTGTTGAAGAATACGTTCAGGTCATCTGCCCACTTCTGATCCCCCGCAGGCCGGGGCTTGGAGTCCATATGGCCCGAGATGGTTTTAAGGCCCTTCCAAACTCCTCTGGTGTTATTTTTCTGCAGTTGACTCTCCAACTTCCTCCTGTAGCTGTTTTCCCCTCCCTGATCCTCCTCCTTAGCTCTCGCTGGACACTCTTTAACTCCTCCTTGTTACCCGATACAAAAGCTCTCTTCTTTTCCTTGAGGAGAGCCTTAATATCAGGAGTAATCCAGGGTTTATTGTTGGCGAAACAACGTACAGTCCTAGTGGGGATGGTGTTTTCCACACAGAAGTTTATGTAATCTGTCAGACAGTCTGTGAGGTTGTCAATATCCTCCCCATGAGCGTCACTAAAAATGTCCCATACAGTAGTGTCAAAACAGTCCTTTAAAGCATCCTCTGCTCCGTTAGACCACTTCTTCACTGTGCGTGGGACAGCAGGCAGCCTGCGCACAAGAGGTCTGTAGACAGGCCTGAGATGCACAAGGTTGTGATCAGATCTGCCCAGGGGGGGGAGACTCAATGAGATGTATGCATCCTTGGTGTTGGCATAACATAAGTCCAGTATTCTGTTGTCTCTGGTATGGCAAGTAACATACTGAGTGAATGTGGGTAGACAGGAGGACGGAGGGGCATGATTAAAATCACCAGAGATGACGAGGAGGGCATCTGGGTGCTGTGTCTGCAGCCTGCTTACTGCTGAGAGCAGGACATCACAGGCTGCCTCAGCGTTAGCAGAGGGGGGAATATAAGCTACCATCACGATGGCATGCGAGAATTCCCTCGGTAGATAGTTTGGCCTCATGCTAACAGCTAGCAGTTCAATGTTCTTGTCGCAGGTTTGCTCTTTAACAGTGATGTGCCCAGGGTTACACCATCTATCATTAACAAGCACTGCCAGCCCTCCTCCCTTCCTCTTACCGCTCTCCATCGTCCTGTCTGCCCGAAGTAGTTGGAAGCCATTCACCGAAACGTCCGTATCCGGAGTTAGCGCGGTTAGCCAAGTCTCCGTGAATAGCATGATGCTACACTCCCGGTACTCCCTCTGATGCCGGGTCAGCGCCGCCAGCTCGTCCATCTTGTTGGTGATAGATCTTACATTCCCCATGATAATCGATGGGAGGACGGGTGTATAACGTCTTCTCCTGGCGCGGCGCTGAGCCCCCGCTCGGCTTCCCCGTCTCCTCCTCCTCAGCTCGCGGGGCACATCAGGTCTCTCCCCGGGTGGTGGCACCGCTGTGTGACGGAGAGCCAACAGCTGATCCCTGGTGTAAACAATGGAGTCACCATGGCTGCCGGCGGTAACTATGGACGCCGTCTCTAAGGGCATCAGCGGTCTTGTCTCCATAAACGATAAACAAAATGTCCAAAAAACTCCAAAGATGCCAAAAAATAGCAAAATAACAAGTACTAAAAATACATAGCAAATACATACAGATATATAGCAAAAAAGAACGACTATACTTCACTAGCAAACTAGTAAACTCAAAAAAAAACTCAAACCGCGAACGGGAGCTGCTGCAACAGGCTGCCACTCACAGCGGCGCCGGAACGAAAAAAAAAAATATATAGTTAATAGTTAAAATAAAATAGATAGTGAATAGTCAAAATATGTGTGCAAATGTGGAAAAAACAATATAGACATTACTATTGTAAACTAAATGTGTATTCATGTCAGTTACAATTTATGTTTTAGTTACATTAATGATATGCTACATGAAACGATTTTAAATGGCTATTGGCCATTTTCGTCTTTGTGGTCATAGTCAGTGGTAGAAGAATTAATGAGGTATTTTACTTAAGTAAAATAAGCAACACCATAATGAAAATATAAAACAAGTAAAAGATTCAAAATCTTACTCGAGTACAAGTACAGAAGTACTGGAAGCAAAATGTACTTTAAATATCAAAAGTAAAAATACTAATTCACTGAGTGTTATATTTTTCATATATATTACTGGAATATTACTGATTCATTGATGTGTAAGTGTAAGTAGCATTTTACTGAGTTAATTTTAATAATGTTATATACTGTCAGTATACGATCGTTTAATCTATAATAATGCAGATTTTATAAACTGATCACATGTTGAATAAATAGTACAATATTTCCCTCTGAAATGTTGTGGACTAGAAGTATAAATTATCATACAAGGGAAATACTTAAGAAAGATACAAGTATCTCAAAATTGTACTTAATTACAGGGATGATTTTTCAACATCAATCATACATGCAATGGTCTTCAGCAGCTGACTCAAATCATGGATGCTAGAGCTCCCCACACAACAACTGAGACATAACACTATAAATGTTTTGAACTGCATTACCACCTACCAATAATGTAACTTTGACTGTGATAAATTACCTATCTTCAACTCTCTGCAATTTTTCTTTTTATATGGAACTGAAACTAACGGTTGCATAAAAAGTTCATCCATCAATGTAAAACACTGTGGCTTGGAAAATGGTCAACATAATGGAAAGTACAGTGCAGTCAGAATATATTAGGACAGTGGTAAATTTTTTTGTTTTGTTGGCTCTATACTGCAGTGCATTGAATTTGAAATGAAACAATGGCTCTGATGTTTTAGTACCTCCTTTCAGCTTCAATTTCAGGGTGTTTACACTCATATCAGATAAACAAAGTCGGGACTTTTTATATAGACTACCCCAACTTTAAGCAACAGAAATGTAGAGGATCACTTAACATAAATGTCATATTCAATAGTTGATTGCAAATCCCAGTCAATCCATTTTTTTTGTCTCCATTACTCTGGTACGGGTTGATCTGTGTCCCATCTGTATATAAAACTTTGTTCCAGTACTCTACAGCGTTCGTACAGTACTTTGTTTTTGCAAACTGTAACCTGGCCTTTCTATTGTTGAGGTTTACCCCCTGGTGAGTAGTCATCTCCTGAGCAGACAGTTGTAAAGGAGGATTTTTTCTTCACTATTCCAACTATTTTAACACTGTAAAAAGTGTTTTTTAGGGACCTAATGTTTTAGCCACGCCTGATTAATTCTGATTTTGCAACCTCATGCTGGACCACTTCTCATGCTTTCACATTCTTTTATTCTTTATGTTTAGAGACAAAAACAGCAGATGTCACACCTAAAATCAACTCTAGACCTTTTTCTAAGTTATTTTTGCATGACACAAAAAAGCAAACACACCTGCCAAAGAAATATTTGAGCAGCCAATCATGCGATGACCATTGGTAGCCATGTCAGGTTTTTGAATGTACTGTAGATGCAAATATTCATAGTCACAGACCAAAACTGATATTTTAATGTTAAATACCTACTGTATGTATTTTAACAATTATATAAATGACACTTTAAAGCACCTCAAGGAGAAAAACAAATAAAATCTGTCCACTTAATGAGTCCACTGCATGCTTGAAATTCACTGTCACGCATGCAATTGTTGCCTCTCAATCCTCACTGCTCCAGCACATACTCATAAAGTGTTTTTATGAGCAAATGTCACTACACTAATTGTCTGGATTTCAAGCAGTTATCCATCACTTCTTTCCCTGCACATATGCTTGACATTAGGGCATCTTCCCTGCAGTGTTGGCTGAGTGATGTATGGCAATAAAGTATGAAATAAAGTATGAATAAAGTAAACACACAGCTAACATCAGTCAAACAAAATAAAAATAAATACACATACAGATGCTACAAAGATCAGTTACCACAGTGCAAAAAGGCAAGAAACAACTTTTCATTCAAGGGCGAGAAACCTGTTATGAATGTGCATGCACATTTATGGTTCACTGGTTGCTGATATGCTCTTGCAAGAGTCTAACTGCAGAGAGGAAGACCTTCTGTCTTGTAGTTCTCCTGCAGACATACTGAAAGACCAGACTGAGCTGACAAGTTAAGGGTTTCCATACCAGGCTAGAAAACGAAAGTTCAGACATGTTCAATTAAACTTCAGTAGAACCAGCAATTTTCAATGTTGTGCAGTGATTCAGTCTTGTGTTTCTTGTAACCCCAACCCTTTGTCAGCAGGGTGGCTTAGTCAGTAGAAACACTGTCCTACAGATGAAGGAACAAGGTTCAAGACATCACTTCAGCAAACAGCAATTCTGCTTCATCTACTACCTCCACAGAGCTAGAAAAATGAAAATTTTCCCAATGGGGCTTGTGATATCTAGCATGATCAAGGCTTTATTTTTAGTTCGGGGGAAGACAGAGCTATATTCCTGAATAGCTTTGGGGGGATTTCGGTTGGGACACAGATAAATCCTCAGCCATGCATCACGCTGTGAGCATAAACCATGAACCCAAAGAAATGTGTCATTCTCATTAGAGTTGTTGTATCCACAAAGTCAGACATTGCATAGTCAAAGTAAGAAAATTCTTTGTGAAAAGCCTCCATCAATTTGGTGTGATATTGCTTCATCAAAAGGTGAGAGCAATATAAATCATCTTTTATCAGTTGTCAGTGGATAAAGGTAAGATACCTTGGAAAAGTGAAATCACCTGGAGTATTCCCCATCTTTTAATGTCAAGCTTGAAGGTAACAATAGTGATTGATGTCGAAAGGGTGTGCAAACCTTGGGAAAAGTTACTTTAACTTTGGTGTTCATCATGTTTCACTGTGCAACTTTACAAGGAAACATGGCATCACTATAGACTGAATGTCTATTTGATCCATTCACCAGTGTCTACCTCCAGGTTTTCCAGTTCCCAGGAGTTTGCAAGGAAAGACAAAAAAGACCAGAGAAATGAGATCCTGCCTAAGATATTGATCCACTACAACATGAGAGTCCACTGGAGCCCCATAGAGGAGCTGGCATCTCAGGAGCTCCCACATGTGTGTCAATACACGATGGGTGAGGGCACAGTGAGTAGTCATGGAACGGCATGACGCATGTGAAAGATAAATCTATGCATTTTACAGACGCCTCCATCAGTTAGGCACTGTGGACTGCAGAGGGTGTTACCATGTAATGGATCTGTTTCCCACCTAATGGCTTCTCTGCAATCTATTTACCAATAAAAGAAATTGTAGGTCTTTCACAAGATCAATTAACTCATTATCTGGTCATCTCCTGCAACCAATTAGATTACACAAAGTAAGCCTCGGTGCAAAGTTTCTTTGTGTAGCAAAAGAGATTACAGTTAAAGAGATAATAGAGATGGAAACTGTGTTATTAGGAAGGCAACAATAACCCTCTTTGCAGAAGTTTTAGTCTAAACACAGGAAATTTGAAGCTATTTTTGTCAGTGAAAACCTCTTTTAAATCTATAAATTCACCACTGAAAAACGGTAGAACAGAATGACCATTTCAAGAAAAAACCCTCTGGTTTCAGGAGGCAACCAGATGGAGAAACTCAAAATGGGTCACGGTAAAGGAATGATTCCCTGGGAAATAGCCCAGTGCCCCAAGGGCCACAATATGACACGGAGACCAAGGATTTAAGAAGCCACATGACAGCAAAGTAAAGGTGTATTGCATCAAGTCTCTTGCTATTATGAGGCCTTTTCATAACTTGAACTCCAAATGCTTTCCAGGAAACAAAAAACATTAAGAGGCTTTTATTTTTGTCTATTTTCAAACTCTACCGCTTCAGCACTCCCACTTTCCAGTTACAGCACAGGAATCAGCCAATTACAAGAAGCCAGGGAAATGCTGTGTGAGAAAATGTCAACAGCTAAAGTGAACTAACCAGACCTCTTATCTTTCCACTCCTCTCCATCCAGACGACTCTGAATCTATTGTCACAGTAACCGCAGATCATGGGGTGATGTGACTGGCGAGGTTGGAGGTTGGAAATTTAGGCTGCCTTAAAAAGTTCAAATCTGTCAGGCAGTTTTAATGACCCTCGAAAAAGCTGTAAATATCTCTGAACCTTCCTGATACTTAAAAAAATGTACTACATTTACTAATTATCTATTTGATAAGAAGCTGCTGTGTCTATATTATTTTTTGTGTGAAAGAGAGAGAAAGAGACAGGAGAAACACGCCATTTAACACCTCAAATTCTCACATTTTAAAAATGAGTTTTCTGAAAAATGAGTCTTATTTTGCGTCAGTGACTGTGTAGTAGACTTTAAAAAAATAAAATGATCTGTTTGTTGAAAAAGATTTTGGCTTAAAGTCCAGTGGAAATTGAAATGCATTTTTTGTCTGCGAGAGCAGTGATTCGCAACGACAGGGCCGCAAGCCAAAAGCTCAGCTCTATATTTCTTTGTTTGTTATTTAAAAGCTTTATTAATAATAAAGTATGCCTAGTCATTCATTTTCATTCAAGGACATTAAAATGTCTGGGGGCATTGAGGCTGTAGTCAGAGGAGTGGTGGTGGTTTGGGTTTGGGGGGGCTCAACTTACTTTATCGATTTATCTGATTTGATTTTGACAACTTATCTTAACTGAATTCACTTGTTTGTTAAAGTCCCTCTCGAGTCAAACATGTGTTTGTCCTATTGTTAATTAACTTGGATGTTTGAGCTTCACTGTGCAGAATGATGTATGAGCAGAGTTTGTTTTCACGTTCATCCGCTGAAGGGGGAAGTTTCTCTGCGCTCACCTTAAATCTCTGCAATTTAGTTTGATGTGGAAACTTAAAGCCTCCAGTGCACATACACTGAGAATGGATTTTTAAGTGAAATAGGAGACATCTTGTGTCCAACATATATACATATTTATAGACTCTGGATTTTTGAATGAGGGAGAACAATGTTGAAAACCCATATCAGACAAACGTGTTATTCAAACTAGATTATTTTTAGATGTTTTCTGGAAAGGATCTTTTAAAGGCTAATTGTCAGTGTTCACTTTAAAACACAAAGATAGTTTTAAAGCCTATACCCAAGGTGTCCATTTTTCTTGCACGCTACACTGACAAACCAAGGTTGGACAGCAAGAGTGAGTGGCACTTTATAGTCCCTGAAGGCAACACCGGCACACATGGTCACACACAAGTGTTCATCAGCAGAGACAGGCATGTCACGGACTGTCACGTGTCATCAAACTTGATGAAGATACTCGACAGCCTGACCTAAACACAGAAGCTTCTAAAAGATGAAACAACATGGGCTTAACCTACACTTTCCCTATCAGAGAGTACCAGTCCATCCATCTCACCAGTCCATTACCATCAGTCAGCACAGAGTGGTACACCACCTGGACGCTCCATGAGCAGAAGTACGAGTCATGAGGTATGTAGTTATGGTCAGCCGCTTCATCCATTAAACCCATCAGACTCAAGGTCGCTGTTATTGTTTTAATGGTTGACATTTCTTCTTCTGGGGGGATGGCTGACTGGAGCTCTGACTAAAAGCTGCTCGGCAGAGACAAGAGAGAGAAGACAATGATGGAGAGATGAAAGGAAAATAAAGAGGAAGAATCTATCTGTGATATCACTAGAGTAAGATTAATGCAGCGGTAGGCAAATAGCAGCCCATGGGCCAAATCTGGCCCTCTGACCAAAAAAAAGTCTTGCCTATCATAGATTACATGAAATAATTTGCATGGTTTTTCACATATCTACTGTAAATAACAGGGTGAAGGTTTGTGTAAATCCATATAAATTACCTTGTAACATCTAATACTGCCCCCATATGAAGGGAGTCAGGCTAATTGAACAGTGCATGCTGCCGAAATGTCTAATAAATTTACAAGATAGATAACACAAATAATTTGGCCATCTGACCATAAAAGATTTGTGTCAACAACAGTACTTTCACTCAAACATAAACGAAGCAGGCTTCTGTTTGTCGTGCGTTTCATCTGTTTGGTTCACGTTTACGAGTCATTTACTGTAACTAACTCTGTTAGCTCTCACTTACTAACAGGAATTATGACATCTGCCTTGAGATGCAATACTAAAACAGTTTTATAAATAAATTAACAAAAAGAATGCCCCCATATGTGTTTATTAACTTGTATGTTGTTTTATCTCACACTGCACATTTCAATCATTCTTTCTGCAAGGTGAAAACATACGACTGAACATAAACACGGAAACTCAGATCAGTTTTGTCCATTGACAATTTCAACAAGGTTCATTCAAACAAGATGACTGTTGCCTTAACCAAACATGTCCTGTTGTGAGTTACTGTTGACGTTCCTGTATTAAACCAAGACCACGATCTGTTAGCAACCAAACATAACCATAAAAAAGTTAAATCATGCTTTAGCAGATATTGAAGGAAAGCAAATAAAATACGTTGTCCCTGAACATTGTGCAGATACTTTTAATTAACAACGTTTTCTCATTATGTTGATAACGTGTTTTCTGTTGCAAATTAGTATGTATATAACCAATTTCTAGGAGATAGGGTTGGTCATCAATGACAATCCATGTGATTTACTGAAAATAGATGCTTGTCTGCCTTTTTGATGATATCCTGTTAAGCCCATGTCAATACTGTACCAGCACACCAACCTTAAGAGTTAACCGTCTAATTATTTGCTGTAGTGAGTTCAGATTAGATTAACTACCTCTCCTCATTATACAAAGACCTGAGGGGAAAGGAAACCCATAAGCTGTAGCGGGGGAATGTTAAAAGGCTCTTAACAAAGTGACTGCTGTGTTGATACAAACATCGCAACGCTACAATACCCTGCGGCCCTCATAATATATTTGAACTGACACTTCAAAGAGACGAGACTTGTTGTCACTGCCAAGTTGCCTGACATTAGCCCGAAGAGACAACTGTACACTTTGACCATTATTTATCTACTGTATGCAGGACAATGTAGATTAGGTGATTGTAATAAGTTATTGAGGGTTTTAATCGGAAATTATTGGGAACCAGGCCAAATAAATATCTTCCTGTTGTTTTCCTCTAACATTAATTTATACTAAATTAATTAACTTACATTTAGTAGATACTGTAGGTGCTAATTGAGATAACATTACTGGATTTTCTGCATAACAATATATATCAACATAATCTGTTGCAAATACGTTTATCTAACAATCAAACCAGAGTCCAGAAAAAAAGTGAGATATATATATATATATATATATATAGTATGTGAATATACTTTAGAAAACTTACATTGTACATTGTGTTCAGTATAGCAACAAGATGACGAAGCCTTTAAAAATAAATATAAAAGTTGTAATTGTGTGGGAAAAAATCAGAGAGGAGTGAAGAGGAGGAGATGCTGCACTTCTTGTTTTGGAGGAATTTAATTCCTTCACACTGAGAAGTTTGTCAAGCAGATGATTACATTTTCTCTGCACAGTGGATATCTGTTGTTCTAAAGGGTCAAACATAGATAGTGACAGAGACGGACAAAATAGGCATCAAGGAACAGCCAGAGTGTCTTTAAATTAAATCCACCACTTCTAAAACATCAGCATCGAAATACCGCCACTGCCAATTGTGTTTGGTGGAAGCCATTTAAGAGCTGACAATAAATATTTCAAGATAGTAGGTAGAAGGTTTTAGTGTCTTAAACAATAGCCTCCAAAATATCTCCATGAATAACTTTTAGCTGATCATAGAGCTCATGTATCACTATATCAGAAAGAATACGAGCTTTGAGGTTGAGTGGGGTTTTACGGACGATGACAAAAAACATAGTACAGAGGAAATGCAAATATGGTGGCTTATTCCCAACAGAGCGAGGCTCACAGTAATAATGAGAGGGGCTGAGAGAGACAAGTAGAGCCATGGGCCAAGAGCCGGCTGCCAAACAACAATAAAAAGCAGTTGTGTGTGATAGATCAAGCTGTGAGAGGAAGATGAAGGGCACGCCGGGGTCAGATAGATAGAAATCCTCTGTGATCTCTCCCATCTTTCACAAAGAGCGTCTGTGGCATTACAGGAGACACTGAGTGGAGACAGATGAGGTAAAATACTATATAGAAAGAAAAAAGAGAAGGACAAAAAGAAAGAAACAAACAATGAAAAGAAGGAACTAGACATGGATGGATTATGAGACGATGGGCCCCTGGGCACAGACATGTAAAAGACCCCCCCATCTCTCCTACGTAAGCGCAAGACACCCAGATTGAAAGAGACACAAAATGACTACAAATAGCGTGGCTGAATCGTTTGTAGTCATTTTGATTTTGTGTCTCTATGTGGTCATTTTGTGTCTCACTGTAGTTGTTTTGCATCTTGGTAGTCATTTTGTCTCTTTATAGTCGTTTTGCATCTCACTGCAGTCATTTTGTGCCTCTTTGTAGTTGTTTTGTGCCTCTTTGTAGTTGTTTTGTATCTCTTTGTGGTTGTTTTGTGTGTCTTTATAGTTGTTTTGTGTGTCTTTGTAGTTGTTTTGCATCCTTGTAGTTATTTTGTGTCTCTTTGTGATACTTTTGCATCTCACTGTAGTTGTTCTGTGTCTTTGTAGTCATTTTGTGCCTCTTTGTAGTCGTTTTGTATCTCTTTCTGGTTGTTTTGCATGTCTTTGTAATCATTTGGTGTCTACTTGTAGTAATTTTGCGTCTCACTGTAGTCTTTGTAGTCATTTTGTGTCTTTTTGTAGTTGTTTTGGTGTCTACGTAGTTGTTTTACATCTCTTTGTAGTCATTCATTTCATACAAATATTACAATACAAATATTAACAAACTGAGGCTCTGGTCCCCCCTCTGGGACCCTTTGGGCCCCTGGGCCTGTGCTCGGTAGGCCCGTTCAGTAATCCATCTATGGAACTAGAGGGTCTTACAGGACATCTGGGAGATGGCTAGTTGACCTGTGGAGCTTCTGCGCTGCATGGCTGGCTGAACACATTGCATCCCACTGCTAAACCAATTGAGAGAGGGGCTGAAAGTGATGGGAAGGAGTGAGATGGGGCGGGGTGGGGAAGCTCAGTGGTTTAGGTGTGAACCGGGCCTTTCTCACATTAATCATGGTCAGGTGGAACACTGAATGAACCTGAGCAGTCGCCCCTCCCTGTTCTTTACTGCAGCTTAAAGATGATGGAACGCCAGAAAGGACGATATAGATTACTAGAGAGAGGAATCCACAAGGGAATGTATTTCAGACTAACGCACCAATACTTTGAATGGTTTCACTTGTCTGCTGAAGCTCGCTGGCTTTTGCCTCCTCCTGAAAATCAATTAAAGAACAGATTTACCAAACCTTACAGGACTTACAGGAGTGTGACGATTGATGAGTATTTAAAAATCTCTCTGCCTCTCTGTGTGTCTCCTCTGCTATGGATCAATAACTCTTTTATACTGTCTATAATTGAAATGCAGGGAGCCTGAGGTGATTTAGTTGGCTTTAATTTTCTTGTTCGTTATGAATACAAATAAGGCCAAGGACATCAGATCTCCATTCATCTGCAAACACATGCAAACACATGCACACATTCCTGCCCGTATTAACTGAGATATAGTATACTTCAGTTACATACAATCCACCCATCCAACCATCCATCTGTAAAGCACATCAGTGCTGCAACTGACAATTAGTTTTATTGTTGATTAATCTGCTGTTTATTATCTCAATTAATTGATTGTTAAAAAAAAAAAAAGCAATGCAACTATTTCCATTTCCAAGAATGCAAGTTGACATATTCAAATGTCCAGAAACATTTGAAAAGGTCAACAACCCAAAGAAAATCTGTTTACAATCATAGAAAACAAAGAAAATCAACACATTTTCACATTTGAGAAGCTGGAACCTGTACATTTGTTATTTTTGCTTGAAAAAATGAATGAAAAAATTGATTGGTTATCAACAGTGATGCAGATTAATTTTCATTAATTTCATACTTCATTAGCAATCGACTAGTAGTAAAGCACATGCATAATATTTGAAAGACTTGTAAACTTGTTCTTGATTCAGGAATTAACTAAAATATAATATTCTCATTCAAAACATGTGTGTAAATTAAGCCAATTCCATTTCAGAAAAATCTGTCTTTGCAAAGGTCTAAAGGTGGCTGAGAAATGTGCTGGCTCCTATTTAATAAATGGCAAAAGGCAATAACCACTTCCCATCTTTCCCCCTACTTTAGTCAGGCACCTGTACACTTTACCCTCAGAGAAAGGCAAAATTACGGGCAGAAAGAGGAGAAAGTGGCTAGCAGCATGGTGAAATGAGGAGGAAAGAGCAAAAGGAGTGCAGGACCTTGTTAAAAGCCCCTCTGTGACAGCCAAGGAAAGGCTGCAGCTCCGAGTCATTACATGTGGCTGAAGTTGGAGAGAGTGACTGAAAAAAACAGAGATGTACAGACAGAAAGAGGTGGTTTCAGTGGTAGGTTCTGCAAAATGAGGAGAGGAGTGCCGGTTTGAAAGTGGGAAGATCAAGCAGTAGCTCACTAAGCTAATTGATGTTGGAAAAGCACAGAAGCAATGAGAATGAGACAGAGGAGCAAAAACCAACAATCAGTTTGAGAAATTGAAACTGCTACTATCTATTTTAACCACAGTTTTCACTGGAATGCTGAAAATCAAATCTTTATCCTGGTCTTAAATTAGTAAAATGTTGTAAAATGCAGAAAACAGAAAACAGAATAAAGGCATGGAGGAAGAATATCTGCAGGTCAAACCATCCTCCAAAGACTGCAGGTAGGATAAGTTCCAAACTGTTCTGTCATGCCCACTATGTCAACCAATTTATATACAAAAAGTAATATTGACAAAAGCCAGTTATTGGACATAAAAGACACAAACAGGCTTTGTTATATTATCTTGATTTTGATTCTGCCTGCCATATTTTCTTCTTGAGAATAACCAATTGTTCTTTTCTTCACTGTAAAAAAAATCTGTCCATCTTGTACTAGTTATAATCCTTGAAATTTAAGTCCTGGTTAATTTTGTGACACTTGTGGTTACTGCTGGTTACAGAAAGTTCTTTGTTGATACATATAATACAACAGAGGAGCAACTGGTGTATAAAGAAGTCAGTTAATAATAATTGCAGTCTTATTTCATGCTGCACACTGTGCGAGACATCTTACAGCTCACTGGAGCTGGTCCTTGTTTCATTACTCCTTTGCAAAAATTTTTAAATGATTTGATGTTGAAATTGACCACGTCTCATTTTGTAGTCGCCATCAGTGCTAACCTCAGTGACAAATACGTTGTTGTTTCCTGTGACTATTTCACAATAAAAGCCACTGTGCGTTTCTCCAGTTGAATGCTTTTAATGTAAAGCATCAGCAGTAGGAGATGTTGTGTTTGCATTAGCAGTAACTTAATACAGCTCTGATATGGCTGTAAAGAGTGAACAGTGACACTGTTATTAATTAGATGACATGCATCATTTCCTGTGAATCCCTCAAGCCTGTGAGGGCAATATGAATCTTGCAGGGGAATGGCAGACTGCCACTAACACTGAAAACTACTATATACAGAGGTGATTACAGAATGTAAACACATTAAATGTCCATTGCTGAAAAAATGCTGACCATAAATAGTATCAAAAACGGGGTTTGGTTTCATGAAAATCTTAAATATTACAACTTTAACACGTCATTTTGCTGTCTCAATAACTCTTGTGAACCTGAATCTTCACAGACTCACTAATGTGTTTGTTTATTGTTTCCTCATTCAACTTTAGTTTCCTATACCTCAGGGTAGACCCACCCCACAGATGAAGGACCAGTTGAGTTAAATATGTGCTACCATCACAGAAGGGAGCATACACATTATTATTATGTGTAGTATGAAAGAGAAAAAAATGTTTCAACTAATATGATGGGGGGAAAATCTGTTTGTTTTTTCTTGGCTTTCTTGGGCTCCACAAACAGCAAACTCACAGGAGTATTTGACCTCTGTAACATCAAAAATATTTTACCTCACTGAGTCTTCAATCATTCAATCCTTGTCGAATTTTCAGTCACGGACACTGATTCTGGCAAATAGCAAAAATGAATAATTCAACGGCTGAAGCAGCCTATCAGAGAAACTAACTCCTCTGGTGTTTGGAGGCTATCTCAGACAGTGGTGTAAATCCAACAGTCACCACACACTTAATGAATAAGAATGTAGATAAAATAGCCTTTACATTTGGAAATAAGCTTTCTGATCCTTTAAATCTCCAGGCACCACTCTGGGTTCAAGAAAATGTCCGGTTTGATTTCAATGCAGGAGAGTAGCGCCGATACAATTCACAAAACATTCAGCTCTCAAAGAGTTTTCTTACACTTTGACATATTAAAAACATTCCCCAGACACAAAATATATTCATCTACCGACAGACTTTTCCTGTGGTGTCACTCAGGTGGGAATTCATTATTCGTTTTCTATTTTGGTTTCAATGTGTCACTTAATGAACTTCAAACAACTTCTCAACTGCTGGAGTCACACATTTATCCATTCCTCCTCATACAACTTTACAAAGCCTAAAAATCTTCCTCCACACTGCCAAATTAATAGAGAAGATGAGAAATGATCGGGGTAGAGAAAAGATGTAATGTTACAGTTGAAATTCTTAATGGCATGAATTGCCTCAAACAAGGTGTACTTTGAATTGACTTGCAACTCAGGTTCAGCGTTTCTACTTTGCCAGGCAATTTTGATGAAAAGGTAAAGTAGTACCTCTACTCCCTCTTTCTGATGCTAAAAGCACTGCTTTTAACAAGAGCCGCGACAAGAACTGCTTTTAATCCGTGAACACCCCAACAAGGATGGAGTTGTCCTCGCATGCTTTTTGAGCGTTTCAAAGTCATCCTATCAAGGAGGGAAATCTAAAGCTGAGTATCTGGGGAACAAAAACACTGGAGGGAGAGGACTCTCATTTGGCTTCAGTTCTCCTATGGCAGCCATGTTCCCCAGGCTGATGGATGAAGGGAGAAACTCATCTCATGACTAATTATTTATCTTCCCTCCAGAACTGTTGTGTCTGGGGGTTGAAAATAACACAACCCTCTGCTCTGACCAAGTAGTAAACAAACTAGAATGATGGAGGTGACTGAGTCTCCTCTTTCTCTGCCTCACAACACTGTAGAGCATGGCTGCCATACATACAGCCCACAGACAAAATCTGGCAGGTTATATTTCTCCCTTCCTGTGGTTGTGTGCATGCCTTAAATAAATTCTGTTAGATTAAGAGGGATGTTGTCATGACTATGAATTTTAATATGCGAGATCCAATGCTTTTGGATCTCGCAAAAGCATTGGATCTCGCATATGCGAACGAATGATGCGTTAGTTCTTGTTCATATGAACAAGAACTAACGCATCATTCGTTCAAAACCACGATTCCAATCATGACCAAAGTCACTGCCATTAGTAAAACATATTTTTAAGTAACTCTTTTAATGAACAGCTAGAATAAAAGCTAGAGTTTTAACCAGAATAACAATAGAATAATGAATCAATTACTATTACAATAGCACTACATGGCCAAAAGTATGTGTGAATACTCGAACATTATACCCATATGTGATTTTTGACTCCCTCTCTCATTAAACATCCAAAACCATGGGCATTAATATGGTGCTATAAGACTCTGTACACGATTTTAGAACCTGGCTGCAGGGTTTTGCTCCCATCCAGCCACAAGAGCACTGATGTTGGGCGATAAGACCTGGCTCTCAGTCGGTGTTCCAGCTCATCTCAAAGGTGTTGGATGGGGTTGAGGTCAGGGCTCTGTGCAGGCCAGTCAACTTCTTCCACACCAAACTTGTAAAAACAAAAAAATAGTCTCTCTGGACCTCATTTTGTGCACAGGAGCGTTGTCATGTTGAAACAGTAAAGGGTCTGCCCCAAAGATTAGTCAAATGATCGATTGGTCAGGCAACTATTTTGATAATCGATTCAAAGTTTAAATCATTTTTCAAGCAAAAATGTCAAACTTTCTCTGGTTCCAGCTTCTCAAATATGAGAATTTAGTTGAGTGGATATTTTCCAAAGTTATAGTCTTTGTGTTCCCACTGACAGTGTTTCCTTGCCAAGCTGTACGTGAGGGACATGTCAAAACCTACGTGGCAGCCGCATGTAGGTTTGTTGCCATAACAAAACACTGGCAATAAATTGACAGACGACTGCCAGGACGTAGATACCAACTCGATTTGGCTGACTGCTGAAGCCTTATATTAGCTTCAACAGAACTTCTGATTGCATTTTTGCACTGGACAAGGATTGTGTAGTTGCTCTACAAAGTTACCTCTTCACAGGCAGTATGGAAAGGAGGAATGATTACAGCAGTCACTAACTCTTTCAATGAACATATGGCATGTGAGTTTTGTATGAAAATGGAAACCTGGAAAAATCTTAGCCTATCCTTTGGGATTTTTCTTAAGGTTCCCTGTGGAGTTTTGTAGGTATGAAGCTGTTTTTCTATGAGTGAATCCCCGTTGGATACACATGCATGCACGTGGGTAACGCGATACACAGTCCTACCAATGTTGTCACACTATTCCACTGACCAACAGGTGTCCACATACTTTTGGCCATATAGCTTAAAATAATAATAATGTTGTTTTGATGATGATGATGATGATGATGATATCTAATCACACAGTTTAGCCAACACTTTGACTACTTAAACGTAGTTTATCTCTTGGGCAATAGGATGTGCTGCAGAGACCAGGCTTTACTGTAGACCTACACTCAGTTTAGAACTGAGCAGACACCTAGCAGGAGGCATTCAGTTCTAATAGAGGGAGGTCTGCATCCTCTAGCACTCTGAGCTCCTCTAATCTCGTATTCATGTATTCAAGGTGAGGAGCACCTACAGGGTCAGAGAACAGGGATGAAGGGGGGGAAGAGAGCTCGGGCTGAAATAAGGAAGGAGTGAGAACAGAAAAAGATGGGAGGAGAAAAGCCCCGACTCCCTCTCATCCTTGAACCTATCAGTGGAACCTGCGGAGGAGAAGAAAGGCTCGGGTCCTGGAGCTCCTCACAGACCAGGATCAAAGGGAATCCCCATCTGATCCAAATGTCGTTTGAATGTTTTTTATGGTAGCCAAGGCATTGAGGTGAGGCTTGAATAAGATGTGGCTCAAGAGAGCTCTGATCAGATGTGGCCTGTCATTTTCAGATGAGAACGTCACGTTGGCTGACCACATCAACTTTATATATAAATAATTCAAAATACTGAGCAAATATATATCTTAGTGGCGTATGATTGGATCTTCAAAGTCTCATTCCCTTTACATTATGTCTTGATATTGTCAGTCACTGAATTCATTAACAGCTGCTGAGGCTGCACCAGCTATTCTCATTTACACAGTAAAGACTACAGCAAATACACGACTGTTGAATAATGGCACACTGAGATGTGATGCATACAGCATACGCCCACATTGACATATTCAAATACACACATATCCAGTGTAACTGACATACCAAGCTGCATGAAGGCTAATTAATTTGTGTAAGTGAAAGGTTAAGTACAATGTATCACTCGCATCTTTTCTTTTTAATTTGCTGTATCACCCATGAGCCCATTTTCATATGCTCACACCTACATTCCTGCAAAAAAAAACAAAAAAACATGCAGCATGGAAATACATTCAGTCATACATGAGCACTGCTAATGCACAGAAACCTGCAGGCAACCTACACATATTCTTTCACCATAGACAAAGCCCTTCAAGGATGCAGGGAAGCCATTGTGTTCAAAGCCTTGCTTCTTCAGAGGAAAGAGCACAGGATGACTGTATTTACAGTTTATTATGCAGACGCCATCACTGAGCACTCTCCTGATACACATACATGCACACAAACTCATTTGGAATTTAACATGGTGTGCTGTCTCAGAGCTTTCATTTCATTTATGCATAATAGTGTACATGAAAGGGATTTCTGATGCACCAACATTGTGAATACATTAACAAGCAAGTAACTGAGTGCAAAGAATAATATGAATAATACACACCTGAAAGAAATCACTGCTCTTATGGCTGTAAATTAGCCTTTTTATATCTCTAATGGATCTGGAAGAAAAACAAATCTCTAAACTTGGGTCACTAGTGAATTGAGCCTGTAATGGGTTAACTTGATCCAGTTAGATGAGGAAATGGGAGGGGACTGGCACTCTGACGTCACTGCTGAAAGAGAAACTAAAAGGAGAAAAGGGAGCCGTGTGCTTTTACTTTCCTTGACAGATCTGAAAGATTTAGAAAAACCTACACGCACCAGGTAAAGTTGCAATTTGTCATGTTTGCAGTCTTGTCTTTAGTGTTAACTAGTGTATTTCAGTGATTTCAAACACTGACAACAATAAATCTGGTTTGACTTTATGCTGCTCTAACTTTTTTTTCATCATTTCACCTTGTATTTTCTAGACATGGCTTCCGCTAGTAGTCTAATAGCTGAGGAGAATTTCCTTTGTTCCATCTGTCTGGAAGTTTTCACTAAGCCTACATCGATTCCCTGTGGGCACAACTTCTGTCTTGACTGTATCACAGACTACTGGGACACTAGAAATACTGTATTCCAATGCCCTCTATGTAAAGAGGAATTCTTCAACAGACCAATGCTTCGGATCAACACTGTCATTGCTCACATGGCCACAAAGGTCAAGACATCGGTTCAAAATAAATCTTGTGGTAGCCTTGAACAAGTAGGAAATGGAAATGTGCTCTGTAATATTTGTACAGGGGCAAAGCTCACAGCCATCAAGTCCTGCTTAGTGTGTTTCATGTCTTACTGTGCAACCCATCTGGAGCCTCATCAGAGAATTTCAGCCTTGAAGAAACACAAGCTGATCCACCCGGTTGAGAACCTTGAGAGCAGGATATGCAAGCAGCATGATGAGCCACTGGAGCTGTTTTGCAGGGTGGATGAAATATTTGTATGTGAGACTTGTAAAGTCAGTGACCATAAAACTCATAAGATAATGAGTCTGGAGGAGGAGGCTCAAATGAGGAAGGCCCAGCTGGGAAAAGACAAGAAAGACTCGGACCAGATGATCCAGGCACGTCAGCAGAAAATTCACGAGATCCAACACTCAGTGGAGGCTAGCAGAAATAATGCAGCAAAGGCACTGTCATACAGCACACATGTGATGACTGCTGTGGTGGACTACATTAAGAGAAGCCAAGCTGAGCTGACTGAGGTGATTCAGACGAAGCAGAAAAAAACTGAAACAGAGACAGAGGGCTTCATTAAAGAACTGGAGGGAGAAATTATGCAAATAGAGGAGAACAACTTGCAGCTTAATCAGGTCTCACTCACCAACGACGCCTTCGTATTCCTTGAGAATTTCCTTTCTCTTACCATGACTCCGCCCCAGGTTAAGGACTGGTCTGATGTGACGATTCACAGTGACCAGTTTACTGTGCAGGGAGCCTTGACCAAGCTGGAGACAATAGTGACGACAGAAATAAGGATGCTGTGTGATCCAGACTTGAAAGAAATGCAGCGGCATGCTGTGGATGTGACTCTGGATCCTGACACAGCAAACCCTTCTCTCAATGTTTCTGAGGATGGGAAACAAGTCACGCATGAAGACAAAAAGAGGAAACTCCCAAACAAACCAGAGAGGTTTGATCATGTCCTTAATGTCCTTGCAAAGGAGGGTTTCTCCTCAGGAAAGTTTTACTATGAGGTCCAGGTTAAAGGCAAAACACACTGGGATTTAGGAGTTGCAAACCAGTCCATCAACAGGAAGGGCGATATAAGATTGAGCCCTAAGAATGGATACTGGACCATTTGGCTGAGAAAAGGAAATGAGTTTACAGCCAATGCCGGCCCTGCCATTTACCTCAATGTAAGAGAGATGCCTGAAAAGGTTGGGGTGTTTGTTGATTACGAGGAGGGAGAAGTTTCCTTCTATGACGTGGACGCCAGGGCTCGCATCTTCTCCTTCACTGGATCCAACTTCACTGAGAAGCTCTTTCCGTTCTTCAGCCCCTGTGCTTATGACGGCGGCAAGAATTCAGCCCCCTTGATCATTACTCCTGTCGAATACAACAGCTGAGTTTGTGTTTTGTTTTCTGGGTTTGTGAAAGAAAAAGAGACGGGGTGAGGGACTTGGCGAGAGATCACAATAGTAGAACGCTGAAATGTTTTTATCTGTGTTATCTGTGAAACTCCACAGTGTCATTCTGTTTCTCCCATCCATCAGTATCAGTGCTGTGTGTCTCTATGTGTCGCCTGTCACACAGACAGCTGTAGATCTCCAACAGAGTCCCGATGCAGTCATCAGGACATTCACTGCGCACACACACACACACACACACACACACACACACCCCTGTGGAACCCAGCCATACATCTCCCTGGGTTAAAAAAATAAATCTTTATGATCTGGCCATTAATTTTGATACTTGAAAGCTGATCTTGCCAGCTAACATGGCCAAACCAATACCAAAGATGGGTCACATACATTTACACATATTTTATAGCGTTTGTTTTGTGCTGCTTGGAGTGTCACATATCGGGACTGTTTACTTATGACATGATGGATGGGCTTGATGCCTATAGCAGGTTAAAATAACTCTTCCTGTGTTTAAAAATACTCTTTGACATACATGGGATACATCTCAGGACATCATATCCCAAGGTGAACCCCACTACACAACCTGCAATGGAAAATAAATCAGCACTCACATGACTTAACAGCATACAGAAAATATTAAAAGAAATTAAATTACTCTTATTATTCAGTTATTTTAATGTGGCTCTGGATAAGAATTATTTCAAGTAATGCTATTCAGTTAAAAGGGTAGTTATTGAAAGGATCTGTCACAATACTGGAGCCTGACTGGCACATAATGCCATGTCCTCCAAATAAAATTAGCCAAACCTGCAAGATGCAGGCTTTCCAAGTTCAAACGCAGCAAATCTGTCTGATTAGGAGAGACTTAAGCAACCGTTTATTGAGCAGAGCCAATTAAAGTCTATTTGTTTGCTGGTGCGTACCATTTAATTCTGTTTCTTTTTTTAGAGTTGTGTATCTTTTTTTTGGGGGGGGGTGGGGTCAGCATCAGTCGTGTCAGCAAGTGCCCCAAATCAAGCTAAGTATTTTGTTGTTTTATTTGGAGGACTAGATTTTCTTGTCATGATGCTGGTCTCTTGAGCATGTGTCTCTTAAGATTAAGGTCTTGAGGTTGTTATAATCTCATCTGGACATAAAGTAGCTGAAGACACACACTGGTTGGATAAACTGTTGGACTGTTGGATAAAAACCTTCTCCATAATGTCTATTTATAACAATCACCTGTTTTCCGTTGATGACCATGCATTTTGACATTAAGTGCGGAAGATAAATAACAATGTCAAATCAAATGTACTCTGAAAATTGTTTCAAGGTGTCAGATAATAGCGCTGACACATTACGCACATGTGATAATAAGTCATGAATCATCTATATTAATGCTGAAACATTAACTCAATTAATTGATCAGATAATAAACAAATGAATTGTCAACAACTCTGACAGTTGATCAGTTGTTGAAGTCATGTATCAAGGGAAATGCCAAACATTTGACAGTTCCAGCTTCACAAATGAGACGATTTGCTGCTGTTCTCTCTTACATATATCACTGTAAAGTAAATAACTTTGACTGTTGGACTGTTGTTCTGACAAAACAAGTCATTTTTGAAGACGTCACTTTGAGTTCTGACAAATTGTGATGATCATTTTCTATTTTTTTCTGACATTTTATTGCTCTTTTAAAATATTAAACAGATAGATAGATAATGAAAATACAGCCCTAGTCTGTATTCTGTACTGGATGTGTGTTGGATGGACTGAAAAGTTTTTTATGTCCACTATCTGATGTCTCACTGAAATGTAATGAGGGAAAAATAAATAAATAAAGGTGATTTAGGAAGTTGCAAACAGTAATCTACTTGATTTCTTTAACTGGACCACACACATGATAAACACTCACAACAATCTAAGAAATCCTGCCAACAGATAAAGACACTGAACACTGAATTACTTCAATATGCAATTAAAGTACAGCTGTCACTTCTGTCTGTTGAATATAAACACAAATTAGATACTCTCCTGACAGATTCCCCACAACATACACGTAGCAATTCTGTAGCCACCACTCGCAAAATAATCCTCCCCCAGTGTGATTTGAAAAATAATGTTGATTCTGCCTTTCACAAACATGGGATTGAGATTTTAATGATTTGACACAGATAATTGCATGCCATGTCTCCAGTGAAAACAGGTTATCTGCAAAATGGGAATAGAAATATGCAGGTGTTGTATGAATAGAAAGCTTGTGTTAACATCATGCAAACACAGCTTTGTTTTTACTGCTAATGGTCAGTGGTGGAAGAAGTATTTTGATATTTTACTTAAGTAAAAGTAGCAATACTAACATGTAAAAATGTGTATAATGTGTATATGTGTATAAAAAAGTGCATCCAAAATTTTACTTAAGTAAATATATAGAAGTATTAACAGCTAAATGTACTTAAAGTATCATAAGTACTGATGGATTACTGTGAAAGCAGCCTTTTCAGGGTGTAGCTGGTGGAGGTGAAACAACTATTACCTACTTTATAGTCTGTTTGGTGGTTTAATGCATCAGATTTTATAAACTGATCACATGTTTTGTATGAAAAACCTGAATCTGCAAAGTAACAGGTGACTATATCTTTGAAATAAATGTAGTGGAGTAAAAAGTACAGCATTTCCATCTGAAATGTAGTGAAGTAGAAGTATAAAATAGCATAAAATTCAAATACTCATGTACAAGTAGCATAAAAATGTACTTACAATTGTTACATTCCACCACTGCTCATGGTAATAGGGGTTTGATCTTTGTACTATTTGCTCAGTCAGAAGTTATTTGATCTTCCAGCAAGAAAATAATAATTTTAGCCTAATAGAGTATTAAAATATAATTTTGGAATAATACTGAAATACTATAATTGTTATACAGTGACCACACTACAAAAAAGCAAGTCACCTGTCTATACAAATTCCTCTCTTACAGTGGCTCTTACAAAGGTTGATGTGCTTGATGTGCTTTTCTTCTTTACAACACGACTGAAAGTAGAGTTTTTTGCTAAATCATCCAACGCTGAATAAACTGCAGTAAAAGCCTCAAAATGTGGTTTAAATATAGTAGCTCTACAGTTTTTAAAATGTGCTCCAGTTTAATGCTGTCATGGAAACTCATTGTAAAGGGTGCTTGTCAACAAAGACAGTTTCACCAGTCTAACGTTTCTGTCAAGCAACGTTTCCAGATGAAAAGCACAGTTCGAGAGGGTGCACTGTACTGCTTCTAGTGCAATAAGACAGGTGTTGACTTGTGAAGCTAACCAAGAACACATCATATGCAAGTGCTATTGATCCACTCAAATAGTGAAGTGATGCTCCTTCAACACACCAGCATCTTTTAAACTGCTCATTCTTCTCACTTGCTTTTTTGTTTTGTTTTTTTAACCACAACAGAACTGCAAAGAAAAGGCCATGCTGGACTGCTGTGAAATGCTGATACCAATAGAAAAAGGATAATTCAAGCAGTTTGTATGGGGGCCCTCAGGCAGTCTTTGTTATGCATTGTTTGAAAAGATGGTGAGGAGAAGTGCAAGAGTGAAAAATGAAAAGTGTAGTATCTATCTAATTTCTGTATAAATGAACCACAAATAATTTGCAACTGAAAGAATGATAATGTGTTAGTCGCCAACCCAACAAGACGAAGCTTTATTTAAGTGTGCATGGCAATTACTTTCCAGCTATTAAGTGTTCATAATTCAAAAATATTATAACAATTGCCGTTGCGTGGTTGGGATATAGAGCTTTGAACAATTGAGTCTCCACATGAAATCATTAAAGTCGTCTTAACTATACCTGCAGTCTGTCAATCAACACCTTTTAGGTTGGATTTTTTTTTTCAACCTTGAAGTCAAGCCCTAACATATGCTGACAGAATAACATAAAATTAAGATATATTTCAGACATTTTCAATACACTGCTTGATATACTTTTAGCCACACTAGGCTGCAGGGATTTGGTACAGACATTCATGGTCCCCTCAGGATGAACTGTTATAACTTTGGTGATCCCCTAACTTTTCATCTACCACAATCACCAGGTCAAAATTTCAATTTGTCCAATACTTTGGTTTAAGACCATATATCTGCAAAACTAATGGCATTCCCATCATCTTCTGCATTACTTTGTTATTGGTGCTAATTCGCAAATGTTAGCATGCTAACATGTTAAAATAAGAAGGTAAATATGGTGAACACGATACACATAATACCTACTAAACATTAGCATGTTGGCATTGTCATTGTGAGCATATTAGCATGCTGATGTTAGCATTTAGCTCAAATGACAACTTAACACTCCCTGGGGTAACAAGAATTCTGGGAGAGAAGGTCGATAAACTATAAGTTGGTATTAGTTTTTACCCAACGGGATGTTTGTGCGCGTGTTTGTCTCACTGTGTTTAAGTTTATACAGTCACTGAGGACATTGGTCTGGGTAATTACACTGCCCTAATGAATGACAGTATGTGAAAAATACAAGTCCATCATGTGGTGTGTGTGTATGTGAGTGAGTGTGTGTGTCCGTGTTTCTGCAGGCGCACATGCCTTTGTTCTACAGTATGTGTATCTAATGAAGTGCCAAATGTAATGAGATAAATCTATCCATTAGGGTCCCTTAACGAGACTAAATCCACATGGCTGCTAATGAGTCGGTGCTCCATCAGTCATTCTCAGAGAGCTGGAGGACCTGACTGAAGCTGGAGACGACCCGGAGCCAGGGAGAATCAGACCCTCTATGCCAGTAAATCCACAGCTCCAGCTGTTGTAGACCTCCATCATTTAGCCACCGGCCCTGCAGGGAGTGACTTCAAGTTAGCAAGCAGCTACAACTGATAGACACTGGAGTCATAGCCGGCACAGGGAAACACTAATCATCTGTTATCATTGATCTGCCATTACAGGACCATACTCATTAGCCTGATGGAACAATGCTCTGCAGAATTCAGTTGTTAGTGGGCTATTATTAGCATTCCGGCTACTGCTGTGCAAAACATGTGTTCTCTACACAGGCACTACACATGCTGTGCAACAACATGTGGCTAATGTAACACTATAGGGCTGAAACGATTACTCAAGACACTGGACACTTTGCTTCAAAGCTTCGCTTCATCCGTGGAAGTATTATACAGTGAACAAGTTCATGTACATTTATCACTGTCACACCAAGAACTGATGCTGTGTATTGACCTTGCAAGTAGAAAATGGAGGAAAAAGAAAAGGAAGAAGAGAGAAAAGCAGAATCAGGTAGCAAAAACACCAGAAACCATTAAAGTTTTGGGAGCATTTCAATTTGAAAGCTGCTGTAGTGACCTGGTAGCCACACGGCAGAACTATCAAAGGGCTAGAACAGCAACGCAGGGTAAAGGGATACTGTACATATAGATAAGATAAGACCCACCAGTGCCATACCAGTTTTAAAAGACACCTGCCAGTGGTAAGTGGTAACTGTAAGTGCAACAAGGGTGTAATGTTGTGCATAAGAAGAACTGCAGTGGCATGCAAATACATTCATATGCCACTGAAACAACACTCATGGGTTTCATCAATTTAAAAGCACTTAAGCCACATTCTTGTAGATTCTGTTTGTATGATGGTGTTTTTATTACTTTTATTATTGTGCAATTATAAATATTACCAACTGAGATCTGGACTACTTCATTTTTCTCATACGTATTCTTTCGATTCTTGCTTTTTAAACAAGAGTCTACAGCCATGCTAGGGGCTCTGTGAGGCTGTTCTCAGCTGTGCTTTGGGCTGAATCCTAAAGTCAGCATGCTAACATGATGACAATGACAATGCCAGCATGTTGGTTTTTAGCAGGTATAATGTTTACCATGTTCACCATCTTAGTCTAGAGTGTTAACATGCTAACATTTGCTAATTAGCAGTAAACACAAAGTACAGTCATTCGTTTTGCATGTATTTAGCCATAAACCAAAGGTGGTGCTAGATGAAAGGTCAGAAGATCAAAAGGTATTACAATTCATCATCTGGGGAACATGAATTTAGAAATATATAACAACCAAAAATGTCAACCTGCTGGTGGCGCTAGACAAAAAGTCAAGGGATCACCAACGTCATTAGGATATATTCTTTGTGCACCGTGAATCCAAGCTGTGAGTAAGTGCAGAGGAACTGCAGCAAGAGGTGTCATCATGATATGATAGTAGTGCACTTATACAGCATTAATGGCACCTTTATTATAATAGTGTTCATAACTTGAGTAACTGACAGAGAGAAAAATAATGGATGAGTGACTTTGCTCCCTATCTCTAAGATGGAAGAAAAAACTGGGTGGCTTTTCCAGTGACAGATCAGATTTGAGCTCCACAAAGGCTTTGATCTTAAGGCTTTCTGACATGCTTTAATCTGAGTAGACCTCACACACACACACACACACACACACACACAGAGGGAGACACATTTTCATTGAAGCCACAATATACAAAATGGACTTTTATTTATTTACAGCCATCTGTTTGTGGTTTTGAGAACAGTCAGTACAGCGATAGTGCTAAAGTGAAGGAGGAAGTGTCTAAATAAAAGTGAAT
The DNA here is from genome assembly GCA_005408345.1 of Macquaria australasica. Lineage (NCBI taxonomy): Eukaryota > Metazoa > Chordata > Actinopteri > Centrarchiformes > Percichthyidae > Macquaria > Macquaria australasica. The sequence continues at coordinate 1,277,967 of SEMN01000036.1, read as the reverse complement.
ACCATGCTAAGCTCATCTGTTTTCCTTTATACACAAATTGTGGTGAGTCATACTGTACTGTAACTCTGGGACTCTGCTTTCTATGCCCATTGAAGCTGTTGTCCCAAAGGTCGCTTTTATAAATGTGCCTGCTGCAACTTTTCTTTTTGTTATTTTCACTGGATTTGTTGCGGCAGGTGCACGTCTCCTCCAAATTCACATTTCTGAACAAAGGAAGCAAGCTCTAATCTGAGAAACAACTGATTTAAGTCCTACACAAGAAATGGAAAAAGACAAAGAGGAGCTGCAGACCTGCCAAGCAAGGCCAAACTTCTACATATTTCTCAGTTTCTTCATTTTGTACAGTTTTGTAAAATCTTGTACACCCCACCAGCAGGTTTACTAGTTGGAGATTCAGGTTGCAGCATACAAACTAATTCTTAAAAATAGACTAGTTAATAGTAGTTATTTAAACTACTTGGTGTAACTTATCCAGGTGTGGAGGAAAATGTAATTCGACTGTGTAAGAAACATGTAATTGTTGTGTTTTCTTTATACAGTGTTATCTTGCAACAAAGTATTATCCTGTGCTCACTCTTGGTATGAATTATTAGTCTGGGCTCCACTGCTTTGTACTATAATATACTACTCTAAAATATACTCCAAAGTTCTCCCTGACACGCCTTGCCTTCATGTGAACCCATGCTAAAAACCTCCCCATGACTCCAATCATATTGATGGAACTCTAGTTACATTTAAGTATCGTCTCCCCCTCTGTTCATCCTTCATGTGCCTGTGTGAAACAGTCTGTTGTTGGTGAAATCATCTGCATTGTACCATGTGTGGCTTTCCCCTGCTGCCGCAAAATAAACACGGCTCTTCTGCTCCAGACGAGATCTGCCTAAGACTCTGACTGACTTTTCCATAACACCAGCTGATTCAACCAAATGACAAAATTAACTTGCTACAAAAAAACACAAACACCCACAAAGAGTGAGTAGGGGAGTTGGACATGAATGACCTAACATGTGAAGGTTCACTTTTAACCTTGGAAACAGTAGTTAGAAGGTCCAGAAGGTTTACTAGCTTTTTTTTTTAGCTTTCAAACGCACCTTACAGCCTTCTTCAACGTACTAAGGAAGACCTTGCGTTCTTAAGTGAACTTGAGTTAAGATTTTTTTGCTTTGAACTGATTAGTCATAGAGGAGTTCAGTACATGTGCGAACAAATCTTTAACACTGAATCGTCAAAGTGAACTGAACATACTGAGTCACCATTGTCACTGGATGACTGCTTTATAGCTATAGTGGGTTTTTATGTGATTTGTTCATGAATGAGTGGAGTACCTTGATATGTTACATTTGATGGATTAACAAGAAACAGAGATTGGTTATTGGTTATTTTATCTAGTAACAATTTTTCAACTAACTTTCAAAACATTTATTATATCCATCCATTATCTATAACCGCTGGACAGACCTGGACAGGCGTAGCAATATATAGTAGATGTGTGGAAGACATTATTATATTCATTAGCTCTTTACTATAATTATGGAGAAACAAGATATATTTTTGAATTAAAATCTCAGCTGCCTGCAATAGTAAAGCTTTGTTTGTTCAAGATTTAAAGGGATGGCACTTGCAAGGTCAACACTGTTGTCGACTGGGGAGAAACATTATTTACCTTACATAATTGGAAACACTAGCCAGCAGTGAGACTGAAAGAAAGATGGGTCATGCGCAGATTCTCCCCAGGTGGACTACCTTATCTCTGCCTCTGGGAATTAAATCTATAATAGCACAAAGAACACACAGATATTGTCTTTGATGGAGTTGTTGGCGACTGTCTTTGGCAGGAGAAAAATGAGCCATTTAGCCAGCCGGTGCGAAGTTCCACAGGCCATGTTCGACTTGAAGCACCACCAGTGAGTTAGCTCTGCCCTGCAAGTACTGATATTAGTTAATTTGGAGCCCCTGTGTATCTCTGCCAGATTGTAAATCCAGACCAATTAGTGTCACCCCGACAGATGAGAACATGGAGCAACACCTCTCTGTCTTAAGGGCCCTCTTCTTTCTACTGCTCATAATGCAATTAATTAGAAAGCCCTTCTTTAATTAGACAATGCACTGGCCCTGATTAAAATTAGGCTCATTGGGTGAGCGTTTGCACATAACACACACACGCATAGTGCATGCATGTGCAAACAAAGACAATACTACAGTATTTTGTGTATAACAGGTCAGTATGCGGTGAGAGAGCCGAAGGCACGTGAGTTTTTGATTGGCGGGACTGTTGGCATGGTGAGAGGCAGACGGATGTGAAATCTCCGCCATGCAGCTTCCTGGTTTCAGCCATGTGACCTCCAAACAGTCCAGACAAGCAGAGCCGCAGGCTACAGCAAGCTAATCAAAAACAGCAAAGACCAAACAAGGCTACCTCTTTTCAGACTGTCTCAAAATAACAGGATTATAGTTTATCTCTCACCAGCAGTTATTTGATGCTGGTAGCATTTAAATTGCATTCCATCAGGAAACATCCAACCAGACAAAGTGAGCAACTGTAATTCCAGGTAGGGAACTGTGTAGCACAACGCATAATCGTATTGGAGCATTATTGCAAAACTAGAAAGGACAGGTTTCTTTTTTCTTTAGTGTCATGATGGTACTGTAGAGCAAGGTAGTGTTGTCAGTACCTGGAGGAAGACTGGTTCTTTTCCTCTTCTTGCCATTTTCAGAAGTGTTTTCCAGGGAAGGACACTCTGTCACCAGCGGCCCGTTTGAGCTGTTGAAGTGGAGAGGGTCGCCATTGGTCGTTGGGTCAAAGGGAAGAGCGTTGAGCCCTAAAAAATGACAACAAGAACCACGTTAGATGAGACGACACAGCGGTGCACAGTTGGCTGTGGTCGAACACAGCAATATGTATCTTAAAGGTGTGTTAAAGGTGTAGATTTTGCTTTCCCATAGTACAAAATACCATTATACACATATTTGCCCCCTCCCTTTTATTTTTTAAGATAAAGATGTGACAAAATTTCAAACAAAGACAGATAACTTCTGAAATAATGTGAAGATATCTGATTAAAAGTCTAAACCATTAGACAGAGTTACCATTTCCCCACCAGTTATGTCCAAAAACAGTTCCTAAAAACATGACAGCCAGAAGACGAGATATAACGAACAACAAAGACAAAAGAAATCTTGAGAACCAAAGAGGCTCTGAATCCCAATAAAATATCTCAATCCTGAGATGCTGGCGTGACACACACACACACACACACACATGACTCATCAAAATATAAAAGAGTCTGGGCTTTAATGCAAATCATCTGAATCTGCCTAATGGTTTTGAGTCTGTATTCAGTTCTATAAATACTTTAATTTTCACCTGCTCATTTTGTCATTATTCCGTTCCCTTAAGAGACTCAATAGTCTGACACAGAATAGAGCAATAAATAAAATCACATCCTTGAGTAATGGTCACAACAATAATGAAGAAGTTATTTCCAACCCAAAGGAATGGCGTTAAAATACAGTCTAAAACATCAGCTATTGTCCCTCTTAAGAGAAAATTTAGGGAAATATATGTGTGCTTGATTACACAGTAATTCTGAGGAGGACTCAGAAGACACCACATATAAACTCCTAATTTACACCTGTTTCAGCATGTCTCTGTTTTGATGGAATACAAATAGATCTGGATTACAGCGAGTGAATCCTTCTCTCTCAGGCCCTGTCAGCTTTTTTGATCACTCACAGGGAGATGCAATTTCAGGTATCAAACCCAGACATCGTCCTGTTTACCTCAAAACATGCTATTTTGTTGTTTGAGTTTGTTGTCCTTTGCATTTAACTGTGTTTGTCCCTCACAGATCTCAGACATAATTATATGATTTTGACAATTATTAGATGGATGGTGTATCTTTGCATTTTTCATTAAAACAATTACATAGCTGATGTGATCGTGGCATTGCAATGAGATCAAAATCCAAATTCTCTATTTTCTCTTCACTGTCTTTAAACAAAGGCATTTTTAGAGCTTTAATTGTCACAAGAGAAGCTCATTAACTGCAGCTACTGTGAGCAGTATCATCTTGTAATGGTAAGCAAAAACATTTGGACACAAAATCCAAGTGAAAGTAAAAAAAGACTACAGATTTGATACAGCCCGAGTTTATTTATGTCTCCAGCATACACAGTAAGATTCAATTTTTCCTTCCCTCACTGGAAGAACATACATCTCATTTCATAGTGTTTTGTCAGTAAAACTAGTAGTATCCTATTTGCTTCATGGCTGGTTCAACATGCCATGAAGCACCTCTTCTGTAGCCTCTGAATCTAACGAATTGTGATGTGCTACATTCATACTTTGCTGCAAATGTGGCAATATTTTTCCCTGAACTCCAGATTACAATTCATCCTTAATTCATAAAATGCATGTCATGTAAATCGGGCTCACACACCACATTGTTGTGTGTTAAAACTTGGATTTTTTTGTACTGCCAATAAGCCTAAGGGCATCTTTTTTTTGTAGATGACATGCCTACTTGTACTCTGTTCAGTCCTCTCCATCCCTTTTTCTTCTGTGTGACTATTGCACATCAGGATGCACAGATAGTTGCCAGCAGACGCTGACATGAGATTGGCTTCATGCATTTATGGATGCAGCCCAGCCTCTATATCACTGTTATGTCTCGTTCTATATATTGGACAAGACCAGGCCTATAATGTGTTCACAAGGGATTTTAATAGCTGCCTTCATTCAGCTGAGTCTCTTCCCCATTCACTATTAGACAAGGACAGATGGAGCCTTTCTCTGCATGGTCCTTCACCAGTCTGTCTTTTGTTTTACTGCGTTTATGTGGGTTCCTCCTCCATGTATATGTGGCATGTTTTTATGTAAGTACATCTATCTATCTACCTATCTATCTATGTCATGCTTTTGTTTTGTTATTTATGCAACAATCTGATCCGTTCTGCCCTTCAGTAATCTGGGTTTTTCTGCTGGCAGACTTTCTAAATAAGCAATATAGCAGAGGGTAATAAAGCTTTTCCTTACACCTGTATAGTACAAATGGAAAAACAGACTTGGAATACTTCATTTTATGGAAATTGGGCAGCAAATGAACAGACCAGGGGTACAAACTAAGGATCTACAGGGAGTCTAAAAGGACTGTTGATATTAGAAGTATTAGTCAACAACAATATCTTTGTCTGCTAGACCTAGGGAGAGAAAAAAACAACACGTACAAAGTGTTATGAGGTGTGCAGCACTCATGACACTAGCTAGTACCTGAGCACAGTCTCTGGACGCAACCACATGTGAGTTTGTCCAACCTATTTTTGACACTTAGGTGAATAAAGACACAAGCATGATCTTGTCACAGTGTAGAACAATCTGGAAAGGGGTCTGGAGAGAATATACGTTTAGTGGGGATGAATAGATTAGTATTCCAGATGGAGTGGGAGCAAGTTTCAATACTGGCCACTCAGCTCCTCCAGTCCACTTTAAAAACAACCGACAGTTTCCTAATGGGCCAAATGCAGAGTCCAGCCCAGCTTCTCCTAAGAGGAAACAGTTCATTGCTGGGAGTAGGTCCCAAAGCACAAACCTACAACATGTACAATATGAACATAAAACGCCTAAAATATGCTCCAAGTGCAGAATATGTCCCTCTTTAAGCTGAAATAACACGTTAGACGACACTGACGTAATCAAAAATTATGTAATTGCATTTAGGCAACAACTTAGATGCTACATTAAAATGTGTTTTCTTTACTGTTTTATGTTCTCAACCATATTAGCTAAATACTTATTAGGGCTGAGACTAACAATTCATTTCATTATACTTGAATCTGCAGATTATTTTCTTAATTAATTGGTTAATCAATTCGTCTTGTGACTTTATCCTTATAGCCCTGAGCCTCTAGACTCAAGCAGAGATGAGGAGCGTGCTACAGAGGTCTGGTAAACTCAAAACTCAACTCAACTCAAACTTGCAGTCTACAGCCCCAACTGATTTATCAATCAGTTTATCTATGGAGCCACAAAAGGCTTTATACAACTTTTTTTTTTTTTTTTTACATATGCAGTAATACTCCCCAACACCTGTAAACAGACTTTGATGTGTAAAATTGGTGGAGTTCCCTTTAATCAAATCAAAATTGTTGCTGGTTATGTTTCTGTTGATAGACGTAACGTTTAAGCAACTAATGGTTTCAGCTGTAAAATTTCTAACTACAGTCATGAAACTAACAAAAAATACTGTTTTGCATTTGAGATAAGGGGTGATCTCAGCAGGCAGAAACACAGGCACAATTTTCATGCCAAAATGATTACCAGAATTGCAGCGCGCCACCTGATACGCATGCTGCATCAGTTGACTTCACATTTAGCGTACACCAATTATTAGAAAACATACAAATCAAAGCGCCCCCTCCCCCCACAGTGCTTCAGATTGACTCTGTTGCTTCCCTTTTTGGAAAACAGAATCCTTATCAAACCCTTCCTCCGACAGCACACGTGAATGCTAATGCAAGTACTCACGCATGCTTGAGCCTGCACTTGTATTTCTCCCCAAAAAGTCTTCCACCTCTCTGCTGTCTGTGCAACTCAACTGTCTGGGGTTACATCAAACACACCTACGCACACCTTTTCACTGACTGCATCAGTCTTTCTTTCCTGAGATGTCTGCGGCCCGTCAGCATCCATCTGTCTGGGATTTCTCTCTCTCTCTCTCACTCTCTGGTGCCGCATGACAGACCGAGCAGTGTCAGCTCATCTTCTGTTGCTGATTTGATATTACTGCTGTCAGTCTACAAGCTGATCTTTGACAACGTTTTATCCAAGACATTCAAACACATAGAGAAAGGAAACACAAGGGCCAAAAGATCAGAGTTTGTGAACAAGGGAAGAAAGACAGAGTAGGCTTGCACACAGGGGTGATACTAGAAATTCTGGGCCTCAAAACATGTATGCGATGTATGCCCCACCCTGATGTGTCTAACATCAAACAGCAACCCCTTGCCACTCTAAACAACTGCTGGAAAGTTGTTGTATTTTATTTACCCCACTAGCTGTACTTTGGCATGTTTGTGCACTTTTTGGTGCACTTTTTGGTGCATCTCCATCTGTGTCCAGGCAGATGGATGTGTGTATTTTTTCTCCAAAAGCCTTAACCTGAATTGCCTACACTGCATGGCAGTTTCACTATGTATGGAGGTGGGCAGACATATTCTCCCAGGAAATCACAAACACTCTAAAAGGGAGCAAGATGAGGTTATGGTGGTATACAGCCAGACCCAACAGATCCATTTGTGCAGTAATATTATCAGCAATTTTTAGAAGTGGCGATTCCAAGTATTTTTATACCACATACAGTATGATGCATGAAATTATACTGCTGTCCTGACTGAAATTCCTCACTGTCTCATAAACATTTTTGAGTTCCTTTAGGCAGAAAAGATTTTGTGCTGAAAATTGCAAAATAGCACATTTGATGAATAATTAGTGCAGCAGTGTAAAGACCCATTCCATTTTCTTCAGTGTACTCTCTGATATTGCTCTCATGCATCTTACATTCAGAAGTCCTCCACCGCCAATAATGGAAACATACCTCATTTGCATTTTATGTTTTGCATGCCACAAGTTCTAATCAATATTTTTATATTAATAATGGATCAAATGTGAAATGTAATGTAATGTGAAACAAGTTTTGCTTGCAGTGGCAAACCCACAGAGAATTATTTCTATATCATGATTTTTAAATAGAATTTCATGGAAACCTGAGAGAAAATGTACAATATGAAGAAAACAACAATATTAAATGAAAGTCTGAGAATGTGCAATGAACATTTCAGAATACTGAATGAAACCTAAAAATATGGAATGAGAATCTTACAAGATTGAATGGAATATATTCAGCAAGAAATTACATCCTTGAGTCTATATGCATAAGTCCATATCAGCTTTGCACATCTGGACACCGAAATCCCCTCTTCATTCTTTTTTTTTTTTTTTTGCAAAATTGCTCCAACTCTATCGGCACTATGTTTCTGCCTGCAAGCAAAAGCAGACAAGCATTTACAGGAGGGAGACACACTAAACTTAATACCGAGAGAGATGACCAGTAAAGCAAACCACTTGAACCACTGATCATTAAAAAACACCAGTAATAGTAATGGATTTAAACTGGCTAATGGGCAGGACAAATCCATGAACAACACAGGAAAATGTCTGCTGAAAGTGATACCCCCTTTTATCAGTAAGATGAGTCAATGCCAGACTACAAAAACCAACACACAATTTAAAAAATCATTTAAAACATATGGAGTACTCTAGCAGCCATACCTTGTCTTTATTTGTGAGTCCTGAAAGATGCAGGGTTAAACAACACTAAGAGTCTACGGCCATGCTAGCGGCTCTGTGAAGCTGAACTTCAGGCACAGCAGTGCTTTGAGCTAAATGCTAACGTCAGTATACTAACATGCTCACAATGACAATGTTAACATGCTGATGTTAAGCAGGTATATTGTTTATCATGTTCACCATCTTAGTTTATCGTGTTAGCATGCTACCATTTGTTACTTAACACTAAACACTGAGCTAGACACTTAGCTAATTTAATAAGTTAAATAATAAATAAATATGTTTTGCAGTTATTTGGTTATCAACCAAAATATTGGACAAATTACAAATTTGACCTTATGGTGCTGCTAAATGAAAAGTCAGTGGATCAGTGGAAGTTATTACAATTCATTCTGATGAGGACATGAATGTCTGTATCAAATAATCATTTGAGTTATTATCCATCCATCTTCAACCACTCTGGGTCTGGGTCATGGTGGTAGCAGGAAAAGACAGGCAGCACAGACATCCTTCTCCCTAGCCAGCTGCTCCTGGGGGACCTTAAGACGTTCCAAGGCCAGATGGGATATGTAATCCTTCCAGCATGCTCTGGGACTGCCCTGGGGCCTATTCCCAGTTGGACGTGTCCAGAAAACCTCTAAAAGGGAGGCGTCCAGGAGGCATCCTTATCAGACGCCTGAACCACCTCAGCTGATACCTTTCAACGTAAAGGAGCATCGAAACAAGCTCCTCTCGGATGTCTTAGCCCCTTACCAAAATCTCTAAGCTTAAGACCATAAGTGAAAGTGAGAACGCAGATCGACCAGTGAATGGAGATCTTTGACTTTAAGCTCATACACCAAAATGGTCCCGTACAGTCCGACCCAATCTGCCTGTCGATCTCGCACATCTTACCCTCACTCATGAACAAGACCCCGAGATACTTGAACTCCTTCACTTGTACCACGTGATCATGTACCATGGCCTCTGACCTGGAGGTGCGGACTCTCATCACAACTGCTTCACACTCAGCTGCAAACCATCCCAGTGTTCTGTTGGCTCATTACATGTCAATGAAGCCAGAAGGGCCACATCAAGCCACTGTACTTGACACACTCCACCCACTGGCTGTTATTTTTCAAGCAAAAATGCAAAACATTTCTTGGTACCAGCTTCCTAATTATTATTTTTTCTCAGGATTTGCTTGTCTCTGTTGTAAATTTAAATTTATCTTTTGGACTGTTGCTGGCAATTTGAATATCTTCCAAAGGCTGTAGGAAATTGTGATGGGCATTTTTCACTTTTTCTGACATGTTATAAATGAAACAACTCATCAAGAAATCGAGAAATAATTGCCAGAGTAATCCATAACGAAAATAATCATTAGTTGCAGCCCCAGTAAGGACCACATCTTGTCCAAACAACCTTTAGATCTGATATCCAGGATGCTCTCATGACATCCACATAATCAACAAACCAAAGCTTGAATTTTTCATGTCTTTGATAACTAATTTGGGACACAATATCCCACTGCAATCATTCCAGGCTCCATTCTCTGTAAGCATGGAGTGGTTTATTCCACTCTGTAGCTTTTCCAAAACTGGAAACGGATTGTTGTTTTTTGGGCACCAGACAAATCAAGTCTGCAGTGAAACATGCCGAAGGAACCAGTGTCAGTTCATTATAGTATTACACCAGGTTCTCTTTCGTACCTTCTCCTTGTTAAAATGATTTAGAACTCTACATTGCGCCATGTTCTCTACTGCACAATGTGTCTGCTTTGTGAAAAACATTTCTTAGTAGTAAATTAGCTTTGCAAATACATAGATCATTTGATCTTGTTAAGAACTTATGAGCATGTTTAACAGCAGAAAATTGGCACACATTAGCAGGTGGGAAGTCTGTGTCGAGAAGAGAGAGTTGATGGTGAGATGCAGTCTAGCCAGCCATGAAAAAACACATATAGATTACTATGTGTTCAGCCATCTGAAGCAAATAAAGGTCCTCTTCCAGAGACATAAAATATTAACACATAATCTTTTACATAACTTTCCACAGAACCTCTGTGCTTATTTGCCCATGCAGAACAAAGGATTTGACTACTATGACAATGAAAAATATCAAGGACAGTGGAGGAATTAGAATTAATGCATGAACTAAGACTTCTCTGCACTGGCATTTGAAAATATGAGATGGAACATGCTTTATGCAGTGCCAATCTTCATAAATATACACCATGAATCCATTTAAACCCTGTTCAATCACTACTGTACATACATTCTGATGGTAATTATATGTTTAGCCATACAGGCACATATCAGGAGGGGATGCATTGAGGAAAGAGCTGTCAACACAAATTTGCTTCAAAGCTTCAGGCCTTCCTTTTACAGTATATCTGTGATAATATTGAATAATGCACAGCAGTGGGCACATTCTCTCAACAGCTAAAACCAGTAAGTTTTCTTCACCTACTTTTATTCTCAGAAGGGTAATTTGAATGCAAGGTTATAGCTTGCATTTGGCCTTTATATAAGTGCTTTCTATTGTTTTTAAATACAAACACCATGTCCTTGCCTATTATCAGCCAGTCTGTGGTATACCTTCATACTTCACCATTATGAAAACTGAACCCATTATGAACTCTAGTCTACTTGCTCGAATGGAAATGATGGTAGAATAATCATATAACTTTACAACTGTAATTAAGAAGAATTCATTTCTTTGTATATATGTAGAGACAGACATGTATATTTGCATTTCACAAAGGGACATAATAACAGGATAATAGCTTTAGACTCTAACCACTTGGACATAACTCTTTATTTCAGTCCTATATTAGAAAAAGGGCAATAAATTAACACTTTTCAGGTCATCTCCAATCAGTAAATTGTCTGAAGGCTACTATATTCAATAAGTTCCTCTGAGGGGTCATAACCTTTAATAGAGAGGTTGAAATGAAACTCAGCCATCTATGACCTTTCTGTCATCAGTTGAATTAGCCGCTTCCTTCCCACTGAACAAAGATATCCAGGCAGAGGGTGACAGAGCCAATGACAGTCGTGCTTTTTACAAAAATGATATGGGTCAAAAAGGCCATAAGTCACACTCGGTCACAGCTGAGGGTTCAGGGTGCAATGTGACCACTCACATTAATCTACTGGCTGATAACCCATTTCCAGGTTGGCTGCTATTGGTCATATTCAAGTGACACATTTCTGGTTGCGTCATGCGTGGTGATAGCACCAAGATTAGCTTCCTGGCCCCTGCAGCAGCTATGTTCCCATATCTGGAAGTTTGCCCGTGACACTCAGTCATAAGACCTCTAAGAGTCTGTAGGTGAGAAGACCTACTAATAGATTAAGTTAATCACTGGAGCAAGTCATTGCTTTATATATAGCTTGGATTGTCTGCCTCAACGACACAACATTAGTGAAGGTGGCGGATGCTTGGCTGTAAAATCGAGCTAGCTGTAAAACTAGAGATGCTGAGTGACAGACGACACCGACAGATGAATAAACAAGGTGGCTAACTGATTCGGCTTAGCAATAGCTGGTTTGGCACACTGGGCACGTGAAGCATCCTCCTAAGGATATTATCCTGGCTTTTCACTTGGTGCCTGAGTATTTTTAGCAGCAGAAACAATAAGGGGGCAAATTTACACAGTGGCAAAAAGTAAACAAAAACAAACACTGTTATTATCTTGGACCCCTAATGATTTGTCCGTTAAAAACACTATAAAAACAGACTAATGACCTGGCAAAAAAACAAACTGGACTTCCGGAACAACATGTCCTCTTAGACCTTCAGTCAGCCAATTTGTGGTGTCTAAAAAAATAAAATAAATAACACCTCTAATGAATCTATCAGACATTTAGGCTCCAGATGTACAAACGCAACCAGATGGACAGCCTTCATCCAGTCGATCTCAGCACAGCGGGCTACTTACTGCATGCCAGGACCAATGAGGACATGTAAACGAATATTCATCAATAGTTTCTCAGTCTGCCCACACAACATCTGCCTCTCGTGAAGACATGAAAGGCCCAGTACACTCAGCAAATGCAGACATACCACAAATAAACAGGACGGAAAAGAGTTACGGCTATGCAGCAAAGTACAGAGAGAAATATAAAAGCTAAAACATACCAACTACCATCTTTTTTACTTTAGTAGAGATTTACACCAGTGACTATGGAAAAGAAAGTGAAGTTTATGGTCTGGTGGAATGAGCTGACTTTGAGATTACAGCTTCTCCAGGTGATTTCTGACCTTCATCATTACTGCTTATACAGGCTGTAACCCAGTGGCACAATGTACTCAGCCAATTTAAACATACAGTTCCCTGCTATTCCCTCAGGGAAATAGCAGAAAAAGCTTTTTTCTAAAAACCTACTTAGTCCACAACTTGTCAAAGTTAAACTTGTTTTAAAAGTTAATGCTGCTACAGCTTGTTATATTAACAATGGACCAAATGACTATGTGTAATGTGAAAGGGGTCGATCGTAGAGACGAACCCACATATAATCATCTATAACCGAACTAATTTTTTCGGGTTTTACAGCCAACAACTTTATTGTTTTGGTTCGCCATAACCACTCTCATCAGCATAGTTCCCAGCAGCAACAGGCAACTGTTTAAAGCAAAAAAGCTCTGATAAACCAACTGTACACTTCTTGCCCACCACCAAATAGCTGACTAGCTTATGAACATAGCAGAGCATTTAGCTGCTAAAGAGCCAGATATTTCCCACAGGAGTTTAGGAGCTAAAAGGAGAGGATGTTAGCCATATCTCCTTAAAAGGTGATAATGTCAGTATTGTGTATGCAGCTTGTTTATGCTTGCCCCAAGTGGCCAAAAAAAAACCAACTGATGCAACTTTAAGTTTCCATGCAAACTATTTGCAAACTTTTGTCAAAAGTTGTAAAAGCGAACTAAGTAAGAGCTTAAAAAACATTTTCACTGTTAGTTGATTACACTCATATTCAAACTGTAGGCGAATCACTCCGGCCATTTAACAGTTTTTTCCCCTTTATTAAACAGCGGACAGTATAGAGGTGAGAGGAAATGAGTGGAGAGTAAAATAGGGGGATGACAGCCAACAAAGGTCCCTGGTCAGACCCAAACCATGCTGCCACCACATGGCCAGCATCCTAAACCCCGTCACCAGGACACCCCAACTGGCCCTTAAACATTATCTGCTTTAACATAATTTAATTTGATATACAGAATTACATATATTGACATTCTTCTCCAATAGGTACATGAAAAGTGTGCACGATGCCATGAAATCTTGAAGAACTGGCTATGCAGAGTAAGGTATCCATGGTGACACTGTAACCCGTGGTGACAGGTATCGGTTGGCAATTGTACCAGCTGCTGTTGTTCAGTTTGACTGTTTCCACCGAGATCTGAATGCAGAAAAACTGAAGATCTCAGCTGTGCCAGCTGTCAACTCTATGATGCACACACACAGTGAGGCTGCATGAGCGACATTACACACACAGTCGCTCTCGTACAAAGAGACATACACACACTCGAGCCACACAAGTGCACACAGTCAGGCATACATAAACACAAACACACGCCTACATGCTCTCTTTGTTGCGTCTGTATCACACTCAGCCACATGCACTTTTGCATGCAACAGTGAAATAGCCAAACATCTTCTATGCCAGTAGTGACGACTTATCAAAACGACACCTTTCTGTGAAAATAGGTTTAAAAGGAGACAGTGAAACCACTCGGCCTGCTTTTCTATACACTGTGCTTTGAAGAGGCCAGTTGCAGATTTTATGGTATCAGGCCATTTACTGAGACAGCAGAAGGTGTGTGAATGAGATTGTTGGTGCGAGACTGCCTCATTTGTTCAGCTTTAGCAGAAGCAGAGAGCGGAGGGAGATCTAGAAAATGCTGAAAAGGCTACGGTTTTCATTGACAGTATAACAGAGCCTACTCACTGTTCTGTGCTATGGAGATATTGACCACAAAATAAGACAGAAAAAACAGGAAGGAGGCATTCTCTTACCAACAAAGACGTAAAAGCTGACAATAAATGCCTAATGGTTTAATCCAAAATCACAAGGGAATTCTAATGAATGTTTCATAAACTCATTAGTGAAGGTTAATAAAAATGCAGACTGTTGAGAAAAAGAAAACATAGATTTGGAGTCAGGCAAAATGTAATCAGTTCCCAGCTGAGAGAGTGACATTTAGAAATGAGGCTTCTTTCGCAAAACATCAGTGTGTCCTATTCAGAGCATATAATTTTAACTTTCAGTATTACAAAGAGAGAAAATATTTGTGGCTACTCACACGATGGTACCACATCCCCACTGACATTTTACATTTATGAGGTCACTTTCTGTTTGATATTTTACATTACTGAATGCAGGTTTTCAAATATTCATTCTTATGCTCTGGACACACCGTGCATATCTTCACAAGCTTTTGTTGTGAAGTCACTATGAGTCCAATTCAATACCACCTCTCTATTCAAGACTTTGCCACGTGCTCTGCTTTTATCATAGTTTTGTGGAGTAAATGAAGCATGACACACACACACACACACACAAATGTGGGTGACATGCTACGTACCATCCTGAAAATATCAAAATTCATTTTATTTATTTTCAGTCTCCCTTTCGTCATTAGGTATCTCCTGTCCATCAAAACAAGCTCGTGTTTACTTATAGGATGACTAAGAACAGAGTGCATTCAGGCCAGAATCATGTCATCAGTATTCATTACATTGGTGACAAGGAGAAAATTCCTTCTCAGCCCCCTTCCGTCATTCCCCCAGGCCTCAGGGAATCCACTGAAGGTTAATTTATTTAAATCACCCATCCACTCATCTCTATTCCATTAAACTCTACTAATAAATCTTTGGTTTGCCATGTAATCTGTTTTCTACTGTCAAAGGCCCAAGCCTCAGCTGCATTTTGCACGCATGCTTGTTGTGGATGTGCAATCAAAGATAACATGGCAGCAGATAAGGTCATGTTAAAATCAGTAGATGTTATGTTCTGTGTGTGTGTGTGTGTGTGTGTGTGTGTGTGTGTGTGTGTGTGTGTGTGTGTGTGTGTGTGTGTGTCTGCAGACATGTGTCTAACTGTGCACAGACGTCTGCTCTTTGAATGTGGCCAAAAAGCCTGGTTTAATTAATGTAAGTGCAGCTCATGGCAGGGGGCAATAAAATCAAAAGGCTGAGCCCTCTCAGAGCCCTGTGCTGCTCTAGTGTCCCAAAGGTCCTGTAAAGTCCAAGTCCATGGACTAAAATAAAATTTCCCATCTGCCTTCTCTCCTGTTTTTATCCTATAATAAAGAATATGGTCATACTTCTCTGGTCATGATAGCAACGATTAGTCTGAGGTACAAGGGGACCTTGGCTATATGGACAAGCGCTGTATCATTATTACAGCATGTCATGTCAGCGTTACACAGATGCTGTTATGACAATGACTGTTAAAAAGCTCAGCTGTTGGTTTAATAGCGGGTGAAGCCATTTGCAGTCTGTTGGAAAGGACGTCTCATTGAAGTCAATGTGGTTTTTGTGTTCAAGAGGGTTTTTTAATGAAAGGCTCGGAGGAGCAGAAGAGTTATGACCAGAAAACTGGCTCCAAAGGACCTCAACACTGGTAGACAGGGTGAGTGCACAGTCTGATGTGTGTGAGTGTAAACATCTAATGCCAAATTCAGACTACACAATATCAGCCCGATAATGTCCTGACCCACCAGAAGCAATGCCTCTGGAACAAAATTGACCGTCAGGTGCCACAATTGCTCGTTACATCCTGTGAAGTGTGCTATAGTGGAAGAAAAAAGGTTCATCTGGGACACCTCATGACAAAAGGACTAAATTTCATTCTTTCACCATGTTTGAAATCTTCTATTCTGTCATGTTATGTGACATTGACCAACAGGTGCACAAGTGCAGCGTAGCAGCATGGAAATTATGTTGAACCATTTGACTACAACCCTCAGAAAATGAGAATTATACCAAATTAAAGGAACCCTGTGAAGTTTTTTGATCACTAGTATTATGCATGCACACAAGGACGTACAAGCATGCGGACAAGCATGCAGGCGGCGCAATACACGTTCCTGCCACTGGTGTGACGCTATTCCACTGATCCACGGTTGGTGGTGGTAACGCACCAAGAAATGTAGCAATACGCCAAAAAGGCAAGAAACAGGAAGACTGCAAACATGGATGTAAACAATTTGCGATTTAAAATATTTTAAAAACAATCTTTAATTTGTACAACATATGATTACAATCAACACGTGATTACATGTGTAAAGATTTGTTGTTGGTAGTCGGTTCCTGGCACCTCTGTACAGGGAAAGACAGCAAGCTATGATTGGTTGGCATCCAAATGACATCAAAAATGGACTATGTTTGTCTAATCTGACAGTGACCAATGGAAAACTTCATGGGCCCCATTTTCACTTGTCTTTTCAGGGGTCTCGGATCTGGATAAATTCCAGATGCGATTTATATATGTATATACTTCTGTCACCATCAGCCAGATCACAAGTCTGATTTTGGTTTTATCACGCTATATGCAAATCAGAGCCAGCACCACTCCAGTAGAAGAAAAACTTGTGCACTTAACAGTTTAGTTACAACAATCAGCTAATAACTACTGATAAACTTAGACAAAGACATGAATGAATCACATTTATGGACTACAAGCGAGACAAAAGTTTTACTTGTCCTCAAGCGACGGGGAGAATGACAGCTAATTTCAGCTGCCATTATGACAGGAAACAGACCCTGTGAGTGGATACTTCCACAGATAGCTTACTGACACAGTTACACTTTGAGGGGTAAAGATTATATAAGTGTCTTGGAGAGACAGATGCATTTACTCCTTTTCAGCATCTGGCTGGATTGCGTCTTGAATTTCAATCCATCTCAAAAGCTTCTTGGATGCATTTACATTTAGGTTTTTTGATATCCGATCCGCCCAAGACGCATTAAGTAAGTAAGTGTAAATGGGGTTATGTAGTCCAATCCTGACATAAGTAAGTAAGGTGGTTTGTTGAAGAGGACTTAGAGAATGATTTACATGGAGTTGTGAAGGCAGGGCAGTTGGAAATTATTAAATATTGCTCAACCTTTGTCCCTTTGCTGCCATTTTCCATATACAGTATTTACTTTACAATTATCCCGTGAATGTAGAAACTTTTAAAAGGTTTATATACAGTATTTCCTCAAAACATTAAATGGACATTACCACAGATGTTCCAAATTTTGTAGCTGGGTTTTCTTGGTTTTACTTTAATGTGAGTTAAGTTTCTATTTTCTTCATTCCCTCTGAACGTACTCTGTTGGATTGATGTTCTTTAACACTTCAATTTTCTGTTTCAAAGTTGTTTCTTGCTCCTTGACTTCGTATAGAGCATGAAATGATTTTTTCTCTCAGTAATTTATTCAAAGGAAGGCTGTCCACTCGTTTTTAATATGACCGTCAAATTCAGCATGTTTAAGGAGAAATGAATTAAAGCAAATGTACTAAAGCACAGCCTGGTGATTGGTTTAAGTGGATTTTCTTTCTATTTCAAATGAGTAATACATGAGTGTGAACATTAACAGTAATGGGGTTAATTTGTAATTCTAAGATATTCGATTTAATTGAGCTCCTAGTCAAGAAAAAGTCAATGTGTGAATACACACAATGTATTTCTACACAGATTTATCATCATTGGGTGCTCTCTAAGGGCAAACACTGCTGCTGGAATAATACTTCTTCACTGTTGGCTCTGGACCGCTCAATTGCTTCAGTCTCCTACTCTTAATAACAGAAGTATAGACAGAGAGAGAAGTCACGACCACTTTGTGATGGAAAGACTGCCAGACCCCTACTGACACAAGCTTTTTTGGACAACAGGTGTCCTGGCAATTTAGCACAGACCAAAACATTAGAGTGAAAATCTATCTCTAAGTGGAACAAACAATGTATCTCTGCTGCTTATAAGGCCATGCTTTTGAAATATACTCCAAGCTTTTTTTAAATGCTGGCCTCATTCACAATAGTCTCCAAGTCAGCACACAGTAAAACAAGTATGTCACCCAAAGATGTCAAATATCCACTTTGAAACTTAGCTTCGGAGATTGAATAAAGCTAAGCTAGCACAAATCCTAGAATTACCATGTGTCTCTCATATTACCCACCATACATGTAACACTACCTCTGAGTTTTCCATTTTTTTTCTCTCATTCTTCCTCTATTGCTGTGTCCACTGTTTTCTGTTGCATCGGTTTCTGTCACATCAGCCACATAGCATCTATGCCATTTCCAACATCTAAAAGACAATCGATATAAATGTAAAATATAATACAATTTCTTATGCTGACAATACAATTTATCCACGACTTTAGAAATGGAGAATGATTTCCATATAGTGTCACCAAGACATCCATCTTATTAAATACACCAGTGATATGGACAATACCAAACAAATCACATTCTGCTGACGTAAAGCCCCTCGACACCCATAACATACTGACACAGGTGTTTTGGCTGATTACGCCTCTTCTCAGGTCTGAGTGGGCAGGTATATATGAATATGCTTGATTGACATCTTTCTTATTCTTCTGTTAGCCTTGTAAAACTTGACTTACATGTCAATCGAGGTCCGCACATCTTACTACTGTAATAGAGAAATCATTTTGAAAAGCACTCTATCCTGACTGGCACTGGCAGATATATATATATATATATATATATATATTTTTTTTTTTTTACTAGGGCTGCAACTGAAGATTATTTTAATTATCAAATTAATCTGCTGATTATTTTCACAATTCATTGATTAATTTGATTTTGTTTGGTCTATAAAATGTCAGAAGACAGTTTTCAATTTCCCAAAGCTCAAGTTACCATTGGACTGCTTGTTTTGTCCAAACAACAGTCCAAAACCCAAAGATATCCATTGCTTAATTTATTTATCAATTATCAGATTTGTTCACATCAATTTTCTGTCGAGTGACTAACTGATGAATTGACTAATCGATTCAGCCCTAATAAACATATACAAACATTTTAGATAAGGATTCCTTAAATTTGGTCATTAAAGATTTGTGACCAAGAATAATTGGGACATTTTACAATTGAAAAACAAATTTGTAAGTGCTCTCTGGTGGACAAACCATGTAATTGGAATATATCTTTGCCATTTATGTACTGCAATTTCTTATAACTTTATCTGCTGACGTACACACAGATACTGATATAACTGAGATAAAATAATGTATAAATTAATATTAGCCCTAATGAGTCAATTTGTAATAATTTAAGAAGTCATTTCTAAATATGTGTTATGCTCAGAATTTCTTTATTGTTTTACAGTGGGGTTTTTTTTGGGGGGGGGGTTGGGGGGGGTGGCGGCTGTGAATGAGAAAAAGCCATTCTGGACCAGAATGCATAACACAACTTACAATTTCGACAGCATCCACGTTTCCAAAATCGCTAAAGATCACAGCACTATTCCTGTGAGCTTGGCCAGCCCACCCTGCAGCATACCACCAGTATATTTGCTGTTGTTATTTGAGTTTGCCTTTACCAAAGTACTAATCCCCCTCTTTAGTATCTCTCCCTCTGTGGACCCTTCATGGCACTTCTCTTCAATCAGGCAGGAAGCACAATGAGCTTAAGTTCTTTTTTCCGTATGAGTGTGATGATTGCGTATGATGGAATCTGAATCAGAATGAATTATAACCCCTGAGGAATGACCCAAGGGAGAGCTTTAGTTGCCAAAAGCCTTCTTTCAAAAGAAGAGGCTTTCTCCTTTAAAGCTATTCCAGTATGGAGTTAGTGAATAAGCTTGTGGAGAAGGATAGCCAGATGGCTGCTAGTCATTCTCTATGAGTCTATGAGCTTTCAGTTCTGCAAATCTAACAGGGATGCTATGCCATTTCAAATTCAAGGGTGTTATACCACCACTTGACTTTACGTTTTGATACGCTTATCACATTTTCACTTAAACATGTTGGAACTATTTTGATAAGTGATTAATTGTTGAAGTTGAATAAAAAAAGAAAAAAACACTGTCCAGTTGCAGCTTCTCCAATGTGAGGATTTTCTTTTTTGCTGCTTTTCTCTGTTTTAAATGATAGTACATTGAATATATTTGGATATTGGATGGTTGGTCGGACAAATCTAGAAGGGAATCGTTATGGACATTTTTCACAGTTTTCTGATGTCTTACCAAATGATTAACTGGTTATTCAAGAAAATAATCTGCAGATTAACAGATAATGAAAATAATCATTAGTTGCTGCCTGTTTAAGTAATTAAGGAAACGTCTTGAGTTTCCAGACATAAGATTTTCAACATGAATGGCTTTTCTTCAGCATTAATTCAACAACTCTTGTTTCTAAGTTATATGATGATGTATCAGCGTTGAACTCATTAGTGACATGGTACCCGACCCAGAGGTGAGTGCAGCTCAGTCCACTTGTCACGTGTGGACAGACTAAGAAGCACAATCATTTATTTGATTTATTCAGATGCCCTGAATTTTCAAGAATACATGCTGAAGCAAGGCAGTGAATCATTTCATGACAGCAAGAACAGAAGGCAGGCTGAATCATTATTAAAGCAGCTCTGTAACAAAGAGAAATAAACCAAGTGGCGTGTTGTAAAGTGAATCAGAACTGCTGCAGGACAAACAGATGGCTTCCTTGCTGAATGGTTGCCCACTTTGTCCTCAGATTTTCTATGATCAACTTTAACATTTCAAACACTTCAAGCGTTGAAAAAACTACATCAAATACAGACTACACATTGCATCAGTCAGTCTCAGAGTGTTTGTTCTGACAACAGGGAGAAGTAAACCTCTACTTTCTGGCTTTAAATGAGGTCCAAAAACCAACACAGGCTCCCTGTGTCGCTCTAGTGAACACCTCTCACAAACAAACAGATAATGAACTTGGATTGTCAGCACCTTTTGGCTTCACCAGATCCCAATCTTCTCCTCCACAGTGAAGTGGGGACTTCTCCTGTTATCCCCCCATTTCCTCCTGCTGTCATTTTGACCTGTTGGAGGAAATGTATGGCACAAATGCAATATGGTAGCTCAAAAAAAAAAAAAACACCTGTAGACTCCACTTAAGTTAGAATTCTCAGCTGTATTTCTTGCTTTTGGAAAGAGGATGAAGACGGATGGCAAGGGGAAAAGATTAAAACAGACCTCACTGTGGAAATGTATTACAATTTCCCCACAAGCTAGACAAATGGCATTTGAATTGATGGCCACATTTGCAGGATGGCAAGAAGAGAATCAACCTTTCAAGACAGGAAATGACCCGGTCACAGACACCATTACTGCAGTAAAGGAGAAGGATACTCACCCTGTCCATAGATTACAATTTAACTGCTGTGGGAAAAAAGCAACCAAGCCAGTCAGAGCTAATTTAGCTCACATTACAAAGGACCTTGCAACACCAATATTTTGCACCTTCAATATCCCAAACTCGATCGAAGGGTTCACACCCTGTACTTGAACTGATTGAAATGATAATAGCTGTCATCAAGGCTAGTCTGACATTGCACACCTGCATAATTTGATTCTTTGGACACAACAGAGTGCTTCAAACAGGCCTGGGATCCAGAGTTGGAAAAAATGGGTTATTTTATTCAAGCAATATTCAGATTAATATTTCAGCTCAAGGATATAGTTTGTACAAATTGTACACTGTGGACAAAAAACTTACAAAAATCTATTAGGATATATTCAATAATAGAGAAACCAGCCCAACAGTTCCACATTAACCTTTCAAAAGGCTTACATGCTTTCAGGCTGGGACAATGTGCATCAGTGCAGTATTACTGATTGGTGGAGACATTGCAGAGAGATTAGCAAGGACTTTTTATTATGAGAGTGGACTTTTTATTATGACTGCCAGACATGTTCAGCCTTCTAAGTACCTCACAGCCCTCCTGTAACCCACCTGTCCAACAGCAGCTGGCAAAAAGCGTGGGCTATTTCTGCATGTTAACCCAAAGAAGACCCTTCACACTGTCTACAATACAAGCCCACCTCCTATATAGTTGATCTGACCTCCTGCCACTGGAACTGCAAAGGGTCACAGTGGAATGAATGTCAACTGCAACAAACATGTGTTCTCCAAAAGACAGACAGTGACATTCTGGCCTTAAATACTAAATATGTGGCCAAAGGAACACTCGCCAACATCACAAACTACATAAAAACATTACAAACATTAGCAGTGTACAGTAAAAAATATTTGAATATTTCTTCTTGAATCATAAAGGACTGCAACCAGTCCAACAAATGAGTCAGACTGTATTAACTGAATGAATGTGAAGGTGTTTCCAGTGGCAAATGAATGTAAACAATTAAACATTAAAGCAGGATTTTCAAAGGCTTAATGAGGTACACAATGTATTTGGTCTGTAAATTAGGCAAGACAAACACATCTAGTTAGATTAAAAATAGAAGGAAAACTACTGAGATGTTAATGAGGGAAAACATTTGTATATCTGTTATTCAGAATTAAGGACACACCCTTTCAAGGTCATATATTGATTCTGATAACTGCCAATTATTTCTATGTAAGATAACATGAGGCCAGGGATTACTGTGGCACTAAAAACTCAGTCAGCAGCCATGACTGAATGAATGTTACTGATAGTGAAACACTGAATTTTATAATGACATTGACTGCATTTAACTGGGATCCATCATGTAATGCCAATGCCGATCCACTTAAAAGAGTACTCCACCGATTTAGCATTGCATTCCTATAACGTTGTCAGACTTGCGATGGACAGTTTTAATAAAAAATGATCAAAATCGATGCAGCAGAACCAGAGATATTGTCTTTTTTTATTCCATACATTCTTCTTCCTTGTCAAAACCTTGGCTGCCAACAGTTAGTAGTCAGAGATTCAGGTGTGTAAAATCAGTGGAGTTCCCTTTTAATCAGGTCAGTATCAGTGCAGATACCAATCTGGCTAATCTGAATCTTGTGATTAATCATGACTCATGATTAATCCTAACTTTTATAGCACGTAATAATTGTGTTCTAGATAAAACCTCCAGTTTTACTAGAAGGGATTTTCAGTGACATTGTCATAAACAAGCTGAGGAACTTTTACACTGGACTAAATGACCCCCCCACCCCGAATCTTTGGAACTAATCCTTGCAATGCAGACATGCAGACAGAGGCATTTCTCTCTATAATACAATTTGTCATTAAAACATAATTTACAGTAATATGTTTATGAGAAAATCCTGCACTTGGCGTCTTGAAAGTCACACTACGTCAACCCAGGAAACTGAGCTGTACAGTTTTAATTATTCTCGGGATTACT
The DNA here is from genome assembly GCA_005408345.1 of Macquaria australasica. Classification (NCBI taxonomy): domain Eukaryota; kingdom Metazoa; phylum Chordata; class Actinopteri; order Centrarchiformes; family Percichthyidae; genus Macquaria; species Macquaria australasica. The sequence goes on along the minus strand of SEMN01000036.1, from coordinate 1,254,299 downwards.
TGAGGCCTATTTCTCATTTTATCCGAACTATAATAATAGAAGAGTGTTGATATAAAAAGAGAGCTTAAGCAGCTTAACCTCTTTTCACTCAGAAAAGATCACCCAGGGATATGTGAATCATGCAAGATGATTATTTGAGAAAGGACTGAATGAATATGTTGGTAAAAGAAAAAAAAAAAGACAACACCCTAAAAAGAAACAGAAAATCAGAATTTCAGGAAAAGCCAGAGTCACAGATTTATATTTGTGGAGAGTTCTTCGGAGAACTTCAACAGGGAATTGATCCTCTGAACTGTAATATAAAGTACCTTCCAGCTCATTCCCTGTAGCAAAGCTCTGAAATGGCTCTGTAAGAGTTATGATGGTCAATGCAAATTAATGTAGCAGTGATTCATGGGAAAGCCCTCCATTGGTGCCCTCTGTGCCATTTTATGGCCGTTATAAACCATAGCCTCCATCCACCTAAGAGCTGCATGCCTTATGAGACAGAACCAGATGTGGACTAGAGAAATCCCAAAGAAAACCAAAAAAATTGAGGCAGTAAAAAACGTGAGGGGACAAGCCGAACAGTCTGGGATTGATCCACCAATCTTGAATGCACTTCCATAAGCATTCACTGTTTACATGACACCTCTACCATCTGATCCCCACTTTTCACACCCCTATGTAGAGGACAACAATATGTGCTCTGTGATATAGTGTATTAATAATCTCATATGGTGTCAGGACTATTCAACTGAATGGTGTTACACTGTATTTTCTTGTTGGTTGCTCTGGTGCAATACTAGTATCCTGCCACAATAATCTGACGTGGGTGGCATAACAGATTTGTTAACAGTAGGGGAAAAAACAATTTGAAACAAATGAAATGGAGACGCTGGGAGCTAAATGATTCATGGCATGGGCTAATGAACCAGCGGTTTTCACCAGCTTGACTATTCATTTTCATGTAGTTAATATCGTCAAAGTGAAAGGAAATTATGAACACAGAAGCAAAGAGCTCTGTCAACACACATGGCAAGGAGCCTATATGAAACAGTTTCCATAGTGGCACAGCAAGGGAGGTGAGGTTTATTGTAGTGTTACTGAATAAAGCCAAAGGAAAATGTTTTATATGTCTAAATTTGTAAAAATCTTTAGATGTGTTTGCTTATCACTGGACTGAGAGGAAAAATAACATCTAGTTGTTTCAGTCCTTAGAGGCAGTCATAGTACATTGACCTGGTTTTCTCTGAAACTGTTCATTTTAGTAAAGACAGTGGGGGGGAGTGCTTTGGGCCCTTCAGGCTGTCGTGAGCAAAGAATGGGAGAGCAGCAGTTGGCATCAAACCCCTGCTTCTTTATTTTGCAGTGGCACTGCAGCAAGAAAGCAAGATAATTAATAGTGACAAAAAGCCATCTAAATAAGGAGTTGGCATGGAGGCTTGTCAGGTTTGAGCACACTTGCCTTACAGACTCTTCTTCTCTCCAACCATGCTCCTCCGTTGATGAGCCAGTCAAATCAAGCCAACGCCACGGGCAGCGCAGTGCGAGGTCCTCTGACCAGCGCCAACATAACACATTTAAAATGAGTGAAAAAGAGTCAAATGTCTCAGCCAATTAAAAAGAGGACTGATAAGAAGTTGCTGCTAGGCACAGGCTAGAACAAAGCAACCTAAAAGCGGATAAAGTGTCTGACTCCATATTTGTGCCAGTCAGCTGAAGATCTGAACGCACCTGACTTGGCACAGCCCAGAACATCCTGCTGCAGAGACCCAGGGAGCCCATTACTTAGAAGTTACTGAGGCTCATAATTTTTGGTTGATACAGATTTTCACTGAAAAATATCCAGATTTTTCTAAAAAAGGAGCAGATCGGTTTAGGCTGAATTTCATCTAGTTTTTATGTCCCCAAGACATGGAAAATCAGTAGAAGCAAAGTTACTCTGGATGCTAGGTCAAGTTTATAACAGGTTCGACCTTCAAATGCCTTAATACTTTTGATCTCGAGATCAATGCATTTATGAGTGTGAATAGAAGAAAATGAATTTCTAAATGCAAAAAGCAGCTTGAGTTTTTTACATAAATAAATTACATAAAAGTTGTTCTATGAGATATTTTTTAATGCTTGACTTGAAAACTACTCTTCCACAAACTCTTTGGTTCACATCTATAGTTAGTTATAGCTATATAGTGTAATAATAGGCATTCACACCTGGGAATTCCCCAGCGCAATTCCTGTCTCCTATTGCTGCCCAATGAGCAACTCCACTGAAGAAACAGACAAAACAACCTTCCTCTAGGCTACCTTAGTAGTGACCACTGAAGTAGGAAAGATGGATTCTTTCTCCACATATATTTTCCCAGTTGGTTACAGATTCGGGCAGGAAGCACACCTCCAAACATCCAGCTACAACCACCCCCTCTGATATAATTGTAATTCACTTTGCCCCTTTTCTCTTCTCATATTGCTTAGTTTCAAAGGTCTGTGCATTCTCCTGTCTTTCAGATGTGTGGAAGGCTAATGTAAGGATGTCTTAACATCTGACAGCTCATCTCTTCAAAGGCTTTTGTCAGCTAGTTGCTCTGTGGGGAGATTTGAACAGCAAGCTTCCCACAGGAGCAAGTCTGCCCTGGGCACATCTCTCGTCTCCCCACTGTTCTGTTTACCTGCAGGCTACATGTCTGACCGAAGGAGTCCTTGGTATTCTGGAAACAAACTCGTCACTTGTTAACAAATGCGTACTGAATATATAGCTATATTAATTTGACTGAATAAACAATGTGTAAACATTTATAACCAGAAAAGATCACTGCTATCCTGGTGTTTTAATTTGATGGCAAACACTGTCAAATTTTAGTGTACTTTTCTAAAACTATAACATGCAAATTAACTTTGTACTAAAACCTATTATTTTATTATTATATTGCAATTGATTTTTTGTTTAATTGGGGCTGAAACAAAACAATAATGAGAATGTAATTAGCTAATCCTAATGGAGAATAGTTCTGTCATTACTCTACAGCTTCTGGCCCACAGAGATACTTCCTGCATGCCATCATATATAATTCATGATCATTATTCTTCTCTAGAGCTGTGTGATTGTCTACAAGGAGTTCCTGACTGATGCCACAACCGAAAATGTCTGATAACCATGGTGATGACTTGCCCTTGCCCATATCCTCATTAAGAAAGTACAGGACAAGGAGTAAGTTGGGTAAACAAGCTGAATCCATTCCATTAATGGCTATGGGCTCCCCTGCCACACCACCATTAATTATCTGGTCTTACAGAGAGATTAGATGAGAGAAAACAACAAGCCACGTGCCAGCATCTACTGCCTGGAGGTCTGCTGACTTTTTAAATTACATAGGCATTCCTCATGAAACTACAACATGACCCAACTTCTTCAGTCATTTATTCCTGTATTTAATTATTATTGTTCTTGAAACATTTATACCAATTGGAGGATATAACTGCATTCAACAGAATTGAGCTCAACATTTTTTAAGTTTTTAAACTCATTATTTTAACAGTTAAGTTGAGTACACTTTGTTGAGAAAAGCCCTGAAACAAAAAAATGGATTCCTCCTAGAACAGCTGTGCCCGCTGTATAACAGGAGCAAACTTGAAAACCACATCATCTGAGAGGTGTGACTTCTCTAGAGGCTGTTGCAAACAATAAATGTGGTAGATCACCCGCCAAGGAAATATTGTTAAATACACTATAATAAGCGATTGCCCTGCAGTTTACTCCAAAGGTATACTTATAGTATTGGAAATGTGCAAACTAAGGGTTATTCATAGTGCTTAATCTGCTGACATTTATTACCCAACTGTAGGCCACCCTTTGCAGCCGAAACACTCAGGCAGTGTGAATCAGGTTGAATCTTGCCCAGCACAAAACCGCAGTAGGTGGACCAAACCAGAGAAGGAATAAGACTAAGAGTCAACAATGGAAATGCTAACATGCTGGTGTTTAACAGGTATCATGTTTACGATGTTCACCATGTTAGTTTGACATGTTGTTGATGCGAAAATTTGCTTATTTGCACTAAAGTGCTGCTGAGGATGGTATTTGGTCATAAACCAAAGTGTTGGACTAAGTGAAATTTTGACCTGATTTGGTCAAATTTGGTCAGAACTTACTAAGCATCTTTAAATCAAAAACAAGCTTAGATGTGACAAAAATAACAAACTAAAGGCGTAGTCACTATTCACATTACAGCAGAAAAACAAGTGTCTTGAGCTGCATTTTCCGCGTTGGTCTGCGCAGTATTTACTATTACAAAACTCCTGCTGGGGCTTTACTAAACGGTGCCACATTACCTACAATGCTAATGTTGCAAGCAGTAGATCGCAAACAGTGTTTTTGTAACAAACTTGGTAGCTGCATCTGCCAGCTGATATTTTGCCAGGCAAATAGGCCTATCTTTTTTGTCTGGTCTCAATTTTGGTACCAGAAAAATTGGTATCAAAGTAGGCCAATTCATTTTTCGTCTATCTTTCGGTTCAATCAGCGGTCAACAGCGATTGGCTGCCCCCACAAAGGTCAAAGTTCAACTAATTTGAACTTTCGCCACACCCCAGCTACACTCTGGGCACCGTGGAGATCCGCACAGAGCCGTCACAACCCACCAAATACACAGTAATGAGCCACTTGGTTTAATACAATGTTCGGTGATCTTGTATGAACTGTCTGTGTGCGGAGAAAAAACTAATTTTTGTGTTACGCCTTTGTAAAATGTTTAACCATCCTCCATCACTTTAATCACTAAAATATGTAGTATAATTACACCAAATCATTATTACCACCAATTGAAATATTTATATCAACCATTCTGTCAACTCTGGCACCCAAAACATGATGGCTGGTTTCCAATTTGGCAACCATTTTTTTAAAACTGTGGCCTCAGGAAATTACTCACATTCATATTCTTCTGTCTAGATAAAACTAGTAATTATTGCAAATACACATGTAAAAGTGAAAAATAAGTCTGCAGTAAAAAGGACTGCAGAAAGAAATCTCTAGATAGTTTACACGAGTGTAAACGGAAAGGGTTATCACTGCCTTTAAGGCACATTGCCACAGCATTAAGACACAGTAGACATACAGTACTTTCTATTGATATGATAGTGTGTCATCACATTGAGGCTGTGAAAAGATCTTCAAAGTCATCTCATCTTTCCTCAGGGCAGCAGGGAAGGTAATACGGGTGCAACACAGTGTATTACATCAATCACTGTCAGACATTCTATGAAATAATTTCAGCACATTTAATAAGCAACAGTAAATATATCCTTCATTATTGATACCTACAATCAATGCAAGCTGTGTGCTACTTTTTTAGGAGCCCCCTTTTGCACCCAAAGTGGGCAAATGACCTGGAAACACGGCAAACATTTTGTTTTTATCAATGATGTAATAAATCATTGTGGTTCTGCTGGTCCCTAAACACCGCTGCTCTGGAGGCAGTCCTCCTTATTATGTACTGGTTCAATAGTTTCCCCCTTTGGAGCTCTGTTCCTTTCTGGTTTAATTTTTTCATGCAAAGCTTATATACAGATCAGGTTTATACTGTAAATATTATTTTGCAATAAAAAGGTTAAGTTAAAGTAAGAATATGAGAGCATATTCTCTAAAAATGGAGATGTCGTTTGGCAAGGAGTTGATAAATGAACAGGGCAGGCAGAGTTTTACATGCTTAGATATACTGCCTTAAACATAACATGTAGTTAGTTTAAAATGGCCCAAGTTTTACCTCATGAATCCTATTTTCTGGCTTCACCTGGTAAATCGTTCAATATTTCAAAATAAATACAGCTCATCCTTATCATGAAAGTCATAAAAGCACTACAAATTAGTATGTCTTGAAAAAAAGCTCCTCAAATCATATGACATATCTACAATCTACTGTTACAACAGAATGAAAATTAATATGTCCCATGCAACTAACATTAAAGAAATTGACATTTCAGTAAAACATTTTTTACTTGTTCACTTTCTTGCAGAGAGTTAACATTGATACCAATCTTGTGTCTGCACAGTAAATATGAAGCTACCACCAGCAGTCAGTTAGTTTAGTTTGGCACAAAGACTAGAAATGGGGGGAAACAGTTAGCCTCCGTGTGTCTTCCCATCTAACTCTCAACAAGAAAGCCAATAAGCTTATTTCCCAAAATGTCAAACTATTCCTTTAACTGTCATCCATAGGACCAGCAAGGAAAACCAGCAGCTCTGACACTGCCAGCTATTGGCCAGATTGCTATGTGGGAGTTTACAGCCAGCGTGTGAGCATACGGCATGGAGTACACCACCAAGTACGGTACATCCTTTACTCATCCCACCTCCTCTTTGATCCCTCTTCCTCCTCACTTCATTTAGAAGGCTAAAAGATAGAGAGACAGGTATTCAGGGGTCCACCACATTTAACTTATCAAAACAGGAAAACACAAACATTTATTCCTACTGTGGGTGATTGATATGAAGTTGTCATAACCTTAGCAGTATGCCTTCCAACACAGCAATTACAGTATACACACAGGCATATGGTAAGCTGAAGGTCATCTGGAGGATGGTGTGTGTGTCTGTGTCTGTGGTGAACACTAAGCTAACTGAATGTAAGGAGCTGTATGAATACTGATGTACAATAGGGACCAACAGATGTGAGGCTTCAATCCAAAGCTGCAATATTAAGTTGAAAGTGAAATGTGTGTGAATTGGCGAGCAGGGCTCTGTCTTCTCCCACTGACAATTAGTCTCTCTCTCTCACACACACACACACACACAGTAGAGGGCTCTCTGTTTCAACATTATCATTCACTACTTTGTGAATTTGAAAACAATGGTGCGCATGCTCTGCAAATATAGAAAAACTAGCTTTGCAGAGCATGTGCACCATTGTTTATTCACATGCATACAGAAGAACTACACACATTCACGCATGGGTGCTGCCCAGAATTGCAGCGGCCTATTGTGTGCTTTATTTTGGGGGGCCTACGGTATTCACAACCATCTGTAGACATACTATAGAACTATGAGTACAGATGGATATCTTTGCTGTACCTTGTATATGTTGGAGGGAGCCCTAAAGATATTCCCATGTGCCAGATGTTGTGCAGAGATAAGAGTAGAGTTTCACTAATGAGCGCTTTGATGTGAATGCGAGGGACACTGTTACTTGACCAAGCTGTACTGAAACAATCTGCGGCTTTAAATATTTTATTGACTGAGCAAAAATGTGTTGATGAGCCTCCAACTCATTCAATTATGTTTGTACTATATATTGTGTTTATATCCGATTAAGTATATGAATGCTCTGCACTGACTTTAACATAAAGAACTGAATTGTGTAAATAGTCATCACTGGGAAGTGGGATTGAAGCCTGTACTCTGTTATAAAACTGTTAAAGAGAAATAAGTATGCAGAGATTAGTATGGATGAGGAGACTGTTTGACTCTGTTTATGGAGGCAAAATGCTTTTGCTTGGAGTGCAAATCCCTCTGGAGGGAGCAATTTGGTTGCTGTTGTATCCTGCTGCATTTGCATTGGCTTTGACAGTCTATCCAATCAGACGATCTCGTGCACACCTACAGTGACATCACCCCCTCCATATCTGCCAACGGCAACAGCAGATATCATTCTCGACCCCATCAGTAACGAAACTCCTCCACTCACATTCTGTTTTCTCTTTAATAAATCAGCCTGGCAACACCCACATATTCCTGTGGCCTTCAGAAAGGGAATTTATCATTCAGCTGTTGACCAAATCTGGCACACCCCAAGCTGTGCTGGCAACAGTCAGGGAGGTTACACACATACTGTTGATTTATTGGCATGATATACTGGACATAGCAAAATAAAATATGTTCCACGGGACATAAGCCATTTATCTTGGAACTGTCACAAACCAATCTTCACTGCAAGGACAAGCAGAAATTGAAACGGGGAAAACACAGTAGCAAGTTGACCAAGTAAGCAAAGCAGTGCCTTCAAGGCCTCGCTACATTCAAGCATACAGATATCTTGAATTGAAACTGCCGAAATGATACCTTTTCAATGAATCTAGCTACAGACCAAGTCTCTTGATAACAAAAGATGTTGTTTAAGGAAAGATCAGACTGACACCCTGGCAGACTGGAGTACCAAAGGCCTGATGTCTTCAACAACAACAATCCCAATGTAATCTTATACTTTATTTAGGTGTTTGCAGGTTTCATTAAGCCAAGTGGATGACATGATTTCTGGGTTTGGATGCTTGTTCTGCTGGGAGGCGAGCTACAGTGTGCTTTTCAGTCCAGAGTGCAGGCCAGCACACTCAAGCCAACTCGTCGGGATAAAAGGAACAGATTTCACCCAGCATATGGAATCTCAATGGGGGCTCGACAAAGCAGACCGCTGGTATTGCCCTCTGTACCTGCAGAAAACAATTAATCCTCATTCCTCCCCCGCCCTGGTGACTCTTGTCTGGAGTGGTGTCAGCAGCACAGAGAGACGAAGGATAAGGGAGAAAATCTGAAAAGATGCAGCTGGACTGTCTGGCTACTTCTCACATCTGGGCATTTTCCTCTCCTGTGACCCAGGAGATGCAGGACCACTATTTTTCTGGCTGGCAGCAAGAAAAGCCTGCTCACCCTGCCATAATAAAGAGCACAAGACATAGATGGAGTGAGAAAGGGGTCATCTCATACTGTGCCAGGCCATATGCTCTGACCTCTCCATTCAGTTCAGATGACCTCAGTTTTTATGAAGTACAAAACCTCTGTGGATGAGATTCCTCTTTCATCTTCTCAGCTCAGTCCTTGTTAGTGACCAGAGCTCGTTGTTGCAGTACAATGAGAAGAGCGGCAAATTAATTATGAGATCCTGTGGCATATTTGTAATCTGATCCAAACAAACAAGTCAATTAATGCAGTTTTGAATGCACTTTGATATAAGAGGATTTGGTAAAACCCCATCAGAAATTACTTAGCCTGGTCTTTATTTTAGACAATAAGTCAAAGGTTTAATTGCCTTCAAAAGCATGCATCATTCCAGTCAATGATGCAGGGCTTAGTTCTTTGGGGCTGAGTGGTATCACGGTGACTCATTGCTCACCAGTGGTTTTTGCTCAGTAAAAGCTGTACAAAAGGTAAGAAATGAATGTTGATGCTCCCCTGGTGCTCTCTCCCGTGCCAGTTCCTCGCTACCTACAAACTACCTCTGACAAACTGCCCAACATTACCTGAAATATTACCCATAGAGCCCAGTTCCACTATAAACCTGGAGCTGTCAGCTGATTTGTGAATCCAATTAGCTTCCTCTCTGTAATGGGTGTGTTCAGTGCCATGATGTAAGTCAGCTGCTGCTGGCATCTGTCAACAAAGATTAAGTTTTCAAAGAAAGCAACATGCAGCACCCGGGACAGATAATTTAGAAACTTTATAGCATTACCTTTAAGGTATAGCCAATTACTTCATCAAAGACATCTATGGATCATTGTGCCATTCTGATATGAAAAAACAGAAAAGACTGAAGGTATTGGGAAGCAACATTTAAGGACATTAGATGCACAACAAACAACTTTGTACCCGGTTTTAGCCATGCTAGCGGTATAGCTCTAGAAACCGCAAACTCGGCCTGTTGGTCAGTCCACCACTTTTGTCCAGACAGAAGTATCTCAGCAATCAATCACATGGATTTGCCAACATTCAACGTCCCCAAGGATATATCCGACTGACTTTGGTGATCCCCTGACTAGAACCACCAACAGGCTGACATTTTTGCCATTTAGTAAAATATATTGACAACTATTTGATGGACTGCCATGAAGTCTTGTAATGTCAAGCAATTTCGTGGAAACATTCACAATGCCCAGAGGATGAACCCTACTGACTTTGGTGATCCCCTGACTTTTCCTGTGGTGCCATCAGCAAGTGTTTTCAGTTATCCTGTGAAATATCTGGATTGCCATGACATTTGGTACACATATTCATGTCCCTCTCAGGATGAACTGGAATCACTCTAGTGATTCTCTGGCTTTCCATCTAGCACCATCATCTAGTCAAAATTTGAATTGGTCCAATACTTTGTTTTATGAATACATACCTGCAAAACTAACAATATTCCCATCAACATCATCTGTACTTTGTGTTTAGTACTAATTAGCAAATTTATGTAAGCTTGCTAACACTCAGAATTAAGATGGTGAACATGGTCAACATTGATACTTAGCAGGCTGTAGGCTCTTGTTTAAGAGTGGGGCTGCCATCCTCTCATCTCTGGACTGTTCTCTTTAATTATACTCATTTTTCAAAATGAATGTGGTAATTTATTCATATTAAATTGCAACACACAGTACCTACATTAAGAGGTCATTAAACACATTCACACTTTCCTGCATTTAAACACTGAGGTACAGAAATGTATGCAGTGATTTTGGCATGTGATAGTATGCTAAAATCAGTAGCACAGAAAATGGTGAGATGAGCATTTGCTGACAGCACTGTGGGAGTGCAAACTAAAAGGTACACAACAGTTGGCTTCAGTTGACATCTGGGAGAGAGACAGACTGCTGACAGGGAGATTATCTCCACCGGAGCTGCAGCACAGTGGGAGCTGTCCACTGCAGCTGTGATGCTCCTTAGGGAGCAAGGACTCCAAGGTCTGCTTGGAGAGACTTTCACATAGTGAAAATTAAGGAGCAAACCATTGTATTCCATTCACTTAGCAAACATTATCACACTAAAAGACATTGAGAGGTGAGAGCACATCCATCAAAGGACTGGTGAAATAATATGCAGGAATGCAGCGATGATGACTCAGATCCCATGGGCATATGTCACCTGCAGGAGGCCATGGTCAGGCCAGTTTGATGTAAAATACTCAATGTGGTGAAATAAAATGGAGAAAAAGACAGAGTGTAGGAGGGAGGGGAGGTGGGACAAAAGAAGGGAAAGGACAGAACCCTACAGTGTGTGTGTCATTGTTCATTAGCTTTCCTCTTGCCTCTAGAAAATGTGGGCTGGATTATTTTTAGCTCTATTTCAGTTATAAGTCATCTAATTAAATCCTGGTCCAATATAATAACAGTGTGCTGTATTTTTAGCATAGTTTCTCTTATTAGTAACAGCGCTAAATGGGTAACTAGACGTCAGGGCTTTGACGTTGCTGTTTTCTCCATCTTGCTTCCTGCTGAGCTTGTGAAGGTCTTGCCAAAAGGCCAAGTGCACTGAGGAAGATCATGACAGTTTCTCCACAAAAAGTAAAATAGTAATTTTATTTCATCAGACTGTATTTATTTCCTCAGGCTCAGAAAATCATCAGAGGAGCCATCTGAACTGTTTGAGACCTGCAGCCTGCAGCCTAAAGAGGGATTCAGATTGGGCTGACCCAGGTGGAGGTCTCCTCAGCTCACAGACGAGGCCAAATCAATGAGGGGTGCAGTGAAACGCAGACAGCAAACCCCACCGGGAAGGTGTTTGGATGCAGAGCCACAGGCAGAGGAGGGATGTGAATGTAGATGAGGATTCACATGGTGAGAAGGCTGCAAGGACTCACATAAGCATGAGAGGTGAATAAATGAGCCCTGACAGGAACCATAGAAGTTGATGTCTTTCACTGGATTCTTGTTGCTTCCATCTTTATGTTATAATTTTCTTTGGTAGATGTTTTAAAATGGTATTGCGCAACAGCATCACAGAGAAACACTTGTTGACAATACAATTTCTGTAGTTCTGCCAACAGAGATATTCCAAAATGAGCTGCCGGAATGTAACTGCTAGCATATTACCCAAAAATGTAAAATATTTCTCCATCTACCTTTAGAATGTATGTGTATTAAAAGACTTGAGACAAACAGACTGCAATATATGTACAAAAACCAATTTACAAATTACAGTTTTTATGTTTACTATGTGCAGAATTTAGTAGGCAACTTTTCTATATCCTTGCTAGCGTGACTATACGTACACTGAAGGTAATCAGTGATGGGGTATGACCCAACCGTCCTTAAAAAATTGGTAAAACTTTCTACAACAAAATAAAGGTTGTTAATAAACTTAAGGCACCTTAAAGAGCGCCTCCACCAACGTCAGAAAAAAATGACACCTTTATGAAATACAATTTAAGGTTTATTCAGTTTCAGAAAAAACATGCCGTGGCACTACATCATTCAGTAAAGGCCACATATTTCATGAGTGAGGCGACTGTTTAAACTGTCATCTAGGAACTACATTGATATAAGGATGAGATGCATCAGGATAGGTCAGATTCAGCTCAGGTGATTGACTGATCGATTACATCGTATGTTCCCTGCGCAGGATGTTATCAGAGCAGCACAACCAATGTCGGGGGAAAAAAATCAACTTTAAGAGTTTTAAAGTAGAGGAAAACAGCCCAATCAGTCACAGTCAAGTGCTGATGTGAGAGAAAAAAACTCACCACTGCACTGCAGGCCAGACACCAGGCTGAAGTCAGTTTTATAAGTTGAGTCTGCTTCAACTGGAAGTTAGTTTAAAGGATGTTCTATCATCAGTGGCTGTCACCACTTACCACCTCCACTAACCAATTTCCTAAAGGAAACTCTGTAGGAGACTTGAGGGTAACAGACTGCAACATGTGTACCAAACCTCACTTAGAAATGATTTTTATGTGTACTATGTGATATCCTTCATAAAACACAACCAAAGAGAAAAAAATATTATAAACAGAGATACAGAACTGAGCAAATACTCCAAGTACAAATAAACACAATACTGCCACAAAAGCAAACAACTGAAAAACAATGCCTGACTTTCCAATGATTTATCAAGTGAGCAAGCAAATTAGTGGGTGTATGAAATAAATGAAAGTGAAAATAGTCATATGGACAAGAGATATTGTATCGTGAAAGAGAATGCCTGAGTGACTGATGTACAGTGACTGATGTACAGGCATACTGCTGACTTTACTGGTCAGACATAGACAGAGCAATACTTTAACAACTCAAATGAAAGCTGTTTTGCTTTCCTCTTGAAATGTTACACCAGTGATGTATCACTTCCTTGTAAATGCTGACCACAATCCACTCCCCAAGAAGAAGAAGAAAAAAAGCAACCAAACTAATTTTGGTCAGTGAGATGTGCTGAACGCACAAAAATCCACAAAGTTATCCAAACAGCAGGAGTCTGACTCTGGCCAAGCTCAGAGTGGTAAACACTCAGGTACAGGGCTTCTATTGAGCTCAGGGAATCCTTCATCACATGACATATTAGAGCTTCTTCTGAGTTTATGAAGGCATCTGCACACTGGGGGTCTGTCAGAGTGAGAATGTTTACAGCAAACAGAGCAAAAATTCCAATATATGATTCCCAGAAATAGCCCTCTCGGGTAAAAGGAAAATCACCAAGCTGCCATGAAGTTCCTCCATATTTCAGTAATTTTAGCTCCTAATCTGGAGTAGCTCTGATTCCACAAACAACCCTACCATGGTGATTTGACTTCCAGGAGGAAAATAAAAATCGACTCTCATTCAGTGAAGCGTATATGGATGTTCTTCATTCAATGCCAGACTGCCCCTAAGGACAAGAAACACCTGTGCTTTAGCTACACTATTGATAATATCTTTGGTTCAAAAGTCTGTATCCTCACCTTCACCATTGTGGTTTGTTTTTCAATGTTCAAGCAATTTATGTGTCATGCAAGTGAGAGATGCAACGATTAGTTGATCAATCAGTCAATCGACAGAAAATTAATCAGCAACTATTTTGATAATGGAATAATTGCTTTAGTCATGTTTTTAAGCAAAAAAAAAAAAAAAAGCCAAACATTTGCTGCTTCCAGCTTATTAAATGTGAGAATTTGGTTCTTTTCTTTGCCACACATGATAGTAAACTGAATAGCTTTGGTTTTTCTGGACTGCTGGTCAGGCAAAACAAGACATTTGAAGATGTCACCTTGGGCTGTGGGAAATGATACAGGGCATTTTTCACTATTTTCTAAATGATTAATGGAGAAAATAATCGATAATAAAAATAATCATTAGTTGCAACCCTAATGCAAGTGTTCATGTCCCTGTTCATCCCCAAGCTGCCATCAATGCCCCTCAGGGTATCCTATGTATATGATTCTGGAGACATAGCTGCTTTTCAGACAAGCAATCTCAGTGGAAGCTGCTTTTTCCTGGGCCAAACCATTGAACCACAACCTCAGTGTTCCACCATTGTCTCTACAGGGAAAATATTCAACATATCAATGTCTTCAGGAAAAGGCATGTTATATAAACAATATTGTCAGTTAATCTATCAAATAGAATGAGAGAGGAGTAGACTGATAGTAGTAACCTAGTAACCTTACTGGCCAATAATATTTTTTCACAACTGTATGGGTACTGGAAATATTTTGGCACCAGTAAATTCTGTATGGATTCTTCATTAGTTTAACAATCTGTCTACAACAAATGTTGTGGATAACAATCAATCAGAAACGACTACAGAAGATTAGAGCCTTTATGTGTAGGATTTTATTGACTCATTTATTTTATATTCCCATCTCACCCTTATTCTAAATCCCCATTGTCTAACTGTAAAGGTCATAGTAAAAATTATTATTATTATTATTAGACATATTAGAATATATATAGAATACAGACAGTAGTATATTTATGTGTTTTGAATGGCGTCACCAAGTATGTGTATGGGGGTCGTTCAGAGATGTCAGTGTTACCAACTATTTTCAATGGTAAGTAGCTAAAACATGCAACTTTCTTGACTTGCAAAATTATCTTTTAAATTGACAAACATCTGTAATATGTGTAATTCATGGCACAATTCAAATGGGATCAAAACATTATTTGTCTCTTGCCGCTGACTACCGTACATGTTTTTTTGGGAGGTGTGTCAGCTATACATATATATATATATTTATTGGTTTTGGCACATATGTTGAAATTGCAGTACAGAAATGCAAAAGATATGTTACATGGTTTGTCCACCAAAGAGCACTGACAGGGATTCTTGTCAAAAATGTTAATGTTTATGTTTGTTATGCGTTTATGTTAAAAAAAAAAGTATATTGTCCAAAATATTGTTATCAGAGTTTTTAAACTCTCAAATATCAATTTCAGTTTAAGTTTAAGGTAGCTGCTAGTGCCCATATATTCTCATGTATACAGTAGACAGTACATCCACAGCAGCAGTGGATACAGGCACATTCTGATGTAGTGTGCTTCATCCTTACAATAATCCATCACAGCCTGTGTTGTGCTATTTCCACTTGTTTATTCTGGCATTGCTGGGAAGAGAAAAATGCCAGAATCACAGCAAAATCTCAGCATCAATTTGTTTCTTGAAAGAGGCCACTGCGTAGTGAAGGCAATAGTCACAGTAATAATGCCTTCAGTCTTGCTGCTCCACTGTGACCACAACAGTTTTCCTGCACCTCCTCTATTTTGAAAGGCAGAGAAAGTGGGGGAGGGGGAATGTCCCGCATTTCCGTCTGTCCTTCTTACCACACGGAGGCTTATACTGACAGGCTAAGGCGGATCCTGATATTGATGTAGGCAGAGCAAAGGCTTCTTTCTCAAGATGATATGTGAGAACAGAAATAAAAAAAACCTGCTGAGGTGTAATCACAGAGTTGCTCCCTGGTGAACAGTCTAATCCAGCTTCTTCCATCTACTCCGGTACCTTTTTCTCAGTTTTCTATTTTCACCTTTCCCCTACATTATTATTTCTCTCTTTTCTTTTTACCAAACTCCAGTGTGTTCTTATCATAAATTAGCCTTTTCTATTCTGTCTTCTCTCACCTTTGTCAATTTGACCCCTTCAAACTCAATAGGGATTGTTTGCGTACACAACATTTCTGGATGGGCAGTCCTTCCACATATTGATTTACCACACAAACTCTGCAACTGAACTGATACCAGCTTCACTAAAACAGACTTATCTGCTGAATTAGATAAGTCACCACATAATACTGATTGCTCAGCTTTGTGAACCTCCAAAAGATCACAAAGCTGAACAATCAGACGGTCCCAAATGGAGTTTCTGGCAAACACAGGCACCTGAACATTAGTGGCAGGTTAAAACAACAGGCATTAGCCATTATTATAAGAAAAGCAAGCCGCAGGGAGAAACAGCATGAGTTGTGAAGCAATGAGACAATCTGAAGTTATTGCCCAAACTCTGGTGTAGCTCCTGCACCTGCTGGTGCAAAGTCCTTAGATCCGCTTTCAACGTTCCTTGCATGGTACTTTATCTCTGAAGTGATTAAGAACAAACAGTTCCATCAATCAGGTGGTGGAGCCCCAGAGAGTGCCAGAACTGATCCAAAAACACCTTTAGGCTGCCAAGTTGCTGCTGATTCTGCTGACACTCAGTGTTCTACCACACATCCTTCACACTGCTCTTCAAATGAACGGATTCTGGTAGTGGTAAAAATCCCTCCTATCTGCTGAATGTCTCACCTGGAAGACAAGGCCAGCCAACAAGAACAATCTGACAGACACAAATGGATATTCAAACACAGCCATTAGAGAAAAATAAAGACACCACAATATTCATTCACTGAAAGATTAAGCAAGACTGATAATCAGCAGCTGGTTTCACAAAAGCTACAAAGATACATTTGTGAGACCTACAAGGCTCTCGCATGCTAATGCATGTGCTGCAAGTATGGTGTTTGCTTTGATGAGTGAAACGTGTCAAATTGAGAGAGAAGAAATTGATCTCATGTTGCAAATCATAGCTCGCATGTTGCAAATTTGGTGAAACAGGCCCCGGAGACAATGGCCATTTCGTTTCACTTCATTATTCAGACTGATATCTTGTTCATTTGAGGCAATTTCTGTTTGGGAAGAGGGTGTTATTTTGTTTTGTTTTGCCTTAACCAGTCAGGGGTGAGTGATTTCCCACCAACATCATTTTGAGCTGACACAGAAGTGGTTAACATTTTTCATGCCAATTGAAGAAATACGCTGATTTAGGAGTTGTTGTTTCTATAAATCTAATCCAACCTTAACCATATTTTGTGCCAATATATCTGGCTTTTCAAGGACGTAGCTATTTATCTGGCTCTGGCACAGAAACATGACGTCCCCACTTGAAATAATGTGAATCGTTGTAAAATCACAAAAATGTGGGCAGTGACTCAGAGGTATGAAACTAGGCTAAAAGACATACATACCCATACTGTAACGTTAACAGATGAAGATTTGCAATTTCTCTTTTTCTATTATGGCTTTGTGATTACGGATTAAGAAGAGATGAAAGGTTCCTGATAATGGAACACAGTGAGCAAAATGCTTTTGACAATGTCACAAAGGTGCTCATTTACTTTCATGGTACTTTCTGAGACTGTGGTTGGTGGTTTTGCTGTACTGAACTGCACTATATTGTAAAGGTCTTTATAATATCTTTGTTCTGCTGTATATTTCAAAGAAAAGGGCAAAATATTGCATAAATCTTTTAGTATGATGCAGTTTGCCAGTGCACCGCATGAACTACAGTGTCAAATTACTATAAAGTTGAATCGACACCACTTGGACAGTGTGGACAACAATTAAAAAGTAGAATTTATTAGTATTTATTACAGGACTGTTATTACTTGCATTACAATATACTGTACAGGAGGTTCAAGTTTTCTGGTCACTTAATGTAATCTGGAAGTACAGGGAAGAATAAAATAAAAATTTACATTTCCATCCATGTAGCATTTTCTCTAATTGTATAAGATATAATGAACTGGGATAGCAATAACCGTTTTTGTATTGTATAGCCCAGGCCCTCCAAGCTATTCATCTGAATATTTCACTTTTTCATTATTTACCCTTACTCACTCGTTTGATGAAGAATTTACCAGTCTATGAAAGAGGACATTTCAAATTTCTGGGGAGCTGAAGAATTCCCAGTTTGTCCAAATAAGAATGATTCTACCATTTGTTGATGCACCAAAGGACTGTCAAATCACACTTCACAACAGCAATTGCTGCAGCATAATATATTGCCTCCATTCACTTTAATGTCTCCATATTTGCATCTAATTTCCACTGGGAGAGTGTGACAATTGGTTAAGTATAAAAGCTTTATTCTTTTTCATGACATTCTTAAAACGGCTACAGATGACAAAAAAAAGTACAAAACCTCCATTCATTCATTATAATTATCTAAATATTGAGACTTCGTAATGGTAGCACTTACCTTGCCTTCATGCGGTTAGACAGAGCTCAGAAACCTGGCCAAACTCAAGAGTGTTCGCCCAGACATCTTGTCCACAGCTAACCCTTTTGCACTTATGTGCAATCAGCAGATGCCTGTACTTCCCTGCTTCCCTTCTGTAGTGATTTTTTTATGAAGTTGATTACAGCCCTTCAAAGCCGTCTGCAACCCTGTTATTTTTATTTGAAAGACTGCAAGAACACAGGTGTTAAAAACAATGACTGAGGAACAGTTGCCAACTTGCCTCCATCAATAATTGAGCATTTCAGTTAATTTCCAATAAATCCAATCTAATTAGCACCACTATCTATAGCAACCAGCTGCAATATACCACAGAGGGTTAAAACGAAACCAGGGAAAACTACAGTACTTGTTCAAAACTTTGTAGGTACATGAGACCACTCCATAGATACAATCAAAGCCTCCCACACCACCCACAATCAGCCAGGAAAGAGCGACCCATCAACAAAGTTGCCAGCAGTGTGAATGCACAATGACAGCGCTCAATAGCACAGCTGTCCACTGCAGTGGTAGTAATTGTGGAAAAGCACCACTACGCAACGAATTCTGATGTAAAAGTGTCTCTCTAACTATAACAGGAATATTTCTTACACCAGTTAAAAAAAAGGTTAAAAAAAACAATTTTCCAAACAATTGCTTTTGTGGGTGTAACAACAGCACATCAGACGTGCATGAGGTGCTCAAATACAAGAGGGGCAGAGTGAAAATTACAAACTCATTTCGTGCCAAACAAGCCATGAGCATGCTTTACTGCCTAAACCAAAATAAACATGTTTTCTTTCACCTGTTTTTGCAGGAAGGCACATTTAAATGGAGGACTCTAATGAGCTCTGGGGGTAAATGTCACAGGAATAAGGTTTCTATCATTGCCTCCCTGAAACTAAGACTTAACAAGATAAGAAGGGGTGTTTAGGGATTCACTTAAGCTCCATGTCAGGTAGCCTGATCAAAAGACATGACTGTCATAAATTAGATGCAAAGGGGTTCAAACTGCATTTATCAATGATGCCTTCACGTGTATAAAATGCATTATGAAAATATATCCTCAAGAACTAAATTTGATGATGGCTCTGCTTTCTTCACAAGTCTTCTTAGTTCTGAGATATTCCTCAGATTCTGCTTTAAATAATTACCCTCTGCCTTGAGGGGAGAACCCACAAAGAGTTGAGGTGAGAGTTACTCCGTTCAGACACAGTAAAAAAAAAAAAAAAAAAGTTGAAGTGAGTTACTTTCTATCACAGTTAACATAATAGAAATGAACAGAAAAGCAATAGCTGTATGCTGACCACACATCAGACGACATTTCCAGTGTATTACGAGTATTACACTGAAAATCAGGGCAGAGATCTGCACACTCCCATCATGTGTGGGGTAAAAGCTGTCTAAGCGCTGTCATTTTCTAAAATCTATTTCACCATCAGTGATTGGCCAAACAAACCTGCTCCAGCTGCTATGAATGGAGAGTGCTGCGATATCAAGACGAGATCAGAAAGAGAACATATATCTTGAAAAAGTAATGTCCCACAGAACTGACAGCTTTCGGTCTGATTTCAGCTCTTCTGGTCGGCTGAAATTCAGTCGTCTCAGCTTGTGCGGGGGCTGACAGTGTGAGCATTTGTCTGACCTCTGTTTACAGTGAAACATCTTCCATCAGTTCCTAATTCTGACTGAAAAAACGTGCGCACCGGAAACTCTGTTAGTGTAACAACCGGCAACCGTGAGCTGTCCCCACCAGTCTTTGCTGCTGCATCATTGGATATTAAACAGGGTCGTAAATATGGTGATCCTGATGTTGATTTCTTATTCCCTTTGTTTTGATACTTTGGAAAACGTAAATCTAAAAATTTAGTTGGTCACAATAACTTACCAACTATGGTAGTCTGACTGCACAAGACATGCCTCAGTTTTCCACCAACCTTGAGTCAATTGTAAGCTGATTAAGACTGCGGAAAGACTTGTTGGATAAAAGACAACAAAAAGCTAAAAGAAACTGTAAATGGTTGAAACAACCAGTTTCTGTCACTCCAAATGGCAGTAGTACAAATGCAAACTTGGCCAAAATTACTAAGAAATACCATTGAACAATACAACAAATCAATCCCTTCCATCAAAGAGGTATAATAAAGGGGTACTTAGGCCCATCTGATAGGGCTGTGGAAGTACGTCAGACAAAAAAGGTCGGGAACTACTGTACTAATGCATGATAGACATAATTCTCTATAAACACTCGGTGGAGACAATGAGAGAAAGTAATTCGGTTTAAAGCACACAGTTTGTCAGCATAATTTATTTAACTTCACCCTTTGGCTCTTGATAACAGCACTGGCAAAACTCCTCAAAGACTGGACCACCGTAAGAGCAACTCATAGCTAAAGAAACCCAGCCAGGGGACTCCATGTTTTCCTGGGCCTTCAAGGCGCTGCTGAATGATCCATAACCAGGTTACTAGAGCTGAGCATCTGAGCCTTTCAGCAGCATACCCTACTGATTCCTCCATACCCAAACAGTGATATTGCCAGCGGTACTCACAGAACGGGAGCTTCCTTTATCTCTGACTCACATTTTTCAGATTTCATTATGCTGCCTCTTCTCCCCATAGCCATTGTTACAAGACGCACACTTACTGCTGAATCGTTAGCAAAACTGAGCTTACGTTTCCTCATTTAAAAGGGAGATTTTTCCAAAGCTGACAAATCTCCTCACACTCTACAATATCTCACTCTGCATTCAGTTGTGCTTTAATTTAGTTATACTAGCACCATTATCCTGGGGCCACTGCAAACTCAAAACAAAGCATATATCCAGTGGTTTCTCTCTCTCTATCTCTCTGTATTTCTGTCAACCCTCTCTGACAGCGCCTTCCTACTGAAGGCAATCCAACAATGGCCTGTTCATTGATCAGAGACTGGATCGGTGCAATGTGGAGGTAAATGGCTGTCACAGGGAATGATAGACCTTAACTCAACCATGGTTGCTCCTGAGGGCACTCAGCCTCCACTTACAGTGATGGATGCAAGGATGTTACCCATCACATTCTTGAGAGTGGGGAAGACTTTGGTCCATCACTAGAGGAGTCAGGGAACATTAACATAAAACATCAGTTTTTTTAGAAATCACTTAATCTGCTTTATCCTGATGTGAACCGATGACAGGGTTGAAGTTAAACACAACATAGCTTTAATGTATTCAGCATGTTTTAAATTCTGAATGGAGCTAAGATGATTAGTCAATTAGTCATGTAGTCAATCTATAGAAAATCAATAGGCAAGAATTTTGACAAGTAATTAATCATTTAAACAATTTTTCAAGCAGATATGCCCAAATAAATCACTGCTTCCAGCTTCTCAGACTTGAACATGTGTTGTTTTCTTTGTTTGATATTATAGAAAACTGAATATCTTTGGGTTTTGGACAACTTGTCTGACAGCACAAGCAATTTTGAAGACATCATCATGAGCATTTTTCTCTATTTTCTGACACTTTATAAACTAACCAACAGGTACTCCAACAACTATCATTGTGCCTCTAAAACATTGGGGGACTTGCAACAGATTCATCAAAAAATAATGGTCAAAATCAATGCAGCAGAGGCTGAATTATCCTGACTTTTGGTCCTTAGTACTGATACTGGATCATACATTTCCCATAACTACTAGTGCAACTAGTAGCATATTTTCATTAGACACTTCCCTGCCTGGTAAACGGCGGGGCCTCTAAAAATTCACACTCCTTAGTTTGTAACACAGGCTTTCTGATAAAAAAAAAAATAGTCGTCTCCAAGACCAAGGCGAGATATCCCTGATGACCATCATCCGATTGACAAAGCTCCCCCAGAGCCACAGAAGACACCATACAACTGTTTTCACAGGCTGTGACAAGAAAACTGACCTTAAATTAGCAGTGTGCCCCTTTAAGCGAGAATATAACCAGCAGATTAATTGATAATGAAAATACTCGTTAGATGCAGCTCTAGTTCAATTTGACACTGTGCCTCAATGTTAGTCACTAGCTTCTTATGTAGTTTACAAGCGTTTACAACAGGTCAGCCGTACGACTAAACTGCACAGCTGTGTGTACAGAGCTTCTCCCTCAGAAAAGGTTTGCTTGCATATTCCCAACACTTGGCCGGCTAGTTACTGGGGGAACTAATCACATTATGAGCACTTATCCATCATTAGACTGGGCGTGACAGACCTGGAGTAAGTTCTAAATACATCACAGCGCTATAAACGGAGCACAGAGTGTTTGAATAAAGCTGGAGCCTGTTGATGGGAGGTTCTTGGATTGTATGATCCCCCAGTTGCTCAGTGACTGTGGTAAACAGACTTATTTTACTACAGCTAAAGGATCACAGGGAAATCAGGAAATAAACACAGGGAAGTCAGAAGCACTCCACTTAAAACTATGACTTTAATCCAGCAGGCATATAAGGGTTGAGCCCAGTAGTATCCAAAGTGAGCTCTGGAGACCAGCAGAAATCAGGAATAGTTTGATTTAATCATCAACTCCAAGGAGGTTCAAAAGTATACAGATACCTGTTTTATTAATGTTTCTCAGTGGACAACCTAGTTGCAGATAACCACTTTGGTACTGTCTGAGAAAATACTGGAAATTCTCTTATGTGGGTTGCTGGTTGATTTTGGAGTGAGTGGCCCAAAAAAATGGAAGGTTTGGGATCCCCAAGCCATGCACGCCTATCAGATTTGTGGCTGGAGAGTCTGATAAAGTTAACTTTGTTTATCCCTTTCCAAACCAAATCAAATGATTTTTCAACAGTTAGCTCACACTTCCCCCAACTTCCCCATCGCTCACAGGATGAGATAAGGGATAAACGACATTATAAAGTCAAATGAGCAAGATGAATTTCATTACAAACGGAAGTAAACTAATCCTGTAATAAAGTTGTAGAGGGATGGAAACTTTTACATATCATGGAGCAAGTTTAAACATAGCCTTCACCAGAAAAAATAGCATTTATTAATCCAAGATAAGGCACCTTAACTCACAATTTATTAAAGCAAACATGGTAAATTAATGTAAAAATATTATAATAATATTAGTCGATAGTTATGATTCAGAATTGAGCTGGGTTATGAGATTATTGATCTACAACAGTGCAACAATTGATACTGTCCATCCTCACAACAATGAATGTCAAAAAATACAAGTGTTAGCCAAAATACCACCGTTTACCAAAAAACACAAAACTGTGGGCTTCCCCAGAGCACAACGGCATCACTAGGGGCAACAATACCAAAAAGTCAGTGTTGACTGGACACTGAAACACTTTAAATACATTTTCCGTGAACATTATTTGTGTTTTATGCGTGTAACGTGTGGTGCTGTGAGGTTAGTTAGACCAGCCTACCGGTGTACTGCAGGAGAAACATTGTCCTCTGTCGCAGCTTTTGAGATGTAACAGTCCCAGCGAAGATAAAGTCTCTCAGTCTCCGATATAAATCCTTGAAGTCGGGGAGTTTTTTCGGCCGTTCCGCTGCGGTAGAAAAGGCGGTGCTCCGGTACAGTACTGCGGGTCTGCCGGTCAACGGCGAGCGGTTATCACCTGCCTCAGACCGGGTACTCAGATGCTAGTCAAGCTGGCATAACGGTTAAACAGAACCTCCGGTTGTGACTTTCAAAATAAAACCCACGGTGACGCTCAAGTACTCCCGTTTGTTTTTCGGATTGCAACGCACTTAATCAGATTTTTTAAGAGTCAAATGGCAGAGGGGGTCTGTTAATACCTACATTAAGTATCGTTTCTTCAGAGAGTGCCGCTATTTACACCTGACCTGAATACTTACTTACTTGTCTTCGTCCTTGAAGAGACTTTGTGCTTTTAATTTGAAGGCAGGCACATCTTGTTTTCCCGTGTTATAAATTGTAAAAATTGGTGTTACTACTTACATGGGTGCAATGTACCATGGAGTGAAGTGACTTGCAGAGTGCAGTTCTTCACGGTATATAGGCTTTTATGAATGCAATAACCAAAATTAAGAGAGAGGCTGAATGAACACTGGAAAACATCAGCTGTCTGTGACCACCAGACCAAAACCAGTCACAGCATCAACTGGGAAGGGGTCAAAGTCATCCACCAGAAGTGACAAACAAAACAACCACAGAAAAAGGGCATGGCCTGGCTGCACTCACTGCTGAGATCACATTTATTAAAATGATAAACAAATCCAGATTCTTTCAACGAGCACATTAATGTTCACACAGTATCAGTGTGTTTGAGCGTAAAAGTTCATTCATGACACTGGAAAAAGCAGTTTGACAAAAAAGTCCTAACTCAAGGATCACTCACTAACTTTTCCCAGAGCTTTTGGACACAGTTTTCCTCAGTGGATGGAATACGCTCAGTTGTCACAGAGAATGTAGTTAAAAGCTCCTGAAAAAGCTGTTAAGGGGACACATTTCTTAAGAAGAGGGCCTACTTAACATAGGTTTACCTACTCTCATAAAGCCCTCAAAGAAATAAAATAAAATCACAGTGTCATCAATAAATATGTCAGTTACTAAGTTTTATGCAAAATGCAATATTTATTATCTTTCCTAAGTGTGTGATATTGTCCAAGTGTCTGTAGACACGATGGAATATGCCACAGCAGTGGATAACTGGGTTGTTTGTCCTGTCCTCATTAGCACTCCTTAGCCTAGTTCAGACAAGATTAGAGGAGATGCAGGGATCTATTTTTGTGGCTATGCATAGAGAATGGGGGCTATAAAAATGCATTTTCATTGGATGAATATGTCTTAATTCATATACTATATTCCCTTTCTGTGTCCACTTGGTATGTTGGTGTCTGATCTTTAAGTCAACCCGTTGCTACGTTGAGGAGAAATGCATGCAAGAGCAGATCCTGCTAAAAAATGTACAATCTTTTAGAGCAGAACTAGAGCAACATACAACATTTTTATTTCACACGATTAACATGTGCACTGTGAAGGTGGTCTCATCCTCCGCAGAAGTCAGATACTGTCTGGTGGAACTGTTCCTCTTGCACCCGAACTGTCCCTGTGCTTCACCACCAACATCTGATTGGCTCTTTGCCTAATATCACTGAGCCGTTTTCTACACTGGGAAACGGTTCTCCGAGCACCTGAGCAACACATGTTAACCAAATGTGTTATCTCCTCCCAAGTTGGTTTAACATCATCTGCCCTCAGCGGCTCATTTCATGTACTGTATATTTGCTTGCGGCTATTCTGCACCATCAGTTTTGTCACGGGAGAAGCTGGATTCTTCCATCACTAAATCCTCACAATGATGTAGTTGCCAAAAACACAACTGTGTGCTTAGACTGGTGACATTAATTCCCATTCCATATATTTTATATTTACCATAACGGCCCACGCCAGAGAAACAGCAGCAAGAAAGGAACAGCAATTGTGTTTGACAAGTCCAAGTATTTTCCATTCAAAGGTGTTTTGGCAGGGGTGATTGTTATATTTTTGAAGGCAGTGAAGTGGTTGCGTTGGTTGATATTGTACCCTGCCAAATTACACACCATTTACACTGCAGGGAGGGTGAAATAATTTGAAAGCCTTTCAAAGTGAAAAGTTAGATAAATGCTTGGGCAACAGATGACCCACAGTTTCCTCTTTACTCTGAATTGTTTTGGTGTTTTTCTTTTGTTCCAAGGTGATATTCTGCATTTACCAGTTGACACAACGTCTCCTTGAAAAATGATTTTGATTTACTGTCCCTCCACCCTGGAATTAGAAAAAGGTCAGAGATAAACAGAATGTAAGACATATCTTAAAGTGGAAACGAATTAGGCACACGGTGCATCCATCATGCCCAGCAAAGTGTTCTCAGCATTGATTTTTAAACAACTTTGATGTAATTGCAGAAATAAATGAGGCACACACTGTTCATGGAGCTCTAATGTTGATTTCTCAATCTGCACAGCCATTTTCTGGATATGGAAATTACATGTTTACAGCCAGTCTCTGCAGCAGTGATTATCTGTCAAAACAACACTGCATATGAAATACTTCAAAGTAAAAAACCTGATGAATACATTAAAAGCCCAAGAATGCTCTAACTTAGTTTAGACATTTATCATCTGCCGTGGGACAATGTAGCTTGAAATAGTTTGACTTTTAGTGTGCCATACACAGTGCATACAGGGCAAAATAAAATAAGAACAAGGCTTTTGAGCTTAACTGGTATTTTTCTAAACGGTATTATAACTTGTTTGACCTTTCACATTTGTAAATTTGTAATGTTTAGATCAACTAGCAGACTTTGTTGGCTCAGAATATCTTGGGGCTTCAAATAGCTAATCAAGAGTGCTTGAAATTTGTGGGAGATCACAGTGCACATAAAAGAGGTAAGAGCCTTTATTAAGAAATCTACAAACAGGCAATTGACTTAATTTGCCTATTTCCTCAATGAGGTTCTTACTGGGGTTTTCCAAGAAAACACTACTGGGCTGGGCTCAGTTGGATAAAGATGATGTCACTTTTTTCTACGCACAAATCGGGATTTAGCAACATGTGAGTGAAATGTGTGAGAATCAGATCTGATCAAACCACGCCCATACAGTCCTGGTGAAGCAGAACAGTTAAGTTTTTGAGTGTCAAACTCTTAAAAAATAATCACTAAGAATGTTTTCATCTGAACTTCTAACCTGTGTTACTTATTTAGTCATGAATATAAGTCATTAGAGTCTTCAAAGTACCAAAAGTGTAAGTAATCAGAAAGTAAAAGTAATGCAGAAAAAAAATGGCTCCTAGGAGGGTTGTATTATAAAGTATAGTATTGGATTATTATTATTACTATACTGATGCATTCATGTGCAAGTCTTATTTTACTGTTGTAGTTGGTCGAGGTGGAGCTACTTTTAAGTATTTTATATATTGTTGCATAGTTAAATCTATAATAGTGCATCATATATTCTAAGCTCATCATAAGTTGTTTTAAAGTAGTTTGTAACTATAGCTGTTGGATAAATGGAGCAGAGGAAAAACTACAATATTTCCCTCTGAATCGTATTGAAGTAGAAGTATAAAGTCACATGAAATGGAAATACTCAAGTACCTCAAATTTGTAGTCAGTCAGTACAGTACTTTAGTAAAAATACGTGCTACTTTCCAGCACTGCCAGTATTATTTTATTTGCGTAAGATTTCATATACATTCAAATGAGGCCAAAGATGTTGTGTGCTGTGACGTAAGTGAGAGCTCAATTAAGTCACTGTATGCTGTAAAAGTGTTGAATGTTCCCAATTTAAACCCCGCTATTGATCATTTGATGCTGATGTCACTGAGCACAGTCAGGTGGGATTTGGCTGCCTTGACAGGAACGCATAGTTGAATGCAAGCGCTAAGCAGATCAGGGCATGCTTTTTGTTTTTCTGTGTGATGTTTTGAAGCCTAAGACAATCTATTTTTATACCAAACAAGAAGGAAAAGAGATTTAAAATTCCCCACTGGGTGAGCGAGATGTGCTTCATGTGTTGGCTGCATTGGCCTTTAGTGGTCGTGCAGAAATGTACAGCCAAACAGGGCTCTCTTTCACTGCTCACGTTTCCTCTGAAGAAAGGCAGTCATAAATAATCTTAATGGTTTCCAGACTGAATTCAATTACCTCTGTCACCCAGTAGAAATGAATAAAAGCCAGTATGTGCTTTCTTATGTCCCTGGGGGATGATGTTTGCATTTCTTCAATTTTCAGACAATGGTTTGCTCTCCGTGGCTTGCTTAGTCAGAAAATTCATTTAATCAAATGCTAATTTGACATAATACCTAACAGATGCAGGAGACCTTCTGTGGCTTTTATAGATAGCACTGTGCATTAGCAACACAACAGTCCTCCGTGGCAAAGTGAACTGGGTGGCTTGAAAGTGGGGGTGTAATAAATCAGAGTAATTCCTGCCAGAACATTTCCACTTCCTTCAGAAATGAGGAAAAATCTTTACCATCACAGTAAACACCACAGTAGCCATTTCTTCAAAGAGACATGAATTTGACCCTGCTCATTTCCAACCTAAGGCAAAATGTATGGGTTTGCTGATCATTCCTGAGAGCCATTTCATTATGAAAGCTAACCTGATTTTGAAAATGGAAATATATGAGAAAATAGTTGAAGATCTTGTATATGTGGATATTCTCTCAGAATATTGTGTAGATCAAATAAAGCCACTTATTGTACTCTCACACATAGCGAGAGCTTTAAAACACAGTTGGGCTCCACTCTCTCCAGTGCGTCTTTACATCCTCTTCACATCCTTTTCTGAGCAGAAAACACATTCAGGATTTATCTTCTGTTGTACGTTCTCTGCGTCTGCATTTAGCAGAAAATGAATGATGCCCCACATAGCACAACGTGCCTAGCAAAGTAAATAGTGCAGCATGGTGTATGCTCTCTCCAATCAAATAAGAGTTTTTTTGTTTGTTTGTTTTTTAAAAAGGTATTTTAAAAGTTGCCACTTTAAAAGATGAGCCTGACATTTTGGGAAAGCTATAGACAGGAAATGGTTAGCTTAGCATGAAGGCTGAGAGCAGAGGAAAAAAGCTACCCTGGTACCGTCCAAAGGTAACAAAACCTACCAGCATCTCTAAAGCTCACTGTTTAACACGTTATATCTCATTTGTTTAATCCGTACCAAAACCAAAGAGTAAAATCAACCATTTGTGGTTTTTTGGGGGGTTACCTTTGGACAGAGCCAGGCTAACTGTTTCCAGTCTTCATGCCAGGCTAAGTTAACCATCTTCTGGCTGCTGCTTCATATTTACCGTCCAGACATGAGAGTGGTATTAATCTTGTGATCTAACTCACGGGAAAAAAGCGAATGTGTAATGCCCCAAATATCAACCTGTTCCTTTACAAACTGCAGTGGTATTTGTATCCTCCATTTTGAAATCAATGAATCGTGCTTTTGTAGCTCAGCCAGGAACCACAAATGTCACATCTGAAGGTTGATGATGTTTCATTAACTCCACTGGCCTCTGTTGAGTAAAAGACAGCGAGCGGATGGTTGTGAGCTCCACACACTTGTCTTTTTGGCTTTTCATTATACTCTTCTCACATATCTGTGTGGTTGTCTCGTTCACCCTTTCCCACTTTCTCTCCCACTGTCTTTGTGCTATCCGTCCTTCATGCCGTATCATCATTAATTCTCATTATTTCCCATCATCTGTTCTGTGACTCCTCTACATACCTTCTCATTCATTGGTGATTAGCGAGTGATCATTTGGACCCGGGAAGGTTGAGGCGATTCTCCAGCCCGTCAGAGCCACACCTCATTAAACGAGCATCACATTGTCCCAGTGAACGGGCTGGCATTTACCAGTTTGAGTGATGTAATGTACTGGGGGGAAGTGAAAGAAGTGATAACAAGAAAGAGAAAGTGTGGCTGAGATGTTCTATGTTTCAGGAACCTTGTGTTGAGGTCACTTATTTTCTCAGAGGGGGAGGAAAGCGATTGGCATTT
The DNA here is from genome assembly GCA_005408345.1 of Macquaria australasica. Taxonomy (NCBI): domain Eukaryota; kingdom Metazoa; phylum Chordata; class Actinopteri; order Centrarchiformes; family Percichthyidae; genus Macquaria; species Macquaria australasica. Next base: position 1,224,680 of record SEMN01000036.1, on the reverse strand, counting down.
TGTCAGTGGCAGCATTTGGTAAATTGGATTAAATCCACACGGAGGCCAACCGGTCTCTAGAGGGTTTCCCCCCAGCATGAATATTGATGCAAGGGTTTCGTGCAGGGCACATAATAACAGCTCTTAACCTCTCTCTATCGCTGAATCCCTGTCAACGGCAAGGGCCTCAAACCATCACTCTGTCTGGAGGTCACTTGAACATAAAACATCATTAATATAGCGACGAGGGCAGGCTAAATTATTTGTTTTCGTCACAAGGGAGTCCAAATTCCCATTAAAATGCCACAAGGATCCTGTTCTACAACACAACAGGTCCATGACAGTGAGTGGGCACTCTAATGCATTTTGGCAGCGGTGTTCTGCAGCTAGCTGGTCATGATATCTGGCACCAAATGTGCCATCTGTGCAGATAAGCATCACATACATTGGCCCTTAGACAACATTAACACAAGACTGACAGAGCCGGTGTTTACCACGCTAAGGATAAGGCTGAGAAAAAACACCATGTTAGCCAAAGAGATACAGTGAAGATACTTGTGTTTAAAAGGTCATTCTGGTTCATTACAACTTACTTATCTTACTTTTGTCTATGTTAGAGTAACATTGTACTCTCCAAGATAATTGCTGGGATCTAGGACCACGGCGACTTCACTAAAAATAAGACAGACGGGGAAAGAAACATGAACACATAATCACTTTCCCTCTAGGAGAATGTAGAACCAGAGGCTACAGGTGGAGATGAGGCTTTTGAAATGCTACATGAACAGCAGTAGCAGCAGTCGCACTAACAGCAAATGACAGCATGTTTTCAGGTGAGTGGACTGGCAGCGGGCATGCAGCAAAAGACTGAACTGAGCACTGACAGCTCAAATACACCTCCATAATGAAAATACATTGCTGGGGGTCGTTCGGGTGGCCGAGGGGTTGAGGCACCGACCATGACCCACAGCATCCCCAGTTCGTGTCTGGCCGGGGATCTTTGTTGCATGTCATTCTCCATATCTCTCTTCCTTCGTTTCCTGTCATCTCTCTGCTGTTGCTGTGTAATAAAAGCATCCTTCCCTGGCTATGGCGATGGATGTATTTTGAAGCGACAAGAGTATTCCATGTGGGTGTTTGGGGTGACTCAAGTTGACTGACTGATGTTTCTGACTGATTTTTTCCCCTGTTAAATGGCTTTTGAGGGTGGGTTTTCCTTATCCAAATCAAGGGTCTAAAGACAGAGGGTGTCATATGTTGTACAGATTATAGAGCCCTTTGAGACAAATTTGTGATTGGTGCACAGAAGTATGTGACATCAGTTTTTTCCAGCAGGGCTGCACCCAGTTCTAACCAGTGAGAAGAAACAAAACAGCACAGACAGAAATCGCTACTGTGAAATAACTAAAACCGTTTTAACTTTGGCAGAAAATCTTTTGTTCAGTTAGGACCCCATCACTCATAATAAAAAGCTGGTTGAGAAAATGTGTTTTCAAGGCCTTTAATTGAATAAAAAATGTTATCATAGCTGATAGAAATGATGACCAAAACTATGAAAATATGACTTAGTAAACCCGAATTATCCTTTAAATGCGATAAAATATAACTATCCTGAACATGAGCTTATTTAAACCCACATCATCTCTTTGCTTATGGCTCAGCATGCTCATTCTCTGTTAATTATGCATCAGACACACTCCAGGTTCATTACCATCACTTTCCTCCACACGCAACATTCGAGTGCCAGTCACAACTGATAGAGGAAACCACCGAGGCATCCAAATCCGACCAATCCGGCACCCTCTACCCTGCCCTCCACCTCTCACTCTCACCAATTAAGAGGGTGTGGTTAGCAGCCCTGAACTTGACACTTCCCATCTCTCTGCTTTAATTAGGTCTGAGTCCCTGAAGGCCACAGAGAGGACAGGGTCCAATTAGTCTACAGAGACAGAGGGCGATGGGAGTGACGTCATGCACACACATGCCAGAATCCATCAGAAAGAGCCAAAGAAAAAATAAGATCATCTAAAGGAGGGTGCGGATTAAGGGGAGAGGGATGAAGGATGGGAGGGATCATAGCTGATGAAAAAGAGGTGACATATCAGGCTAAATGTAGTTAAAATAAATAAAGATACTCGTCATCAGTTAGTATGTGCTCTAATCACTCTCCAGGAACTTCTCATTTGATTCTCCCTTTATCTACCCGTTTTTTATCACCACTTCACGTTTGATCTTTATTGCCACCCCCTCGCTCACTAACCAAATCTCATCCCCTCTATCCCTCTCTGCTTTTTCACCAGCTTCCCCTCTCTAACAATCTCCCATAATCTCTGCTGTGCCCACGCATGTGAGCCTGTTATTGTTCTAGAGCAAGTCATATATGTTTTTCAGTCCAACTAAAATGTTAACGCTCTTAACACTCTGTAATTTTCCACTCACTTTTGTAAGCATGTGGTTGTGGACCAATAAAATAATGACAGCCCCAGCTTGAGCTCTCAGTTTTTGATCTCTGGACTGCTGGCCTTCAAACAAAAGAGCAGATTGCATGTATTTGCATAGCTGCCTTTACCAAAATGAAAAGGGCTCTCACTTGTGTGTGATTTGAGCCACAGAGGTGTGTGCGCTTTTTGTATTTATTTATCTGGTGCCACATGCTGGTACATTTTGATGAACCCACATCAGCAGCTTGTTTGAGATGGACACAGCCAGGAACAAAACAAAAAACTGATTAAAGCCCTCCAAGATACTGTCGAGACAGTGCAGAGTAATGGGTGAGAGATGGAGCTGCGGGGGTTAACATAGATGAGAGAGAGCTCTTCTCAGATCTAAGGAAAGACCTCCTCACAGGGGACGATGACACCGTTATCAGGTGTGAAGCAGAAATGTTGCCAGAAAAATCCTCTTTGTGCTGTAAAATCTGGACAATCCACCAGTCGTTGGAGAACCCGCCTCTGGTGAGGTGGAACCTAACCTCCTAACCACACACACTCTTCTTGTAGCTCTCAAGCTTTCTCTTGAACCCATCTAGAAAACATATGAACCCTGAAACTCCAATTTATCTACACTGCCACCAGTTCAAGGACGCTGAGACAAGTGGTTAAAGAGGGTCACAGTTTTGTCTTAACCACAGACAAAAGAAAAACAAAGGATTTTTTTTGTAGTTCATCTGCTGCACTGCTGAATACAGCCTTCTTGCTGAGTGTTGCAGTGTGCAGTGTGAGCCAGAGACAGCTCCAAGGCTTGGGAGGGGCTCTGTGACTTTATAATTGGCACTCAAACCGGTAAAATGACCTGAAAGAAATGCACAAAAGCTACCAGAGGCAGATTGAAAAGAGAGTACGACGAGCAAGAAGAGCCCTGAGGGTCTAGTGATGACCAGAATTATTGGATTAATACAGTTATTATAATCTGTTACATTAAGTCGCTGCTAACATATTCCAGCCCACAAGGAAAGGTCACGAAGCTTTCTCCCCTATCCTCGTAACAAATTACACTGGATGAGTGAAAGCTGTCTCTGTAGGTTCAACAGCCCAATATCCCAACAACTATTAGATGGATTACCACAACGTCTTTAGTGATCCCCTGACTTTCCTTAAAGCATCAATCATCATGAGGTCAGAAATGTAATTTGCTGATTTATGAATAAATACCTGCAAAACTAATGACATCACCATCTGCCTCAGCTGCACTTTGTGTTTAGTGCTAATTAGCAAATGTTACCATGTTTACAAGATAAACTAATATGGTGAACATGCCATGGTAAACATTACACCTGCTAATCATCAGCATGTTAGCATCGTCACTGTGAGCATATTAGCTTTCTAACGTTAGAATATAGCTCAAAGCACCGCTGTGCCTAAGTGCAGCCTCACAGAGCCGCTAGCGTGGCTGTAGCATTAGTTTGTGCCTTTCATGTATTAGCATTAGCATCAGCATTACATTTGAGTCACAGAGGTAAGCATCCTTTTTTTTATAAGATAATTACCCAACGATGTTTGAAACCTAAAAAAGGCACAATAAAAAAGATTTTTAACACGTTTTTCAGTTGCGACTCTGCTTCTTATCCAGGTAGCCACCGGCTGCCAGCTTTGTTTGGATTAGGGAACAGAGTGACAACTTGGGAGACTGGTTAAAAAGCTTTTTTTATCAGAAGAGTCTTTGAGGATTATGGAAATACTCTCAGAACAGCAGTAACGATGCCTGCCAGGTGATTATCTTTCAGAGAAACGAATGCTTACCTCTGTGACTCAAATATGATGCCAATACATGAGAGGCACTAACTGGAGCTAGCGTGGCTAATGACTCTTCATCTTGTTTCTATTTCCCTCCCCTGGATCCCTTTTGTAATGTGGCTTTTTAAGCACAATAATCTTAAATGTGTGAAAATAATTAACTTTTCACTTCTGCTGACCAGCAGACCTGTCCAATTTATCCACACCGTCCTTGTTCCCTCTGCCCTTCTTCTCGCAGCCTCAGCATCCTGCCCATCGTATTTGTTGCATACCAGAAATCCAGGCAGAGAGCTAATGGTTTAGGACCATTGATCAATAACCTCTCTTTATCTCAAATTAGGACAGGCCTACAGTAGCTTCAGCTGCAACACAAAGCCAAAGTTGTTCATTACATGTAGCTTAGTTGTCACAGTGAATAATGGCCAACAGGACAGGAACACAAGCAGTGCTGTCAAGGTCCCGACTCCAAACAAGTTTCCTTCATGTGAGTAACTGGTCAGAAGCACAAGCTGTGAGACTGACAGTGTCTTCCCAGAGATGTTTGTTATGGCTAAAGATCTCATGAGGAAAACGTCAAAGCATTTCACTGTTGTTGCTATTAACATTGATGGCGGTTTTGAGAAACATATGCTGTGCCAGAGCCCATTTAATTTAATGAGAGGAAACTGCAAAAATAAGATCATCATGGGAGAAGAGAGGACTTTAAAGCTTTTGTCTCAGTTAAGAGGAGGACCCAGGAGATTTTAGTTATAATTGAAAAAATGTAAACCACTTCTCTTAATAGCAGGAATACAGGATTTTTATGTGGAAGGGTGAATTTTCAGGCAGCTGCACAATTTCTTTGTGTATTACAAACATGAGTGTACAAGTCTGACTTCCAGTTTGATGCTTGGTGTTCACAATCTCTACCGGTTCTGTACGCACTAATAACCATCTGTTGGGACCTCTGACAGGCTCCCTTGCATGGCCTTCAGCAGAGTCTATTATTGTTTTCAATTAATGTTTCGGAGGCAATGTTTGCCAAATAAACAAATCCAAACTGTGTGGCTTTGGGAACAAAAATGAGCATCTGTCGTGACAATTGTGCATTGTATCCCGTGATATGCATCGTAGTGGAAGATAATCGACACAGGATCTGGGAACAACAAAATATTTTTTTTGCCTTCACTCAACTAGTTTGGCAACTTCTACAAGGTGTTCTGTGATGTTTGCACGATTGTAAACAAGCAAAAGAGGAATGATGTTTACTTTTCATTTTAGCGAACATGATTATCATCCTCGGGTCAGGAGCATCTGTGAAAGTAAACTTTGTTGTGAGCTCATAACTTATTTATTCACATGTTAATCTATTCATAATCATTTGTTTGCATACATATTAATATTTAGTAATTATATGATTGTGTATTTACTTTAATTAGTTAATAATCCCAGTTCTATTCATGTCTCTACTCTTGAACTCTTATCTAGTTTCATGTCTTCAGGTTTTGTGTGCGTTAAGCAACGTGAGGTCAAAAGATCAGCTCTATGGTACAGAGATGTTTTATGCTCTCCAGATGCGCGTTAAGGGTCTCAGTATGTTTTTGAAAGTTCCTATAGGTTTAAACCTATCGAGCCATGTAACACTGACCAATGGAAAAGAGTTTCTTTGTCTCCAGAATACTATAAAAGCTGTATTCTTGTATCTTCTCTTTGAAATAGCTGATGATTTCTGATTGTCTCCTATTGTACAATATACATCTTTGTCAACAATCAGTAAGTGTTTCTTGTCTTTTGTTTAGTTAAAAGACCACAAGCAGTTTTTCCATGACACATCCCACCAAATTAATCATACCTATGACTAATTTTGCAAATACTGTATATATGCAACCACACACTCATATTCTTTCTACCAAGTGGAAAGGAAAAAGACAGATCCCACCTTGACCGCCGAGTAACGACGAATAGTTCCAGGTGCGTCACCGTAGAGTACAAACACATTTGTTGTTGGTACTGGCAGGTGGAACAGTGAAGCCGGTCCCTGGAACCTTACAGATCACTTTTGTACGACACGCAAGTAGTGAAAGACAATTGTTGGGGGTCCCACAGGTGGTCTGCCATGTCTCTCGGTTGAGTCACGTCAAGGGTTTCTGAGTCTAAGATCGCCTAATCTGATCCAGTGACCTTCTAAAAAGAGAAGCAAAGTGAATAGTCTGTTCCTGACATAACTGCAGTTGTTGCAGAATTGTGAGATGTGGAGAGCTCACAGGTTCCCTGTGGAGCTGTCTTGTAAACAAAGAAAACATATGTTTACATTTTGTGTTCCTCACCTAAATACATTGTGTGAATCCTTGTGGTGTAACAAAAATGTTGAATACATTTCTTTCCTCATAAAGCACATTTTTATACTATTTTATACTATTTTAAATCCTTCATTGTTTACATTCATCTTGCTAGCTTGCAGTCTTCTTCACTGCCTTTGTTGGCGCAACTGTTAATTATTGCGAAACTGGCAACAGGAATGTGTGTTGCGTCTCCCACATGTGTGTTCGCATGCACAATACAAACACAATGGGGACCTGCACATAAAAACATTCCTCATCAATACATCGACCTTCTGAAAATCACAGTTGTCCACGCTGAACTGGCAGGTGCAAAGGCACTTTTCTAAAGGCAGCACAGGATGAAAGAAGCCCACACAAAAACATCAGCAGCATCCAGATTTTTCATTCCTTCTTACGTACGAGCATTCCTTTAAAAGGACCTAACATGTCTGATGTAACAAACTTGTAATGGTTATTAATGGCATGGGATGTAGGACAAGAAAATTGCAGCATTGTTAGGTGCTTCTGTAATCCGTCTCTGGCTATAGAGTGCATGTTCAGATTTAAGCTTATACATAAAAGTGGGGCAAATACGTACTGTAGCTTCAGTGAGAATCCTTTAACAGTCTTTCCAAGAGCATATATTCCATTAAACGTGAAAATTAACCGTGAGAAGAGGATGTAACTTTTTCCTTGAAATGTAAAGATATTACATTTACTCTGCTTTGAAAATGAAACGCTATTAACGAACTGCAGGATGTGCAAATGAGCAGCATGTATGTTCTTAGGTTTTACCTCTCTGGTATAAAGCTACAGAGCATGCCAACAGATTATGTGATTATTGAGTTTTACAGCAGATTTACAGGATGGGAAGTGAGTCATACCAAAACGTGTGTTAAGGATTAAACATATCATTACAACATATGTAATTTTGTACATTTTGAACTACAACATGCACAAACCCAAAACATGTGAAGAAAAGCTACGGATAATGCACTACTTTGTTAATCTTTGAAAATTTAAGAAAAGAGGGGCTCTTTAATCCTTCCAAGCAATCAAACAGATGAATCACAGATGAGTCCTGAAAATTATGTGCAGAGGCCAGAAACCTGTTTCAAGCACAGAGGACCCCCTCCATGAACACAAAATTACCAAAGAAAGTCAACATACGCACACTGTAATGGAGAAGGTAGATTCAACACCACGACACATCCATGAGTCCATTCATCTTGCCTGGTTGCACAGCAGGAAAACAGCAACCCGGCGAGGCGCAGAGGAACTGACTCTGCACCACCTCCCCAGCATTGGATTAATCATACTAACTTTACCAGAACTAATCCATACTTCACAAAAAAGACTCTGGTTCCTTTCCTGTAGCTGTGCCTCGTTCTTATCTGTGTGATGAAGTACCTCATCCCTTTCACTGGGAAGCAAGAAGGGACTTCATATTTACTTCCTACTGAGAGAAGAGGATTGTTGCAGGTAGTGGAAAAGCATGTTTGGACAAAATGTTCATCTCTGATCATCTTCTCTCCCTACCAAATTGTTTCGTTTTAGGAGAAACAGTAGTTTTATAAGGATTCACACCAGGTACACCGTAGCAGTTAAAGGTGAAAGAAGTACTCAGATGCTTTACTTAAGTAAAAAAGAACAATACAACTATGTAAACAAATACTTAATTACAACTAAAAATAATGCATTCAAAATCCTACTTAAGTACAGTAGTATCAGAAAAATGTACTTTAAGTGTAAAACTAATAAAACTAGTGGTTGTGCAGTAAAATGTCCACTGTGACCAATATATTATATGTGACATTATTAGGTTGTTACTACTGATGCATCAAGGTCTAAGCTGCATTTTACTGCTGTAGCTGGTTGAGGCGGAGCTAGTTTGAACTACTTTATATACAGTTTGGTCCAGTGGTTCCCAACCTAGGGGTCTGGCCCCTCCAAAGGCTCACAAGATAAATCTGAGGTGTCGTGAGATGATTAATGGGAGAGGAAAGAAGAAAAGGCAAAGTGTTACTATGTCTTTTCAGTTTTTGGACTTTTCTCCAGTCTTTGTTTTGTCTCTTTGGTGGAACTGCTAACAACTCACAGACATCTCACCTTTAACAATATATTTTATGAAGTGATCAATTGTTTTTTAATGTAAAATCTTAATCTGAAAAGTAGCTATAGCTGTCAAATAAATGTAGCAGAGTAAAAGATATAGAATTATAAAGTAGCATAAAATGAAAATACTCAAGTACAAGTACCTCAAAGTACAGTACTTGAGTAAATGTACTTTCTACCACTGATTAGAGGAGGTAAATATCACCATGGTCTTGGTAACAAACTAACAGTAGGCAAATATTCTACATGTCTTAATTGAGCTGTTTTGTACTTGTATCAAATGATTCTTCATTCTGCAAGGTGATCAGAGAGCCGAGAGACTGACTAACTGGAAAAGGATCTCTTTAGTTTCCTTCATACCTGTAGTTCAGTCAGTCCAGACCAAGACAAGAAAAGATGTTAGGGGTGGTTATACAGATCACTTACAAGCTCGCTTATAAGATCACTTCCTTAACAGTTCCCAACATCAGTAGATAGATTTAATAGTGATTCAGCTTTTGAATTCATACTACCATAAAATCTTGCAGTTGGTTTGCTTTGCTTTCACACCACAAACAAACTGCACCAGAGTCAGCTTGGAACCAGACTGAGACCCACATTCTCAGGTGGTTTCGGTCCGGATGTTTAGTTCGCACCATAGTTTGGATAACAGCATTACCACCGGCCCAAATGAACCAAACCAAAAGGGGGAAGAAAAGTGAAAAGTGAGAACACAGAACAACATCATATCTAGGATCTGGATAGTGAACACCTCACACAGTTTGATAAGAAGGGGAAGGCAATTTTCAATCTATCTTTAGAGATGGGCTGTTTGTGAGACCAGTTGGTCTTTTGTTTACAATTCCTCTCGTTCACTGAGGCTGGAACTCTTGTTGGACTGCGGGGCGATGGCACAGATTTGTTTAGTTAATGAGTCCCCGCTGACACATTTAAGACATGACAGGCACTGTCATGCTTTCATTCGCTCAAGGAACCAACAACCCAGTGCCAGAAGCAGACGTCTGCTTGAAAGCTGGCAGAGGCTCCACGCTGCAAAGCAGATGCCCAGACATAAATGGATCCCATCAAAAACAGAATAACAAAGGCTGAAATGGTCTGAGGAATAAAATCAGGGTTTGACAACAATTCAAGCGATTCCAGTATTTAATGAGTAGAAGTCTAATTGTTTGTGACCAGAAAAGCATTCCAAAGTGAAAACTGACTCCTCATTTACATGCTTAATAATACGAAAAGGAGGAACCCACAAGAAATGTGTTAAGTGTTGGCCAAGTTAGCAACAATAATTAATCCCAAGTTAAAATAAATTTTAATCAAGGTTTGGGAACAAGATTCTTACAAACACTTGCCTAGTGCCATAGCTGCACCCTTTGGAGGGAGCACAAGTGAACATGTCATGTCCATCTGTAACTAATTTAATTTACAAACTTGACAAAAGTATTTTATTTGTCTCTGCTTGTTGAATTTGCCAGTCATAGCTCTGATCACAGGGTCTGAATTTGGCACTTTCTTGAACTTGCACTTGATGTCCTTTATTGATCTCCCAAATGACGCTTTTATGATGTTTTTACAATGACTACGAAGGACAGTATTCTTTGTGAAACCAAACCAAACCATTATAATTAGGCATATAAGTTTGGCATTCATAAAAAAAAAGTTTCCAATAATAAACACTTGACATTGAAAGCAATATTCTAGTCAGCTCAGGTTACATGTTGAAAATCACACCATCTTCTACAGAGCAGAAATCTTTCATGAGGAATATGGAATAACAACATTGATGTTGAATCAAAATAATCAAATTCCTTGTGGTAATTTGCCAAGATGGTGTCAATATTTTTTCTGCCCCAGAGACAGTTGACAGTCTTCGCCTTGCCTGCAAGACTCAGAGTCCTCGAACAAACAGCTACCCTGAAGTAAGGCTTGGAAAAAGAGCTTCCCTCCTGTTATTTATGAGAGTGCTGGGAGCCATAGCACCTTGTTTAACAGCCTACAGCCACATGTTCTCTTTGCATCCATTTCCAGTTAGTAAGATGGGGAAATCATTCCAAGGCTTTTCTCATTTTCACACGCGCATATAAACATACATCACAGAGCGTCGCAGAAAGGATGCAATTTGGCAGCACCTGCCTGAATTCCTCTCACAAAAAGAGGTGGAAATAAATAAATGTCACCAATTCAAGAAGAAAGGGAAACTGGTGAAAAAGTTTAAATCATTCCTGACAACAGCGCTGAAGTAACAAGGAAGAAGGAGAGAGGAGCATGAGAGGGGAAATCGAAAATGAAGCAGTGCTTGACAGCTTTAGTTCCAGAAGTATCCATGGTGCAGAGTTGCAGTTTGATTGCTCAGAAACAATAAAACTGGAACCCTTTCGTGTACAGCTCAGATGGTTCCTTGTTAACATAATTTGCCCAGAAGTGAAGCCTTATTTGACCTTGCTGTCCTGACATCAGTGTCAAGAGAAGTGTTACTTTAACTAGTTCTTAATGTGTTCTTTCATTCAGGGCTCCTACCTGAATACTGCCATTAGCTTGACAAGCAATTAGCCTTCTCTGTCACTGACAGCTCTTCACAATGAATCATTACCTCCTTTCATTAAGCACAGAAACCTACATCCCATCTATCTGGAGGTGTAAGCCAATGATATTGTTGCAGGGAGGAGCATCAGGGCCTCTTACCGCTTTGATGAATCGACATTACCGAGTGAGCGTTTTTTTGCACAGCTTCCACCACAATTGATGCTACTTTGGGCAGTGGATAGCAGAGAGCTGCGAGCAGGTGGCTGTTGATACTGAATCACGCTAACTGCTCACACCTGTGCCTGCCAATTATGCCAGGGACTCTGGCACTGACAAAACACCATCCTGAACCAAAAGAGTGACAATACCAACGAGGAATGAGGAGGACAGAAGACAAAATAATGCTTAGAAATATCCATGCATGTTGCTTGCATGTCTTGATGCATTTTGTTGTGGTTTATTTTCCTTATTACTGAAATTAAGATATCACTTTACATCAAGTTATTTCCAGCACAGTAACAATGAGATTGAACTGCAAAACAAGCTTTTCAGATGGTCAATAAATGTTAAACATTTCAGTGTGAGTCGCTCTGAATCAGAAGATCAAGACTTCTTTCAAAGTTAACCAGCTTCCACTTATTTTTTTAACAAGCATACAGAAGGAAGAAGACCACCATTGAAGAGGGAGAGATTTCTGTGCTCAAGTTTTACTTTTACCGACTATAACAATTCTCCCATCTTGGTCTACTTGTTAAACTTAGTTGATTTCAACACATTCATATCAGTTTACTCAAAACATATTTTGGGAAATGCAGAAAATCACTAAAGGCAGGTAGACACTAAACAACAACAACAGACATATTCCCACATTGAAGTTTCACCTGTGCTGTTACTCACAGTACAGCTATACAATAAGATTGTACAATGACGTGAGAGGGAAGTGAAGGTCCTTTTTCAGGCAAATAGTGCTTCTTTCAGCTCTCTTGAGATTTTCAGACAAAGCTCTGGTTGTTCTACAGTCAAGGCTCAAAACTAAGTCTGGGGACTCACTGGAGGATTACCTAAAAGACACACACCGGTTTGGTCTATCCCTAAAATTGCCAGAGAGAATCGCCCCAAGGGAGGCTTGTTAGGAACATATGTTCAGCGAAGGGCATGCTTCGAGAGGTGTAATGGTCTCAGTTTAAAAATAAAAAAATAAAGCATATGTTTCTTGAGGAACCTTTAACAATATCAGCTGACTTGAAAAATCATCAACTCAATATTTATGGAATAAATCAAATGCATTTTTTCTTCAAAGTTGCCAATAACCGAGCTTTGAGCCTTACTTACCATATTAATTCCAATGAATACAAAACGACCCCTTGCCCCTCTCCATTTTCATATACCTGCTTCCGGATAAATATGTTAAATGAAAAACAACTTAGGCAGATATACATTTGAGGAGAGAATCACCATTTAGGACTGACACCATGCTGCTTTGTCCTTCTCCCGTAACGAGGTTGTGGAAGTTACCTCATATAAATTTGCTAAACTCACCAGTTGGTCTTCAATTGGCTGCTTTAAAGTTAAACATATTGTTCAATACGTTGTATTTTACTCTTGTATGGTATTCCTTCATCCTGATTTTTAATCACACGCTTCTGTCAAGCTCTTGAAAGCAGCCAATTTTGGGACCACGGATCAAGATTCTCTCTTCTAGACTGTCTGTCTGGGTTCATTTCCACTCAAAAGGTGTTAGGAGCGTAGCAGTCTGCTCCTGGTTTGATACAATATACTGTGCTATAATATACTGTTATTATTAGGAATACATTTTCTACATGGCAGCAAAACATGCAACATGAGCGAGCAGATAAATCATGTAGGTTAAATGAGAATTGAAGTACTAGACACTTTGGGGCTGACCAACACTAACAGACATACAGACTGGCAGAAGCTCGCTAGCCTAGCAACATAAAGACTACAAACTAAAACAACACTCTTTTAAAGCAACAGGCTCAATCTGTAACACAGGAGACGGTGCTTGCTCTCCATTCAAAAGGGAACGTCTGCTGTTCGTTTATTATCCTTTCGGAAATTCAGTTTGTGTCTGTGGCAACTGTCAGACAAATACAACTAAAGGCAGTAGTAGCCATATTGTAATTCAAGTGGTCTGAGAGCAAACCTCTACTTCAGCCCCTCCTCTAGCCCGTGACGGTAGACTTTGGCCAATCACAGGTTATTTCAGAGAGACGGTGCGTTCGTATTGGCTAAGCTACAAGAGCAGAAGCGCGTCCCTTCAGACGGTGAAAGCCTGATTCAGTGGAGGAAAATCCTGCCGAAAATCCTGAAACTTGTGATAAATTTCCAACACCTCCTTTGCCTACAGCGGTGTATAGTACAAAACAACACATCCCGGCTCCACACGGAGCTTCGAGCTCATTATGTTCGATGCCATGGCGCTCGTAACGACAAGTGGCAAAGAGGCATGATGACAAACAGTGGGGAATAACTTTTGATGGGGGACAGTGGTGTGTGTGTGTGGTGTACTAGCCTCTCATCCCGCTGCTGGATGGCGTTGAAGCTGCCTCTGAAGCCTGGGGTGCTCTGCTCTGCGGCCGCAAAGTGCTGGAGGGGCGTCTTTGAGAAGGCAAGTCTCGGTGAGGCTCACGCCGTGGAGAGCGAGCCCTGCGAGGGATACAGTTTCACTGGGGAACCGACTCCTTCTGCTGCCGGTTGAAGTTGTGGGTTTAGTGGGAGGGGCTTAGTGGAGTGATACGAGGCAGCAGAGAGAGAGGCGGAAGGTTTTGCATAGGTTGCACAGATTTTGCCTACCCCAGCTTTAAAGACATACATTTAACAACAAAGTGCTCCACAACAACATCACCAACAATCAAGAATCAAGTACAACAAAATGCAAGTGACACACACCTCATACCCTCATCTGTTTAACAGAGCCATACTGGAAGGTATAAAGGATCTCTGGGCACAGGAAGTCTGCAAAGACGGTTCCCTGTACCTCCGTCCTGATGGTGTTGTAGATAAACGTCTTGTCATTAAGAATTAGTATAGTTACCACTTTAATTTAATTTAAAGAAAACAAACATTATTCTATATTTAAGTTAGTAGTAGTAGTAGTCTTTAATTACAAGCAAGCAAACATCACCGTTTATTTAGTCAGCTTCCTTGCATGTTGAATATCAAAATTAATATCAATAAACATTAATATTAATTAATGAACAGTAGAACAGGAAGGTTTCTGTAAAATCAGAAGTGATGTTATACCATAACAGGTTTATCAGAATAATCTCAGTTGTCTCACTGTGTGAAATCCTGCCCCTGCCAAACTGCCCACTGTGAGCATACTTATCGCTGTGTAATCCCTCATGATGTGTTTCAGTGTTGTTTTCTAAATCAGCTACAATTAAAAAAAAACCTTCTAGCCTGAGGACAAACACACCATCTATCAGGGCTTCTAACCTCTGGTGCAAGCTGCCTGATGAAAGCCCAGAGTCCCTTTTATCCTTGTTTTTGCTCAGTTTTAATGTGGTGGGTACTGTAATGTAAGTATATTGGGTTGATTGCTTTAAGGCTCCTTGTACCTTAATCACGATTTGTAGCTCAAATGCATATTAAATTGCAGCTGTATCTTTTAGTAAGAAACTGTGTACAATTCATAAATCATTTCTAGATCAAATAAAATAAATAAAAGTCTGTATCTGATCAGAAAACAATCCGTGTGAGTTGATTTTGGTCAATGAAAAAGTTCAAAAATCTGAAAATTACATCTGGTAAAAATTGGTATTCTGTGAAAAAAACACACCGAAGATATCACACTCACATATCCTATGCAGGTTAATGTCTAAACTCTGATCTGGCCAACATCATTTAGTCAGAACGATAACAGAGATGACCCACAGACATTAATGGCGGCTGAATTGTTTCACTATTTGTTTAACACTGCTGCCATGAGAATTAGAGGCTCTCTTTCGCCTTTAACATTCTTTTGTTTCTCCTCTCACCCCTTTGCCCTGCTGCAGTCATTCCTCGCCACACCAGCCCAGCAGTAGCTTCAAGCAAACCATAAATAATTCATTGTTTGAAACTAACACAATGAATACCAATTCTCTCATATTGCCCAGCACCATCATCAAGCCTGATTGCTCAACCTGAGGTCATTAACGTTATTGGTGGCAATATGTCTGCAATATTAAGCAGTCAGTTTGGACTGATGACACCAAGGTTAGCCAGAAACCTACTGAAAACACATTGGCTTTAAATTAAGTGAGTACAGTGCATTGAAACGGGTGTCTAAGTCTATTGGGAGTTACATGATGAATCCATCATGTTAGAAGCAGTTTATACATCTGCCTGCCTGCTTACCTGGAAGCCAAATTAGCATAGTAAGAAATTATTTGCTGATGACGTTTTTTTCAAACTGTGTGTCTCTGCCAGAAGTGAATTTGAGATCAGTGACAAGATTGGCATCAACCACTGGAACAAGGACAAAAATAGACTTGGCATTGTGCGAGGAAAGCCACATGCCTGAGCCACGCAATGGTATTATTAACTTTAGTTACAGACTTTTGGTTTGAACACTAGCAAGCAGCATAAGGGACCTCCAGGGCAACTGGGTGTGTGGACACAATTTACGCTGGATTTGTAAATGGGAAGCAGGCTCTGTAGACCAATTCAGCCTGGACGAGTCATGGGCACCTGTTCTCAACATCCGAGAGTTGCCAAGCCCAGCTCGTCCATGCTGGCAATTACTGGCTCAGTGTTTGGGAAGCAGTTCATTTAAAACTCAAACAAAAACTTGTGACAATGGGAACAGTTAGGAATCTTAGTTCTCTGTGGCAAACTCTTTTCACAATTTACACCTGGGCACAACTCCATTCCCCAAAAGCCAATGGAAACAGCTTTACAACACATTTTCTTCTTCTTCTTCTTCTTCTTCTTCTTCTTCTTCTTCTTCTTCTTCTCTGCAGTCTTTCTTATGGTGGTTAACAAACTGCTTAAGGTACATGACTGCCACCCTCTGTACTGTAGTGTGGGTCAGAATAGCTGTTTAGTAGTTCCTCTAATGAATACAGCGACACTTAAACGCATTCATTGATTTTTTGGCCTCTTGGGGGCAGCGCAACAGGCTGTAAATGCAACACTGACATATTATCACCTCATAAAGTTGATATGTTTGCAATAGTTTACCATTTACACATCCAGCTGACACAAAGCAACACTAGCATTCATTTTGGAGTCGTGTTTATGGCCACATGAAGAATGTAAGTCCAATATTCTCTTTTCTTTGAGCTCTGTTTTGGTCTCCACCAACAGAAATATCTGGCTCTTAAACTGCTAAATGAGCCACTGTGTTCACAAGCTAGGTGCAAGGCAACCAGCGGAGACTCTAGGAAGTTACTGGTCCCAGCTAAGAAATAGCTCAACACATAACCCTGTGTGAAACTGTTGTTTTTACAGTTTCGTTATTATAGGGATTAAGCTGCTGGAGGTGGATTTTGTTATCTTCGGACAGAGCCAGGCTAGCTGTTTCCCCCTGTTCCCAATCTTAAAGAAGCTAAGTTTAGCTAGCAGGCTGCTAGCTCCAGCTACATATTTACTGTACAAACATGAGAGTGGTTTTGATCCTCTCATCTCTCGGCAAGAAAGCGAATACTCATATTTCCCAAAATGTCAAAGTATTCCTTTAATACCTCCGTCCATAGTCTTTTTCTTTGTTTGCCTGAACTTTGCTTTTTTCATTCCCTAAACATAGTGCAGGATAAACAGTACATCTTGGGGGGGATTTGCATGTCACAGCAGCACCTTATAATGCTTTGATATTGCTGTATAAGACCTTTAGTCTCCAGATAATATGTTAATCTTTGTTTTATCATTCGCTCCATAGTCATACCTACATGAGAGGTTAATGACATTGACCTGTCATTTTCTGTATTAGCTGGATCTTTTCCTGGTTTGCAGAAAAACTTGAAAAATCAAAGCAGTGTCATAACAACTGGAACAATATGATCTGTGCAGCAGAAATCTTGGTCTTTTTGCATACAGTAATTTAGAGTGCAGAATATTATTTGTAACACATGCAGAAGGCTTTACATTTCCTTTGAGACTTTCCACTCTCCTTACCATCAAAAGACCATATCATCTTCACTTCGTCAGCATCTCTGTGACCTCCCTTGTTATTCGACTCTTAGATGACTCTCAGTCTACTGAATATCAGAGCAACTGAAACCTGCATACAATCCGTGGCATCACCCACGTGTTCCAAACCAAGCAGTGACATTTTACTGAATTGCATCTACAGACGGGCGCCTCCATCCAGAAATTCAAACCACAGATATTCTGACAACTGTTTGATTCTTAAAGCAACACTTTCTTTCACATTCTTTTCAAAATGTAATTGAAGACTGGGCCAAAGAAGAAAAGATTCTTGACTTGGAATATGCAGAATGACATATACAGTCTTTAATTCACAAAGACTTTGAGGTTCCCCTCCAGTAACCTCACAATCAATTTGGAAAAACCTCAAAAAGCCTGCATATAAATTGCCAGTTTACAAGACAAAGCATGAGTAATAACTGATTCCTGCCAACTGAAAGAGGCAAAGATGTATGTCGACTGCTGCACATCTGAAACTTACTGGGACTGTGATTGGTTTCTTGCTTCTTCGTGAAATGGGTGGTTTCAAAATTTCATTGTGGTGATGATGGCACTGAAACATGACTCCAAGTAGAATTATAGTGTAGAATTTCCTGTTTAATTTAAACAGTTATTTACTGTTTGTGCTGATGGTATTGATTTTCTTCCATATAGGACTAACTACAGTTCAAACAGGACAAACTTAATTGTAGAGCTGCTTAAAGAATAATAAGATTTATTGACATAGTGCACAACGGGACGGTGGAAGAAAGTGAAGAGTGTTTGGTGATTAGACCCCATCATGACATCTTATTTTAAAGGGGGTACTGATGCTGTGATCTGTACAGGTATATCCCCTCGATGGAGTCTAGCTACTGGTTGTGGTGGTGAAGGGGTGAAGAGCAATGGCTGAAGATGTGGATGGTATAAAGATGCGGAGCGGGACTTCTGATGGACGCCCTGGAAGGACCAACTGGTAAGACCGGAGGTGAATGGGGTGGAGGAGTGAACACCCTCAGTCAGCTGATTGCGTCATAAAATGCTCAGTTCCTTGGATATTTCTATTTTACCCAACAGAATTATGAAGATTTGTTATTACACAGAGTAACACCTCTATCACAAAATTATTGCAATCTTTATTTGTGTCTCAACAAGTTGTGAATGGAAGCAAAGAAAGTAATTTGTCATACCATTTGTCATTTGGATAGACATTAGGTCGACTCAATTGTTTGACTTTAAATCCCCAAAGCATTTTGTTCTGTTTATCCAGTCCTGCATGTCTGTTGTATCTATATCCTGACAAGATAATAACCTATATTTGCAACACGTTGACATGACAGACTACTCAGACATTACTCAATACCAGCAGGATACAATAACACAGATCCTGCTCTCCCTAGTGCAATATGAATTTCTCCCTGCAACAGCACAAAAAGCTCACACACAGACAGGACGAAACACACAAACACACACATTTACACATCCTGAGGCAGTAGCTCTGTTTTAAAACCCCAATGACACCCTGGTCGTTCAGTAATTACAAACTTGGGTGCATCAAAATTGTGTCAGAACTTAAATTTAAATTCTAGTGGAGATCCCAAAGTGTCCAAAGATACCAAATCTTGAATATTCCCACTTGATGGGATGGTGCAGCCATAAAACACTTAGAGTCTTGAGGGGAAAGATGCGGGCGTTCACCAGGCACAGTTGGTCTATTGCTGCGTTCATGTCGTATCGTTGGGACCGCAATTACGAGCAGCCAAGTCAGAGAAACCATTCATGTCAGCCTCCTAGTTGTAATTCCAAGCCAGAGATATTGGGAATTTCTTCCAAGAAGAGTGAAAATTCATATCTGGTTTAACTTTAACGTTAACAAACTGCTCCAAATACTTAACAGCAAAAGTAACTAATTTAGGCTATTTAAATGATGTTTCTACAAGGCTAGCAGCTGTAATAACAGCAGATTTTTCTACCCATTCTGCTGGCACTGTGTGAATGCAGTATAATGATAAACTATCGAGTTGCATTATGGGAAGTGTAGGATCTGGTGAATATGGAGTTTGACCCAAACTAGTCAAGATATCTCGGCTTGTCTCTTCTGAGCCCTCAAACTTTATGGAAGTGCAGTACTAATTTGCTGAAATACTGCTTTAAAAAGGCCTGTGTTCTTAGTCTAAAAGTACAAATTGCATCAATGTTGACTCACAGAAAACATCAGCCTCTTCTCCAGAAATGTCACGCAACACGCAACAGTTTGATACTCACATAGTCTCTCACATTTTACACATTACAAACTGGTAAAAACACTGTTCCCTTTTGTGCTATTATCACATATTCAAATGTGATAATTGCACAAACTCTGAATTTCACAGTTGGTGCTCATGTATGCAAAGTGTAAAGACTCTGCTGCAGTCTGTTTCCAAAGTGTAATTTCAGAAATCAAATTGAGAGTGAGAGGTCCTGACACTGAACGACCCAAACTCATGATGAGGACTGGTCCGTTGTTTGCTCACCCACACTTTGTGTAGCTGAGCAGGCTGCTCATCTCAGTCTGGCCCAGTTGACTGATGGATTTCCAAATTCTGCATCAGCCAAAGCTATTAAGTGGTCTGCTGGAGCGAAATGGCTTTACCGTTGCCGAGGTGCTGCAATTGGCTCAACAATTCCTGCCTGCTATTGTCTCAGACCTCTGTGACTAAGTTAATTTCTTGCCAGACAAGCACAAGTATATGCTGACACACACAACAAATAACAAGCAAGAAATACAGTGAATCCCATTCCTAACAACGTCTTTTGTTCCCCCTCATTATCAGCACAGACTTCAGATGGAAGAGGTGACCCAAACCGAATGAATTCCCCACAGAAGAGCTTTTTCTCTTCAGCTGCGTGTTTTATTCTGTAACAGCTTCTTTTATTATAAATCTGCTACAGGCCTCATCCATCATGTGTTTGAAATTTCCAAGCTCATGATGTTTTTTTTTTTTTGTGTTGATTTTTGATTACTGTATTCCACTCCCACTTTGAGATGATAGCAGTAAATACGATTTGATGATTCAGTGGCAGCATGCCACTGACTTAATATCAAAGAGGCGTGGAAAATGTAACGCTCCTCTGATCCCTCTTCAATACTTGCTCTACCTGCTTCTACATTATTCATGGTCATATTTAAGTCTTAGGAGATAAAGCCTGTCTTTACATTCATGGTGACAGGCTGGAATGGCCCAGAGGATTCAAGGCCCTCTGTGATTTAAGTGCCTGACATGGTTGGCCAAACACAGAACTGGATTTCCCAGTACAGAACGCACTAAATGCAGTTATTTCCCATAAGACCTTATACACTCACAAGGGACCTGCAGCAACAGTGATGAAGCGAAAGAAGAACCAGGACAGAGAAAAGACAACTTTCTCTTTTTCTTTGAAATACAGTATGTTCAACAATGAGCCTTTAGAATGAGAATGAGTGACATTCAGAGGATCGGAACATCTTTTATAGAAATGACTTACTGTATGTTCACTAACAAAGATGCACATGCAAAAAATACATATAGAGTCCATGGCAACATTCAAAGGATGGTAGCGATGTTCTTGTCAACCCTGTCTCCTGAAAATCTAATGCTGCAACATGACAAAGAGATGTTTACAGTGAATGTAGCTGCAAACTGTTCATGGCTCAACCAGTGCAAAATGCTGAATTCATGCTGAACATATCTCACTCATGTCTTAGGGGGAATTAAGACATATATTGCAGGAGTTGTATGAAAGCACGGAAGGTGAGAACTGGGGACGACTGAGTTGTTGGTCACGTAGTGTCTCTGGTCTGTCCTGTCTATTGTAGTGAGTGGGGTCTAGCTGCAGTGCTGCTCTGTCTGGGGGCCTTATCTGGCTGTGGAGCGCCGGGCTCTGTGCTGCTGTCTCTATTGGCATGGTGATGGAGGAAAGGCCTGCCATCCCAGATAAACACTCCCTCTGTTCTCCCTGCAGCCCGTTGGGCTTCCTGTTTGCTGCAGGCGTCGTAGAAAATGCTCCCACAGCCATTAGACATCCACACGTCTGCTGGTGACAACTTGGCCTCCATGACTGGCGAAGATAAAGAACAAGGAGGGGGACGGGTGGAAGGTAGCAGCTAAACATGTATACAGATGGCAGAGGGGGGGAGGGAGTGAGGACAAGGAAATGAGAAATTGATGGAGGAACAATGAAAAGATATGCACTTTACCAAGTAATTTAGTTTAGTATTAAGTCTTAAAAAGTCTATTAGTTTTGTCCCAGTCCCAAAACTTTCTTAAAACTTTTCTGCACATTTTGTCATTGTTGTTGAGTTGTGTGGGTTACTGTTGCTATGTATTCCACAAATCTATTATTATAATAGATATATAAAAATATAGACTATTTAAGCTCTGTTACATTATCGAAAAACTTTGGATAACTTTTGTTATACTTTGTTTTTAATAAAGGTTGTGTGTAGGACATTTATATGATAAATAGTATACAATTATCCAATCTAAAGCTGCACTAATACATATTTTTGCATAAACAATAGATCAAATAACTATCTGTAATGTGAAAGGGATTGTAGTAACCCACAGAGAATTATCACCCAACTGTGCAGTCCGATTTTTTTTTGTGTCTTTAAACTCATTGTTTTGGTTTTCTGGCCGACAACTTTACTGCTGTGGTTCACTCTGATAATATAGATCAGATAAACCTTCTATATACACTACCTGTCCAAAGTTAGCAAAGTTAATGACTAGCTGGTGAACAAAGTGGAGCATTTAGCAGCTAAAGTACCTGATATTTCTGGAAAGACGAGAAAGCTCTTACTATAACCATGTGCTCCAGATCTCACTTTTTCCAGCTCCTGCCTCAGTTGTCTGTTGAGGCACCTGTTTGAGATTCCTTCGTCCTTATTGAACCAGATATTTTCCACTGTAGTTGTTGGAGACCAAAATACAGCTAAAAAGAAAGTGAATGTTAGACTTACATTCTTCAGATGGCCAGAAACACGACTCCAAATGAATGCTAATGTTGCTCTGTGTCTGATTGGCTAACTTCCTAAGTTCTAACATTTTAATTTATAAGCTGTGTTCACAGCTTCTTTAGTATATTTAGTGCAGATGTGCACCAACTGAAGTCAAGGACATACAGATGGGTTACAAATTAAATGAAAACAAAATTAATAAGTAAATGAAAAAAAAAAGAATCTAGATGCTTCCATACAGGGCACAAGGGGGCACTTAAATGGTTTAACGAGTATGAAAATGATGTGAATCATATGCTGTGGCCTGCTGTTCATCCCTCCAGTTGAGGTCCAAAGAATTGGAGAATCTATGCCAAGAAAAACTGAAGCTGTTATGACGTTTTTGGTGGCCCAGCACCTTACTAACACACATTATGTTGGTTTTTCCTCTAATTTGTGACTCATCATGTGATCCTGAATCAAATCCTGAGTAACTGGCTATACAGATCCTAAAAGGGATAGGTTTGGTAAAGCATAGGTTTTCCAGGACAGAGATTCCAAGTTGTATAACATAGAAATTATTGAATGTTTAATTAAAATGTGTTCAGTGCTTCAAATTGCTGCAAATCTGCATTGTAAAGGTATGAAAATAACCAATTCTCCTTGCCCTCTCCTTTTTCACTTGTTTTTAAATGGGAAAAGTGGAACTGCAGTCAAACTGACTGCTGTTTTGTAATTGTATTATCTTGGCTTTCAAAATGTGCCTATGTGGAAATAATATTTGCAGTGTAATTGTATTTATCCCCTTCAAATGACAGAACTGAGGCAGGGCTGGAAGCAATATTTTGAGATGCAATGCCAGTCGACAGCATGTTATACCAGATAACTTTCTGTATTGTAATGAAGAAAGACCGACTGAGGTGAGATAGAAAATAGAGAGGGACGATAGAGGGAACCCCTAGAGCTTAGGCTGGAGGAAGGGACAGAAGGGGAATCCTAATCAACTTCTTTCATGAGACGCCTTTCAAACAAGCCACCAGTTTATTAGATCCATCTTCACACAAATTATGAATTTCAACAAGTCCAGCATCACATGACATCTGTGGGTTGTATAAATCAGACAAAGGAGCAGTTCTAGCCTAAAAGCATAAAATCACCAGCAATCAATGATCCTAAATAGCAAGAACCAGACGGCTGTAGCTCATGCTGCGGTTTTGCTGTTAAGTGAGGTTTGGTGGTTCAGTTCTGGCCTTCATCTGTCACATATCAGCCTGATTCTTGCCATTTTCCCCTCCCAGTCTGATCATTTACCTGCATACTTACTCTCCAGTCAGACCCTTCTGCTCCCTCCTGACCTGCAATAACCCCTGTTCCCGCCATTCCCCATCACCTGACTGGCACACTCACCTGCTCACCAGTTCCCACTTCCCTCATTATCCCTGCAGTATATAGACCGGCCCATTTAAACCTTTTCCCTGTCAGATCGTCTTATGTGTTCCTTACTAAGCGTTCCAGCCATTTTAGCTGCCTGTACCTCGGAATTCTGCCTTTCTACCTGCCCCTCACCTGGCTAAGTTCGCCTTTCTTTGTTTGCCTGCCTGGTTTCCTCACTCCTGCCTCTTTCGACTCCTGCATTTACTGAGTCATTACATCATCAGTCCACTTGTTGGGTGTACTCGAGCAAGACATTGAACCACAAATCCTAATGTGGGAAAAAAAATGTAAGTCGCTTTGGAGAAAAAGTCTGCCAAATGAATGTGACACAATGTAAGAATCATGCAAAGAAACGTGTGGACCACAAATAAGCAAATTATTTCTGAATGTTGCACAATGACACCTCAGCAACTAATCTTATTGAATATGTTATTGTCATCTCAATTTATATCTCTGCCACATACTACTTTATTACAAAACAAAGACACTGACACAATTGTGAGCTTTATGGATTAAAAATTGCCTAACAGGTACTATCACGATCATGCAGGGTAATCAGTTAAAAGGTTGAGATGAACAACAATCTTTGAGATAAAAGAGCTACACTGACTTGTATAAAATTACTGTAGCTAAGCAGCATAACAAGTTTGCTAATTTAAATGAGTTAAATAAAAAAATACTATTGTAAAACCAATGCATATACAGATTTTAAACACCATACTAACTTTGACATCAAGATTCTCATCTAATTATTACATTTGATGCCTTTATGGTTATTATTATTCCCATGTTACAAAATAAACATTTTTTAGAGGGAAGTAATAGTTTTAGAAGTCATCCATTCATCAAAAGAGCTGCATTGTTACAGTTTGCCATGAAACTCTGCCATCTGTGGACAATCTGAGGTCACCGTGAATGTGGGGACAACATCCACTTCAGTGCCACAGCGCTGAACTGGCAGATCAGACAACCTGGCCCTGCCAGACTGTCAGCCTATTTATACCCAGGACAATAATTTGCACCAGGACCGCTCAGTACCAATGACAAGGAGATCCAGAAGGGGCAGAAGTTACCATGGTGAAGAAAAAAACTGATCTAATATAGATTCGGATGACCTTCTGCTGCGTTTTCCCTATGAGGGTTTCCCAGAGGAGTAAACCAGTGACAGTGTTTCCTCCTCTGCCTGCTGTCACCTTCCTACCAGATCCGTAGGGGAGACATTAATAATGTTTAAACATAATCTTCGATAGATATCTGGTTGAAACAAACACAGAAATCTTTACGCACATGTTTTACCAAAAAGAAAAGATACAACGGTATATCTGTGACTACATATGTATCTCATAGGCATCACGGTCCACATTACATACTGTACCATGTAACAATGACATCCTGGTATCCATAATGACATGATCTGTTGAATGTCACCTCTGTCTCCCTTTGAATCTTTTCTGTCTGTCCTCAGTTTTCACTATCTAATTAACAGGAGTTTAAAAAAGTACATTTACTCAAGTACTATAGAACAATCTGACTTTACTTGTACCTTATTTGAGTATTTCCATTAATACAAATACAACAAACAACATCAATATTATCAAACATCATAATCAGTTCATAAAATATGTTGCACTGTTGTAGGCTAAACCTATCTACAGTATATGATGCATTTGAAATTACCGCCACCTCGAACAACTACAACTAAAGTTCTGCTTACATGTTAATGCATCAACAATAATGATCCAGTAATATAATAATATAACACTGACAGTGGTCAATTTTGCATAATGAGTACTTTTACTTTTTCATTATGTCTGCTAATCAAGACAAAATGTCTCACTTTAGGGATACATTTCCATTCAAGAAGTCCCCCCAAACTACTCATGTAAATGTAAATGAGGGTTTTCAGATCAGACACCCCTCTTGTCAGGACGACATTGTTTGTCATTGATTTTTTTTGATTTTGTTATTGTTACACCGCAGAGGTTTTGTGGTTACATTTAGGAACAAAAACTGCTTGGTTGAGGTTAGGAAAAGATTGTGATCATGGTTAAAAGAAAATAATGTTGACTGGTGGTAAGAAACCAGATGAACAGTGGTCTCCATTGTCAAAGTTAGATTATTTGTAGGTTCAAATACGCAACCCGACCTCCTTCCTACAAGGTTTTGAGGCACAATAACAAATTGCAGACATAAATTGCACAGCCACAAGAAGTCGCTTGTCGGCAAAATGTATTAGGCGTTTGAGCAAATGACCAGTGCAGTCATTTTTTATGGTGAGGACGCTTTTTACCCAATACATTGCCCACTAAATCAAATGCTTAAATCGGGTGTATAATCCAGTATGTGGCACTAGTATAAAATATTAGCAGTAGCATTTCAAGCTAGAATTGAAACATCATGTTTCGATGACAAATTAAGGGGAAAAACATTGTTCCATGTGTTTAAATCTCAATAGCGTTAGTACCACATTGTGAGTGAAGATCTAGCTGCATAGATGCGTCACAGTGAGAGAGTGAAAAGGGGAGTATTTGCTGGAGCTTCTATTAGTCAGCCTTTTTAATTAATAGACATCCTGTCCTTTGGCTCTCCTTTGAAAAGAGGAAAGGCTGGAGGTAGAGAGGAGGCAGAGGAAGCTAAAGACATTGTAATTAGTTATTGAGTGAGGTAGGTGCCTGCTGCAGTGGACAATGTCAGCCAGTGTAACATGAGAGATTCATTGGGTGGGTGACATTAGTCTATTTGCTTTCTGTCACCTCTCAAGACAGCCATGGCAGTTTTAGATAGTGTCAGGCTGTCTGGCTTTGGCTGTCAATCAACAACATTCTCAAGTCCAAATGGGAAAAACAGAGCTTAACCTTAAGATCAATGAAACCTTTTACCTTTGTGATAATAAATCAATACTTTTCTGCTGCCATAAAGAGACCTTTCTATTTCACAGGCCTCACAAACAAGACGCACTAATTCCAAAATGTCTATAATTCATGACGTCTGCCAGGTAAAACGTTCAAAGTTCCTCCCAAGGCTGCAAAAAGTGAAGTCTAATAGATATGATTCCAGTAAAAGAGCAGCATATGTTCAGCTAGATTAATCTAAATACCAGCAATATTGCACAAAATGAAGTAGCAGTGTGGCTATGGGAACATTTTGGCAGCCACGTTTGTTATGCAGAGAGGGGAAAGGGAGCTCAGTGTTGTTGAGCAGTGAGAACAGGTGGGAGGCTTGTATCCGTGAGTGTGTGTATGTGTGTGTGTGTGTGTGTGTGTGTGTGTGTGTGTGTGTGTGTGTGTGTGTGTGTGTGTGTGTGTGTGTCTGCGTGCAAGCGCGCATGTGCACAGGTGCGATATAAAAATATGCATTCAGGTTGTGTGTGTTCGTGCATGTGGATGCATTTGTCTGTGGGTCCCAGAGGTGCAAAGGAGAGAAATATGCAGTGTTGGAGGAGTGGATGTGACTAATGCCTGATACTTGGACACTTGTAAAGTTTCTGTTTCCCCTTTGGCTCAGTGCTGGACAGTGAACACAGGGAAGAACAGCAGAGGCTCTCCGACCAGTGAAAAGTAAGATTTTGGGGATATAACAGCAGAAGGTCCTGAGACAGCTAGTATTTATAGACAAATCAATCAATCAATCAAAATTTAAAGTGCTTTACAAGTGATTGACAAAACGTAGGATGTTAAAAATGAACTTAGAGACTAATGCCCAATAAAACAACCAATAAAAAAGCATAAAAGATAATACAAGCAATAAAAATAGCCTAAAAATAAAATCATGAAATAATACACAAAATAAATATATAATAATACAATAGTAGCAAAATGGTAAAATGTTAACAAAATAAAATAGAATGAAATACATAGTAATAATCAGCAGTAAAATGTTGATAAAACAGAAATACAATAAAATAAAGTCTCATTCTATTCAATTCAATTCAATTCAGTTTTATTTATATATCACCATATCATAACAAAGTTATCTCAGGGCACTTTTTCATGTAGAGCAGGTCTAGACCGACTCTTTATATTCTGGACCACACTAAAACTGGATTTACATTATATTATTTCAAGACTGAACAGCATCAGTTTCAGCAAGTGACCCAAAACAACGCGTTTACGTTCAAATGACAAAGCCTTCTAGCAGCCGTAGTAATTATGCCAGGTGACGTTGTTATAGACAAACAAAACATTGGTCTATGACAAGGGAGACCACTGTTCGTTTCCCGTTTCCAACTGACAGTCAACATTGCTTTTTTTTTTAAAAGCATGACGATGATCGTTCCCTAATCTTAACCTTACTGTAACCATGACAACAAAGCTCCCCTAACCATAGCGAAGTAGTCATTTTAACCCAAACCCTGATCTTTCCCTAAACCTAACCTGATGTCTAATGGCTTATAACTGATCTATAAAGCATTAGTTAATGATTTGTTAACCATTAACAGAGTTACACTTTATAAACCCCTAGAGTCGCTTATTAAAAAGTGGTACCTTTGAGATATAACATTCCCCTGAACTTTATTAATCCAAATAAGGAATGAACTTAAATTAATCGAAATATTATCAAAATCGCAATATGGCCAGGTGCAATATCCAAATCACAGGAGCTGCAATTTTTTGATAAAGGCAAAATGTGTCACAACATACCATCATAAATGAAGCATTGTGGTGATACAGAGATGCCCCAGCCTACAAATCATATTCTCCAGACGTAAGGGAACATGCTTTTTTGGTACAGACCCCAGCAGAAATGAAAGGCAAAAATTACCATTCACTAAGATCGTGACTCATATCGCAATTGCAATATCTGTCAAAATCATTGCAATATGATTTTTTTTTTCTTTGCATATCGTTCTGCCCTAATCCAAATGCAGGGCTTCCAGATGTGAATCAGACAATGTACCCAGTAACATCTCGGTACATGCTGATGTTATTGCTGTCAAAGTATCCCAGCAGTTGCTCCATTATTCACAGTCTGTGCTTTAGCTGTAAATTACATCATAACCACTGTCTCACTGCCATTTAAGGAAAGACTGGTTCAAAGTAACACATTAAAGCAAAGCAGATGGATATATTACAGTGGATTCTTTATTAACTTGCAGTAACAATACTCTAGTTTTGATGGTAGAAGCTAAAAAAAGAATCAAACTCAAACATTTTGCTGACAATGGCTTGTGAAACTATTTGCGCAGACCACACTGAGATCTGTCTGTTTATTTTTGGGAAAAGGGGATTTGGAGAGAAGGATTTGGGAACGGGGACAAAATCCTGATGAAGTGAAGAGATACATTTCTTTAGAGAGCCACTCCTGCTTTCTTCTGAAGACAAGTGTTCTGATTTTGACATAATAAAACTTTTCTTCTTGAAAGAAATACTTGAAATTCTTCAAAACCTCGGGACTTGACGCTTTCATTTCATGACAGAGCAAGTGAAGAGATACATTTCTTTAGAGAGCCACTCCTGCTTTCTTCTGAAGACAAGTGTTCTGATTTTGACATAATAAAACTTTTCTTCTTGAAAGAAATACTTGAAATTCTTCAAAACCTCGGGACTTGACGCTTTCATTTCAACCCATGACAGAGCAGAGGTTACTGCTAATCTCGGTCAACAAACCCTCGCCCGCTATGAAAGACACGTCTGCCGCAAGAGAGTGTCCTTTTCAAATCTCAGGTCAGTAAGAGGAACTCTAATTGAAACAGACCAAAAGATCTGGCTGAAGGAGAAGTACCATGTTATTAACTGATCTGTAGATAGACTTGTTGGCTTTTAAATTGAGAGGGAAAGGAGCAGACCCGATGCTAGATAATCCATTGTTCCCCCTGGACACAAGACTGCCTGCTTGGCTTCAACCGCAGCTAGAATATAGCCAACAGGCCTGGTATCACTGAGCTGAACCAGATAGCAGGTGGAAATAAGAGCAGAAAAATGCTCCCAGAGACGGCTCAAAGTATTCAACATTAATAACTTGACAGGTTTAATAGATTAAAAATTGACAGCGACTCTTGCAGGGTCCTGAGGAATAAATGCCCAACTTGACAGTAAATAACATCTACTTTGTTACAGACAGCAGTGTGTGTCTCTCTTCCCAATGTCAAATGAGATGAATATCTTACTGCTTGTGTTAGCATGCACTTGGGTGTGTGTGTATGTGGTCAACGCACTGTTTGAGAGACTGCATCGACTTGTGATGATACATGAGAAGAAGAGGCAGAAAGGGAGGGAGAGTCAAACTGAGCTTGGCACAGATGGGACTCCAGTTTATTCGACACAAGACCTTTTCACCTTGAAATTCTCCCCCAACAAAAGAAAAACAGAATAAGCCGCTGCAAAACAACACTCGGGCAGGGATCCATGCGCTTAATTTAGTAGAACTTTAATTTCCCTCCTTGTAAAGCAATACGTTTCGGGACATCACAGTATTGTCAATATAATATTGAAATGTATCAAGGGTAAAATTAGAGTGTGGAATTAATCAGTAACAAGCCAATATGCGGGTCCCTGATTCTATTTTCTGTACATAAGGCAACATAAATCATTGTGAACCTCATTAAATGCCCAGCAAGCTCGAGGTAATTTCCCTGGGAGGCCGCTTGGCTCGAAGCCTCCAAATCCACATGACTGTCTCTGGCCTCAGCAGGGCCTGGCAATACAGAGAGGAAGAGAGAGAGAATTGGAACGAGGCAGATATAGACAGAATCAGATAGAGATAGAGGGAGGGAGAGATGGATGACTGGGTCGTGAATGATGAGCTCTCCTCTATCTCTCTTCAGCCACTGATAGCGACGGAGGGAGCAGTGGACCTGTAGTGATCGCACTCTGCTCCAGACTCATGTTATATAATAAGCTCTTCAGGCTTGCACTCAAACTGTCAGCATATTTCAAACAGTAAGTATGCTTTATTACTGTGTTTTTAGCACATCCTGACATCAAACTGTTCCGTTTTCTGCCCATGTGGATGTTATGCAGCATTCACGACATGTCGATAAAATGGGAGGAGCAGGAAAACCTCCTGTCATTCAGACTTGGGAGCGTTCATGCATTCAAGATGATTTCACCCATTTCTAGCCTTGTAGTAAACACCAGTAATACATTAGTTCTGTCAGACACTAATGTGATATAATTGACCATTTAACCATATGTTTATACAGTAAGATTTGGCAGAATAAAGGATCTGCTCTTTGAGAGAGCTCTCGAAGCTGTCAGGAAGACTAATAATCTCCTCTTCTTAATAAACATACATGAACTTGAAATCGTAGCTACAAATAAGGAGGATTGTGGCAGCAAATGGTGTTGGCATGAGCATTATCAGCAGAGTAACAGTGAGAAGTGTCAGTTTATAATAACCGTCCTGTACACCTGTATGAATATGACTGGACGTTTCTAGTCAGCTGTTAGCCATGCAGCTGTGAATGAGCCAGTGACTGTGAGGCAAACATTTTGCCATGTACACTGAAACTCGTAGTTCTTTTCACCAAGTGGAGGATATCGAGACTGGCAGCATCAACCCGTACCCCCGTTACCTGCACCTGGACCTGTTACCTGAACCCTTTACCCTGAAATCTGTACCTGCCTGCCTGCCTGATCCACAGACTGATGATTCTCTGCCTAACCCCTTTGAATAAGTTCTCCTGTTCTGACTGCCTTCCTGGTTTTGACCCTTGCCTGTCTTATGATTCAGTGAACTCATGTAACTCCATTTATGTCATTAAGTCCCTGAACTGTTCCTGTCTGCTCTATCGACAATACGTCTCACTCTGGAGGACATGGACAAACATTTGAAGGCCTTGTTGAAAATATTATAGCTCTCAGAAATTCCTGATATCCCTGCCTCAGAGATACATCTAGGAGGCTGACTTGGAAGGTTTTTACCCACTTGGTTGTTAGTAATTATGGTCTGTAGGTCTACAAAATGATGTGAAGCGAGCGAGAGGCGGATGTTTTGTTGGGCAAATTGTGACTCAAGGCAGGGCCATGGGGAATCAGTTGCCATATGGGAAAGACACAAACATTGTTCTCATCCAAGAACAAGAAGAGCGACAAACACGTACTTATTGAAACATCATCAACTGATAGCGTGCATTAAGTATTTGAACCGTGTTTCACCAGATACAGACTGTACTGCTGCTTACTTGTGTGACATGCAAAAAGCTTTTGAACAAATCCATAATCCTGTTTTTCATCATTGTGTAAATCTTGATTTGTGTTCTACTGTTTTTAATCTAAAATGAGGTTTTTTTCTGCCTAAATCCTATTTCCCCGCTCTGCAGCTGTAATGTGAAATTCGTGTCTTGGACTGCTGGATGTGCTTGAATGACATTCATTCAGTTATAAACAAGTTTTCCAGTTTCCTGTCTTCAAATCGACCATTTTTATTCATTTGTTCTGCAGTTTACATGTTGTGGTTAAGATATCACCCGAGGGTACAGATGCAGAAGAAGTCGTAAAAACCACAACAACAACTCTCAGCAATTTGGTCCTTTCTGTTCATCAAAAAAAGCTGGTTCCAAAACTAATTCAAGAACAAAATGGTTGTTTACAGTTGGCCAAAGATCACACCACGATCTAAAAAAACTACCTTTGGAAATCATTTGAATTGGACTTTCCATGTTGCAATCAGTCAAGACCCCCGCTCTTGTTTCTTTAACTGCTGCCTCTGTGATTCATCATTAAGCTCCAGCCGGCCCACTCTCACTGGAGACACAGGTCAGTGTTTGCCCACAGAGAAACACAGACATGGTAGCTTTCACTCAAGTGCAGATTGTTACTAGGAAATGCAAGTGATGAACTCTTGTGTCATCCATTTTTAATCCGCATGTGCTTTATTTTTCAAACCTTTTCTTGTCCATCAGAGCAGTATGTGCTCTTGAGTATAACTGCTGAAACCTTGCACATCTCATGTATGACAATTAATTTAGATGGTAATAGAGGAGGTTTCACATACTATTAGATGGCGATAATTCATCATTGAATTTCAAGGCCATTTCAGTTTCATGGAGCCCTCATCAAATAACATGGTTTCACAGCTGTGCTCAGTTGATATATCATTCCTTAATTGATGCACCACAAGGTTATTACAAGGAGTTTGCTACTGTATGTGCATGTGACATATAATATGTGAGAGAAGTAATATGTTGTGGAGTGTTAGTAATAGGCTGCAGAATGAGCTGATAGAAGACTTGTGTTCCCTTATGACATTCAAAAAGACAGTACATCCAATTCCCCACATCTCCTCTTTTCTTTATTTTCTTTTATTATTTTTTTTTAACATCAACGGACGATCAGCTGCTCAAAGATTCACTCAGCCACTCAACGTGAAGCCATCCTTGCCAGTCACCCTCCAAAAATGTCCATCTTTAATTACTTGGTTTAAACTTTGTCAATTTTCTTGTTAAAGGAATAGTTTGACATTATGGGGAATACACTTATTTGCTTTCTTGCCGAGAGTTAGGTGAGAAGACCAAGACCACTCTCATGAAATATTATAGTTACAGCTAACAGCTGGTTAGCTTAGCACAAAGACCGGAAACAGGTGGAAACAGCTAGCTCTGTCCGAAGGTACCTCTGCCTACCAGCACCTTATACCTCGTTTGTTTAATCTGTAGAAAAACCTGAGTGTAAAAACGTTAATTTGTGGTTTTACTGGGCGTTATGTGCCGGACTATTTCATTGCCGGGAGCAGTAACTTCCTGGAGTCTCCGCTTGTTGCCATGGCAACTGCTCAGAGGTAAGATATAGTAACCCTGCCACAAAAAAACAACAAATTATTGTCTTTACCCTTAAGTTTTGTACAGATTAAACAAACAAGACATAACGTGTAAATTACTGAACTTTTGAGGTGCTGGTAATGTCAAACTAATGTCAAACCTTTAGCAGCTTTTATTTATTTATTTTTTTTACAGCTGACTATGGAAATAATTATAACTCCACTACTATCAAGCCAATGTCACTTTGAGAAATGACAATCTTGAAAAAAGTTGATTTCCACTGGAAACATGGCAATATACTGTATGTCACTTTTTCAATTAATATCCCTAAAATATAGAGGAACTACACTGTGAGTGTTATGATTTGTTTTTACAAAGCACTTAAAATATCTGTTAAATTAAGTGTCTTCTAATTGATTTTGTGCGATCAATCATTTCATAGGACTAGGTGTCACTTTCAGTTTTCTGGCTTTGGATATCTGACATCGGCGCACACTCGTCAACCCTAAATTGGTTTGTTGTGACTGACAAGCCGTATTGACCAACCGCAGAGGAACAACTCAGGCCTGCTGGCTGCTCAGGGATTGACTTCCAAATGATCACAGCATGTCCACCACAGCTGCTGCAGCGGTAATGACAATGCTTCATGCACTTCTGCACCCTGCTGCTGAGGTTGCAACTGGCCTTTGTGTACCTCTCTCATCACAGGGAGGCCTCCTCGTCTCTGTCTCCTCAGTAGTAGCATCAGTAAGCCGGGAAGAAGGATGAGTGGATGAGGAGGCGGCAAGGGGGCTTTCAGGAACAGTACCACAACAACAACAACAGCACCAAAAAAAAACACCCAGATCAAATTTGCTGCCATCTTACTCATCCGAAAATTCACAGTATAAGTTTAATGCCTGGAAGGAAAACTTGCAATTCAAACTTTTGCGCAGATGCTCATACTAAGTCTATGAATACACGCCTTAATACACGCCTTAATAACTAATACAGTATAAGTGTTTAATGCGGACATATGTGACACCGGTATATATTTGATATAACAAAAACATGCCAGACATATGCACAAAATGTACGGAAACAAGGGGAACATTATTTCATTGTATTTGGCAATGCAGAAAGATTAAAATGTTCTGGGAAGAGTTTATAATCCAGAAGATTATTTCAAAACAAATCTTACTGGACTGTTGAAAGTTATTGTGTATTTGTTAAATGTGCATTCCCTAAAGCCAATTAGGTCACATGGCCAGTTCACAAGGTGACACGTTTTTGTATGACTGTATGAAGCCATTGAAGGGTTGAAACCTGTAGAGGACTGTCAGACCACACAGAGAAAGTTAAATATATGAATGGACGCAGGTTTGGCTCGGCTTGCTTTAACACTGTATCCATTTCTTTCTTTATCTTAAATGGACAATGCACAAGATTCATCGCACAGTAACACTAAAACACTAATACATAGATGTTTCTATATGTTTCAGTATGAATGTTGTAGCCAAGGACTCAATTTAGTTTTAAAAAGAAATCAAAATTCAAAGAATAGCAATTTTGAGTGCACATCATTTTGAACTGAAACTTCACAGAGTATAAAGTGAAAGGTCATGGGACTCCAATCAAGCACAACGTACTTATTGAACATGCTGGTGTGTTTGTTCAATAAAATATCTCACATGACAGTCAAGCCACAGATATCCACCTCAGGCAACCGATATCAAATATTCAATAGAATCAAACAGAAAATAAATTTGATTTGAGTGATTGATCATACTCAAGGTTGTACATATTGCACTCTGTGTACATTTAAGTTCATGAATATATTACTGATTTTCAATAGGTTCCACATCAGGACAAAGTTGATTAGTACATACATCAGCACCGATCAGGACAGAGGTTGAATTATTAGCTTATTGATGTGGGTTCAGTGTAATGAGCACAGATCATTGTGGAAGACTGAGTACCCAACATCTGCACCTAATAACGGCGCGCGAGGACAGGAAGGCAATATGAAAGGGAATTAAGAAAAAAGACCCAATCTGTAAGGTGATGAAATGCAAATTGCAACAGGAATACGGTTAGCATAAAATCTATTAACATTGGGAAGATGGAAAAATAAATATATAAAGAGGTTTTTATGGAAGGGATAAAAGGTAATGCAGAGTTTAAGGACACTGTTCGGCACGGCTGGCATCATTCGCAGTGTGGTTCACAGGCACAGGGGAAATTAGTGGAGATAGTGCTGCCAGAGTTTCAGCTGAATCTCAGTGAAAATACATTCCAGTTACACCGGCCTGAGAGGCAATCGCATCGACTCATGTACTTGATGATATCCTGCCAGGTTGGCAGAGGTAGCATTTGAAATGTTGTCAGTGGAGGAAACCTCTGCCTAGATGTACTGTGGTGAAACACACAGCAAGCCTTTAATTTAACTACAGCAATAATCTGTGACATTTTTATCTATACTTCACACAACTGTGTGCTTTGTTTTTTTTCTACTGCAGTTTTGAAAAGCTTAAAAGTTTGGTGTTGTCATAAGGGTCTTTTTTTGGACAAAGTAATGCAGTGATAACATACAATATTACTAGAAGAAATATAGAAAAATAAAGAAAGTTTTATAGGATAAAGCTTTCAAGGAGGCAAATACGTACACTTTTTTGGTGATTCAAGAGGAGCAGGTAAGGCCAATGACCACTCATGTCTCCCAGAAATTATATTTATATGTTTATATTCTATTACAGGGTTCATACACAATTTGGCCAATGGACTTCCATGACTTTAAACCAATTTTTATGTCTTAACATTCTTTGATTTCAGCATATACATGAAAACTATCTATAATAAATACACTCATATTATATATTGTAGGACAGGGGGATAATTCAGTATCTTTTATTGATTATCAGTGGAAGCGTATTGTAATGATATGACATCCTATTATCATTTTATACTATTTCTGCTGTCCAAATTAAAAATTCAAAGCAATTTGTAATTTTAAAAAAAACTAAAGCACAAAATGAGTTACTCAAGGTTTAGTTTTATTTCAATAGTTTGGTGTGATGTAATTCATAACAGTGGAACACAGAAACTCAATTACATTACAATTATTTACATTACAATACATAGAAAATCAGTTTGATTGTTGTGCCATATCGTGATAATGTTTTGCGATATCGCTGTCAGCCATATTGCCTAGTCCTAGTATGCAGTTTACCTTATACTACAGATTAATGACTGGCTGCTGTCTGGCTATCACAGAACAAATGGAAGAACTAAAACATTGCTGGAAAACCTTGTAAAGTAAAAGTACATCTGTTGCTGTTCGTGCCTGCATTTTGGATACAGTATCTGAAATTAACGTTGCAGAGGAGAGGTACGCTGTAGCAGGTCTCCTCGATGTGGTGAGTGATGGGGTGGTAATTGTTTTGCACACAGCAGCAGCAGCCTGGTCATTTAACAAGCGTGCGTCACCATACGTCTGCGGCTACCACAGCCAAACGCAGCCAGTGTTAATGTGTTAATGTCTTAATGTCGGCTGGACGTTTGAGCAGAGCGGCTCATTCATGGCTCTCGTGTGCCTCCTCTGCTTTTACTGAACTGGTCCAGCTCACATTGTGTGGAATTCACTTCAAAATGTAAATCAGTGTATTTATCTATTCATGTTTGACATATTTTTAATAGTTAATCATATTTTTGTGATAATTATATAGTCATTTTTTGGCATAATTTATGTCACTGTCTGAGTTGCGTCTCATTTGACATAATTTTATAGTGATCTTATTAAAGGCAGTTAGAGACAATACTCGAAAATATGGCAAAACGAAAATATGTTCTTCTATTATGTTCTCACTGGGATGTTGATAAGCTATTTTCTTTAAATGGTTTGTTTTTCCTAGAATACACTTTGAAGCCTGGATTATGTACACTGGCAATGTTTTTTCCACTTTCCAACACTTTCCTTAGGAAGAGATTATAGTTTGGGTAAGCTTAGAAAAGGATTGTGGTTTTGGTTGAGGGAGTACTCCACTTCCACAAAATTGGGAGGCTTGCAAGAGACACATTCAAAAAAAGAGTCAAAACCAAAGCAGCAGAGACAGAGATGTCCTGACATTTTGTCTCTACTATAGATCAAGCTCCAGAAACACTGGAGCCTACATTTCCCACAATGCAGCTCAATAGCGTCTTTTTGTTAGAATAACCCTGCCTGGTAAGTGCTCACATCTTTCAAACTCCATGCCCCAGTTTGTAAGATATTTTGCTAAATATCTGTAGTCTGCTGAGATAACCCTGATGGCATCATCAGGATTTTTCTCTGAGTTTAGACAGCTCCCTACAGAGCCACAGAAGAAATGAAACAACTGTTTTCACAGGCTGGGTAGTACTGCAGATGACAAGTAAACTGAACTGTCTTGTGTCACCACTGACGTTTTCAAAAATTTAACTAAGACAACGATCTTTCCCCTAACCTTCAACAAGGGCCCTGAGATGCCTACACATAACCATAAAAATGTTAATCATGCTGTAGTCGCCACAAGCGGATATTGCAGGGAAAACAAATGAAATACTTTGTCAGTGAACATTTTGCTGGTACGTTCAGTTTTGCAACATTTTACAACTTTACAGATCCGTTCATTACTAACAATAAATATATATTAGTACATTTGTATGTAAACATACATTTTTAGGAGACAAGTTTGCAAAGACAGACAATCAGACAAAAGGCAGGACTGACGGGCACTCGTCCAGACAAGGCAGCACATAGACAGACATAGGAACAGAATAATCACTCAACCAGATCCTGTCCGCAAACACGTACAGTACAGCAGTGTCCTCACTGAACAGCATTGCCTTGACCCTGAATTAGAGATGATGCTGTGATCCCAGGACTATGAAACAAAGAAGTGGAGCCCAGTGATGATGCGCTCTAAACTCAACAACAGAAGAGCTATGTGCCCCCAATGTAACTATGTTCCACTCTCTCAACTAGTCACTAATTATACCCAAGGAGGGGAGTGTAATACTCAGTTCCACAGCCCAGTGAAACATGCACAGCTATTTATTACAGAGAGAGAGAGGGAGAACAACAGCATATTACAAATCACTGCAGGGGAGAATACTTTCAGTGGATTGCTGCTCATTTTCCTTTTCCTTTTAGTTATCATATCATATTGGCAACATCTCTGAGAAGGGTGGTGAGGGATTTGTTTGGATAATCCTACAAATATGCAAATCCAGGCTGCTTCCTCATTATTCTGAGCATTATAACCACTGGCACATACTTGGCTTCTTGTGTGGAAGCCCTGTTAGGTAGGTAGTATTCAGGAGCATGGCCCGTTGCATTATTAAGTGTTACACTATTACGCAAAAGCCAGGAGAGGCCCTGCTTTTAGCAGTTCAGCTCTCTTCATGAGGCCCCTCTCCAGATACCAGTCTGTACCCCTGCCAATTCATTCTGCACCAAAGCAGCAGGTTAAACTAAGGACTTGAAACCACTACCATGGAGGAGAATTGAAGTGGGTGTAAAAGGTATTGATAATCCAGCCCAGAAGCACCTCCCTGCGTTCCCTTTTGGAGCCTGTGAACGCAGCACAGGTCTTCACTCTGCCAGCTCCAAATGGCAGTGCATTGATCAGAAGGTCAGACCAGATTGGATTCAACTATCTTATTCACTGTGTCACGCCAAGTCCTCACTGAGCTGTCAATTATGCTTCTGGTAACTGAAGTCAGGAGCAATCATGGCATTGCTAAGCTAAGGTTTAGGATAGAGATCAAGGAGGACGTACAAACACCAGTCAAGCTTTCCATTTTCACGCTGCACCTATGAAGTTTACAATTAAATGTGAAATCAAAATCCTTAGTAACTTTTTAAACAATGGAGTCCTTAATTTCAGACAGAAGCGCACAAAAGCGGAGTCTCATTTCTAACTGGTGACCATCGACTTTGCCAGCTGTAAGCTGTAACTAGCTAGCTAATTAGAGTCAACTCCATGAGTTTGTTGAAAACACTGTCTGTGACTCTTAAAATGAGAACCATGTAAAAGGGTCTTGCAATTTCTTGGCTAC
Source organism: Macquaria australasica (assembly GCA_005408345.1). NCBI lineage: Eukaryota > Metazoa > Chordata > Actinopteri > Centrarchiformes > Percichthyidae > Macquaria > Macquaria australasica. The sequence goes on along the minus strand of SEMN01000036.1, from coordinate 1,185,260 downwards.
ATACATGCTATCATGCTGAAAAACTGAGGCTAAAGCTAAATGTCCCAAGCAAAACGTTGGCATCCTCACCAGGTCAGGCCAGATATAAAGGAGCAGCATTGTTCTTGTATTGCAGGTTAGTTTCTTGTCAGACCTTAAATATAGGGCTTACTTGCAATACACTGCAATACAAGAACAATGCTGTTTCTTTATTTCTGTGTCTTCTACATGGATCGTGGTGAGGATGCTAACTTGTGCTCACTATATTATAATTATAAACTTGACAGGTGTAGCAGTAACTAAGGCGGGGCAGGGCTTAGCAAATGGTCAGTTACTACATTTATGTTGGCATGCTGGGCCACGGGCCTGAGGGACATTCAGCTGTGTCTAATGTGCTCCCAGCTTCCCAGCTTGCATCAGGTGCCACAGTGTTTACACAGACAGAGGTGAACATTGAGAGTGTCCTGTTGGTCATGACAGCCACTCATGTCCCTCCTTTTTCACAGCAGATGAGAGGCAGATGACAGTAAGTGATGTGTCAGTCTCTCAGCTATAGTTTCCCTCCGTCGAGGAGGGAGCGAAACAGGTTGAATCTTTCTGCACATTAATCCAGATGGCTGGCTGCAATTTTAAAAGCCTCATTGTCATTCTCTGACATTTCACAAGCCCCCCTCTGAGTCTTTGCTTATCTGAGTCATGAAATGAGGATTGGAGCAATATGGAATTCAGATGCCTCAGTCACTGGATGATTAGGTCTAACTTTCTCTCTTGATACAAGGAGGATCATTTTTCTGTCCTGATTGTCTTTGAATGCTTAGACAGTGTGTCAAACATGAACAGATGAGGAGTATAAACCACCACATTATCTAACATGAGTTCTGCATAATTTAACAATGATATTTTGAAGTCATTACTAATAGATGCCAGTTGTGGTAGACTACAAAAGACTGATTATATTTCACCTACACCTGTTTTGAAATCTAATGCAAAAGCTGACCGGAGATGTATATTTTTATCAGTCAGGAACAAACTGTATCAGAGCGTTTGACTCAAATTGCTGGAGGTCATGACTGAGGCTTGCTGGGCCTGATCTCTTGTCTGCTGCCTTTTCCTTTTGTTTAGCTCATAAATAAACCTTGGAGTTGTGCGTTGAACAAACTGTCTGCACTGAATGCTTTTTGGGTCATTTGAAAAAATCACCTAACTCAATATGTTACCCATCAATTACTCATCCCCTGTAGTGCAGTGTTACTAATAACCTTAATGATGGCTAAATGGAATTCAGCCATTATTATTTACACCTGTGCTTTTCCTTCTGTGGCATGTCAAAACTGTCTTCCATGAAAAGGGCCTGTTAACACAATACCAGAACCCTTAACACTAATATAAAATGTATTTTTGACACTCAACAGTTTAGTGAGCAAGTAAGACTTCTGACACATCAATCATCATCAACTTGCGTCATCATAGAGTCAGAACGACTCGAATTTCCAATCAATCTAATAAAATGTAAAATAAAGTGCAAGATATAGTAAATGGTAAGTGATTTCAGACAAAGCCTAGATCTGGCTAATTTAAATGGAATTTAGCCATTATTAATCGTATTAGTTGCACTTGGGCTTTGCCTGTTATATGTCAAAATGCCTGCTGTAAAAAAAAAAGTTCTATAAGGTAGACAAAATCCTGAACACTTCTAAGAAACAAGTAAGGAACCAATTAAAAACTGACTTCCAATTAATGAATAGCTAGCAAGAAGTTCCTGAATAACCAATAACAATGTATGGACTTAAAGCCCCGACACACCCACACAGGTGTTTCTACTTGTGTTGCCTGATTAGACCTCCTCTTGGAGCATGTGGTATGTACAATCTGGGCTTGATTGGCTTCTCCCTTACTCTGCTGCTGCACCTGTTAGAGGGGGACAACTCACCATGTGATCATTCTTATTGGTCCATAGAGATTTGTGACATCACGTAACACCAAGTGTAACTCCTCCCAGCTTTGACCTGACTGAAGGTCTAAGTGTGGAGGGGGTGAGGTTTATTTGTTGGTTATGTGCCATTTAGCACCGTATTAAGAGCTGAACAGGAATGATTCATGAAGTGATCAGAACGCAGGTTCACAGATATGTAGGAAATAATCATTAACATATCAGCTTGTTCTCAACAATTTATTATTTACTATATATTGTTTCTGTTTCAAAGTTTATCAGGAATTTCGTATTAGCCATTCAGATAGTTCCTTATTTGTTCCTTACTACTTCCTTGGTAATTATTATGGATTTTGTGTACCTTATTGTACAGTGTAAATAAAAGATGTTACACAGCACCTGAATTGTGTGCACATGAGGGGGTGAGGGGTCAAAACATATTTTTGGCTGATGATTTAGCTTAATTTAGTAATTAAAAACCAGTCGAGACAACCAGCTGTTGAACCAGTGAGGGTGGATGGGCACCATCTGCACCACCCACCTAAAGGGGATTGATACAGCCCAAGAGACCTCCAGGTCTTATCAGACCTCATGTGATGGTACATAAAAAATAAAACAATACCATTATAAGACAGCGTCAGCTCTAAAACAATCACTGTACCAAACGTGACACTGTAATCATGTTTAAAGATTGTGGCAGATCCCTTCCCACGTGGCATCTAACTCCCATTAGCTTGAGCTGAAAGGATGCCCTTCAGGTTATTTATGTCTGGAAAGATTGACCAAGGTAAGAACCAGCAATGATCTCCTTGTCACTTTCGCTAGTTTATATCAAACAGCTCATGCTTCATCACCACTGCCACTGATGGCTCAATTCCAGCAGCAAAAATACAATCAGCGCCAACATTGACCAGCTGTCTGTGTGAAAAATATGGTGTTTATGAGAGTGAAGCCAGTAAGATCCAGGATTTTGGGGAGGAATAACTGAGTTAAATAGCTCACAGCATTTAGGTCAAGCACTGATGTTTGGTAAAGGAAACAAATGAAAGTGCAATGTCTCAACTCATGAACATCCCTGTTAAGTGAATTCAAACATGTATGGGTGCCCATAACACCGCAAAACACCTTTTTGCTGTGCAGGATTAGCATAGCACAGTTACCCACATGTCAACCTCAATCAGGGGGACTGTTCAGTCAGAACTGAGTTTTCAGGCTTACTGGTGTATGAAATTCATTTACTTCACACCTCTTTTCAGACTTCATCTTAAAACAGTGGCCATTCAGTTCTGATGGGATGACTTATGGCTTGTGGCTGCCTGCAGCAAATTCAGCAGAGAACTTTGCACTCCAGAAGGAAATATTGGCAGAAATAGATGTAAGGTTAGTAGAATCAGATCTGTCTACTGTGTCATCTTTGGAATAGAGATGCATAATGCGGCTAGTGTGTGTGTTTGTGTGTGTGTGTTGTGCTGATGCCAGAAGCAGCAGGGAGCAGAGGATCAAAACAAACTCTGGTTTTAGCCTTGTCAGGGACATGTTCATGCCAAAATGTTTTTGCATAGAAAAGCATTTAATCATATATGTATTTATTTCCTTGTATTGTTTATATCCCTATACAGTGTTCCCTTGCCTGCGTTCCCTGAAATAGCAAGTAGTTTGTTGTTTTATTTTTTGGGGGGATTTTTTCACCTTTATTAGATAGTAGAGCCAGACAGGAAACAGGTGAGGGAGGGGTATGACATGCAACAAAGGTCACCGACTGGAATCGAACCGGCGACGTTGCGAACCGGCAACGTTGCGGCGGCCATGCGGCATTCATGTAACCATTTGTCTACCAAGGCGCTCCCAAAGTAGTTATTTTAACCCAAACCAAATCATGATCCCTCCTAACCAAGCCATTTTTGTGCCTAAATCTAACCTAACACCATAGCAGTGTTAAATCAGAAAATGTTTTTATTTTTGTAACAGTGATTTCTAACGGTTTTGGAGGGTTCTGACAAATGATGTTGTCCTACCGAAAGTGCCACCAGATAAGATATATGCGTCACATGAAACGAAATGGCTGCATGGATTATGTTCAACAAACGATGTTCTGAGTGAATGAAAAACTACAGTTATCTGCCACACCTGGTACGTAGGGAGGTGGTCAGGGTGGAAGAAAGAGCAAAGCACAGGAGACAGGAGTTCACATCCAGACTCCCATCTGTGGTTACTTTTGACATTTTCTGTATTAAACCAGACCCCAGTCTTTCCCTAACCTTACCCAGTGATGCCGGCCCTACACAAAAAAAGTTTAATAATGCGGTAGCCACAACGACAGGATATTCTCGGATCGGATATTTTGGCGGCAAACAAATAAAATATGTTGTCAGTGAACATTTTATTGATATGTTGGTATCAACATTTTTGAGACTTGCCAGATATGTTAATTAACAATGAAAAAGTGTAGGATGGCAGGTCTGCTTACTTGCATACTGTTTTTGCAATTAGTACTCAAAACATCCATGCATGTTAGCATTTCATGTTCTAACAGGAAATTATAAAAGACTTGAGCTGACAGACATCAATCAAACTGCAACCTTGGAAAACCTCTTGACAATCAAACTAAAGAGAAAGCCAAATCTTTTTCCAGTGATTTAGTAATACTTTGTTTTCTTTTTGGAGCTGTCTCACCAGCATCTGCATTTTGTTTTCATGTCTTCCAGCTGTGAGCAGCTCCTCCATTTCATTTGGTACAGTGCATTGTGACACAGTAGTGTCAACCAACAGCAAACATAAAAAATCAAACAAATTTAGCTGGCATACTGGCATCTTTGAGGATCCTTAGTTTTGGCACTTTTCCAGTGTAAACACAGCAGGCTCAAAAAGAGATTTGTCAGATGATCTAGAGGCAAAAAATCAAAAAATGGAAGAGATGAGGATGCAGTTGCTGCCATTAGAGTCTACGATGTGTTAAAAATTTTATACTATCTTAGTATATCTTTAGTTGCTGATGATACAGCCTTTGCCTCAGTTTTAATACTACTTTTTGTAAATGCTTTCACTTTTTATCATCGCCAAATTATGTGCCTGGCTACGAAAAACAGACTCAATATGGACTCAGTTTACTTATTATGGGTCATAATCTGAAAATATTTAATAGCTCTCATCTTAACTCGTAATGGGTTCTTTAATTCACCACATGTGTCTTATTGAAATGACTATTAAAAGAGCTCCTTTCCCTTTTACCAGAGATGTTACTTACTGGCTTTTCTGGAGTTTAGGTTCCCTCTGTGGTTTAAGTAATGTGATTTGTTATCTGATCTGTTGGTTTTTGGATTGATGATATCACCTTTAATGCACAGTTAAGGGTGTCTGCAGGCTCTATTGCAGACTTGTTAATCCCTTATGAGACAATCATTTTTCCTCAGGCAGGGTTCTTCTGGCTGCTGCAAAGTCTATTCTAGTGTTGACCATGTTTTTGCAATCAGGGCTAGTGGGTTTTAGAGTGAGGACTCTAGGCAATCTACTTCATCTTTTCCACTATTTCTTTAGAGTTAGTTAGGGGAAGATTGTGGTCTTGGTTTAATAAAAAAAAGAGACACAATGTATTTATTAACATTTAACCAAAACCACAAGCTTCTGTTCTGGGCCTTTCACTAACCACAAAAGGGACTCATGATGCCAATCCCATTCTCTGGAGGCCTCCGCTTTGCACACCCATCACTTTGGTGGGGTAAAAAAACACAAAAAATAAAAATGAATATCGGCTGAATGTTTCCCAGAATTGACTAATTTGTTGACATCACACAAATATTCAAGTGAACTTACCAAGGTTAAATTGTTACAGCTTTTTAACTTGTATTGTTCTTTCAGTTTTCTCATCTGCAACTCAGATCTAAAGGAAAATGACATTTAAGTCAAAGACAGCAACACTTCAGAGGACACTGAGGGAATGATTTTACCTGACTGGACAGTTGATCTGATGGACGCAAAGAGGGCAGGTTAGTTTTTTACCTGGAAAACTAAATTACTTCTCAGAATCTAATCATTTTAACTATATTTGCTTGATTGTAAGATTTTGTCTGAGGTTTGTAGGTAAAGCATTTTGGACGGATTTGGATGTTTGTGATGCTGTTAGATGGATGGTGTGAAGGTTCATAACCAGAAGCTGGTTTCAGAGATAAAGTGAGCTGGGTTTGGTTTGGTTTCTCAGTGTCAGACTTTGAAAACCCCTGGTCTACCATATCATGGTAAGTGAAAATTGCCTATTCTGCTTATGTATATGTTTCTATTCAGTGTTATTTCAGTGGAATGATGCAGAAAGCACTTTAAAATGCTGTAATACTTTGAAATTTCTGCTGCCACAAATCTTGTTCTGTCATCCTAGCCCATTCACTTGGGTCCTTTGTCTGGCTCACCAGGTTCAGAGCTCTAGCTTCCAGGCAATTAGTCAGTCAACGCTCCATCACCCAATCAAAAGGCATCCATAATAACCAGTGGGATACCAATTAGAATGAGGTGCTCATATCTCCTACTCCAGGTTTCACCCTCCTATACTAAGGTACATTAATATGGCCGAGTGGCTGTCACAGACCAGTATATTACACTTTCAAACTGAAATAGGTTGGAGGGTAGGAAATCAAACAGGATTTTGAAGTTACAGGAATGGAAACCTGTGCTATGAAACATATTTCAGCAATGAAACAAGTGCCTGTGCTCTGATCCACAGACATCATGTCATGACTCAGTCTGTGTCAGTGATGTTTTGCAGAGGATAAAGATACTGCTGTTCCTCTGACAGACAAGCACAGCCTATAAAAAGCGTATTGATTGAACCTCCTCACATCTACATCTTTTCTCATCTTGCCGATGGCCTTGAGGGTCAACACACTGTCTTTGGTAATTGGAAATGCTGCCGAACCCTCACTGTGAAGGACAAAAACAATTTTGGCCAGGATGGGTAATAAATGGGACTAATGTCTCTGCCGTTCAGATGCTGTCTGCGGGGCTGAGTTTTGTATATACAGCCTACGGCAGTGGAAATGTTGCTCTTCTGAGGTCAGCTTTGACAAATTTCTGAACCCAGCCTGGTATAAACCTGGAGGAAAAATGAAACAGCGGGCAGCAAGTATAGAAATAGGCCCTATGAAAATAACCTATATCAATAACACTGACTAAGACATGGCCATGCACAAAACATACACCTTTAAAAATAACAAATTGCACCATTGCGGTTTGTGGATTTTGTCCAAGGAAGTGATCTCCAAATAAAACATCACATTATGAACGTCACTGCCAAGGAAGATAGATTATATACATAATGTTAGATTTTATCAGCAGCAACTCTTGAGACACAATAAACAAAATGAAGCTGATAAAAGGCCTGCAGTGAACATATCCCAATCTTTACAGGAGGTGGACTTAACCTACACACCAGTGCAATAGACATGAATTAAAAATACCTCTTTTGAGAAAATAGCCTGGTGATATTTTATATTTTTCTAATTGTCAACAAATACCATGAAAAGACCAAAACCAACAATGATTTAATTCAACTAACAAGTGTCTGTGTAACCTGTTAAAGCTTATTCTTCTGTACCACAGACTTCAATTTTTGTCCAAAAACTACTAAAGACACATCAGTGAGTCGCACCATTGCACAGGGTGACGTGCTCCTTCATTACCATGAACACACAGACTGAAGCTTATTTTGAGTCTATCCCACATACACCATCCTGCTACTATAAATACTCAATATGTGGTTCAGTTCAGTTTAATCTGCATCTGAAAATAGTCCCCAACAAATAGACAATTTACTTCAGTTTGAGTAATGTTTGGCCAAATCTACAGTGCCCAGCTGTTTTAGGAAATTACTCAGACTTTAAAAATAAAACTACATATTCATAACCGTTTTTAAAGATTTATATCTTCAGTAAGAATGAATGGGCTTGAGGCTGAGTGGCACACAGAGTAGGGAAGTTGGAATGTATTGAGAGACCAACTAATGCACTGTTGCTTTTGGTCTTTTCATGGAATTTGTATTGCCAGCCTTAACCTTTAAGCTTTTAATGTTCACTTTTTGTTGAGATGGCGTCACTTGATTGTACAGTGTACCTATTATTTTGCTCATTATATAAATATTTACCCCATAAACCCCACTTACCTACACTCTACAGGTAACCATTTCAAACAGAAAGCCAATACACAGGAAAAGCACTGCTGAACAACAACGACCAGACAATCCATCATCTATCAATCCCTCTTCTAGGTACTTATTATCCTTGTCAGGGCTGCAGTTGCAGCAGGTCGAGCAAATCAGTTCCAGCCTCCTTTGACCCCCCAAGATCCCTCCACCTCTCCCTGGGGGACCTCAGTTGGAGATGTAACCCCTCCAGCATGTCCTGGTCTGCCCCCCGGTCTCCTGCTCCCATTAATTTGTGCTTGAAACGCGTCCAAAGGTGCTCAGGGGGCATCCTAACCAGGTGTCTAAACTACCTCAGATCCACTCCGTGTTATGTTCAGCTCCAAAATGCCTGACTGATGGTGCTTTGCAAAGCCAATTATTATTACCTTGTGTTCACGCTTAAACACACAACACACTGTTCACCAATTAAAACAAGGAACAGTTTGACATTTTGAGAACTAGCTTATTCGCTTATTCGAAGTTCGATACCACTCTCATGTCTGTACACTAAATACAAAGCTACAGCCAGCAGCCAGTTAGATTAGCTTAGCATAAAGACTGCTAAATCACAATGCGATGTTTTAACAATTTAGATTTTGTATGAATTAAACAAACGAGATATAACATTTATTATTGAGCTTTAGAAGTGCTGGTAGGTGCATTTTGTTACCTTTGGACAGAGCCAGGCTAACTGTTTCCCCCTGTTTCCAGTCATTATGCTAAGCTAAGCTAACCGGCTGCTGGCTGTAGCTTCATATTTATCGTGCAGACATCAGAGCGGTATCAATCTTCTCATCTAACTCTTGGCAAGAAAGCCAATAACCGTATTTCCCAAAATGTCGAATTAATTCTTTAAACTAAATGCCACAGATGTTATTAATGGGATGTGAAGTCTATGTTCACAGAGTTTATACTACTGTGTATGAGTTACTATATAATTTCTTTGTCCAGACATACTGTATCTACTTTATTTTAGGAATAAGATGTACAATCTAATGCATCACCTCTTCTAAGACACTCAGTTCTACAGTACTGCACAAACAACTGTGCTGTGCATGTTTAAAAGCCTCTCCATCACAAATAAGTAACTGGCATTGATTTTTCAGAGGAGCTGCACTATGGACAACATTCGACTTTGCTGATCCTCTCCTCACAGCCTGAATCTACTGCGTGAGCTGAGCTTCGACTACAGAGTAATGCAAAGCACAGCAGCTAAATTTGTAAGTTGAAAAAGTTCTGCAAACAGTACAATGTGTATAGGTATCAGATCGTCTTCAGTCTCTGTACTCTAACATCCACGTAGAAATCTTGCTTGGTGAGACCGAATAATAAAGTTATCATGTTGCTGAATTCACTTGTTCCCCATTTTATTGGTATGTAGTACCAGTATATGATCATAGGGCTTAATAAATGAGAGAGGGGTTTATCTGTAATCCAGAGGCAATGATTGTAAGATTAGATTGTTTATTCAGTCTTACAGTGTTGGGTTATATTCTGGTTTTGCACTGAGAGGGATTTTTGTAACTGCTTTGAAAGGAATTTGGATGGTGGGGTGGGGGGGGGTGAGTTATCAGTTAAATTAAAAGCTAAGCAACTGCATGTTATTTCTGCCAGTAGGACCTATTTCAATATGTGCCAAGCTGTTCAGAGGAGGGATAAAACTCATATTTAGATATTACTGAACTTACTTAACTGTAAAATCATTTACCCAGGTGGATTGAATCTTTTTATCCAAGTGGAGTAATCTTTAAAATCTTGGGACAGACACAATCATACAGTGAAACAAATAAACAGACTCTTTTATCATTATTATTCATGAGTATTATTTAACAGTTTGAACCAACATTTAAAGGCCTTCACCCTTGAAATCCACACAAACCGCAAGGATCTCCAGTTCCTAAAACCCACAAACTGTAGGTCCATTTTGTTTGTTGTCAATAAAAAAGGCAGATCAGGTGACAATGGCATGGATGCAGGTCTCATGGTGCAATCCAAGGTCATGGAACCACATATGCAAGGATCAATCAGACAGATTAATGAAGCGCAGCCTGCTGACATGACAGATTTGGACAAAACTACTACATCAACATCCTGTGGTCATCAACCTTACAAAAGCCTAATCATTTTTAGTATAGATAAATGTTTCAGCAACTAAACAACCCACGCTGGCCTGCAACTTTTCAAGGTCTGTCAACAAGAATACATTTCTAGCTGAGAGTTGTAAAGAGTTGCACAAATGCTTACAGTCTGTCCCATCTTTTATCAACCACAATAACTAAAATTATTCTAGGAATTCCTGCTAAGAAATTGCTGCTCTGATGTAAGGTTCAAACACAGCAACGCTGTCCCCTAGAAATCACATTCTACAATTGTGTTTTGCCAATCATGTTTTGCGTAAAACATAATTGCTTCCTTTCTTTTGATCGTAAGGAAAGTAATTTCCAGGTAACTTAGTGCTACGTTCTTGTACTGGATGGAAGTCGTAGCGAGATGTTGGAGGGGCGTGATGGGTGTTCAAAGTGCAGGACTCTGATACCCGAAACAGGGGTTCGCATCCTGAGTCCGGTCTGTAGTTAGGTTAAGGCAACAAAAGCACTTTGGTTAAGGTTAGGAAAAGATTGTGGTTAAGTGTTATTGAAGTAAACACATACTGTCTCGTGCTTCAAGCCAACGTTGACTTTTTCGATAATAAACCAAGACAACAATATTTCCCTAACCTAACAGGTGTGTTTTCTTCTAAACAAACAAAATTTTATGTTTGAGAATGTCAGAATGCATTTTGCATATCCTTGAAGTTTAACAAACGTGTTGAATGCATATTCTTCCTCATAAAACATTTGCAAAGCTAATTTTTTTGATCATTTTGAAACCTGCATTGTTTACATCCATGTTTACTTGCTAGCAGTCTAGCATAATACTATGAAAGATGAAAGTGTTTGTGCACTGAGGGTGCCGTAGTTTACCAATATCTTTTGTTCTACACAGATATCCAGTAGAGAGTACGATACAGCAAGCTATAATCTGATTTGGCCTGTATGTCAGGAATGAACACATTTCTCATAGTGATTTGTGAGAGGAACTGTTCATTTGCAGCAACACTCTGTACAGCAAATCTAGTGGTTGAGTTTTCAGTGACAGTTATTTGTTGTTGGAGTTGTTTGCTCTGGCCCTGGGGCGGCGGTTCAAAACTATCTGAAAGTGTTAAAATGTCAAAGTGTGAAGGGTGTGGAATTATTGAAAATCTGGCACAGTTTTACACTCACTGAGATAAATTAATACCTTTGATGTGTGTTAGTTCCTGGTAGTTAGTACCAGGTGCTGCTGCAGAACCGTCTCATTTTATAGTCAATTAAAAACACATTGCAGTGGTGGAAAGTAGATTTGAGTATTTCCATTTTATGGTACTTCATACTTCTACTCCTCTACATTACAGAGGGAAATATTGTACTTTTTACTCCACTACGTTTATTTAGTTTCTATTTACTTTTCAGGCTAACATTTCACATAAGAAACACATAATAAGCTTATAAAGTTGTTATAGATTAAATCAGTGGTTCCCAGACTTTGTGACTAGCGACCCCTTACAAAAAAAGCAGTGTCTAGTTGGGGCTACTTGTCATGTTTCAGATGTCTGTGAGTTGTTAGCAGTAACACCAAACAGTGATTCCCCCTCTAAACCTCTCAGAGTGTTTCCTTTAAATAACTGTTTGAGTGAACAGTCCATAGAAATGATATAAATTTGTGTAAGGTAACTTTGTTTTTGTCCTCTTTCCTACTCCACTAATCATCTCACAACCCCCAAGAGTTATCTCGTGACCCTTTGGAAGGGGCCCGACCCCTTGGTTGGGGCCTACTAGACTAAACTACGTAGTTGTATTTGTAGTATTCAAAACTAGTTGCACCTCCGCCAGCTACAGTATTAACAATCTACTAATATAACATATAATTATAAATCAGTCACAGCATACTTTTAGTTTTGATACTTGACGTACATTTAGCTGATAATAGTGTAACTTTACTTAAATATGATTTTGAATGCAGGACTACTTGTAAAAGAGTACTGTTTACATTGTTGTATTGGTACATTTACTTCAGCAAAGGATCTGAATACTTGCCTGCAGGAAGATTTTTCTAGATATTTCCTTTCAGTGCATAATGCCTCATCTTTTCTGATGTGTCAATATTTCAGTTGCTCCCATACGTTTCACGACAGCTGCTGTCCTGGCTTAATCTCTCCATCTCTTATAATACATGATATGATTGTCAAGATTTAGAATGAAACCTGAGAAAACATGTTGCTACAGTATTGGATTCAGTTTTACAGTTTTGTATGACATCCAATATTTCACCAATTTAAGATGTAATAAACCAGAGTTACCACACAAATCTCTTCAAAGTCAGCCGGGTATAGGCGGAATTCACTTCATCATGAGCCCACTTGCAGATAAATGTGGAGGCTGCATAGGTAATGATCTGTCATGTTTTTGTCTAGGTGCGAGCTCTCGGCTTTGGTGTCCTCATCAAAGACTTATCTTCCAGGCATTTGGGGAAGTTCCATCTTAAATAGCTTTCCGCTCTCAGATTCTTATATTCCCATGCTTAGCATCAGCACATTATCCACAATTTGTCACACTGCTTAAGGACCCAGTTTGATTTATAATTCTATGTTCTGGGACTTTCATGCAACAGAGTTTTTCTTATCGCTAATTTTACAATATCGCTGTATTTGTCTCAATCATTTGCATCTTGCATGATACATCCGTAGTACTTCTAATGCACTCCTTTTACTGCCTTCCCAGCACTAGACTGTGAATTAAAGCCTTTTATACTTATGGCACAGATGTTAAGTGTGCGCAATAGAAAATAATCACAATTTTATTTTCATGTAAACAGAATCGTATATGCTGTTATCTGGAGTTGTTATGATCGGAGGAAAAAAACTAACATGGTGGCTGTGCATTTGCAGATATAAGTACCTTTAGCACATGAAAAGCAGCCCACAATGTGTGCAATTGATTATCAGTAGTGTCAGAACAGAGTAACGTTTTCTCTCTCTGCATATGAAAGCGCTAAGCAATGCCTCTCTGCTGTTGCGTCACTGATATGAACTGTAATTTTATAACTTTTATAAAATTATATACTGAATTACATTTAAAATTACATGACCTTATATTACATAAATCATTATATATAATTATTTTTATCCAACAAACGAACCAAACAAATGAGTCCTTAATAGCGTTCAACCTTTATGAGCTCCAATTATATGGATTACTTGGCTAAAATGAAATGCACTTCATGCATAACAAATGCAAAGAGAAATGTTTATTTGTCTTGATTTACTGTGTAATTACCTAATTATACAATAAGCTAAATTACAAGTGATGCTAATGATGTGTTTGGTCAATTGAAGATTATTCCATCCAGGGTGGCAAATTACTGCTCTGTGGTTTCAAATCGCCCACCGGAACAGGCGTGCTTCTTCCAGTGTGTCAAATGTGTGGAGCAAAGTGGTGTGCAATCCATTAGAGAGCTGAATATCTGAAAATGTAAAAAAAAAAAAAAAAAAGAAAAAAAAAAGGAAGACAAGTGTGAACTTTCATGTCTTCAGTCTTAAGTAATTCTCTTTGATAGAGACAGAGCATAGCAAACTGGCTTAGGTCTTAGCTTTGTGGGGTTTTTTTTTTACGAAGCACTTATTCAAATGTAATCTGAAAGAAAGTAAGCTAGTTATATTGCACTACAATGCAGTTAGAAGAATCATGTGTTTTTAAGGCACTCCATTTCTTACTGTGCTGAATTTCTAGTGTTATTTCCTTTGAAGCGCTCTGACCTTTGAACAAATATGTGATGGGAAGTCATGTTCTGATAAACACAAAATAACCAAAACACGTGATGCATGCACTCACTCTTTGTGTTTGTGTGTATCAATATCCATTGATATTTAAAGTGTAAGTAAAGTTACTCGACAAAAGGACAGAGGCAAACCATCCACTGGAAAAGGTAGAAGTTAATAGAGAATAGAATAGAATAGAATTCAACAAGCAAAAGTACATAGCATGTCAGGTACCAAACAAGTACATAATACAAGCAATACAAGAAACAGGAGTTCTGATAAAATATTTAACAATATAGTATGAAAATATTATACTATTTATGAAATTAATTAAAGCCAAATACATATATAAAAAGTTAAAACGTGTTAATAATAATTCTTATTCGCAAACAAAATTATGTTTGCGAATAAGAATTTTCCCAATATAAAATTGACAACATGTTCTAGAGATTTCTTAATTATATTGTCATTTTACCAAAGTATACTGTATCTTTTAAGGCTAAAGTGGTGGATGACATTAGTGGTATTCAAAACATTCAACTGAATCAGAATCAAAATTTCATTGTCATTTCAATTCAAATGTTATCAAAAAATCCAATACTCAATATTCATGAAAATGTTTTATTTAAGTACAAAAGATGAAAGTTCATGAAAACATAAACACTCACTGGGTCACTTTGTGCACTGGCAGCTCCAACAGACAGTTAAAAGTAACTTTTGCAAAGCTGAAATTCAGTTTAGTGTGAAATCCACAAAGCACATGTTTACCAAGCCAGCTAGTCTGTGATGGCTTTTTACCAGAGAATACCAGAGGGACGAGAGGTGGAAAAGATTTAATTGGCAAGTCAAACGTTTTCATGCTTGCTCAATTTCTGCTTTTTAGAAGTGAGCATGAATTCAACTTTTCAATTTTTGAGCATTTGCTTCTTGTCCATATTTAACACCAGAATTTGATTTGGGCAAACACAGTGAGCCTCGAGAGTTTCAGTTAGACGTCATGGGGACACTCTTCTCTGTAGCAATAACACTTTATGGGTTAAGCTGAGAAGACAAGTTTAATTTTATATTAAAAAAAGGTGCAGCTTCAAGGTAGAAAATTGCACACAATTCAGAGGCGGCTCGACTGTATAACAAAATTATGCTTGCTTTCTCTCACGGTAGCACGCTGCGAGTCTTGCTGGTACAAACGTTTTCTTTTTTTTTTTATGGCTTTTCCCTGTAGAAGTTATTGTCTCATCACAAATGAAGTGTCATATGTGTAAACCCGATACAAATGGACACTAAAGTGGTAAAACATGAATTCAGCTCCATCAGCATCTCAGGCTGAAAGAGTCTGCGGGGTTTTTCTTAGTTCAGTGTCACAGCGTAGAAGCCTAGAGAGCATGATAAATCCACAAAGGACTTAACATTTGCCATGAAATCATTCTCTCACTGAACACTGGCAATCAAGGCACAATCAGATGCAACGACACACGATGGAACCTATTCGTGAATGTGACCCTCCAGTGTGAAAGACAGTCAGATGGGTTAATTTGGCAATCACCACCCAGCTTAAATACCTGATTGGGTCCATTTTGTCTGCGCTCATGTAAAAATCAACCGTTTGGTAAGAAAGGATTACACGCACTTCAGCTCTCATTCAGGACAAGAAAACCCATTATTTCTCTCGTTCGCCACAAGCCGGTGTGAATGATTAAAACAACCTTTGATTGCTTGTAAACACGTTCTCATCAGTTCATAGAGAGGCAGCCCTGTTGACTCTTCAGTTATGAGGGCCACAGGCAATACCCAATCAAAGCCGGCTTTTATTGGCTGTTGCTAGGATACCAAACTTTCCATATGTGAATCACCCTGGACATGATGAGATTTGTGCAGGCTTGACACTTGAATGCATTGCATCATTCCACACACTATGCACTTCAAAAATACTTGGGATGCATAAGAGTGGGAAATCTAATGAGAAAAGTTGGAACAGACTGGCGGAGGGACCGCAGACAGCAGCTTGGAAGGAGATTGGATGCCTGCAGGAGGGCTGATATTGAATGCTCTCACATACACTGTTGATGAGAAACGACATGTTTTCTCTGGTCAACAGCAACTTCTATTGTGGAGGTAATCTCTTTTTTCATGTCTCTGCTGGGATGTTTTACCATCAAAGCCCCGTAGCTGACAGAAAAATCTTTTTAACAAACGTTTTAAAGCAGGCTGTCCATCATTAGCCTAAATCAGTGTCCTTGAAATATTCCTACAGTTTGGGTAAACAGTTCCTTCCACTTTCATTTCCTCAATGCCGAGGGAAAAATATTACCATTCACGTCATGCTGGAATCACCAACAATATCCTTTGAAATGTGTGTACTGAGTCTCTTCTTATGAAACAAGGGTGCTACATGTGGTTTACTGTACATAGTTACAACCTGGCACAAGTTTGGACAAAGGAGGGATATAACTTTATGTATGGAAGTCACTGAGGACAAAACAGAAAATCTAAATTTGTTTTACTCTTCAGTTTTTGTACGGATTAAAGAAGTGAGATATAACGTGTTGATTAGTGAGCTTTAGAGGTGCTAGTAGGCGGGTTTTGTTCTCTTTGTACAGACCCAGGCTAGCTGTTTCCCCCTGTTTCCAGCCTTTATGCTAAGCTAGGCTAAGTGGCTGCTCTCTGTAGCTTCTTATTTAGCATACAGACATTAAAGTGTATCGATCTTCTGATCTAACTCTCAGCAAAAAAGTGAATAAGCGTATTCCCCATAATGTCAAACTATTCCTTTAGCAAAACAAAAAGGGTAGGCCGCACAAGCAGACTGGAAAACTGATGGGTCCCCCAAAAGAAAAACAAAACCAACCAAACTCATGTATGGTACTTCCCAAATTTGTAGTTAACCACGTAGGGAAACTCTCCAATTTGAAGACTCATCGAACTCCAAATGCCTACAAACAAGCTAACTAAATATGTAGCTAGCTTCACATTTGAAGAAAGCCTGAAAGGTTGTGTAACGGAAAATTTGCAAGAAAACTGTGTGTGCTCTATACAATATATCCACATCACATTATAGAACTCCAGGCTTGTGTTGTGCAGCTGAGGCTGTGCAGTAGGCATCTAATTTGAAGCAACCTGCTGTGAACCAGGTAACGGTACCTCTTCCAGCTGGGAGAGACATGTTAACTGGGATTACTGCTCATTCGGGAATATTAATGGCTCATTAAGCATTAATAGATCTCTCAGATCAGTATTTACACTGTACCAGTTTCTCCCTTGTAGCTGGAACTTATGTGAAAGCTGTAATAGGTACTGATGTTTAGTCACACAGAAGAAACAGACGTCTGCTACAGAGCAAATAGTGATTACCAGGTAGTCCAATCCAGAGCAAACAAGCCAAGGAAGACAAATTCATGCTGAGTTGTCAAAACATGTCAAAAATCATCATGGGCCTGGGGGGAAGGGTG
Source organism: Macquaria australasica (assembly GCA_005408345.1). Lineage (NCBI taxonomy): Eukaryota > Metazoa > Chordata > Actinopteri > Centrarchiformes > Percichthyidae > Macquaria > Macquaria australasica. Next base: position 1,167,903 of record SEMN01000036.1, on the reverse strand, counting down.
GGCGCAAAAAAAAAGCATTAGCAATGGTGTAATTGGCAGTAAATGGTCCAAAACACTTAATGATGTGGGAGTGGAATGCATGCTGGCACATATGATAATCCCCTTGTAATGAGAATTCACTAGATATCACTGGCTTTGTTCATGCCCCAGCATCTCTGAAAGAGCTTAGCCACCAGAACAGTAACAATAAGCCATAGAGTAGGAGATGGCATGGAATACAACTGACAGAAAAGTGAAATTACACACAAAATTAAATCATTTGCTTAATAAGGAAAAAAGTGATATTAGAGGCTTTAAAATGTCCATTATTTCTCTGCTTTCGAATGATTAAATCAAGACATTTTGGTGGTTAACACTGTCACCTCTCAACGAGGGTGAGAGACTGAGTAGAATCAGCTTTGAGCCATTTTAGTTTTTAAAGATTAGGATGCAGGCAAACTAAGCCTCGCAAATCCCAAGCCTAAGGTGCCACAGGAACAAAATGAAGAATGAGGAGTGTGAATAAACATGTCACAAAACCACCGATGTTTAGTGTCCGACTTTTCACCTCAGATCTAATTCATGGCGGCTTAGAGAGAAAAGTTGTCATCACTACTCAGAGGTGGAAAAAGTGTTGAATCCTTTACTTAAGTAAAAGTACCAATACATATATGTAAAAATACTTCATTACACATAAAGGTCCTGCATTCAAAATCAAAAGTATTATCACACAAAATGTACTTAAAAGTATCAAAAGTACTGGTTCTGCTGAAAAATAGCAGCATTTTATTGTTGAAGCTGGTTGAGATAGTTTTAACTACTTTATATACACTTAGGTAGTTTAGTCCAGTGGTTCTGGTTCCCAACCTAGTTGTCAGGTCCCCTTCAAAGGGTCACGATAAATCTGAGGGGTTGTGAGATTATTAAAGGGATAAGAAAGAATAAAAACAAAGTTCTTCTAAACAAATTTGTATTCATTTTGTCTGACTTTTATTTTGTGAAATAATGAATTATTTTAAAGAATATAAGTATAAAGTAGTATAAAATGGAAATATTTGAGTAAAGTACCTCAAAATTGTACTTTGTACTGGAGTAAATGTATTTTGTGACTTTCCACCACTGCCACTACTGTACATTTAGTTTCACTACGAGCAATGCAGACTTGTATGGAGGCTCATGAAGTGTAAAACATAATGAGACAGAGCGCTACACATATTCTGTGGAATTTTTTCTTTTTGAATGTCAGTGAATAACTTACTCCTGTAATGACAACTCATGCAACTTTCATCAAACCCATCTACATAATAGTCTTGTATTAATTTGAATTTAAATTAGCAGTGAATCCACTGAATAACTGCAGGAGAATAATGACAGCTGTAAAAGAGGATAACACCTTCTGATAAATGCAGCAGATGGACAGAAATGAGTCTTCTGGGTCTTTAAAAACTGCTACAGTTAAAACTTAAAAGAAAGATGTGAGCTGTCAACTCCAGGAGGTTAAAATTATATATTTTTGTTTAATTAATAAAAGAAAACCATCCAATGTCTTTAATGTGAAATAAGATGAGAAATAAAAATGTAATTTATTCATCAAAGACTTGGAGTTTCTGGGATGTTTTCTGACCAATAAATAAATGTATGCACTCAGAGCCCAGAGCTAAACATCCATCACCAAAACAGCCGACACAAATACCTGCATCCTTGAAATGCTGTCAACAGTGTGAATCATGTTGGAGAATGACACATTTAGTCATTATAGACTCGATCACTGTAATGCGCACAAACAAACAAAAAAAAAACTGATCAGTATCCATCTGCTTATCCTTTATTACAGAACTAAACACACACGCGATGACAGATTCACGCTCACGCTACAGGGAAGGAGTTTGTATTGTAGTCTAGACTCTACAAAGCTGGAGTTACTTTGTAGATTAAGATTTTACATAAAATACAATAACATGATGCATTGTTATTGATGATTTAGTATAAATAGTTTAAATTAGCTCTGCCTCCACCAGCTAAAACATTAAAATGTTGCTGACATGTTAATGTGTCAGTATAATAATCCAGTATAATAATAATAATAACACTCTGACAAGGGCCATTCTGCTCAATTGGTACTTTTACTTTTGATATTTTGAGTAAAAATATGCTTTTTATACATAAGGAAGATTTTGAATGCCGTACTTTTATTTGTAATGAAGCATTTTTACACTATGGTATTGATCTCTACTGAAAAGGGCTGTAGCCAGAATCAGTTTAGATTATATTCACCCACCAACCACAAAAAAATAAGTAAAAGATTAGCCACAAGCCAAACACTGCAAAATAAATCAAAATAAATAAAACATCAGTAAGATTTCACGTTTTTAACTCCCTGTATCATGGTCTAAATGTTGTTTTAAAGCCTTTTCTACACTGCCAGGTGTAATTCGTCATACTTAATCTTTATATTTAATCAAAACCATATAAAGAATCTGCCTTAAATGTGTGATATGTGTGTAACTGCATTGTGCGAACCCATCTTTATGTCGTTAAAGCCACACATTTCCAACAGATACTACCGAAGACATGCCATGTTAGTGAAAACCTAAAGGATCTGAACACTTCTTCCACCACTAATATTAAATTGAATTGAAGAAATGCTTGGTTTGCCAAAGGAAACGGTAATTATTGATCACCCCGAGTCATTGTATTCGCTCTACATCTGTTTGGTGCACTTATGGTGACACTAAATTATCCACAGACAGTCGGCACCAAAACGAAACCACGCTAAATGTTTCGCCCATCTGGGGCCGCGAAAAAACGTCAACAAAAAGCACGTGTCGGCCTCTCGCTCGCCGTACTTGGCTCCGCCATTGTTTGACGGGTCTCGTTGCTAACCAGATGCTTTCCTGGTTACCTGCTCAACAACACGACAGGGAAAATGAAAACAGCCCCTCCGACTTTTGTGTGGAGTTTTAGCACGCCTTTCAGCGGCACAGCGGGCATGGAAGAGGAGAGACGTTACGGCCAGGTGTGTGTGTGTGTGTTTTTTTTAATACTTTCTCTTCGCAGGTGCTAACTTCCGACAGCGGCAGTTAGCGTTAGCTTCTGTCGCTGCGACGGGAAGTTTGCAAAGAGTCACAACGTGGTAAAAGTTAACAAACCGCTTTGTTTAGTGCCGTCTGAAGCGTTGTGTAACCACGACTGTGGTCTAGTTAGCCGACTTTCGTCCCAACACGCAGCGTTAAGTCAGCTGCTGACCTAACAACGTGGTGATTTCACGTTAGTTTCACTGACGGCGCAGCATTTTGTAGCAGCTGCAGATAAAAGCCGCCCTCCTCCACCTGTTAAGGTAATTATTCTCCCTCACCCTTGTGCACAGCTCGGTCACACTGCCGCCTTTAAGTCCTGGTCTGTGGGGTTTGTGCAGTTAAAATGTCCCTCTCCCTAGAAGAGTTATGTTAGTTATGTACCTTACGTTTTGTAACCTTAGTTTAAAGCTATGATCTTCCAGCAACATGAGGTTGTAGATGCTTGGCTGTAATAATAAATGCATTAAGTAATTAATAAATGTTTGTGAAATACCACCATTGTTGAGGCAACTTGTCTGGCCAACTTAGGGCCATCTGTGATAACCCAGTCAGCAGAGATGAGGCTATATCGTGGCCCCTAATGGGCCGCTGTTCCTTGTTGTATGTGGGCAAGTAGAGTTGATTTGCTATGTGGGCCATGTTGTCTCCAGCTGGTGGAATAAATAAATACTAATACTCATGGGATCATGTCAGAACTAACAAATATTTTCATTATAGATCCAATTGTTGATTATCTTTTAGATTTAACGATCAATTGTTTAGTCTACAAAAGTTGAGAACAGTTGAAAATGCCCCGCACGTTCATAGAGCCCAAGGTGATGTCTTCAAATTGCTTGTTTTGTTCATCCAACAGTCCAAAACCCAAAGATATTCAATTAACTATGATAAAAAACAGACAAAACCAGCTAATGTTTTACATTTGAGAAGCTGGAACCAGAGAATATTTAGCTTTTTTTTTTCTCGATAAATGACCCCTGTGTGCATTTTCAACATTTGATGTTTATTTTTTATTTCATTTTTCTTTGTCCTCTTCTTTCTTTTGTTGTTTCTCTCCACGCCGTTAAGCACTTTGGATCATCAGTGTCGTGTTTAAAGTGCCATATGGATAAAGATGAGTTGAATCGAGTTAAACGATTAATTGATTATCAAACTATCAACTAATTCATCAGTCAACTAACATTTCAGCACTGGGGTTGAGTAGTAAATCATTTGCGGTCAAACTATTGTGCTGTGCTGTAAAGAATTTGAGAAAAACAGGTTTGCTCTGTGCAGTCAGTTTTATGAGCGCTGTGTGAGTGATATGGAAATAATAACAGTCACCGTTGTGGTACTTATCTAAATGTTCAGAAGACCAGCCTTTGATGAGTGGAGAGCTCACCTATAAAAATATGGAGGATCATTACCGAAGACACCTCTGCAAATGTATTCATTTCCAGGAAAGGCTCATGATGAGGTGCATTTCTTTAGAGAGATTTGAAGGATTACTGAGTCATTAATGGTAACCTAATGCCAGTGATATATGGGGTGTCATACAGGTTTGAAGATCTAAGGCCAATAATGAGCTAAAGCATGTCTTCACAGGTATAATCCTAAATCTTGACTCCACATTTTGCTAAGAGAGGCGCTGCTGATAGCAAAGGTTAATCCTCCTATTGATTAAAACCGGAGGATGGCATTTGTTCTGGCCCACTCTTGAGTCCCTGTTGTCAGAAATACAAGCAGAATCTGGGCAGGAAAAATGACGTTTGAGGTGCTTTAAGCATTTAAGCAAACCAGTGCATTCAAGTAGAAGCAAGTGCATAGTTATTTCTATCCGTGGCAGAGCTGTGGGCCAATTTACATGATGTTTAATTCAGTTTTTTGTAATTTTATGCGTTTCCTGTGATGCTGTGCAGACTTACTAAAAGTAAGGAGGTGATTCATTCCACGATTGGGCAGTGGATGTATAACTAGCTAATTTCTGAATCCGACTGAAACATGCATGCAATCTTACGCTTAATCAAAAGACCATGCTTCTTCCACAGTGTGCTTTCTCAGAGGCCACGGTGATGTCTTCAGTTTGTTTGTTTTGTCCAACTAAAAATCCAGAAGAAAAACAGCAAATTGTCACATTTGAGAGGCTGGTATCAGAAAATGTCTGGCGTTTTTGCTTGGAAAATGACTGAAACGATTAATCAGTTATCAAAATAGTTCCTGGTTACTTGTCTGTCGACTTGGCTAATCATTGCAGCTCTAATTTGCTGCTTCCATCTTCTCAAATGTGAGGATTTGCTGTTTTTTTCAGTTTTATAATATTGTACGCAAACATTAGCGTTTTTGGAAAAAGCAAGCTATTTAAAGATGAAAATGTGATGGGCATTTTCACTGTTTTCTGACAGTTGTTTTTCTAAATGATTAAACAATTAAAAAAGTTATCGACAGAATTATCGATAATGAATAATCATTAAGTGCTAACTAATCTTTAGTTGCAGCCCTACCTCACATTGTTTGTAACTCTTCAAAAATATATATGAGTTTCTGATATTAGGCAAAAACCTTTGAGCAGAGATGAAATTGATTGCAGCCGCAGCTACCAGAATGATATTTAATTCTGTGACATTTTGGAGTTCAGTATTTCCGGGGAGAGCCCCATTTACATTATGTTTAAGCTCTTCTTGTATCCTGTTCATCACGTGAAGGATTAGGTTCAGAAGTTTACCTGCCTCCTTCTACTTGGGCCTGATTTATTTAAGCAGTGTTGAGGTGCTGCAGTACCAAGATGTAATAGGGGTGTCAATATTCGTCATGTCAGCAGGTTGTGCTTCATTAATCTGTCTGATTGATCCAGCATCCATGTGGTTCCATGACCTTGCTTTGCACAAATAAGAACTGCACCCTATGCCATTGTTACCTGATCTACTGCTTTGTTGATGGATTTGTGCTTGACTTATTGAAGGCACAGGACAGAGACATATGGACACCAAAGCCTGGAAGTACTGTGGGGATTCTGCATGTGTAACAGAGTAGAGAGGCCTATTGTTTCATTTCATTATGTCATACAGTCATGATTGTGGCAGCTGGGAAAAATGGTTGGCTATAATTTATAGGAGAGAGAATTAGAAATATGACGAGAGGATGAGGGTCATACAGCATCAACAGCAAAGGTAGCTGAAGTGGCAGTAGCTAATGACGTCCAAACTTATTCCACTGAAAAAAAAACTGGGGATGCTGCAACTAATTGTAGTTGTCATTATCAGTTAATCTTACGATTGTTGTCCTGATTCAGTGATTGATCATTTGGTCTATAAAACATCATAAAATAGTGAAAATGCCCATCACAATTTTCTAAAGCCTTAAATTGCTTGTTTTGTCTGCCAAACTCTTCAAAAACCTACAGATATTCAGTTTATTATGACTTAAGACAAAGAAAAAATCTTCACAACCGAGAAGCCAGAATTGGAGCCATCATTTACATTAATTCAGTCACTGCTGCTACCTCCATTCTTACTGCCACTGCAATACTGATGCATAATATCCGACTCTCTGAGTTTAGGTATCAGAATTGATATTGGGAGAGAAAAAGACTGATCTGTCCACCCCTGAAACTCAAAACATACATAACATTTCTGACCTATTCTGAACTAAACATAGCCATTTCTAATCTTATACTTATATCAACACGGATGCCTAAACAAAACAAATTCAAAACAACCTGTAATACCCACACAGAGGCCTTTTAACATAACCATATTCCTAAACTTAATCATCTGTAACCAAATAAACAAAATACAGACAGCCTACCTTGCAGCTATTATCCCCATCTTGTGACTGATGACGACTGCGTTTGGTTTCCTTCGTCATTGTCACCCTTCTCATTTTCAGATTTAATAATATTCACATAATGATTGCTTATTCCAGCTAGAGCATAGCAAGTAGCAAACACCCTAACCAGAATTTATCTTGATTTTGTCCCATTTAAGTAATAGGAAACCAGCCTATTTTAAAAAAAATGTAGGCTAAATGAGGACAATTATTTGGAAAATTGCAAAAGTTACATCATAAGTGGCTGTCTAAATCTGGTTTGTTAGAAAGGCCTTTTAACTTACTTAAAAGAGAAGTTTTTGTTACAGTATTCTATTGTAGTAAACTGCTCTAGCAAGCATCGCTTCACTAAAAGAGCATTTGTCTGCCCTGCATTTCAAATCTGTCAGTTCAGTTAAATTTGAGTGTTTGGTAAGGTGACCCTGGCTGCTTGGAACAGAACAAAGCTTGAATAAAAATGCAGTAACCTTACATTTGAAGTCAAAAGCCTGCCCTGCATACAAATTTAGGTTAGTTTTTCACTTTAGAATTAGGCTAGCCTGTTATGATCTTGTACCGTCAAAAAGAAATTAACAATGGCGGCCAGTGCTTTGTGCTGTGCTTCAGTGACTAACAAGAGCACAGAAATTAATCGTCTTATGTAGGTGTTTTGTGATTTAGAGCTGCTTCTTTTCAGAATCAGGGACAGGTTCGTATTTCAATTGGAAAATGCAAATAATTGAGATGCTTGGTTAAAAAATTGGTTGGATTGGGTTCATATTGACCCATATGGAATAGGCCTGCGTGTGGATGTGCATATTCATCAGTCATTATCTCGTTTATATTGTGATGGACAATACACATTTATGTTTATGAGGGACAAACAGTGGAGTTGTTGATGATGTATGTAAAATAACCCTCTACATGTTCCATCTTTGTGAACACAAGGAGAAATAGTATGTTATTTCCTTCTGCAATCCTAATTCAGTTTATTAAAATGCATTACAATAACAGCACACCCACTTTCCACCATATGGTCAATTTTTTTATTACTTGAAATTGCTGTGAGTGGTGGGTAGTCCATCTGCTTTCAGAGCCCACATAAAAAGTGTGTGTCATGTACTTGGTTGTCAGTGTGCAATGTTAGAATAGCTGAAAGCTTGTTTAGGAATATTAATGAGGTATTCAGGTTTATATAGGCTAGATCTACAGTGCGATATAATTAAAACGGGTTATTTTGCTGTGATAACGTAAAGTAAATGTTTTTATAGCACATGTCAATCATAAACTACACAGACATTTTGCAGGTGCACCACAGCTCAAGAGTGCTGCTACTGTAAAAACTGCAATTGAACTTCAATATTGTGTTCATGCTGAAGAGGAGGGGAGGCTGTCAAAATCCTGTACAAGACTTCCTGCTACAGCAGTTCCAGACTAATGTTCCGCTCCTCACAGACACTATACAAAAGACTGGAGAAAACCATTAATAGAAAGCCGTGATACAGGTTATATTTTCTTAATGCAGAGCTATTAAGCTGTCAAACATATAGTATCTAAATTGATTGTTTTTTTTTTTTTTGCGGAAACCACTGGTCAATTAATCAATTAGTTATTTGACAAAAGATTAATTGGGCGACTATTTTAAGAATCGATTAATCCTTTAAGTCATTTTTCAAGCTGCATTTTTTTGTCTTATGTGATAGTAAACTGAATATTTGTGGGTTTTGGACTGTATGTGGCAGTTTGAAGCCATCACCTTGGGCTTTTTCACTATTTTATGACATTTTATAGACCCAGCAATGAATCTATTAATTGAGAAAATAATTGGCAGAATAATCGATAATGAAAACAATAATTAGTTACTATTTTAATGTCGGTCAGCAGTAATATGTAAATGTTGGGTCAGCACTAACTCAGTTTTAAACTACTTAGATCAGGAGTAGAGGCAAAAAATCTAAATCAGGATATTGTTACATATAAGACTAGAGTTACTCCACAAAAGGACAGGCATTTTGGCAGTTTTAAGTAACTGAAGTTGTTTACGTGACGTTGAGAGCAGTGGGTGCTGACATGCGTGGATGTTTTATCTTACAAAAAGTTTGGGCGTATGACATCAAAAGCCTAATTAATGCAACTGAGTAATTGGCTGCACTCACTGCTCTCAGCATCATGTAAAACAACTTCAGTCCCTTAGAAGCTTTTAGACCACCGTTCACGGAGGATTTATCTCTACTGATGGCAAATGCTTCATTAAGAAGTATAATGTCCCAGTATTTACTTTGCTCAGTAACAAGCACTTACTGTAAAAGCAGCGAAGGCCTGTGACATCATCATCATAATTAATGCAACTGAGTAATCAACGGGCACATCTGGTATTCATTAGCTGTTGTTTCCTGTTCTAATTATTGTTTTAAAGTAAAACCAAAAGCTTAAAACTGCAAAGGATCTCATCCTGATATCCAGGCATGATATTGTAGTGCCTGAAGGTGATTACTCCCAGTGATCCCATCATTAATGTCAATGTAAACACTTGTCAGTCTATTGCAGCCCATCACTCACCTTTTACTTATTAATATTAGTGTGTTGTTTCTTGCTTCTGTGTTATTTATTTGCTTGTTTGTTGTGAATTTAAGACGGTGTCCTTACTGTTTGTCGTGTCTTGTGTAAAAGTGTCCCATCACTGATTTCATCCGCTAAATCTGTCTGACTAGACTTTCCTGCCTGAGGCCATCTTACTAAACTTAGCTTGGTGGACGGCACCATGTTGAGAACATTTCCCATGTTCTGAACCAAATTGTTTTGGTCCCACTTCGGGTGAGGAAAGGTGACATTTGTCATTATGAGATGTTTTATTGGCCATCAAGGGAATTTGGAAGCTGGATAAGAAGAGGCAGCTGGTGATATTTGTGATATCGACAGTAGTTCTACCGTCATGCTTACGTTTTTGTTTCTTCACTGTATAGTATTAATCTGAGACCTTTCCTAAGAAGTACACCTTTTCCCATGATTAAACATGATTAAATCCTTCAGTCACCATCATGAAAACCTGTCAACACATAAATAAGATCATGCCTCATTTGCCTGTAAGTGCGTTAATTGCACTCATTATATTTAATTGAGTCCTTTTCTGTTAAGTGTCACGTAATGCTGAGTTCAGCCTGATATTTACATTTTCTTACATAAGCAGCACTTAAGGCCACACAGGAGGCCTTGATTTAAAACAGTAAAACACTTTAGACATGTTTGAGTGATGGAAATTGCATTAAGAAAATGTAGTGATACAGCTTTCCAGCTTCCAACCTATTTTAATGCTATTTAATACAGGTGTCATAGGTCCTAGTGTTTTGTATAATATCCTTGGAAAGAGGAGTGTTGGTTTGTAACTATAGTGGCAGCCAGGAATGTTTGGAAAGCTCAGATGCAGGTTTCAGCCAACAAAAGAAAGTCAAAGACATTGTACACCTGCAATGTGCTAATATGGCCAATGTGGATTCTCAGGATTAGGTTAACTTTTCAGGAGAAATCATTTTCCTGCTACCAGTTCTCATTCTTAAAATAACATGATATACTGTTAAAAGTAGATTCTTTTCCCCCTTTGTATGGCAATGAAAGGTAATGTCAGTCAGGGAGGGTTTGGATTTTTTTAATTGAATGTTTTTCTGCTCCAACATCACTCAAGTGTATTCACTGTCAGGATTTTTCTTATATACAACTGTATGTGTACTGCAGGGCAAAGTTAATGTGCAGATGAAGACATTTAGTTGGCATTGTCACTTAATTATAGTCACCTCCCTCGCAGAGGTCTTATGTTACCGTCTGTTCCACTTCATTCAAATAGCTGTTAAAAATAAATCTTCATAAGTTTAAACATCACCTACCTTTCTGGTACAAAAATAAACTAGCTTAAATGACAGTATGGGAGCATACACTGTACGCTTCCCAGGAGGCTTAAAAAATAGAGCAGTGGACTCACTCATACTCCAAGTGCCACATGGGATATGCTTGTAGGCCTACGTATGTAACATAGAAGATGAATGAAAATTCCACAATGACCCTGCAGTATACACCCAGGATAAACGTTAAGTGCATTGCATTGGTTTTACTTTCAGGGGAAAGCCCAGTGCTAGATAACCGGTTCCATTAAGTCCTAAACACTGACCGGCTATTCACAGCCTATTTTTTCTTCAGGCAGACTGAATTGCTGTTGAAATTGGTCCAACCACCTCGCTACAATATCCTTTATCACTCCCTGTGGTCAGTCATTTAGGCTATGTGGCTTTCAGCTTTAGGGTAAATCTCCTCAGATCTCAATGGATGTTGATCTTATGTGAAGTCTTCGAAAGGCGGGAAGTAAATTAATTTCATACCCCAGTAAGTCTGGAAGCAGCAATGACATTGACAAGTGGTGGATGTACTTTCATTATAATCCAGCGCAGAAGAGAGTGCAGTGTTGATCACACCCAAACATGATCAGATTTCAAACATGCATGACTTTTCAAATTCGTGAGCCAAACAACAATGTGGGCTGTATTTTACACTTTGTTTTGCACTGATTACCTGATCAACAGAGGATGACCTCAGCGCTTAAAGCCTTTTGGATGGGGCAATTACTCTCACGAATGCCATATTTTTCATAAAGATGAAAGCCACACTTTTAATCAGGCAGTGCTGATGATGGGTTATAATTTTGGTGATTGAACTAAATCTTCAGTTGTAGTGATGAGCTGTGAGGACTTTGATTGTGGTAAAAAGTGGTCACAACATCATTGTACACTTTACCCTTGGCTATCATGTCCTGTATGAATGACATCTACATATTTCAAGCTAATGGGAACTGGAATTAGATTTTGCAGTGGATTTTCAAGCCCTTGTGTCCCAGGTTTCTTAGGTTTGATTAGTTGCCATCTGTCTGTCCTACTTTTCTGGTTTTACCTGAATATGATTTTATTTGGATTACAAAAGGAGTAAGATACGAAGCAAACCTATTTATTTACCCATGTTACATCCAGGAAAAAATCTGCAGCAGCCACGCTTGCAGTCAGACATATTCCTCTCACTGGATTTGTTTATGTCATTGCTCTCAAACCTATCAAACACTAAAGCTTTGAATTACTTTACAACTGAAACACAATCTTACCCTGGTAGATTTTGTAAAGATAGGCCTGGCCCTGTCACTGTGACTTTTTGATGAAAGATAGTGTCTGATTAGCTGCCAAGATATTGGAAATGACTCCAGCTCTAAAGCTAGGATACAAATCTTACAGAGCTCTATGTCTGAAGCAGCCAGACATCTGGATTAATGTGCGAAAGGATTTGACTGGTTTTTCTCCCTCAGAGTTGGATAGACTGAACCAACAATTTGTATCCTTTTGTTTTGGCAGGTAACTCAGTAAAAGTTTTGTTTACATTTATTTGCCTAGTGAATGAAAATGAAAATAACTAGCTTTTTTCGTAACAGTATAGTACTGAAACTAGATAATACACAGGAGAATTCTCTGCGTAAATGTTAGTTATCATTTTGACACAAAAGTAAGTACTGTTAGCTGTGTAAGAGCTTTTAAAAGTAACTGGTTGTTGTAAATGCATGGGGGGGAAATTCATGAGGTTAAAGGGGAGGGGTGGGCAAGTCTGTATTCATCTTTCAATACAGTAATTAGACCTCACGAGGGATTGCATTTATCTGCTTTGCCAGCATACTGTACATGGATGCTGGGTGCTGTTGGCTCTCATTTCAGGTACTGACTGTGTTTGTAAATGTCCACCTTTCCTTCAGCTTTTCAACAGTCCATACAAACGGTATAAGATTGATTCATTATTTAAAACCCATTGCTGTCGTGTCTTCTTCGTCAACTCTCTCAAAGGGACAGGCTTGGACATTGATCAGAAAGGCTTCAGCAAGACATACGTTTAAGTTGTACCTTTCAGTGTTACGCAGAATTGGCAGTTCAGTAAGACAAGACATTGTAAGGTGGAACTTTAAGTTGAGGCTTTTCACCTGAAGTTTCTTTTTTTTTTTTTTGGCAAATTCTCAAATTCCTATCTGCCGCTTTTATACTCTGGCCATCAGACTTTTTCTCTGTCATACAGTAGCAGCGTGTACTGGTTTGCTATGTACTCTATAGAGCTAAATATTTAAATTATATTATGCACTCTACAGCATTTAAAAAATACGGCCAATTACATTTAATCACTGCTTTAATATGCAGTATGTATGTTTTATATGATCTGCAATATGTTTATGCGAGGTTCAGTAGCTAATGTTAATTGGCAAGCTAAGTAGTTTAATGTTACCATAAATGGGATTCAGACAGTTGGGGGGGGGGGGACTGCTTAGTAATGTGATCTATAAGGAGGCATTAAGGACTGTAAGGAATCTGTATTGCGCTGACGAAGGGACATCCTTTGCGAGTGGTAGCCAAATTTGAGAATTTCAGAAGGCAAATACAGCTAATTAATGGGTGTGCCTGATGAGAGAAACCAGAATTGTGTGGTGTTCTTTCTTGCTCTCAACTGCAAATTTCACTCTGATTTTAAGATGCCCTGCCTCTTTCGTAAGCTGTATTCTGTCCGAGCTTTAACCTCTGCCTCGGTGTGAACTGCCACATGTGATGGTGGCATTGGTTTACCTGGGAGATGACTGACAGCTGCTGGAATGAGAATGAGAATGGCACAGACAATTAAAGGGCTGGATTCAGCCCGGCCTGACCTTCTGATCAATGCACTCCTATTTAGTGCTGGCAGGCTAGAGACCAGCACTCTTTTCAGACTAATAAAGACGGCACCGAGAGCAGCTCCTGGGCTGGACTGCCAATACTTTTAACACCCCCATTGATTCTCATTACTGTTAATGGTTTCTTTGCTACTATGAGCCGGATGTTGAGGCGGGTGTGGGTGGGCATGGGTGTAGTCAGAGATTTGGCTAGGGGCAGAGTCGTCATATTATGACCCTGGTCAGTGGAAAGGCTCAGATAGTGTCAGTTTTCAGTGTGTTGACCAATTTCTGAAATACAGTGTATAAAAGTGGTCATTATGCCGATCATGTGTACCTCCTAAAATTCACAGGAAGCAGGAAAATATAAAATTCAATTCAATTTTATTTATATAACGCCAGATCATAACAAGAGTTATCTCAGGGCACTTTTCATATAGAGTAGGTCTAGATCATACTAGATTAAAAAAAGTGAATTTTGCAATAATCAATAATCATTAGCCTTGCTCCAGACCTCTGAATTGCTGCCCACATGTCCGATTTGTTAAGCAATTCAAATAGGTCCAGTGTTCTGCCCACTGATGGCTGTTTCAGCCGATTGGAAGAACAGTTGACCAATCACAACTTGGTAGGTGTGATTTAAGAATGGGGACGTCATCTTCTTACATAGCTAGCTAGTCGCCAAACACACGTCTGGTTTCTCTCAGCAAAACAAGCACACCTATTCATCCCCTCACTGTTGTATTTGCCTTCTGAATTTCTCAGATCCAGAATGGTGTTCCTTCATCAACACAACAGCCTGTAAGAATTTGATCCACATCTGAAGACGCAGCTTTTTTGTTTGTGTGATTATACAAAACACATCAGCCCTCCACTCTTTGGAGATGTAAGCACTGTAATGGGGCACCAAGGAGAAAGATGAAAAATGCATTGCAGTGTTTTTAATCCCCTGAAGCGATCCACTTCCTGCCAGCTCTATAGCAGTTTGTGATGCCGTTGTTCTCCCGCTCTTATGCTGCAGTAAATAACTATAGCCTATAGAGCTGTGTGTTATATTCATTCTTTGGCTCTAATTAGTGAGCAGCTTGGACTGTAATGCTTCTTCAGGGGTATATGATTGTTATTTTGCTTATCTTTGGACAATTCTCTATGCAATAGTCTGCTGTTGTGGGCTGCCTTTGAGTTTTTCTTCCTCACTCAAATGTTTTGGGATTACAGAATCATTGTCTGCTCTTCATTTCAGTGTTCAGTGCTGCATTAGAGGCCTTCAAACTGACAATAAAAAAACAACAATGCAAGGGGTTGTGTAGATGTGGGCATTTTGCCACAGGGTGCAGGTAAAGAAGATGAAATACAAACGAACAAGCCCAGGATGAAGGCTTAAAATGCGAAGGCAGCAGTTATGTTCTTGTACTCCTCTGAGGTTTGATTGTACAGCTCTGGAAAGCTAATCATGGCAGTAATAACTTTCTTCTCCACCTCAATGCCGGCCAGGTAGGCAGCAAATTAGTACAATGCTACAAGGTATTTTCCCTTTTTTGTGTCCTTGCATGCATTTGATTGGCCAACACAGTATGTTTTGCTTAATGACATAACATTGTGCTGCTGCTCAAGCTTTTGCAGCAGTGCTATTGTCTGAAAGCAGCCTTAGGCTGCGCTTTAGAATCAAAAACTAAAATGTGCTATGTGAAAATGGTGAGTGCTCTAGCTCTAAAGCTGACAGAGATCCACGAAGGTAGATCCGTATTCAGTTTTTTTTTAGCAGTGTGGGCTTCAATTTCCACATTTGTGTTCTACAGGCTCCAAGATGAAGCTGAACTACTGCAACATCGTTTTTATCGGAGTGAAATGGCCTGGTGCTGAAGAGAATCTGTTCTATGACTGCAACAACACAGGTACGATCTCCATGGCATACAAGATCCATCCTGTTCAAATATGAGTAAGACAGTGATCCAGCACTGCCTTCTGTGGTCCTTCGACCCTTTAGGATTTATCACCATGTCTCTAAGAAGATGATCTTGTTATTAATTAAAATGTTCAGTTTAGTGAAACTTCAACAATAACAATCTAACATTTAATGTATTTCGCTTGACTTTCTCAAATTTTGACAATTTCCAATAATTATTTCCACATTTAATACCTTCCTCAAGCACAATGTTAATTGGCTTTATAACTTTAGCAGGAAACCAGCTGTGGAGAAAAATAAACCCACCCAAATCTTGCCTACATTGAATGATCAGTTCAAATTACTTCAGTCCTTTTTAATTTTCTTGAATGTGTCATTCTGCTGTGAAAGCTTTTGTTGCTTGCTTTTTGGTTATTCTTCAAAGGTGGCACTTGTATCTGTAAATTGACGTTAGCCAAGAGTGCCCCACACAAACAGCTGTCATGTAGTTATGGTTTGATGTCTTTGTGTTTTGTGAAAGATTTGAAGCGGTTCAGTGTAAGTCGAAATGTCCTTCGCTAGAGAGTATAGTACAAGGGGGCAAAACAGTGCTTAAAGTATTTTGCTTGCAGAATATCTACTGTTCTTTGTCATCCCAGGGGCTCAGGTGCTGCTTGCCTCTCAGGCTATTAATACTGGAATCTGCCTTTAGATTCAGCAGCAGATAACAGCAGTGATATCTCCTCTTAATTGCCTGTTGCCTAAGAACTACTAACTACCGGCGATGTGGGCTGCATGTCAAATAGCTTTCCTCAACTAGATTCTGTTCCTGTGTTTGAACACGTGCACATATTAGAGCCCTGGTCATTTGAATATACTGCAGTGTATTTTTCTGTCCGTTGCATAATTATCTGACCTCTATTTTTTAATTTAGGAATTGAAGGCATATCACCATAATATCTCTATAACCTAATTTAAAAAAATGCATGGTCAGGATGACTGGACAACAACCTACACTGAGCAGACAGACTCTGATTTGGCATTTAAATGACCATTTCAATTAAGTTGTAGCTGAACAGGCAATACTGCTTTCTTTTGTAGTCTTGTTTGCAATTTTGAAATACAGCACAGTTTTCACAGTCCAAGTGGTGTGCATTCCAGTTGTGGCACATGCAGAGGAGTCCATATGGATTGTATTTGCATATGGATTGTATAGACTGTACTACATGGGCTGCAGTTCATATAATTTTTCAAAATTTAGCTGGATCTTCTGCTTGTTTTTCTGCATTACGCTTTTAAACGTGTGCATTTCTTATTTCTTTTATTTGCCATTTTAATTTTCTTCAAATGTGTCATCTCCCTGTGAAGTTCAAAAGTCTTTTGTGTCTGACCACTTAAGCAACCAGAGCTTTGAAGGGGAAAAAAACATTTTGGCAGAATTGCACAGTTAATGACCGTGCATCGAATGCCAATTCTCAACTGCTGTTCTCGTCCAAAACACACAATCAAGTTCATTTGCAGAAGAGCTGGAGTCAACAATGCTTGTTGCTACCTGTTTCAAGCAGGACTCATTAGTATGAGTTGTTACTCTCATACATAATCACACAGAGTGAGAACTTGACAGTTTTAAACACTAAAATGAAGAGTGACAATTGTACTTAGCTGTAGTGTAAATGGTGTCTTGGTGGCTTCTAGTATCTTGTAATTATATTATGTGTGTTTACATGAAAATAGATTTACTGTTCTCCATAACCACAACAAATAATACCTGTCAAAACTCTTGACATGATCAGTCATAGCCCCCGATTTATTTTTGGCATTTATATCCTTAGCCCCCCCCCCCCGTACCCAGAGTGAAAACCTGACCAAACAACAGAATAAGCTCCAGTTCCACTGTCTCTTGGTCTGTGGGTCAGTCATGCCATCTGAGTCCAGAGAGACAGAAGATTTTTCTTTTTAGTTTCTGTAGCTGCTCAGCCAAGCCACACAGTTCAATTATTTCTAGTGTAGCTCACTCTGCCTTTACCACAACTTCAGAGTAATTTATGTTGCCATATGTAAAGAAATTGGGATCCTGAACTCCAGTATTAGCTGGCTGCTGATTAAGTCCTCATTCTAATTTTACACATACTAGATTTCCATGTGATACTCAGTAGACAGTATAATGTCCTAGTTTAATACCCAACGTGGAAACAAATGGGTCAAAGTTCCTGTTTTTAACTGGGCACTGAAGAAATGTCCGTCTCTGCCGCTTTTGGGAAAAACTTTCAAGGTGAAAGATTGGATTAGAGCAGGGGCTTTCTTCATGCTGCTAGTTGAGAGTTTTTGCGTCACAGCAAGAATCCTTTTGTCACTGCGAGATATTTTTGAGTTTCTGGTCATCCTGTCTCTAAAAACACCCACTAGAGCCAGCTGTAAGATGTGATAAGAGCTTTTTCTGTTCTCTTTCATCTAAATTATATTCAAATTTCTGATGCTGTTGTCTTAGATATTTGCTGAGAGCAACTTGCTCAACTCAGCACAGCAACTTGACCACACACACACACACAGTACCAGAGATGCTTGCCAGATGAGTGTTCGTCAACCCCTCTCCGGTTATTACTGAGAACAGCTACTTGACATTTGAGAACAACCCAGATACTACTGTCTGTCTGAAATGGAGAGGGTATTACCTGTTATTCAGTTACTAGTGCAGACATTTTACAGACCAGGACAAATCACTGTCAATTTCCAATTTAACATACTGATGGAGCCATTTTCTGTCAAGTGCTATGTGCATTTTTTGACTGCTGTTTTCATCTCCTGTCTGTTTTGCAAGGTTTACACTTTAATATTCTACTGTAAGAGGGTGAAAGCATGCGTTCAGTTGTGTAGGGGGAGTAATAGCGGAGGTCCACTGCTCTGTGCTTTAAAAGCTGATATATTTTTCAATGAATGAATGTATCAAAATAACACCTCCTTTTAAAGGGACCATCAGCTCTCTCATTGATTGCCTTAGGCTTTGATCAGGGTTTTATAACAGTACAAAATACAGACAAATAATTTCAGTAAAATGTCTACTCTTTACTTAGGGGAATCAAAAATGTGTCTTGATAATCCTAAATCGGGAAAAAAGGAGATTTTCAGGCCAGTTGTTTTGTACCTATCAAAATTTGATCAACAATATTAATTTCATTCTCATTTAGGTTAGTAAACCATGCATTTTTCTTCATGCATTGAAATGTTGGACTTTAAAAGTATTCTGTAATTGCAAAATAGTTTCAAATGTACTCACAGTACTTTCAATTCAATTAGTCAGTTGACAGAAGAAAAAAATGCCAGTTTGCTGCTGTTTCCTGCTTCTCAAATGGTAGGAGTTGCTTTTCCCCCCTTTTTTTATATAATTGAATATTTTGCAATTTGGACTATTGGTTAGACAAAGCAAACTATCTGAGAACATAATATGCTTTTTTTTGGGTGCTATTTTCTGACATTTTATTGACTAAACAATGCATTGATTAAACCACAAAATAGTCCAATTAATCATCAATTAAAATAATAGTTTCCATTATATGTTAGTTCTCTGCCCCAAGTGTTACAGGCTTTCAACTGTCTGGACAAGTCAGGAATGGAGATGATATCCTGCTTTACCCCATTCAAGGAGTCAGATTCAATACTTCTGTATCTAACCTGCATGGTCTGACAGGCAAACCAATTCTTGAGAACTCAGAGTACATATTTTTTTCATGACTGATTGAGTGGAACGTTTAGGCTAAGAGGCCCCTGGGAAAAGTGTGAACTTGTTAGAATTGCAACTACTGTTTTATTTTTTTATTTTTTTTTTATTTTAGAGCAAAGATGCACAGACAGAAGAAGAGTATTTTTTTAGGATTGTGGTTCATATAGTTAACCTCTTGTCCAAAGCAACATGCCATTCACAGCAGCAGACTAATATTAGCACTCACCTTTACTGACTCTCTTGCAAGCACATATACAGGGCACTCAGGCACACACACACACACACACACACACACACACACACACACACACACACACACACAGTCAATAAATTAGCTCCACTTAGCTCCACCTGTTTTCCAGGCTCAGTATTAAACTCTCTCTCACCTCTCTGCCTACAGTGAGCAGAACAGATGTGATTGCCAGAATACTCAGCACCCTTTCACATCCACTAATAGTCTAATTTTTATGACTGTCACTCAAAAACAACATACAAGACAAGTTAATAGAACTCACAGCATTGAATCAACTTTCAGCATCAGTCAATTCGGACCTACTTGCTAAAACCAAGACTTTTGTGCCCATGTGCAGTTTAAAATAAATGGAATAAATCTTGGTCATCAAGCTTTAACTCCTATTTAACTTATTTTTATGATCATTGAGGCTGCTGCCTACCCAGTGCCAATCTCTATTTTGTTTGAATATATTGTAACTGCAGAATATGACAAGTAAGGGCGCAAAGTCATACAGTCTTAAAAGCAGTACAGTCACCACTTGGTTCAATGAACGCATCATGAAAATTTCTAATGTCTTTTTCTCTAGCATTTTCCGCAGCAGCAGTTTTGTCATGGTGGTAGCTAATTACAATATCTTCGACTCATCTCTGCCTCCAGCCTTTTGTATTTTCAAAATGAAGGCCGGGGTTTGTAGGCTGAAACGGCTGTTGAAGCACCTACACACACACTCCAGCTCTCTCTTCCACACCGACACATATGAATGCACATACAGTATCTCTGATTTTAGTTGTTTGAATCAGTATTTGTGACAATCAGCAACTCTCTCCCAGTTATACAATAAGATATTTTTGGTGTCATCAAGGGAGAGTTTGTGGTGCTGCGTCCTTGACAGTGATGGGGAAGGAATGTGAGGGCAGACTCCCCTTCAGTCAAAGAAACTCCCCACAAGTGGCTCTGTGCATGTTTGAGAGAAATTTCACACTGTAGACAAACATCAGTCACTTTGTGATGAACAACTAAAGGAATAGTTTGACATTTTGGTAAATTAGCTTATTTGCTTTCTTGCCAAGAGTTAGATGAAAAGGTCAGTATCACTCTCATGTCGGTACAGTAAATATGAAGCAACAGTCGGGAGATATAGCTTAGCATAAAGCTTAGCTTAGCATAAAGACCAGAAGGTAAAAATCCACCTACCAGCACCTCTAAAGCTCACTAATTACTGTACATTATATGTCATGTTTAATGTGAATTGGGTCATCACTCCTGCAAGTCAGAGGAAATTTGGATAAAGGTGAACCTTTCTCAACTTCTCCAGGTCACGCCGCTGGGAGACTTGAGAGTCTTGACTCTAATGTTTGACTTCGTATGTGAACGGGTAAGTCTTGGCAAGAAAGCAAATAAGTGTAGTTCTAAAATATAAACTATTTCTCTACGTTTTTTTCTCAATCTGGTATTATTTGGTGGATTTTAAAGTGTTTTCACCAAAAATCCTCCTTTATTTCCTAATGGTGTTTGTCATCTTCTGCAGCTTTTAGCAACAATGCAGCTCACAAAATAATTCTTGATGATATCAAACTCCTCAGACACCAGATGATTCTTATACACGAATTGAAACCAGTAACACCCCAAGGTTGGGTGTAGCATGCAGTGTGTGCATGTTTTATTGTATCAGGCAAATGTGTTTGCAGTTTTTCTCATTAAAAGGTTTTTGCCAGTCATGTAGCAGAGCAGCACAGTCTCAAGATGTCTAACACTTTTCCCCTCTAATTATCACAACATCAGAGTCACGCCTATCAGTCTAAGCTCTGTAATTTGGGTGAGAATAAAATGTGTATCAGTGCTTGAAGTGAGATTGCAAAGTTCATGACATTAGATACTTGTACAACACCAAGTTGAGTAACAGCAAAATAAACTGTCACTACAGGGATGTATGGACTGTGATAATGGGTCTGATATGTAATTTCTGAGCGATTCATATTCTTTACTTTTATTGGATCTGTTAAACACAGTGACACATTAATTTCACTTGGTGACATGTTCATTACTGTGTGAAACGCTCTCTTAAATGAAATATTGGTGCCACCAAATTACGCGCCCGTGCCACTAATGGGAAAATGTCAGCCGCGGCAGGAGCAAAAAATTGAGCTCTTTGGGGGTTTTGAGTTTAAACAACTCGATGCCTGGTTTAATTGCAGTGTGGTTTACTGCCAAACTATAAGATTACTGCTTTTAGAATTTGGAGAGCAGATATGACACAAAGCATACAGTATTTCAGTTCATGCCCATGTTTACTCACAAGCCATTAAACTAGACATGCTGCTGCTTGTCCTTTGTAGATGTTGGTTGATCTTGTGAAGTTGCTTCTTACGTTTTATGTCTGACACCAACTTTGACAGCATGACAAATCAAACTCTGACATGAACGTAATCAAAGGCTTTATTGCAGTCCTGTGCAGCATCTACAGTATATGGGCCACAGTGCTATTGTCAGCTGGGAAGAATACTTGTTTTTTATGTCAAGTTGTCGTCATGAAGGATGTCTCTCAAGTGACATATTTAATCAGATGCTTTCAAATCCATTTACAAATCAACAAACCCAAAAAAAAAGTCACAGTATTGATATATGTTTGCTTTATAAAACATACACAATCCAGGTCATGTTAAAACAGTAATTTCTTTTTGTTACCCTTACACACAGAGGCGTTTCTCTCGTGGCTGAAGGAGCATACAGTGGCAGAGGAGGACATTGTCATTAGTTCACTCCTCTGGGAAAGCCTTACAGGGAAAAAGAAGGCAGAAGGTCATCACATTGGCTCTATTTTTTTTTTTTTTTTTTTTTCACCATGGGAGTGTCACACAGAGCTGCCTCCCCCTGGGTCTCTGTTTCTCTGCTACTGTGCAGTCGTGGTGTGAATTATTGTCCTAGGTATAAATAGGTTGACAGTCTGGCAGGGCCAGGTGGTCTAATCTACCAGTTCAGTGTCCTGCTCCCTGCCTGGCAAGGTGGCGTGGCGGTTCTCTGTCGCCACATTAACATTGGCCTCAGTACCAACAGATAGGCTAGTTCTTGTATATTGATGAAAAGGTGGCGTCAGAGACACTTTTTTTAAATCTCTTATACACAAGAGACACCTTATCTTTCATTAATTGGAAGGCATAATATCGAATGTATTACAATGTGGCTGAAAATTAACATCATTTGTATTTCACCTAGGTCTTGACATTTTGTGGAAGTACAGCTATTTTGATTATATAAATATATTAATTGAATAAACGTTTAAGTCATTTTTCAAGCAAAAATTGAAAACATTTAACTGTTTAATCTTCTGCTTTTCCTTGTCTTAGCATTATAGTAAACTGAAAATATTTGGGTTTTGGACGTTTGGTCAGACAAAACGAGACATTTGACGAGGTCACCAAACAATCCATTATTTGAGAAAATATTTGGCACACTAAGCGATTATGACCGTAATCATCAGTTGCAGCCCAACTAAAAAAAACTAATTCCATGATTAGGTCTGCTCTTGTTTCTTAAGACCATGTTTGTCTTGATTGCCTTTTTCACAACAGACAAATTCTGCTTGTTATTCATGTCAAATAAGTTGAAAAGTAGAATTTTAGCAGTTTTCTCCCAGTATTAAATGTTTATTGTGCTGTTGTAAATTATTTTTAAGGAGAGAAACTGTTAGTGCATTCAATTATGCTTCCTTGTATCCAATCTCTTGCCACCTGGAAACAGTGTGGCTGCTGAATATTCAGCATAACAAGGTTTTCCCCCTGGTGACAGTTTTGGAGCAGCAGCAACAACAACCATCATTACTGTGTGGTTACTACAACCTGTCTGCCACAGTTTTCCATTTTTTGGATTTTTTTCTTCATGGTGTACAGTAATCATTACATGCAATGTTTTCAAGCTTGACTTCCTCTTTGCAGTTTTTATGGAGTTTTCGTTAGCATTTTTTTCTAACTCAGCAATGTCTTTTGTTCAGCTTCTGGTTTAAACATGCTGACTTGCTTGGCATGTACAGAGCTGTGGATTGAGCTAAATGCTATAGAAGACATTTCTTGTTATCTGTGTTTTGGTGAGAAATACTTTGTGGTTTTTGGTGGCCATCCCAGCCCAACTTTTCCTCCTCATTCTGCCTTGTCTTTATGTTGTCTGTGCCCATCTCCCCTGTCATCACTTTCCCCCATCTTCAGTCGTTTCCCATCAGAGGTGCCAACATGTCACCAGCAGCGCTAAAGTCTAATGGCTATAGGGACATTTTCTCTGACACCTGCAGCAAACATGAATCCTGCTGGGCTGCTGGGAGAACAGAGGGAGGTTTATCTGGGATGGCAGGCCTTTCCTCCATCACCATGCCAATAGAGACGGCAGCACAGAGCCCGGCACGTCACAGCCAGATAAGGCCCCCAGACAAAGAAGCACTGCAGCTAGACCCCACTCACTACAATGGAGGGGAGAAAACAAGATATGTGACTAATAACCCTTGACAGTTTGCTCCAGTTAAATACTTTTCTTTTAGCCTCTGAGTTAGTAGTGTTGCTAGTATAAGTTACAGGTGTTAAAGGTGTTAAAGTTCCTCAAAGAATCCAGCTTGTGGGAAATGTTTCAGTTTTAGCTACATTGTGGGTACTTTTGAGCTGGACCTCATTTCCAAGGACCAGCAGACCGGACATACATTGACCAGAACATCGTAATCTTGTGATTAAGCATTTGTAGGAAATGACTGAGCTTACAGTGCTCTGTCAGGCATCAAGGTCAAAAAGGCTGTGCACATTATCACCACATATTAACTGCCTGATTAGCATTTTTTCACACAGGTGTTTAACTCTGATTAATGGTCACATTATTGTGTGTATGTAACATGGCTGCAGATCATGCTTCCTAATAAGAGTGTAGTTCATAGTTTTTCATGTTTCATGTTTCTTTTTTTTTTCTCTGCAGACAGTGTTTTCCAACAGTAGATCAGTGGGTTAAGCCACCTAAAGGAAGAACTTCATGTGTAACTGGTTTCTTAAGCTAAATTTACAGTTCTGTTTTAATGGTTACATTGGCTACAGGGAACTGTCATTGGCTGCTTGTGTTTTCCCCTGCAAGTTTCTGCTGCCGATAGAGAGTGTTGAGAGTGAAGACAATGTGAAGCAAGTTGAAGAAAGACTCGGCAGCTTTCTAAATTTCAGTGACGCGAATATATCAAAGCCATCTCGACTGCAATCCTTCTCCTCAACGTGATCGTTGCTCTCTGTCACAGTGAAGGAAATGGTCTAGATACAGATTGATCGGAATAGTCTCATTTAGTAATGAGAGAAGGTGAACCTTCCCACTGTCGCTCAGTATCATGAAATGAATGAAAGTTTGTAAATACTGTGGAGAAAGTTATTAAAGCACGATACGGCCTGATCATGTACAATACATCCGTCTAGTGTTGCGGACGGTGGTAATATCAATGGCTGAAATCCGACGCTGAACTATAAATCAAAACCTACGCCGTGGATATCTTCAGTGGGACTCCAGTTACTGGTTCGCTCAAGTACGAATGTTTGAGAGTCACATTTTATTTATGCTGTTTTAGAGTCATTTCCTCTGTCAAGAAAAATATGTTAAGGCAGTCTGATACTGCACTGTGAGGCATTTAAAATCTTGAGGATGAACCACTACACACTTGATATAAAAATAGGGAATGCCTTTGTGTGTTTTCTGTGGGCTGACTAAAGATGGTGCGCAGGCTAAATAATATTCAAGTGTTCAATGCATGTTGACACTTGAAAAGATTGTAGCCCATTATGGACAAAAAATAATTGAATCACTTTCTACTCCCAGTAGTACTGACTGATTGCATACCAGCAATAATGTTTATAATTTTTTGTTCTTTTTTCCACATTTGCAAGGTCCTTAAATTAGCCTTCAGAGATCTTTTTTCTGCAGTGTCCTTAGGCTTCATTGTATGTACTGCATGTGCACAGCACCTTCACAAGGCCTTGTGGGATATAGCCACAGCCAGTGCTCTGTACTTGGAAATCAGCTCTTTGTTTGGCTAACCATGGCAGGCAAACTTGGATCACAGAGAGCCATAAGATGCCCGGGCCACCCAGTCTGTCACCATGAATATAAAGAGTGGATTTATCTCCTAACACTCGGATATGACCAGGAATGATGCAGGTTAGGGTAAGGTCTGCATCCTTTTAGTCCTTTTTCACATTTTTATACAAAAATCCCTGCAGTTTTTCACTACAGAGCTTGTTCTTATGGACTGCAGGTAATGGTTACCAATTTATGTATTTGGCCATGAGCAAAAGATGTTTATATATGCAGACTGTTTTCTGGACTGGGTTAAACTTTCCTGAATAATGCAAGCCTTGTATTAAGTCCATACTCTGAGATAGTGAATCAGTAATCCATTATAGGAAGTTATTGTATTACACAGTGGTTTAATATTGGTCTATTACTTCGCCAATGCCTAAGCATGAAAAGAGCAAGCGATTCACTCAGATTCCTTCAAGGAAAGTCATTTGGCATAGGTCACCATGTGACCAAAATCTTTGATAAAAGCAAAAAGAGAAAATGGAGTGTTTGTGCTTGTCTGGCAAGAAATTAACTTTGTCACAGTGGCCCTAGACAATAGCAGGCAGGAACTGCTGAGCCTGATGTTGCACTCTGGGAACAGTAAAGTCATTTCGCTCCAGCAGACCACTTAATAGCTTTGGCTGATGCAGAGTTTGGAAATCCATCAGTCAATTGGGCCAGACTGAGACGAGCAGTCTTCTGAGTGCCAGTATGCTTAGTATATGAGGAAACAGGTAGCAGGACAATAGAGCTACTCTCATTATGAGCTGGAGTCATATAGATACATCTAATTGCTTTTTCAAACTACAAGATATCGACCAATAATGGTTTGATCCGGCATCACGAACCAGAGCATTAGGAATGACAATAGATTGCTTAATTCTGTGTAGTGTGCCATGGTAAAAGACAACCTAAAAGACAACCAGTGAAGCGTCTTGGTCACCACACAGAGGTGTGACATTAGTATTTTAGTCTGTTTTTATTTAGTGTGACAGCTTTAGTCACAGGTTCGATTGCATCCAAGATGAGTTCAGTGAATTTATGACCATTTAGAGCGCTGTATACTGATGTTACTTTGTTTTTAGCAGTTGGTTTGCATGTTTGAGTTGTGTGCCGCTACATTAGAAAGTAATACAATTACGTTCAGGTCTCTTTGGAAGATAGCAAGCCTTGTCTGAACTGTCTCGATCTTCCCAATCTGTCCAAGGTTCTGGTTCCAGAGTCTGTACTATCAGAGACCAGAAAAATGACAGCATCGGCCAAGTTTCCTGACACGCAACCTGTTGTGCTTGTTTGTATGATTATCCTCTCCAGCAGAGCAGCAATGCTTGTGCATTCAAACTGCTTACAGTACAGTGACTTGCTTCTACATTCACATCTGAGTGTTGTTGTTGTTTTTTTGATCAGTACGCCATTATTTTCCTTTAATAACTTTAACCTTAAACGTAAGGGGAACTCCACTGATTTTACACAACAAAGTCTGTTTAAAGGTCTTGGGGAGTACTACTGCATATGTTAAAAAAAAGTTGCATAAAGCCTTTTGTGGCTCCAGAGGGAGAAAATTGAAAATTGATAAATTGCCTCAAGTGATGTCACTTGAGTCAGCATCGGTTGGAGCTGAAGAGTACAAGTTTGAAAATGAAAAACACATGGAGGTGTGGAGTTAGAAAGAAGTGCGCTTACCAGACCTCTCTAGCCTGCTCCTCATCTCTGCTTGAGGCTAGCAGCTCGAGGATACCTTTGCCACTACTAGCATAACACACCAGAATCTCTGACTGAACTGACTTAGGTCAAGTTGCATTGTGGGAAATGTAGGCGCCACAGTTTGACAGGGAATAACAAGAAGAATAGGTAGAACTAAAAATACAATATCTTCCGTTCTACTGCATCGATTATGATCCTTTTTTATTAAAACTGTCCATTGTGAGTCTGACAGTGTTAAAGGAGTGCAATGCTAAATCCGTGGAGTACTCTTTTTAAAGCAGCTTTGTGTGTCTGTATCCTACTGACCTGGACACAAGTTTAATAATAAACTGCCAGTTTCAAAAGCTTTAATCCACATGCCATATTCCTATGAAGTAGTGCCCAGCGAGGAAACCTTTCTGAATAAATCTTTACTGTGGGCACATGTGGTACCTCAGCTCTGAATATGAGCCTCAATAAATTATTGTATGAGAACATTTTTGGTGAAACAAGTTTAACCACATGTAAAAATTAAAAAATTAGAATGAATTAAAAAATTCCAGCCTCATACGTATGAAATTCCCTCCATCTTGTCATCATGTGGGAGGAGGGTAGACAACCTGTCCCATTGTGTCAGTCTGTAAGGATTGCTTGTCAGTCTACCAGGCTCCCAGCGAACCCCAGTCTCAGCACTCTGATCTGACTGGTTAGGATTGCAGACACATTGCCACCAATGAAGTAAATTACCTTAGGTAGCTCAATCAGCCGTGGTGATGGTGCTGGGCAATATGAGGGAATTGGTATTCACTGTGTCCCACAGTTAATTATTTATACTTTGCTTCAAGGTACGGCTGGTGGAGAGTGGAATGACTGCAGCAGAGAAAATGGTTAAGAAGAAGACTCAACTTTTGTTGTCATAGCAGCAGCTTTAAACAGCTCATCCAACAATGTGGTGGCATCGTTGTGTCGTTTCTGTTATCATTTATCCTCGGTGTGACTGATCTCATCAGAATTCAGGTGTTAAACTACATTCTAATTGTGAGAATGCATTACAGAGGTTAAGAAAGTAGAATCTGAAATATCTTTATGTAAGCAGAAATATTGAGGGCTAAGCATGAAAGATTCAATAGATGCAATATTTCTGGAGTCTACTGGAATAACTGGAACCCTTTTTTATTTCTTAAGACTTGAAGCTATCCATATGTGTTGCAAATGTTACACCTGCTTGTTAAGTACTGATGTAAATTGAGGGCTAAAATCTGTGTTGCTTGCTCATTTTTTTTAATAACTTGGTATTGTTGTTGAACCTAGCCACAGCTTTACTGCAGTAAATTCAGATATTCTTTCACAATTAGTGTGTGAATTCTAGTGTTGAAACAGTTAATCAATTTGTCAATCAACAAAGAAAAGTATTGTCAATTTTAATAATTCAGTAATAACTGAATTAATAATGACAGTATTTAACTGTCAGTTAACAAGAAGAAAATGTCAAATATTTGCTGGTTCAAGTTTCTAAAATGTTTTATTTGCTGCTTTGTCTTTGACGATATGACCTTGGGCCTTGCAAACTTGTGATGGGTGTTTTTCACTATATTGTGACATTTTGTGGACTAAATGATCAATTGATTAATTGAAAAAATGATCGGCAGATTAATCGATAATGTAAATAATTGTAAATTGTAGCCACAGTGAACTTCATGTAATGGCACGCAGCCTTCTTGAAAAAGCCGCCCAGTTTATCCTGCATCCTAAAAACGTATCCATGTCTAGGTTTAATTGTGTCAGTATGCTGCACAGTTTCTCTTTACTTATAAGCAGCTCATACCTCTTATCAGAGGCGGCTTCGGTGTTGAGACAAGGTAATTAGCTGTTAAGAGAGGAGCCTGCATTGAGGAGCAGTACAGACTCATCTGCTTTTCAATCAAAGGTGGTGCACTCTGGTCGGGGGGGGCTGGAGAGAACACAATGCACCAGCTGATTGAGGATGCCTCCTCATATCTTACACTGGGAGAACAGATAGTATTGTTTCATTATTACTATGAGTGACAGCCACATTTGTATTCTTTTTAATTGTGGATCCTTGCAACATAAAATACATATACTTAAGCACCAATCAACAACAAAGTAATTGGAATGTTCTTTCATCTCTGTATTTCTCTCTTTATTTTTTATACAGAGTATGAAAATATGGAAACAGTGCACACGCAGTCTGTGTGCCGGCACAGACAGAAACAGAATCTGTTAAAGTGAGACAGCTGCACACTCAGCTTTAATTGCATGACAAGCAATTTAGGACAGGATTATACCTATTTTAGCTTACTTTAATGTTAATTCTGCAAAGTATAACAGCTAACAGAAGGAGAAAATTGTAGAAAAGTGTAGTACCTTTTTGTGTTTTGTACAGTGCAGAATGAATTCTACTGCCTGATTCACAGCATCACACACACACACACACACACACACACACACACACACACACACACACACACACAGTATTTGTTGTAATAGAAGGCAACACCGTCCTCAAGGCAAAGAGTGTCTTGGTTGCCTAAAACCATTTCAGTCATGGCCATCCTCGCTACAAAGAGTGCCAGCTTGTTTGGATTTAATCAAAGGTTTCCAGGTTCCGAAATCCTTTAACAACTCAATTTCCTATCATCACTGGGAAGGCATTGTCTGTAATCCGACTATCTGGAATGTGATTCTCTTCAGATGAGCTATCATTTGATTTTCTTTGCAGACTTCCCTTCATGAGTATTTTCCTACTTTCCTACTATATGAGTTTAATATTTTAGTCCCCATTTTGCAAGTCTAACTTAGACATCGGAGTTAAAGACGAAGGTGTCTGTCTGTTGTAGCAGTATTTCCTGGCTCCTTCCCCCTCTATACATATGCTTTAGCCTGCCCTCCTACCTTTCTTCCCTAACTGAGCCCCATCTACCCCTTTTGGTTGACTCAACACCTCTGCTCTTTTCCAGCACATACATATTCACCCAGTTGCACATATTCAAACTAGCAATGTCCCAGGCATTTTAATAAAGACTATTGTGCAGTTAAAGGCCAGGATTTTAAGGAGTTTTAAAGATATAAAAGCCTTGACTTTTACAGGATGGAGATAATTACAGAGACCTGCAAAACAACACAGCATTGTTCCTCTTTATTGCCATGTCTAGTAGTCAGTAATTTACTCTTAATATTCTCATCAAGTTCCCTCTTTGTCATACTTTGCCTAATTAACATAATAAACTAATGGTACGCACTTGAGATTTTTTTATTTTAGTTTTAAGAGGGAATCTAATCCACATAATAATACTTCAGCCACATAAACACTTGTCTCTTCCTCTCCAGCTGATATTAAATCCTGTTT
This sequence comes from Macquaria australasica, assembly GCA_005408345.1. Lineage (NCBI taxonomy): Eukaryota > Metazoa > Chordata > Actinopteri > Centrarchiformes > Percichthyidae > Macquaria > Macquaria australasica. The sequence goes on along the minus strand of SEMN01000036.1, from coordinate 1,137,404 downwards.
ATTTTTGTTGTTGTTTTTTTTTTTTTTGGCACCACCAAATGATATCCTGCCTGGAGCTCACTGTGTCTGTGAGCGAGAGGGAGAAAATGATTTCCCCCACCTCCTCATTGGCCATGAATGCAAAGACAGCACGTGTCCACGGCTGTTAAACAACACACACTGGCTCCCTGCCCACTCGTAAATTACTGAGTGAAAGCCTTTCCCAAGACTGCCTTTAGTGGAACAGTTCAGTCAGTAAGGTTGTTTCCCATAACCAGCACTGTCAGTTGTCAGTTTACAGAGTTTTGTGGCTCAGACACCAGAACTGTGTTTACAAATTATGAAAAGCAGCTTGGCTAGGTTCATTAGTTTCTTTATTACCTGTATTTTGTTACATGTTGAATGGTTTTCTTCACCAAACTCTTGTCTCTAGATATCAGGATACTAATGGTTCAGTGTTGTTACAGAATATAGTATTTAGAGCTGCAGCGATTTGTCGATTAGTCGATCGACGAGAATATAATCAGCAACTATTGTGATAATCGTTTAAGTAATTTTTTAAGCATAAATGCATTTTGATGGTTCTAGTTTCTCATGTGAGTTTGCTGCTTTTCCATGTCTCACATTATATTATATTTATTCTCTTTGAATTTTGGACCGTTGGTGGGATAAAACAAAGACATTTGACGACATCACATTGGACTCTGGTGAAGTGTGGTTGGCATTTTTCACTGTGTTTTATAGATCACATGATTAATCGAGAAAATCATTAGTTGCAGCCCTGATGGTATTTTGTTGCATGCTTAAATGAAAACTACTTGAGGATAACAAATACTCATCTATTTTATTCATCAAGGGTTTCAGATTGGCTTCACTAGTTTGTGTGAAGTATGTTCACTTTGCACTAGCGCTAGGCCTGTTCATAAACCTAAGATGCAATTTCATTTGTTATTTGAGGATGCACACATTTTGTTGCTTTCCTCACACTTAAAGGCTTGTTTCCTGTCTTGGGGTGATAGAAAATAGTACTGTGTTGGTCCTCTGGCTATCTCTGTTAACATTGTGGAAAATTGTTTTCCAGCTCAACATCAGAGTTTTCAGCCTGAGCCATGTCTAAACGATGAGGTTGATGCACCCCATTTGTAACCTGTTTCTTTCTCTTTGATCATTGTTTGGTGGAGAACAAGTAGATGGAGTAGATACGTCTGTTCTCTCTGTCCTCTAGTCGCCCTCTGGCTGTCGTTCACTTCCAAAGTATTGTAAATCTTTTTACCATTTAAACCTTTTTTGCTCAATATATGTGCAAAGTTATATCTATAGTGTAATGTCAACAGGACTACACAAGCAACTCGTCAGTTGGTAGAAATGCTATACGGATGATTTATAGCACACATTCTTTTGCATAATTTTTAACACTCACGGCTGAATGGAGTGAATGTCACTAGTTTTTAAAATTGTTTATATAAACTGTTTCTGGATCGGTTCACTATCTGAATGAAATGATTTATGACAAAAAATCTCTACGACCATTACTTCAAGAAATGCACCCACTGGGTAAAGATGACTGCTTTAGTGTTTCTCTGTATTTGTTTTTCAAATGTATTTATAAATGTTTTTACATTGCGTTTGCATATATTGCAGCATAGTGGTGCCACCGTCGCTCTAACATGTTGTTTCCCTGTGTGTAGGAAAGCTTGACAGACTGTCATCTCTTCAACATATCAGCGGGGGCTCATTAACAAACAAATGCTGTACCACATGATTGCATGTTTGTAATGGCGTGGGAACAGTTGTGGCTATATTTGTAGTATATATGATACATGTTTTGTGTGTGTGTGTATTTATTCAGTTTTAATTGTACTCTTGACATCATTGAAAATGAGGGCATGTCCTCAGTGATTCCTCGAGATTTGAATAACAGATGAATGAATGAAAATTGTATACAGTTAACAATATGAATTATATTGATTGTAGACATAGACATACACACAGATTTGCAAATTGTGATTGTAGGAAGGCTGACACAAATAAGCACATCACTCCAACAATGACAATGCTCCAGTGAAGCGTATTCATTCCCACAAGCCACATGTGACGTCTGACAACGGCAAAGGTTTTCCTTGTCGTTACTCACATGTGCATCCAACCAACTGTATAAAACCATAATACTCACTGAGAATCTATCGTTGACTAATGACTGTAGAAAAATATTGAACATACATGTCAGGAAAATGGCATCTAGAAAAATATTTTTTAAGGGGTTTTTATCAGATTGTTGCTTAAAAATATGGTTGATGGTAGATGCCCGGAGTGAACAAGACTTTCTCATAAGAAAGAAAATACTGATTTTTTAAATTTTTCTTCACCTGACATCAACAACGCAGACTAGAATCCATTTGTTGGTAAAAATGTTACTTGTAGGCAGTGCTGGTTGGTGCAGTAAAAATGCAAGAAAAGCTGTGTAAGATTTGAATGATGTTTTCCAACTCTAACCCTAACCCTAGGCCAAAGTAGCAAACACTGATTATCATAAAACACAAACACGTGTGAGTAGATGCACATTTTGAATGCATTTCTGTGTGTATTTGTGTAAACAAAGGACTTAGTAGTAGTCAGGTTGTGTTTATTTTTACCCTACTTGATGTTGTGGACATATTTTTATGATTTCCAGACAAATGTAAAAACCTCCAAGGCCTCTTTTTGTTGCCCCTGTGTGGGAGATGAGGTACTTCATCATAGAGATAAGCATGCAGGCTGAGGGACAGCTACAGGAAAGAAAAGGTACACGAGAGCTGCTTGTGAAGTACCGATCAGTTCTTGTGAAGTTTGTATGATTAATCCAGCGCTGCAAATTGTTGCAGAGGGCGATTTGGTTTGTGCCTTCCCAGGCTGCTGTTTCCCTGCTGTGGAGACAAAAGATGAATGGACCTATCGGGGCTAAGGGGTATCTCCCTTCTCCATCACTATAGGGGCCGGTTGACTCTGATAATCCTCTCTTCACTGAGGGGATCCTCTAATCCCTGCTTGACACAGGTGTCTGGCCTCGTGCATTTGTCAAGATGACTAATGTGTTGAACTGTGTGTGAGAATATGTATGTGAAAATATGTATGAAAATACATAGATACTTACACAAGGCTAAACACAGAACATTGTCTGAATGAATATCTGTAGGAGGGGATGCACAAGAAATATCTAAAGGCATTCTGAAGCAGTAAAACTGACATTGTTGCCCATTTGCTCTATTGATTTGCCCATTAAACATGAGCAGTCATCAATAACAATCGTGCATACAATGCCGCTGGGATGTTTTTTTGACCACTAAGAAATTAGACCAAACAATCAAACCTTATATCATTTTAAGCAACTTGTGCTGTACTAGCTATCTGGCTGATATCTTGTGCCTTGTTCCTCATTTTGACAAACAATTCAAGTTGCATTTCTGCTATCAAGAAAATTTTTTTTTCATTTTAATAACGTCCATAGTCCCAGCGAGTGTGTCTGCATAAAACTCTGTCTAAAACACTGTCTCGCCAGCTTTTGTGCTTTCTCTGAAGCTTGCATATTGGTAAGCGTGCTGGATCTGAATCACAATTTCAGAGACTGATTTCAGAGGGCAGTGTGAAACTTCTCTCCTCCCAGCTTCTTTGCTTCATTCATAATCATTAGTGTACACATTTCCTCAAGTTAGCAACTCGAGCTTTTTCCTAACGATAGAAAAGTACTGTAGAGCCAAGTGTGTGGAAATGAAAGATGCTGGTAATAACAAATATGATGGGGAATGTGGGTGCTTTAAGAGTGATGAATGCCATTTGTTGTTGTGCCCACAAAGGACTTAAAAAGCTGGAATTTCTTTGCATCCTCCCCATTATTTTATCCTCTCAAATTACAATAACATTCATTATTCTTCTGATGTTTAGGCCAGTGTCATTCTGCTGGTGAATAAGTAGCCTATTTTTCTGTCCTCACAGCAGGAGTGTTGGCATTTTCTCATTGGCCTCATTTTGCTTTGTGGTTGCCGTTACTGTGGCGAATGGTCTTTTTCTGGCCCTCAGTGTAACACCACCTATAGGTCCAAATACCTGTCAGTCCAAGGCCAGAACATACTTTTATCAGTCATTCTGGCCTTCTGTTTACAAGTAAATTAATATACAGTAATGTCTACAGACAATACAGTAACAATACAGTAGGTCTGATTATTTTTGCATTTGCCTGGCTGCCATACATCATCTGATCTTTTAGTTTAGCTAACACAATACTGTAGGCTTCTGGGTCTTTTAAGTCTGATTTAAGCTGAGGTATTTGTACTAAGTTGTGGTTTTTGTTTTTTTTGGTTAAGAACTAGCACTCTTATTTGTTTAATTAGTAACGTTGTATTGCAAATCATGGGTCAGTGCTCTCTTAGTTGATTTTTATAAATATGTCCTAACAAGCCATTATGTGGGAAAGAGGGGCTGCAGACCATTATGTGTTGAAAAGGGGTTCAGATGTGTAAGTGTGAAGTCCCTTTTGAAAATAATCATGCTTCGAGAGCCCGTATCTGAACACAAGTCAGTGTTTTAATCATGTTTCTGTTTTTCCCATTCCCCAAGCATTTTTTTTATTCCACACTGCATTGTTTTCTATATTGAAACCATGTGGAAAAAAGGAAACAATTGTGCATTCACTCATAAACATCCCCTCACTATATCCTGTGTTCCCGGGGTTAATCTAATGTTATCAGATTGTCTCTGCTGAAGCATATTAGGAGGTCATTGGAGGTCAGCAGTGGTAAGGACACCTTAGTGATGAATTTGACTATACTACAGACAAATACAGGTATAAAAGAATCAACATTATAGCCCGTAGACACTTGGGACCAACTTTGGTCTTTGGCAACACTACTTCTGTCTTCTGTCTTCAGACTTCTGATGTCTGTATCCACCACAACAGACACAGTATCTGTAATAAACAGTTTTGTTGCTGTGTAGCAGCAGAACCCAGAGTTTCTCTTGCTCAGGGGGCCAAGAAGGTGGGGTGTCTTTGAACTTGAGTTTTGACAGACTTCAAACATGTTGCAGAAGTATGCCAATAGATGCTGATAGAGGTGCAAATTGTTGAGTTAATCACTGTGACTGATTTTTCAAATTTGCTGATAAAAAATTGATAAATAGTGTCACGACACAGGTAGTACTGGTAAAATTATCTGTTGTTTTGCAGGTTTAATTACCACTAAGCTTTTCAGCTGTACCAGCTACTAACAGGCCACAATACACATGAATGGATGCAGGCCTTACCTGAACCCTGCTGAGCTTAACTCGACTCGCTTTATATGGTTGTTCCACTTTTCCCTTCTGACTGGGTGGTTGGAGCCGCGCCATGTGTCTTCTCCCCGTGTCGCCAACCATGCACTGAGCTCGTCGTTGGTTTCAGTTCAGACGCAGACAGAAACTATGCCAAAATACTCGAGGGATCATGGTAATCATTCATTGGCCATCACAGACTCAACTAAAAGTTGCTCCTTGCTGTCATCTGCAGGACGCCACTCTCACGCATCCATATCTCTACTCTCGCACTCTGCCCACATATTAGGTAAAACCCGCCCTCTTGAAACCTGGCAACCAATCAAAAACGAGAACTGACAAATTATGACTGTGACAATAGATAAGCCCAAACAAGATAAAAAGATGTTTAAGGGTGTTTAACCTTTTGTCGTCTCATTTAAATGAGCTGAGACATTTCGTTTGATTGATTTATTTGACTTTTTACTTTTAACTTAACTGGACCCACACTGCCAACTATATGGAAGGAGCAAGCTGCAGTATAACTGTTACAAGAACATGTATGAATGTTCAGCCATGCCTCTTATGAATTATGTTAATATACTTTACTACTACTTTGCATAAGTACTTTTTGGAGGAAATACAACCCAGATTGTGTTTTGATCAGCATAGTGGCAGAATGTTTCTGTTGAATGTATCTGAAAAATGTTCACTCCCAGATCAAAATGTTCAGAAATGTTCTCAAATAAATGATTGCCAGATAACGTTGAATATCTTGGTCATCAATTCAAAAATGATTGACTGATAGAGATATATAACAGCAGTGTTGAAAATCACATGGTCACGGTAACGTGTTAGTTTGTACAGTACACGTCCTCAACTGATGTCGAGGTCTGGCTGTTCAGGCACTGTGAGCTGCTCATCTGTTTTGTGGGTTTTAAAAGAGCAGTTTGCAGAGATGTACATGCATAGTAGCTTGCAAAGATGCCATGAAGATGTTATTGTGTGCTTGTCATGTGTCAGCATAAATGTACCTACATGTCAGGCAGTGATATGAGATAGAAATCTTATCACTGCTATCGCTCCTATTAAAGTTGTGACATGAGATATGATGGTTGATGCGTTCTGCTTTATGTGACATGCACAGTATTTTTATGGGCATGTATTGGGCTGCGATTATTTTCATTGTCCGAGTCCATATAGTTTCAGAAAATGTTGGAAAATGCCCCTCACCATTTCCCAGAGCCCAAGGTGACGTGTTCAAGTTGCTCATTTGTCCAAACAGCAGTCCAAAACCCCAAAATATTAAATTTACAATGATACATACCATAGAAATCCTCATATTTGAGAAGCTGAAACCAGAAAATGTTTGGCATTTTTCCTTGATAAATGACTTGAATAATGATGACAATTGCTGTTGATTCATTTTTGTCAATTTGTCAACTAATTGTGTCAGCCCTATTGTATCATATATAATTCATTTAAAGTATTGATTCCAAAAAAGTCGACTAAAAAGCACACTTAGTCAAGTTCCTAAACTAAAGGTAAAATCCCAAGAATGCAGAATAAATGTCTTGTGCATTCTTTCAAAAGAAGTTCAGGGGCTGCTGTCAGCAGAGAGGAGTGAGGTTTGGGGATCACTGTGACCTTCTCAGTGGCCTGAGAGTGTGTTGGCATGGCATGACTGATGCAGATTATCATAGCTGGAGAAAGCCAATTACTCTGGTCATCGCAGCACCCTCAGGGCCCCTCTCGATGGAATGAAATGCATTACAGAATTCTCTGTGCATCCTTCTGGCAGCGTTTTGTATTTCTTCTATGCTGATCCTCCCAGTTTGAGTGTTAATAGCGCAGTCAATGGGACCCTCCCGCGCCTCAGAGCCCTCTCTGGCTCCGATGAGCTTCTGCTCCACAAAGCAGGGAGGTCGTGCCTCTTGGAGAAGCGGATGAATTACATTCTCCTCTGTTTGTCTTCTCTCTCTATTCAAGACAAAGCTGTTTTATTTTGGCCCTTCTTAACCGCTCTCAGTCAGTGTCCTTGAAAGACTACAAAATGAAAAAGTCGGGTGGCAGAGTGTGTAAGAGACTCTTCTGTAGCATTTTTATGAACAGAACAAACGACGACTGATCATACCTTTTGTTATCTTTTGTTTTGTTTTCCAAAACAGATGTGCTACAAGACCAGAGAAGCTGAGATCACTCACAATGTCGCAGCGTCTCTAGGATGTACAAAGGCTACAGATCAAGTCGCGTCGCAGGTAAGAGGCCAGAGTGTGTGTTAGTGCCAGTGTATACTCTGTATGCAAGTGTTTTGTTCCAGAGCACCAGAGGTGGTCATTCTAATAAATGCTGAGGTTTCACATCACAAAGATGCAGGTAAAATCTTTGCTTCACACATGAACAACATGGTCAGTGCACCTTCTAAAGGTCTTATTTTGTATCTATCTCAGAAGATCTTTGTCTTCTTACTTGCCTAAAGACTCTTTGAATTATTCTCCTTTTAATTGGGGCCCAAGCACAAACTCGTGTTCTATTGTATCTGAAGGAATTATTATTTTTTGTCCAATTCAATCGCACTTTTGAGGCCCTAAACATGCTCAAAAACTCATGACATTTTGCACATGCGTCACAAATGGCCAAAAGTTTTATATTTTATAGGTCTCGCACATGGGTGTGGCAAAATGGCTCAGTAGCGCCCCCTACAAATCTCTGAAAAATTAGCCCCCGCGGCACGTTTCACCTACATGCACCAAATTTGGTATGCATGTGTATCATGTCCAAAACTAATGACATTCCCATCATCATCAGCTGTGCTTCGTGTTTTGTGCTAATTAGCTAATTTTAGCACACTAATCTAAGATGGTGAACATGGTAGACATTACACCTGCTTAACATCAGTATGTTGGCATTGTCATTGTGAGCATGTTAGCATGCCCACATTATTATTTAGCTCAAATACTGCTGTGTACAGCCTCACAGAGGTGCTACCATGGCTGTAGACTCTTAGTCTTGTTATCATATCTCCAGATAGGCCTTTTTACTGCCACTGCATGTAACTAACATGCTATATGTGCACAATACTGAGAAAAGGGATAATAGTACTCATTAAATTAGCTTAACAATTAGCTGTTACATAATGATGTTCAGAGAAACTATAATACATGGGCTATTCAATATGCATAATATTAGGCATGGCATTACTATGTCTCTGCAAACTTGAAGTTATTGTATTTTCAAAAACAATGGGATCCTACAGTACATTGTCGAGAATAGAAATTGAACCGAGTAAGAAACTGACAGATTGCTTTAGAGAGAGGAAAGAAAGGGGGAATGAAAAGCGCCTTTCTTGTTGGGCTTTGGCCGATGAGTGTGTCCTTTCCCATTACTCTCACACAGTGCAATATGCAGGTCAGTCAGGTGATAATGAATGCTCTGTCTGATACTTGGCCTTTCTTCCTTCCTCCTCCTTGTCTGGTCTGCTCTCTCTGTTGTATTCTCTTTCTTTCTTCACCCTTACAAGCTGCAGAGTTTTGCACAGTATCTAGTATATTTGCCTTTAGTGGGTTTAATTATCCAGCAATCTCCTCTCCCCATGTTCACTAGTGTTGGGCAGTTTAAAGGTGGGAGACCATGAAGATGTCAAGTTTTTCTCTCTTTCTTCATTAATTAAACACTGACTTAAGGCCATAGTCTATTCACTGTGGAGCCTAATTTTGTTTTGGTTTTTATGAACAAAAAGAAAAGACACCTTTGTTGATAGATCATTTGCTTTAGTCTCCCTAGTGCACACAGGATTGGATGAACTAATCAAATTCTGTGCACACCAACCCCCACTGCATGACCGTCTGCAGCAGGAAGGGATGTAATAATGCATTCAGCCAACATTTGGCTAAAATACGAGGTACTGGTTTCAAGGTTTGATAGGGTGACATCTATAGTAAAGCATGAAATCAATTATGACTAAAAGGAAACCTCCATTTTATATTTTGGGGAAAACAAAATAAATAAAACTAAATACTAAATACCTGTAAGTTGTCTTGTAGTTTTCAACCAGTAGCACACTGATGATTACTTGTTTTTTGTTGTTTTAGGGAGTGATGAAGTTAAAAAGCATCCTGGAAGGTATGTTATAATACAAGCAACAATTACAACAACATGGAAAGGGTTGGACGCTAGTGATGTTTGTTCAAAGATTCTACTAATGTTAAGAATGAAACATTTTGCTATATGTATCATCCAATAACTGATGACAGTCCATTAAAACTAGATAATAGTCTCTGTCATGTTAAGAGATGTACAGTAGCAGTATGTACAAGGAGTATTTTAACAAAATATGATTGAAGTACTACTTGACAGGAGAGAATTAAAGCTTTTATCCATAAAAACATGAACGCAAGTTTAAACAAAATGCTGCCTCCAGTATCGGAAACTCGTGGTGAAGCAATGTTTTGTGCAAAAATAGTTATTTTCCATTATTTGGGGATTTGCACATGACTGTGTTACAAATGGGGCCATAGTTTGAAGGAGGTTTCTCTACTTCCCAAAATCAACAAAAATGTCTCTGCTGTCTTAAAGACAATATAATATTTCAAAGTGACTATTTTGGCATCTTCTTTGACCCACATTTACAGTCACTGTTCAGTTGAAATTCAAAATGACTACATATTTCACTCTTACAGTCATCAGAAGAGAGATGACCAATTCTATGACTAATACTTGGCAAGAAACTAAAACTTCAACCACTGCTTGTTGAGGAAAAAAAACCCCAAAACATTATTTGACATTTCCTAGTTTTCAAGCAAGGCTCTCCTCTTCAAGATGTACAGCTGTTTTTATATCTGGAGGAGAGGTCAGCATCTAATTTAGCAGATCAATGGATAGATATGTGGAAAAATAAATGGTCTGTTCTCATGGAACATGTGCAAGAATTATTTTTCAAACTCAGAGGGAATCAAATTTCCACTTTAAGCTCTCTAAAATCTCTTTACCTCACATTCTTTAACCTGACTTTTTTTGTAGACCTCTCGGTGGGAACTAGAGGTCTGGCTACAAGACATTACCTGCCTTTGTGTTAATGTTGACTTGGGCGCAGTGAAGTTTGGTGCCTGTGTAAGGTTGGTGGGACATTTGGTGCCAGGAATCACAATCAGCTTGCTGCACAACGCAGCTGCCACAGTGCCCACTTGCTCTCATAAACTGCTTTTGCTTGTATCAGAGGACTTGCAGCATTTTAATGCAATGTGGTAATGTAGAACAAACGCACACAATTTGTCATCACTCTCTTCTTGTGGCTATATTGATGGCAGTGCATGAGTGTTGTTTGAGTCAAGTGATTCTCTGGCTGTGAGTGATGGCGGGACAGCGAGTGCAGTTAACAACATTTTAACAGTTCAGGGGGGTTAACAGTTGTTTTGCACTCTGTTTGAGACCCATTTCCATTCTGAGGGGGTAAATTCTCTAGTTACAGGCCTGGCCTCCTTTTGGATTTAGCCTAATCCGGTTTCCAGAACAGATGCTGCTGTCACCAAGGCACCTACAGTACCTCCCTCCTCCCACATCATCATGAAAACTATGGCAAACATGGTTCTGCATCTCAAAACACGTCGGATCCAGTTACTTTTTATGGTGCCTTTTCACTCCTCCACAACTCATTGAAGCCATCCAAGTAGGAATACACCAGTACGTAAACTGGGACACCGTGAAGCTCACTTAATGAGGTGTGACTTAAGCTGGGGAGTCACCTCAACCTTTCCTGTCCAGATGATCATCTGCTAACCATCAGTCAGGGGGCAGGGGTGTGAGGTAAGGAGGGAAGAGGAGAAGAAGGGACAGGTAATTAGAATGGGAAGGATTAAGGAAGATAGAGGTCAAAGATAACCAGCAAGAACCCAAAAGACGAAGATGTTCCTGATCCTCAGGACACTTTTCAGTGCTGGCTGTCTTCCTCCATAGAGGGCAGTGGAGTTAATGACATTTTTCTCTCATGCCTGAGCTACAAACGCACCATTCATTGATCTCAAAATGGAAGACACCAAATACCACTGCAGTCACTTTAAACTGACAGGTTTTCCGCTGAGCAGAACCTTTTTAAATATCATTCTCTCTCTCTCTCTCTCTCTCTCTCTCTCTCTCTCTCTCTCTCTCTCTCTCTCTCTCTCTCTCTGTCTCTGAAGGCCTTGTGGAACAGCTACCTGAACCCTGCTGTTTGATTGGAAAGGGCATATTGATAGAGCATGGCGCACTCTTACCAAGTGAAAACAGGACTGTGTGATTTGGCAAATCTCTCGATGGAGCCAGATAAACAGTGCCATCATCTCAAAGGACAAAACAGTCATAAATGTTGTTTCTTGAAAAGGGAAATACTGACTGAAACAAATGCTAGTTAAGAAGAAGGCTATGCCTCTCAAAACCCTTGTTAAAATAAAGATGGTTGTCGAAGAGGCCCAGCTTCCATTTAATATGCAGTAATTGAATTTGAATAATTCATTATGAGAGATTTCCCTGTTAACTAAACAAATGTATTGAGCAGGAGATAAGATCTAACTGGGTCGACCGTTCTATACATTTCTGCTTTAATATATGAAACTGATATGGGCTCATGATTTATGGAACACGTGGCCTCTGAAGTCTTCTCACATGCTTTTTTAAAAGAAACGTAAGAAATAGTGAAATCTTTCAGCCAGAATTATTTATTCCGCCTCACATTTTAGTCAGGCAGTTTATTTGACTAAAGAGGGCTGTAATGTCACCAAGCACACACGTTCTCATACGAAACCATAAAAGCAAACGAAGGCTACTTTCATCTGCTGAGGCACAGAGTCAAATTAGTGTTTGATTTGAATGCTTTGCTACACTAAGCAGGCCACAGAAGGAACATCATTGTTAAAAAAATAAAATAAATCAAGACATCAGACAAACATCATTCCCTAGGGACACCGAAATTGAATGAGAGCATGCACTGGCTGTTACTCATTACTACTGGCTGACAGAGGTAATTGAATTCTGCCTAGAAAAATATCTGTTTATTTATGACAAGTCCTTTCTGGTGAAAACGTGGACAGTGAAAAAGCCAGCTATCAGTTGGTTGCTTTATTTATTTTTTTATATCCCTAAATGCAGATGATAAATAAGCAACTCCTGACTGATAATACTGTGTATGTGTCTGCTAATGTGCAACTGTCTCTTGACCAATATGTGTGTGTATGTATGTGTTTTTATTTTAACCAATCTACTTCACAAAGCATGTGAAGCAGTGAATACAGGCTTGTCCATCCAATATTTTTCAAAGGCTAGGCTGCAGTCCAAATGTTGGAGGAAGACAGGTCCTCATATTATTGTGTCATGTTTCTGAAGTCTTTCCAAGTATCCCCATTGTAACATAGCCTGAATAATAGATTTTAGGCTGCTGGGTTAGTTGCCTAAAAGCAGTTGGATTTTGCCTTGATTAGTCTTCAGGACAGTCTAAGTTTTATTTTGAAAGTGTGGGATTTATGGGTTAGGGTTAGGTTAAAAAGTTGAACTGAAACAATACGTCTACATATAATAAGAAATCAGTCAGAAAAGACAAAGATGCTCCTCTACAGTTGTTTTCGAGCTGCCTGTCTGGCAGTTTAGGTTCTTGTTCAATTGTACCTGCAGAGGGAAGTTGTCAGCTGGTATAATCTTTTAAGTCTACTTTTCATATTGGAAATGAATCTTAGTTCAGTCACTAAAGATAGATATATCCTAATCATCCTTCAACAATGGCTGACTGTAAACATGCAGTTTTTATTTCCAGGAAATAACGGTGCATATTGAGCTAAAACGTATTGAGTTTTCCGAAGAAGAAACCTGGTTTATTTCTCTAAATCAGTCAAAGCTGTTTAGAGAGTCACTGTAGATGTTTATTGACAATGGATAAAAGACACAGTATATTAAGTTCCTGTCATAACTGTATTTTGAATCTGTCCAACACCTTGTTTGTATGATAGTGTTCTGACTTCACAGTGGACTGGAAATTGAGAGCAATTTAGAGTTTAGGAAAAAGAGGCATGCACTCTGGCCTTTGGTAAATACTTTTATTTACCTTTAAAATGATTTTGTGATGGAAGTGAAAACAGACATATCGATGGGGCAGAGGAGAAAATATTTTATAAATGCGTGCAAGGCCTTTTGACCTGAACTACGCAACCTCAATTTTAGCTCGTATATATGTATGCGTTTGTGTGTTCGTGCATGTTTGAATGCAGACCTTGCCTTTGAAACCAAACAACCAAACTAAGGCAGTCTAATACAGCAGCCTTTTAATAAACCCTACAGTACTTTCATGAAGGTTATATTGTTATAGCATAGTTACAGTGTCTTTGTTGAAAGACAGGTGTACTTTAGGGTTGAGGTTCAAAGTTCATTCTTGACCTTGAAAACTTGGAAACCACCTGTTTTATGCACATTGTCAATAGAAAGACAGTATTGCAAAAAAACAAAATTCACTCTGGGCTGAGATGGAAAAGTTGGTGTATCGATAAAGCCAAAATACGTACAATGGAAACAGCCAATAAATCATGACGTACTGAAGCGACTAAAAATAACAGTCTAAAACATCAGATCTGTGTGGAGCACTGAGGAGACTGTGATGTTAGTCAAATGAATACATTTGTCATGGTCCACGAAGGACTCTTGTTTGGACTTTGTATTTTGGTCTTGTTTCCTGTCTTATGTTGAAATCCCTGTTCGTGTTTCCTTGTGTGCCTTGGTGTTTCCTGTCTTTGTTTTCCCTCCAGTTTGATTAGGTTCACCTGTGTCTTGTTCTCACCTGTTTCTGTTTCCCTCGTTAACTCCTTCCCTATATATACCGGTCCTCTCCCTGTGTTCTCTGTCGTGTCATTAATGTGGTTTATGTTGCTGTTGTTCTCGATGTTCTTGGTGATCTCTTCGTGTCGTGTTCCTGGTGTCTCCCGGTGTGTCAGTTCCTGTATTTTTTGTAAGTTTATTTTGTAGTTAAAAAAATCTTTGGACTCATTCAGCCTCCCTTCCTGTCTGCATTTGGGTCCTCTCCCTGCTGCCAATATGGCTCACCATAACAACATTAAACAAACATAAATGCCATATTTCCATCATGTTTTCTACTTTGTTTTCCACTGATTGAGGTTTGGCTGGTGCTCTCTTAATTACGTCATCTTGCTTTGTGGTGCTGTTGAATTGTATTGCATTATACTGAGAGGTGTTTCTAATATTTTGTCCATCACATTTATATGAATGAGGGTAGACTAAACATAAACACATCTCAGTGTTTAACTCTGGAATCAACACCTCAATTTTCAACAAAAACTGAACGTTATAATATTCATAAATGTAGAATTAATTGCAGGGCTGTTGTATTAGACTTGGATTAGTTGTACCCAGGTGTCTCCTAATAAATTGGTAACTAAACTATATATTCTGACCTATTCATACTCCTAATACAAGGAACAATTACTCAGAAAAAGTTTTCATTTTCTTCTAGGAAAAATTCTTAAAGCATCAAGTGATATGTTCCCAAAATGAGCACACTGCTTATATCAACTTTTTGACATGCTGTTACCATTAGAAGTTGGACTGAATATTAACATTGATCAGGTGATATCAGTGCCTCCTCCAGAAGCCAGTCTGAACCAGACTGAAGGGAGTTTGAGATCAGACAGGAATAAACGACTCAGCTGACCACCGCAGTGATACACTAGATATAATTCTCATGCACATTTTTTTCATGTCTCTGTACACAGCTTGTGTCTAATTATGGAAGCATAATAGTGTTTGCTCTGCTGTTTTACTTGTGCAGTTAATCTTTTGGGCAGTGTGTTGATCAAACCAAGACAGTACTCACACTCTCAGAAGCCTCAGTCATTTTTTATACATATTTATTGTTGACAGCGTGAGCCTAAGATTACACAAATACTTGGGTGGAATTCTTTCTTTTAGAGTATATTTATCAGAGTCATCTACCATCATGGAAACACTGTAAGCCACTGTAGAAACCTGGCTGAATGCAGGTACTATTCTGCAAACAAATACTGGTCATTGGACTCACAATGTCATAGTCTTCTGATTCACTTGAGTCCATAACAGCAATTAAAAAGACTAAAGCTGCAGCTAAATGAGGGGAATCCCACTTATTTTTAATAAAAACATTAATCGCTTATGACAAGTATTCTCTTACTGTCTTTATTTGAAAACACGGTGCATGTTGAGCCTCGGGGATGACAGGAATGCCTCTCATCACAGTCTGCATGCTAAGCATAGGTATTGAACTGATCATTTCTATGCCTCTCCTCCTCCAACTGGCAAGCTACAGAATGACACATTCTTAAAAGCACAGCTGTCAAAAGTTTTGGACAAATTACCTCGCTTTTCTTTGGCATGTAAAGCTTGGCTGCGCCTCAGAAGATGTCAAAAAAATGTAATGCAAACTCGGGGTAAAAAAAGCATGTTTTATCAAAGTTTATCTGCCATTTAACTCGGGAGTGGGTAGCGTGTTGAGTGATTCCTCTTGTTCGCACTAGCTGACTCGCGGTAGGTGTTGCTTGGACACCCTCCGTTGACAGTTCACCAGTGCTTGAGTTCGCCTTTACAGCAGACTGGCAAAGAATACGAGCAGGACTTCCACCGACACAGCCCAAAACACTTCGCCTGTACGCTGCACGTACCCGGAGCGAACTAGTATTGTGCATCAGCCGCGAACCGGGCACGTCGTGAGGGCGGGCTCGCCTGCCGTAGCTAAAAGGTCCCGCTTCGACTGGCTGCTCTCATTGAAGTCCAGTCTGCCGAGCGGAGCGGAGCGGAGCGGACTGACTGAGGGACAAGCCCCGTCTCCATTCACGGATTTTACTTCGCACACTTCGTCCTACAGCAGAGGACCGACAAGGATCGCACCTTGCCTTCTGTGGACAATGTTTCTCTTGCAGTACACAGGTACATGTTTCAAGTTTTATCCCCTTCGCACGGTCTCTTCTCTCGGTTGTGTTGATATCGGAGATGTTATTTTTTTTTGCCCACACAACACACCAACTAACCGTACTTGTGTTGCTGCAGGCTACAGTCTATCACTGGACGTCAGTTACCGCGCGAGTTATGTGGCGTTTTGCCACGTTTTATCGCTCATCCCCACGTTGTTTGATACAAGTTATAACAGCAGTCTTACGAGATTTTCTTGCTGTGTTTAGTCCGTAATTGTCGGGCGTTTACCAGCTGTTGAGACCGCATAAGAAGAGCTGCGCTGCCTCTCTCCAGCGTGGTAGGCTTGTTTTTTCGCACGTCTCAGCATTTGATGTGTAATGGTGTGCTTTATGATGATGAATGATCAACAATATTTTCCTGTACGCATTTAACACTTGCTTATCAGTAGAATAGA
Organism: Macquaria australasica; assembly: GCA_005408345.1. NCBI lineage: Eukaryota > Metazoa > Chordata > Actinopteri > Centrarchiformes > Percichthyidae > Macquaria > Macquaria australasica. The sequence continues at coordinate 1,120,801 of SEMN01000036.1, read as the reverse complement.
CACGAGCGGTGGCTATTATCTTGACTGACGCACGCCTGCTGCAGCTGTTTATGGATGAAGTTTTCAGAATAGATTTAATCCACGCTGACGCCGGATCACCGCTGTTGAAATGCATATTTTTCACATGCTATTCAATCCGGTTTCTATTATATTTGGGCATCCTAATCGAGCTCGGTGAGCCACATTGTAGTCGATAGGCCTATGATGCAGGGTCTTGCGAGTTGTTTATAGATGTAAGTTGTTTGGTTTCTTTGCTGTGGCGTCCAGCTATTAAGATTTCCGTGTCATTTATTCCCCAATCGCCACAACGCATAAATAGCAGGATTTAAATGGGACATCTTCTCACAGGATCTAATTAAGCAAGGATGCTGTTTGAACTCTTGTATTAACCTGCTTACTCTGCTTTATTCTGGCACTCTGTTCGCCAGCTTCCTCTGTTTATAGTCATGGTAAATTTACCTCAGATGTCCCACAGCTTTTTTGTTGTCTGTATGTTCATAGCCTAATTCATACTTTCCTTTTAACTCATAAAAACAGTGACTGTCAAAAGATTAGTCTCATGGCATTAATTTGCAGTTTGTCAATGCACTGACTAAAAGAATCAACTGCAACCAGATTGCTTTCTTACCCCCCACCTCATATCTTTACAAAACATAATTTTCTTTATATACTTTTTAACATTTAGAAGCAGACTTTGCAGTTGTCGTCGCAAAGTATGGTTTAATTCATTTGTAATTAAGTTTATTAAGTTTTTGAGTGCTGTAATTAGAATAATTTCACAGTGCATAATCATTCAGAATTCAAAATATAGCTGAATAGTCTGATAAAACATGTAGTTTAGGACTAAAATTTTTTGTTTCTCTGTTACACTGATGTTCATCTTGCACAGACAGAACGGATCAGTCCCCTTCTCTTCTATTTCCTCCTCTTCCAGGGGCACAAACATGCTTTGAATCAAATTGAGTGAATGGGGGTCGAGTGCCTCCCTATGACCACTGGGAGAGAGAAAAGGTCCATCAGGCCTTGTGACAGCCATTTACCTCCACACTGCACTAGTCCTCTCTGATCAATCGGCAGAGCATCTTTAGATTGCCTTTAATGGTGCGAGGGAGGGGGGCACTTTACTTAGATCTGTCAGAGAGGAGAGATTTAAAGGTTGTACATAGAGTGCTTGAGAAGGAGCTTAAATATTTCAGCTCTCTTTGGCATATGATGGTGCTGCAGAACAAATTAAGACTGAATACAGAACGGACTACTGTACAATACCAGGAGATTTGGCAGCTTTGGAAACTCTTGTATTTTAATTGGGTGGTGCATGACAATTTGTGGTTACTAAGTGGTATTCTCATAGCAATAGCTGTCAAGGAAAACAAAAAACAAAAGTGACAAAGACAAAAGAAAAAAGTAAAAAATAAAGCAAACGTGTGAGTCATAGATGACCCACAAATGTCAGATTTAGTGAACTGAGCTACCTGACTTAGTGCAAATTTATTTGTGAGACAGACGCTCAGAATTTGCAGAAGGAGAATCCATTATCACTGGAAACTGTCCTGCTTTTTTGGTCATTTAAAATGTAGCCCAATACAGGTTACTCACAGTTTCGCTCAGCACTTCAAAAGCATAAATTGCTGCTCTGACAAACACTGCATTGTGACTGTAACCCCCCCTAAAATAAAATCTTGTGTGTTTATTTTGATTGAGACTAATGCCATATTGAACACAGGGTTGCTTGCTTGCTTTTTTTTTTAACATCTGCTGGACAAAACTAACATAATGATAAGTGCAGTGCCTATTAATTTGGAAGTGAGCATCATATTGAAGGCTGAAAGTAACACATGCCCGCTCACCAGCAGTGATTATTTGAATAAAGCTGAAGTTATCCAGGACCAGGAAAAACAAATGTGCCAAGTGAATGCAGACCAGCTAATTTATCCATCTTTGTGTTGCAATGACAATACCAAGCACTTCACCTGAAAAGAAAAAGCAGTCGCTTCTGAAAGCTTCTGTTTCATCCATGCTTTTGACAAACTCCCAGAGCCATTCACTGACCCAGCCTGCCCATCGGTTATTCTGTGCTGCTGCTGTCACCTGACTGCACAAAACTGAGCTGACAGACAGGTAGGAAGCTCTTTAGCTTACTGACAAGGCAAGTTTTGTGCACAAACTCAAAATTACGAATTTCGCATGTAAAGCTTTGGCAATGTGTTGGTTGTTAGTTGAAACAAGTCAGTCAGTGTATTCCAGCATACTAGCACCATTGATATGGCAAACACAAAAGAGAAATTAAAGCTCGAACATATTCTATATCGTCATCTGTCTGGGAGAATTTTGTTTTTTTCAGTAGATTATAGCAACACTGAAATATGAGTAGGGTACAGGACAGAAACTATGTTTTCAGCATTGTTCAAGTCTAGTAACGTTATGCCTTTTGGAAATGATTACATTAAACATGCTAACTCATTTGTAACAACATCACGTATGTTTTTCTATAATCTGGATGTAGGCTAAAACAGACTCTGTCTCCCCCAGTGTTCAAACAGTGCAATCAGATTGGGTCAATGCAATACATTTCTTGCAACAGGTATACGTACATTGAATGGCCGCTGCAGCAGATGAAATGCATAAATGAAAAGATTGCAACTGTAAAAGAGATTTTGCATATGATTCTAGCCTACTTGTACTTTTATTTTCACTTATTCTGAAGACATCTCAATAGATTTAATTATTTTTTCCCCAACTAAGACACAGAATGATACAGAATTGACATACAGGATGATCAGTTAATCTGTTAATATTCCATAATTTATCCAGTGTAGTCCAGAACATGTTTTCCTTCAGTTAAAAGTTGCTGCTTTTGGATTGAATCCTCATGACATTGGTGGCTGGTTGAGTCACTAATGCTAGTGTTTACATTACAATACCCTATTGAAAAGACGACTTGCCACATTTAGACCTTTGCGCCAAATGGATGCATTTTTTTTTCTGCTGAAATGTCAGTGCTTTCCCACAAAAGGATGTCCCCAGATTCCCCTACTACAGTTCCCTAGCCGTCACTACAGTTAGCCCCAAATGTTCTTATATCATTCTCCGTCTAAATCCTCTAAATGTAGTCATATTGTGTGGCTTATGAAGTTGTGATAAACTCTACTATGTCCTGCCCTGAATTCTTCCATTTACCACCACTGATGACACTGATGACTGATGGTGCTGCACATATCTGAAGACGGAGATGACGTTATGCAGAAATAATAACTGCCATTCACAGACTTAAATCTTGTTTCTTTTAGATATGTTTTAATGGTTTTACTTCAGCTCTCTTTGGATTGACAATTGATTGTTTGTATTAACCGATACAGCTACAACTCAGCTGTGTTTGGTAATGAGTAAAATGGTAATGTGCTGGTGCTTGTTGTCAAAGGAACTTCTTAGAAAATAATGAAAAATAAGCTTCATGTTTCTCCTTCCACCACCGCTCTTAAAAAAAAAAAAAAAAAAAAAAAGTTGGTGTATGTTACAGTCCATGTTAAGGAAAAAGTCCTCAATGATCCATATTCGTGGACAGCACTTTGAAAAACACTGTTTTATCCTCAACTATCCATCATGAAATAACAGTCATTCATTACAAACGCTGTACAAAGCTCCCAGCGGGAAAACGGTGTAGATGCTTCTTCACATCACTTTTTACAAGATGCTTGGCTGCTTTTGTCAAGTTATTCCTCTTCATGTGGTGCTATCACTCCAGCTCACCATCTGTTGGGCTGATGTTTAAGACTGTTGGCGTAATAACTTGATTGTTTCATTGCCTCACCACTCATCCTAAATATCCGAGGCAGGCTAATGTAGGGTAATGATTGCTGTTTATTCCTGTGTCTAATGCTCACTTGTATGTGCCCTCCAGAAACCCCATTTGACTTGATCTAATTGTTCAGTTTTTGAATTACAACAGCAGCATTAAAGTGCGGCTAAAAGCTGTTCAGGTTGAAGAAAAGTATATTAGCTTGTGTGGAAGATCCCTGTGTGGATCAGCAGTGTTGGCAGCAGCAGCAGTTCAACCTGCCATCTGGTATTGAGTAGCTAAGAGAGCTTGGCAGCCTGAAGGCAACCAACCCATGGGCTCCAACCATATCACTGACAGAGCTCTTCATTTCTAATCACGTTCATGATAAACAACCATGCAGGGAACTTTGAAATTGGAGCTAAGGACTCTGCTACAGCATGTTCAGGAGCTACATGAAAGATGAAGTGAGCCATCAGCCTTGTTCTGCATTTGCTGTGTTTGAGCAGTGTGTGAGACGGGATTGTGGCTGCAGTGCTGCTGTGCTAAACTCTGCTGACAGTCCCTTTTTGAGCATAGGAGAATAGAGAAGCAGTTTGAAGTAGCTGGATTATGTTGTTAACCAGGGAGTTGCTGTACAAGTTTTCTACATTTTCAGATCTACTCAAAAACATATAATGAAAACTTCAGTCTTTTACATTGGTCTCAACGCTGTGTATAATCTGTAGTCCCATGTGTGTTGGAGTAGGGTAAAACAAACATTGGAGACATGTATTTTACATTTGACGCTAACTATTATTTTCCACTTTTGCATCCAATTGTAAACATTAATTCACTTGTGCTGAATCAGTTCAACCCCTTTACACCAGTTAAATTATAGTGTCGTTCAAACTCAACATGGCATGTGACTCACCATAAGAAGAGGCACTGTGTCAGTCAGTAAACCAGTTTATACGTTCTCTATGCAAATTTTTCTTCAGAGTGTAAAGCGAACTTGCTAATTCACAAGTCAATTTCATGACAGAGCCTCTAAAATGACCGTATGGTTGCTCCAGAGATTTAACAAAACTTGTTTATTTGGGTGGAGTGTCAGTTACACTGTAGTGGTTATGAATGACATATAGCTTGAACTGAATTTAATTTAGGATTTTTCGGAACTGTCTCTTCTTGGTCATTCTTTTGGTTAATTTGGACTGCTCATAAGGAACTGCCAGAGGAGACGTTGTTTTTTTGTTTCTTTGGTACTCAATCTGAACTGTGTCAAGTTAATTATTTTCTGTCGGTGAACTCTTTTAAACCAGGTAAACTGAACTGTGGGCAACGAATTCCTGTCTTGATTAGTACTTTGGTTGACAGTCAATAGTCAATAAAATCCCAATAAACAGTGACAAATGTCCATCACAGTATCCTAGAGCACAATGTGATGTCATCAGATGTCTTATTTTATTCGACAAACAGTCCAAAAACAAAAAATATTGAATTCACTATAATGTAAGACCAAGAAAAGCAGCAAAGTGTCACATTTGAGAACCTAGAACGATCAAATGTTTGGTGGTGACTTTAACGATTATAGTTGCCGATTCATTTTCTGTTTAATCAACTAATCGATTATTCAGATAATCATTGTAGCTCTAAGGTAGATCTTGGGTTCACAAGGCTAAAATTACTCATGAATATATTGTAGGTGTTTGTTTCCTTTGATGTGACCGATTTATGTTGACGCTAAATGTCAGACTCATCTTGTTGTACTAACTCAAAGTGACTTGCCTGCTGTATGGGCTTGAGCACATTATGCCTCTCATCCAGGACGTTTTGTTAAAGAAGTAGAACAGTATAACTCTTGGATGAGTGACAATATATATAGCTTTTATACCAAGCATCAAGTCCAGCCGCTTTTGACTTTCTTCTTTGATGTTCTTATAGATATCTTATGTGCTGGGTGACTGAGAATCTTTACAGACATACCATCAGCCTTGACAGTCATATTTGACTGACTGTTTACAACTCAACAATTAAAGAACTACATCCCGGCTAACCTGCAGGACTTGTGCTTATGTTTGTGTTTTAGTAATGAGGGGGAATCCACAGCTGTCACTTTAATGTGCAGACATGCACGTAGCTGTATCTCCTTGACTGTCCCACTTCAGTGCACTTAGGGATGGAAGAGGAAAACTCTCTGGGTGAAGCAGTCACAGAAATATTGCACCTACCTGGCAATGTGGCATTCCCGGGAGACAGAATGAACCCGAGTTTTTGTTTTTACGGTGGCATTTTTTGCCTTACCAGCACTGTCAAGAGAAGCAATTGAAAATAGCCTGACACATGGCGTGATGGATCACCGGAGGGATGTAGGACACTACTGCTGTACATCTCTGAAGTTACCTGTGTCCACTGCTGCTTCACAGATTGTATTACAATAACTTTTCTGCCTTAGCACTGGATGATAAATTGAGCCACTAAATCTAACTTTTATGTAGGAGCTGCACTGTGTATGGGTTTTGTTGTTTTCTTCTCTAAATATAAGAATCGACTATTGCATGTGGATTTATTTGTGAGGCACCCGAATTTATTGCAGGAAATTTCATGACATTTATTACACTTTTGCTCCTGTCCTATGAATATATGGCTGTGTAGGAGGTGACCCTCTCTGTTGAAATCTGTTCTTCCAAACATTGATATGTTGAACATTTCCCCCATAGAGAAAATGGAGAAAGCTCAGACCGTGGTTCAGTGGTTCGGACCAGAGAACAGGGGTGTCTGTCCACAGAGATTGCTTGTCTGGAAAGCAGCCATCACTCTACTGTAATAGAGACTGAGAGCCCAGATTTATATGGCTCTTACTTTGGGAAGAAGGAATGGCTAAAGGGGGGGAGAGGAGCATGAAAACAAAATGGTACCAGAATGGTTGGACAGAATGTAACCATGAATGTATTATTAATATAGAAACAGAGGTTCTCTGTATGCTGTCTGCCTTATGAGGGCATTTTACCTCTCAGTGAAAGACTGAAAGGATGGAAGGAAGTGCTTTCATGAGTTAGTTGGTAGAATATATCTGCAAGACTAATAAGTTCATATTCTGAACCGTGTTTACATGATAACTTCTGTGTAAAGGAAGCTGGAAGAGTTGGGGTAACCCAGGAATTTTCCATTTGCAAGGCGCACATTTTTTTTGTGGTGAATTTTGTTTGGGGTGTTTCTTTGCATTTGACATCAACAAACTCACACTCACAGATCCCCACTGTGCAGAACCTTTCATAGCGCAGGAGGAAAAAACCCTATCTGAAATGTCATTGGAGCTGCTCTGAAAGGTTTGGTGTTTGAGCTCAAAGGAAGCCCTGTACTTGCATGTTTACTGCACTGAGCCTGGCTAAAGTCAGACCCCCACTGCTGGATAAATGCAAGGCTTTTTCTGCGCTCAGCACAGCTTACTGGCCAATATTAGTTCAGTGGCATTTTTTTCTTTTTGCCTCTTTCTGAGGAATGGAAGGTCAGCATTTATGTCAGGATGATACAACACCAGTGTAACATTTTGACCAGGGAAAGGGGTGTAGTTTTCAGTCGGGTTCTTTAAGTTATAGCTCTGTCTATTTTGGACCATCGAAATGCCAGTTGAGGTCAGCCTTTGGGTGAACTTAAGAGCTCTCCCAGTGACGTGGTCTTAGCAAGTTGAATTGAGGACATCTGCATGGACGGCTTAAGTTCAAAAACCAGATACTTTCATAGTTTCTTATGATGTTTTTAAAGAAATTAAAAGTTAAAAAAATCTATATGGTCTATTACTTAATCATTTGAGACAGTGTTTTGCTGAAACAAATTCTTCCCATAATAGTCCACATCGTTTTTGGTGGATAGCCCCTCATTACATTGTTAATTCAATTTATCCTATTTAGTTTACAGTTTACTTCTATTTGTCTACAGTAATGACTAACAGTGACTGTTAAATGTCCACCTATTTCACAGTCTAGTGTAAGGCTGAAACGATTCCTCGAGAAACGCGAGTAACTCGATTACTAAAAATCATCGATGCTAATTCTTTGCATCGAAGCTTCGTTTAACCCATACTGCTCAGTGGTCACTGTGTTTCCACGGATGATTATTACTGCCGCACAGAGCGCTTACGTTGTGGATACGTAAAGTAGACGTGATTTGATGGCGTGGACTGGAAAATGGAGAAAGGTAGAGATAATAGTGAGGAGCGAGGCGAAGGGACAGGCCAGAGAAAATGACAAAGTGTCAAAAGTTTGGGATCATTTCAAGCTGAAAAAAAACGAAAACTCTGTACAGTGTATTTATTGTAAAACCGAACTTGCCTACCACAACAGCACGACGTCAATGCTTTAGCATCTCAGCAGAAAGCATCCAGTCCACAGAACGGACCCGACACAAGGTAACGTTAGCATTTAACTTAGCAATGTGGTTGCTAGTTGAGATGAAGGCTAGTGAAGAATGTAAGTTAATTATGGCTATATGTAATGGCTAGTTAAGAACGAAAACATGGTGGCTAGTTATTATGTTCCTAAGTTAGCTATGTTTTGCTAAAGAAAATAACCACAGCAAATAAACTGCTGCAGTCAGTTTGTGAAAGCCTGAGCTTTATTCATGTTATTATCAGTCTCTCTTTCCCTCCCTACCTCTCTCACACGCACACACAAGAACATGCACCCTTCACACACACATCTACTGCCCTCACAGTGATGCACAAAATATCCCAGAAAGCAAAATATCAGGTGTAAATTGGAGCCTAAAATGCACCAATCCCATATATTTGATTGCAGTAAGTAGGGTCAGCAGGTGTATGGCAACCATTCAAAAAAGTAAATAAATGTACATTAGCCAATTTTATGAACTTACAGTATAATATTTAGGCCTAGTAATAAATAAATATCAATAATTATTATTTCACTTCTTTTTCAGTAAAATCACAGCGTCGTATGGATAGCTTCGTGCGGACAGCTGCACCATGTTCAGCTGAGCAAGCAGCTGAGTTCACAGACAGCATTTTGAACATGATTGTCACAGACATGCGCCCACTGTCCATGGTGGAGGATGAAGGCTTTCAAAAGATGATTTTCACTTTCAATCCCAGGTACACGCTTCCTTCAAGAACCTACTTCATGAAAACGATGGAGAACAAGTACGAAGTAATCAAAGGCAAGTTGAAGAACACCCTGAAGGAGACTGACAGCATTGCACTCACAACTGACATTTGGACGAGCGTTGCTACAGAGGCATATCTGGGGGTGACGTGTCACTTTCTTAGGGAGGATTGGGAAATGGAGTCCCACAGCCCGACAACGATGCCCCTAGAAGAAAGACACACGGCTGCAAATATTGCACAGTGGCTTGAGGATGTTATTGCCAAATTTGACATTCCACCAGAGAAAATCAAAGCTGTTTTCCACGACAATGGTGCTAATGTCATAGCAGCGGTAAAGATTTTGGCAGAAAAGCATGGATGGGTATCAGTGCGATGTGCAGGTCACACCCTGAACTTGGTTGTGCAAAGCGCTCTGAAGAGCCACCAAGCTATCTCCAAGTGTGTGGCTGTCAAGATGCCTTGTTGAACATTTTAAAAAGAGTGAGCTGACATGCACTAAGCTAAAGGATAAACAGCAGCAAATGGGCACACCGCAACACATGCTGGTTCAAGACGCAAGTACTCGCTGGAACAGCACTTATCACATGTTATCCAGGCTTCTCGAACAAAGATGGCCAGTGACTGCTGCACTCTCGGACCCAGCAGTGACTCAGAGAGGAAAACACCACTACCTTGATCTCAAGCCTGAACAGTGGAACCTGATTGAGGAGCTGAGCCAGGCCCTTGAGCCATTTGAAGGAGCTACAGTGTTTCTGAGTGGGCAACAGTATGTTACCCTCTCTGCACTTCCACACCTTGTGCAGAGCCTTAAGAAATCCATGCAGAGTTCAGCTTTTGAGACTGCACCAGTGAGGTCATACCAGGCTCATGTGGCAGAACAGATCTCAGCAAGATGGCAAGGACTATTTGTGTTTCAACCTGAATCTCCAAACATAGTCCTAATTGCTGCTGCTTTGGATCCCAGGTTTAGAAGACTTAAGTTCTTGCCTGCTGATGAAGCATTCAAGGTCCAAAACACAGTACAAGCCCTGGCACTTGCTGCCAAAAAGGAAGCGAGGCAGCTCAATGAAAGTGAAAATGGAGCCTCCAGCACAGCAGAAGACAACCCAGTAACACATGCCAAGGGTGCAACATCGTTCCTCGAAAATATACTGGGATCATCAGACTCCAGTACCAGTGATGAAGAGGATGAGGAGCAGCAGTTAAACCAAACTGTGCAGAAGGAGGTCTTGATGTATTTCGGAGAACATCCCCTGACTAAGAAGGAGAATCCGCTGTTATGGTGGAAAACAAATGCAGCACGCTATCCAACGCTGGCAAAGTTGGCAAAGTCCTTGTTGTGTATTCCAGCAGCATCCACGCCATCAGAGCGTCTGTTTTCTGCAGCAGGAAATATTGCATCCAAGCGCAGAGCAAGCCTCAGTTCGGAGCATGTTGATATGCTCACTTTTCTTCATTGCAACCACCACATGCTCCGTTAAAGGCTTGCGCACACACATGCACAGACACACAAACACCCCATATCTACCTCATCCAGGAGATACGATTGTGCCAGAACTCTTTTTTTTGTTACTTAAAAATGCCAAAAGACTGTAAAGGCTTACGTTATGCCTGAGCTGTAATTAAGTTTAAAATTGTAGTTCTGAATGTTAAGTTGCACCAACTTAAAAGCAATGTTTATGTATGTTTACCTTGTTAAAGTAATTTGAAATTACTTAAATTTTTTTATTTGTTTTTGAATTTTGCAAAATGTTTTGCACTTTAAAGCACTAAATGGGTTTAGTTTTGACAGATATTATTTGCAATTTAAAGATAAAAATAATTTTTCTAAAAAGGAAACCAATTAGTTGTTCATTTTAAGAGACCTGTCTTCTTTCTCTTTTGTGAATTTACTATTGCTCTTTAATAAGGCAAAAGTATCTCTTATCCGATTAATCGATGGAATAATCGGTAGAATACTCGATTACTAAAATAATCGATAGCTGCAGCCCTAGTCTAGTGTTCCACAAGCACTGGGTGCCAGCCAGCAAACCATGGACTACTTTCCAGATGGATACTTAAAAAAAAGAAGAAGAAAAAAAGTAGTTTCTTTTTAATGTGAACAATTGTCCTTATTGTGGATGCCTGAATCTGTTCATTCAGTACACCATTAGTCTTGTTTTCTGTAAAAACACCACAACATTCTTGCTATTCATTAACCCATGTTTAGGAAAGCACCCCTAGTAGTTGTGGCTGAAGCTCAAATTACTCGGTAACCCCTCAGGCAAGTGTCAGTGAACTTTTGGGGTTTAATGTGAAACAGGCACTCGGAGGAAACGGTGAGGGAAATGATGGCTAGAGCTAAGTGAAATGCCACTGCACCTGTTTGGCCGTTCTTTTGGTTTGCATGCTTCACATGAAAAGTGTTTTAGCAAACATTGGAAAGCTGTGAGGAAATGGGAGTGCACTTTAAGCACATCTCACACAAAAAATAAACGGTACATGAGCAACTAGCCCTGCATTACTTTGGCTGTCCAGGTGTGGTAGAGAGATTGGCTCTCGCCTGGTTGTCGCTCGCATTGCGTCAGAGGACATTTGCATAAAGTTGAGCTTTTCTCAACTTTCCCATGCAGTGCCGCTGGGTGCCGTCTAAATCTCTGTAGCTCAGCGTGCTGCAACACCAGGTCCCATTCACAATGAATAGCAGCATATCGCTGTCCCAGTTTTTGAGTCGGTATGTGTGAATGGCCTGTTAGGCATGCTACCCACATGTTTTGAGAACCAGGCAGAAGGATCTTTATTGCAATTTTATTGCAGTTATACAAAAAGTGCTGAGACTATATCATCCTGGTGGCCAAGGGGTTTAAGATGCTGAACATGTAATCACAACATCTCCATTTTGAGTCCGTGCAGGGACATTTGTTGTCATTCACCCCTCTCTCTCTCCCTTTATTTCCTGTCAGCTCTTTTGTATAAACTATCCAGGCAAAGGTAAATTCTTGTAGGAGTATAGTATCCAAAAGATACATGATTTTTACAGACCATCTTTGTTTTTGTTTTTAAAGAAATGTGACCGCAGCATGTGCTGAGCAGGACATTTCACAATTGAAAAATAAACTTGCTAGTGCTCTCTGGGGGACAAACTATGCGATGGCGAAACTGCTTCTAAATGACCTCAGACGTATCTTTGGCACATATCTGGCAGATATATCGGCCTGGTCCAATTATCAATCGAGCCCTATTTAAGACTGCTGAGACTAAAATCACTGGATTACACTTATGAGCCTGATAGTTTCACAGTTTAAGAGAAAGTCTGTCAGTGGAGTTATGTTACAGCATCTGAAAAATAAATGAGCAATGTAACTGTCCCCAAGATCAGTGCCCAGAAATCCATACTCCCAGCTCCTTATATACATCTACTCATCTTTAAATGCTCTGTGACCTCTCTCTCAGTGTTTGTGCCAGCAAACTAAACTTTTGTTTTGGCTTCCCACAGCCCATCCACCTTGCTGTACTGCCATACATCAGGATGGTTATTTAGATGATCTGTCCTAGATGCTGAATGTCGTTCCTTGTGGAGGCTGTGGCCTTAAGGGCATATGCTGACAACAGCTGACTTAACATCATGGCACTGAACACAGCCATTACAGACAGGGAGGTAATTGGATTCACAAATCAGCCATGGCTCCGGGTTTATAGTGGCACTGGGCTTTATGGGTCATATTTCAGAGACTGGTGGGCAGTTTGTCAGAGAGGGGGCTTGGTGGTAACACGAGGGAGAGTCAGAGGAGCATCTGAGCTCTACTGCCTCAGAGAAACTGGTGGAGAGAAAATACAAAGTTAAAGAGTCGATTCTGAAACCCGTATGTCCCAAACATTTATAGCTCTTAAGTGAAATAGACTGAAATACTAGAATTGCTTTTTTCTTTTGTTTTTTTTTGGTTGAAATTGTCCTTTTCACTGTCCTGACCTTGTCGTCTTATAACCTTTTTCTCTGTTTATCTTGTTCCCTTTTTGTGCTTTATGTGGAACTTGTTCCTCTAAACCACTTATTCTATACATATCTATTTCTTCCTGTTTAGTTTTCTCTGTGGTAGACATATAAAATGTCTCCTGAGTCGCAGGGAGGTCGATGATAAAGTGTGTGTATGTTTGTGAGACTGGGTGGGAGGAAAAGCTGAGGAGAATCCTCTTACTGTCTTCCTCTCCTACAGCTGAAACATACTGCAGGTTCTCAGTCATGCTTTCTGTGCTTGTCCCAACAAAAGTCAGGGAGGCAGATCGATATGAAGATTAATTATTGTGTCCAAGTCGAGGGCTGCACAAACAACCTGCATTTTTCAGGCCTCTAGTGAGTGTCCAAATGCTTCCCTTTCTGACGAGCGTGAGCTTTAGCTTGTTAGTGTGGTCTGTGGACCGAAGCTGTGTTGAGAGAAAATTGGACCAGGCTCCAGGGGTAACACGCTGAGGCTCAGTGCAGCTCAGCTCAGCACCACCAACAGGCAAACCAGGGGTCCCATAGCATTTTGTGGGCTTAATAGAACCTCCTGGATATAAAGTATTTGGTTAACCGTTCTCTGAGGTATCAGAAGTATAGATGTTCCCTAGTATGTAGTGGAATGATATCTGTTCCTCTTGGGCACCCTGCCTTAAACTTAAAATGAAAGATTTCCTTGGTTTGATCTGCTTTGGATCAGTTATACGGTAATGGTCTTTTCAAGCAACATCTCCAGGCTATTTCTAGTCAGATGTATGAGCTATAAATACTTCAAATTGAAATGAATCCTTATTTATACTGTATTTTATTATTTTAGTCTGCTTGTCAACATGAGGATTATTTAGTAGGTTTGTGCAATACACATTATCACTAGAAACACATTCATATATTGCGTCTTGAAATGTCCAATATGTCATGCCAGTAAATCAACAGCATGTGTTCGGGTGCAGGACTGAATTGCCTGAGCAGGGCCAACTGGCCAACAGCAGAATGATAAATGGCCACTGGAGTATTTTGATGTTTTCTAAAGGTGAAGATGTGTTGAAATCATCAGATGAACTTGAATCAGTCATAATCAGGTGTCATTGGCAGATGTCAGAGGTGATTATATCGCTCCAAACAGCCGCGGGATAGAGCCAAAAAAAGATGATATAAAGGTTGGGAAAAAGGCGGCATGTATCTCTCACCTCACTCCATCCAAAAATATTTATAAATAAAAATCAATTTAAATGCCTATGTTCTTTTAAAACATAATGTCCACATATTGTTTAGCAGATTGCAACTCAGTTTTTGTTCCTGCTTGTTTTAATGACTGGATATGCCCATGTTAAGCTCTGTTTTGTTGTAATTGAAAGAGAATATATGCTTGTTATAGTTTAATAATATTTTCAAAAGATTGACCATGATAATAAGCCTGAATAGAAAAGGACTGAGAAAGAGAAATGGCTAATTTCTTTTGGCTTTGATTTGATACAGAAACCCACTTTATCCAGAGCACCCACAAAGTACATGTTTGATTCAGGGTCAGTGAAGCAGCCAAATGTTGTACAGGAGAGCCAGTCAATAATTTGGCTCTTTGATTCGCTAGTCTCTCATTTCACTCTAATCTTGATTGGACTATTCATAAATGTAATATAATGGCAGTACTTCTGCACTGCAACAACTTGACATTGTTCAATTCCAGTTAATTATGGACAGCGTTAAACTTTGGTCTACTGTTTTACATCTCATCAGGAAGATGATGAAGTAGAATAATCTTTGCATGGACATTGACTGTGATCAGGACTTTTAATATGTTGGGTACTATAAATCGCTTTCCTGATGGAGACAAATGCCTACTTTCTTGTTAACATCATCAGTGTCAAAGGGGAGTTTGACTCTCTGAGAATTTGACATTGTGCTGTGGTTGTTTCCCTGTTGCAGAGCATCATGCTAGTCACACTCTCTTGCACAGAAGCAGAAAACATTGGGGTTTTTTTTTTTGCTGGAACTTTGAGACACAGCACTCAGCTCTACTTGCCAGTTCACACACAATCCCATTTTCAAATCACTGTTGGAATGAAGCTGTAAGCACCAACATCTGTGAGAACAGTTTGTGATTGTGTGTGTGTGTGTGCATGTACGCACACTTGGATGCTTTGTTTGTGTGTTTACTCTGTATGGAAATGTGTGCTTTTGGGATTGAGAGCTCCACATCAGTTTCCTCTGCTTCTGTCGAATGTGAATTCACATGTGCTCTTAGAGATGAAAGATTCATAGCAAGGAAGTAATAATCGTCTAGGATTGCAACTATTTTCATTATGGATTAATCTGCCAATTATTTTCTCAGTTAATCATTTGGTCTATACAATGTTAGCAAATGGTGAAAGATGCCTATTACAATTTCCTGAGGGCTAAGGTGACGTCTTCAAATAGCTTGCTTTGTCTAACCAACTGTTCAAAACACAAAGATAATAAGATAAGATAATAATTCATGAATATTGATCTTAGCACAAATTTTAAGACCTTAGAGAGGTTAGATTATCTATTTATTCAGCCTGTCTACTGTGTAGCTTCAGCTCTCAGGCTGTATAGCATGTTCTGAGAATAGAGAACATGCTAAGAACCAGACAGAAGCTGAGAAGGTTGTTAAAGTACGTGATAGGTAAACGTCACTGAGTAAACTCAGGTAACGCCTAACAGGGTTTTTTCCCCCCCATGTAGTAAATAATTAGTCTGACATTACCATCTTGTTCTTGTCACACTTTTTCTTTCCTGTTTCCCCTCTCATTATAATAGCCATTAATAACAGTCCCCAGTCTGTGTGCTGTGATGATGGATGGATGGATGGATGGATGGCACGAGGAGAGACAAGAGATAGAAAAGAAAGAACAAAGGAGTGGAGCCAGGCTCAGCCAGATCATAGCCTCCGGAGCTATCCTTTTGCATGATCTATGGGGCTTCATTTGTTTGCTGTTTTGGTAATTAAACAGGGGAGGCCCACTCAGTGGAGTCTGGCTGTTGGCTTAGTTTCTCTCCCCTAATCTTCCCATAAGACCAGATAATTAATGGTGGAATGGCAGGAGAGCCCGCAGCCCTTCTGTTAATGGAAGGGATTCATCTTGTTTATTTAACTTACTCCTTGTTTCCTTATTCAGAGCTTGGCCAGGGTGTCATCGCTGTGGTGGTCGAGAATATTGAGATTTGGCATCTGTACAGATGTCTAATGGCAGATGATATCGTGACAAGTCCTGGAGCAGACATAAATATTCTCAGCTGGGATTTATCCCTCACCCTAATTGTCTGACTTCAGCCTCATTGGTTGTTTTAGCCACATATTAAATGGATTATGAGAGGGCTGAAAGTTCAAGCATTAGATTTGTTAACATCACAAAAAATATAGAATATTACCAGACTTGCCATTGGTCCTTTTAAGAACACAAACCTGATCTGGAAGTCTGTATAAACTGTAGACTGCCATATGATTTAGGTTAGTACTGTTCCCTCTGACTGTGGACATTAATACATTTGATATGTATTCAATCCCACTTATTGACATGTGTCAGGCTAAATGTGGCTTGTCACATACAATAGTTGGACATGTAGCCTGCAGGTAAACAGCAGTGGGGAAATGAGAGATATACCCATGGTAGAACTGTTCCAGTGGGCAGCTAGCTGCTCAAACGTCCCCCGGAGCAATATTTTGACAAAGGCTTTTGAAGAGCTGAGCTGTCAGCGTCAGGCTCCTGACCAGACCCTCATTAGCCAACACCACCACCAAGAGAACCGGCGAGATGGAGACACCTCTTCAGCAGCACTCAAGAGAAAATGGCTTTCTAACTACAAATTAATTTTGGAATAAGGGATCCATTGGGTGAGAACAAGGTGGGGAGTGCATTTAGTATTGTCTGGTGAAGTGGGTTTCTCTGTATGATTGACATGCCACACAAATTCTCATTAATGTGGATCCTAGGGAGAGCTTAATCCCCAGGAGCTGCTTAAAGGTAAACAGAGCAGTGTGGGGATGAGAGATATTCCCGTGGTAGACTAGTTGTTTAGGGTTGTGTTTAATTGCCTTTGCACACAAAGCTTTGTGCATCTTGCCTGCTGCTGAAGACCCCCGTCAGGTCCTTGAGTTCTTGTAACAGAGAGGCTATGGTACTAGGACAATTAACATGCAGAGACAAACATAAGCAACTGCCCAGATAGCTGTCTGCAAAACTCTGATCAGTGATTGGCTTATGAGTGATTTCTAAACGGGGGGACTCTTGAGGGCTTAGAGATTTTGAGAGCACTTTGCTGTGGTTGGTTTGGAGTTGGCTTGATGGGAAGCCGTCGATAAAGATCTGAGAGAAGAATCTGAGGCAAACGCATGTCAGACAACTCTGCATGTCATCTCCTAATTAAGATGGGATTTTGTTGATGTTAGATATATTGCTTTTGCATTAGATTTTTTTTAAAGCAAAATGAACCTCAAGATGAGATTCTTTTTGATTCTTTTAGTAGCTGTTGTGTTCCTTGTGATCATATTACATTATCTTCATTAGCTTATCTTCATTAATGGAGTTTCCCCATTGCCATGGAATTGTAAATGTTCTTTTTGTCATTTGTTTTCTCATTTTTCCATTCAAACTCCTGCAATTCACAACAGTTGACAACTGGCAAACACTCTTCTGCTGATGAAGATCATGTGATATGATTTAAAGCTAAGAAGAGCTACTAATTGGACCTTGAGGTTTAATTGTTTTAACTGCTGTTTGCAAGTTTGCTGTTTGCTACTTTTCCAATTTTCACCCTGAATCCCAATATTTTAATGTGTAATACAAATTTCCACTTGAGCGCAACCCCATTGGTTCTTTGGCTTGAATTCATTCATAGCTCGAGGAGGTAAAATCTTAGAATGTAATATTCACATTATAGATGGGCATAGTCTGAAGGCTGACCATATGTACAAACGTGGTATTCTCTTGGCCACATTCTCTTGTATTTGAAAAAGGAAGAAAGGGTAAAATCTGTTTCAAATGGCTATTTGATCCAGGTCAAATACCCAGCTATATTTCTCTCTCCCAACAGGCATTGGGAGAACCATAGCAGTTTGCTGCCTCCTACCGCACACCCTATGGTACGAAATGGAGACCATAGTTTATAACGGTCATAAAATGGCACAAAGGGTGCTGGTGCAGTAAAATTCCATAATTCAGTTTCACATTCATTTGCATTGATAATCATAAATCCTCTGGAGCCAGTCCAGAATAACACAGCCAAGAATGAACATCTTGTTAAAGTTTAGAGGGCGTCCCCTTTTCCACTGAAGCTCTTAGAAACATATTTTAGCAGTATATCAGATGGAAATCTTTGATTTTTCTTTTTTTTTTTTACTTGTATCGGGTGTGTGTCAGTCTAACATGAATCAAAATAGCAGTTGTCAGCAGTTTTTTAATCATCATTTACCATTTACATATGTCTAGAGGCTATCTTGCAAGGGAATAAAAACAGAGCAGCTTTCACTTTACATTAGAACATCTTCATGAGTTTACAGCATACCATGCATAGTTAATAAACCTGACTTTCCAAATCTGTCACCGTCACCATCCCAGAGATAAAGTGGCATTATGACAGTCACTATCAATTATTGGTGATCTCACCATGGTCCTCTGAGGTTTTCAGACCAATGGTATGGAACTTGGTATGGGTCTTGTGATACAGACAGGATTAGGGTTCTCCTGTGGTCCATCATCCAGAAATAGCTAAAGCTGGCACTGCACTGGGACTGGGAGGTTACCAGAGGGCTTCAAGGTATTTAGAGGTCTGATCATGTTGGAATTTCACTACGGCTGGTCCTATATAATGAAAAGTCTTAGCTAATCTGTCTGTAATTCTTCCACAAATCACTAGTGCATCAGTAGATTACTTTGTCTATCCCTTAAAATCCAGTTGTAGTATTCAGTCTTGACATCCAGATCCTGCCTTCCATTAGGTTTACACTATTGCACCTGTCTGACATGCCTGAAGTAATTCAATATTCTAGACTGAGGTTAAGAAATACTAATATCAGAATTACTAGTTTGTTGTCTACCTGTTTAGGAACCATGTTTATGAACTAAAGAATATGGCTCCTAAGTATTTCTTTAAATTCAATACAATAAAATATACATATCTGTCACACCTGGAGCCTTGGCCTGTCTACAGATGCAGGTGGAGGGATGAGATATAATGGTGTATAAGCATTACAGTTTGTAGCACTGACTCAGTATTGTAGCAAAGGCAGCTTTGGTATACTAGAAAGTAAAATATTGATGTTATTCCTGTGCTAGTTTAAAGAAACATCCCAGTTTTCTAATGAGAATTCACAGATTTGGTGCTCAGTCCCCTCCTAGCACTCCCCAAATTTTACCCTCTCCAAACGACCTTGTGAAGTACTACTTTTGTCAACTGATGGCATTTTTCTTTCTGTTCATTCATTTCTAAAATGTTCCCGTATAGCCAGAAGTGAAAATCAAGAGAAGATAGGAAAAAGGGTGCAATGTAATATGCCAAAGGCTATTGGATTTGAACATCAGTACATTTGTGATATTAATTAAGAATTCTGATTGAATATATTGTTTTATTCCTCCCATAAACTACTGATGAAGCATACTCATTGCTGCCAGATACCAGGATGCATCTGCCAAGTATGTATAATTCATGAATTACATGAACACAAGAACATCAGACATGAGAATTTTCTGAAAAAGATTAGAGGGTATAGAGTGCTCTATTGATTTGAGAAGGAGATTGAAATTGATTGAGAAGGAGACTGAAATCACTGAATCACTCCAGTTAAAATTATGTTCCTACTCTCCTATTTCAATGCAATGCATTTTGCACAGGGCAAGTATTATTCTGTGGCAACCCAGAAAGTTTATCTTTGCTGAAAACAAACAAAAGGGTGCACACTAACTAGTGATGAGCAATCAACTGGAGGTAATCTTCATTTGTTCAAAAAAAGTGACTAAACAAGACTGATATTCTGTTTTTTACTGGTTAATATCTATGATCGGAGAGACGCATCACATTTTTAAGATGTGGGCAAAAGCAAATACAGTAGTCTGCTGATATATTGATGTTACATTTAGCAAATGTTATATTTGTTTTGAGAATTCTGCCATTGACATATGTTCATGTTCTGGTGGGGAGCTTACAAATGGAGACTTGTGAGAAAGCTGCCAAACTGCAGCCTCATTTAAAACACTCTGCTTCCACCTTGCCACAGTTCTTGAGCAACCCCTGTGAATAAAAGAAGTCTTGTTTTTCTTCACCATCCCATGTGTTTTTTTTTTTTTCTACTCACTGAGTTATTTTCCTTAATCCAATCAAAATCGAACCAAACTCAAATAAAATTGTTCAGTACAAGCTATACAGTAGCTGTATATATAACATAAAATCAAATCAAGGAACAAGGAAGTGCTGCACTGTTAACCTTGCTTCAGATACAAGAAGGCTTGCTCCCACCGTTGCATTTGTCCAATGCATTAGGTCTCTTAATGGATATATGCTTCAAATGGAAGTAGAACTCTTTATTCATTAGGTTGGTTGAATGGCCTCTGCTGGGCTTGGTTGCCTCCTCTATAGCTGGATAAGTGTGATCCATGAACTGACTAATTGCCTTTGTCCTGATCGCTTCCATGACCAGGCCATTTACTCTCTGGAAAGGTCATTTCCGGTCCAATTTCTATAGTGTCCATCAGGCAGATTCGGCCACAGCAGAGAGAAATACTGTAGATGATATTATTTCAATATTATTGTTTGGTTTATTTGTCAAATTATTGAAGCTAATCCCCTGAGAGATTGCATGGAATGTGCAAACAGCTGGGAATGTATAACTGACCAAGAGGCCAGCAGCACTCAAAGCTGTCATGCTACATTTGTGCCACACAGCTCCTGCACTAGGTCAAAATGAGAAGAGAAATCGAAAATTAGCAGAGGAAATAGTCATTTCTCCAGCCTACGTGGAACTGATGTTTGGGAACAAAAGGAGCAGGTACTTTTTCATTGACACAATTGTCCATAGCAAACTGTGAAACTGACTCAACATATGACACAAATGCAGAGTTGACATATTATTGTTCACCCTCCAGTTTTGACCCACTGCTAAATAATTGCCAGGACATGGGATGACTGTGAACTGAGTGCAACTGAATCCAAGTAGCATGTCCTTTTGGCAATGAACATTTAAGTAGCAGATTATTTTCTCAAAGCTGAGACTCTGCCTTCAGGTTATATTAGCTGTTTTGTTTGTAATTATTTTGGATCCATTAGAGGTAGACATAAATGACAGGAAATATAGGATTTGACTTTTGACAAACTGCAAGGAAGCTGAGGTAGTTAAAACACAAACGAACAGATAGCTTGGTTTATTCACAGCCAGTTTTTAGAACAACCCCTTAAAGATTTGTATTTCAAAAAGGGGTTTTGGCTTCTACACAAAGACACCAGATTCACAAAATGTGTTCTATTCCGGTGCTTGTTGGCACAGGAGGATAAGCAGGAAGAAGACAGATTTGACAAAGTAAAACTGTGATTGAACATCAGTGGGTAGATGGAAGACAGTTTCTTGAGTAGCAGTCTGCAGATCACGAGTCTGTAATGACAGTGTCTGAACTTGGTATTTCTAACTAATGTTATTAATAGGGTATGTGCAGTCACTTTTAAATACTGTCTCTGAACACACATTTAGCAAGGTATACATTAGGGCTGCAACTAACATTTAGTTTTTATTTTGATTCTTTTTTTGATGAATCAATTTATCATTTTGTCTATAATGTGTCAGAAAATAGTGAAAAATGACCAAGGTGACATCTTAAAATTGCTTGTTTTGTCTTTATATTCTCGTTATTATAAATACTCAACATTATTACTGATGTCTTTTCTTCAATACATCTTACCAACAAATGAGAAATATAGTATTCACTCACCACTTATATCAGCCAACAGTAGTCTCATGTTTTACCTGTAAGACCCACATTTTAATGCCTTTGTTCATCATCTGTGATGTGAAAACATCAGTTTTCCACACAGCCAGAGAAAGTAAAAGTGTGCGTCCTGGTCATAGTTCAGTTATGAAATCCTAGTGCACCACGGAGCGTCTGCCTTGCCTGCTGCTGACAGCACTGTCAGCCAAACACTCAGTCACACTGGGCGGGAGTAGAGGAGGTTGTACCAGCGTCTGCTTTAAGCATAGTTAAGCCGGCTTCATTGACAGTCAGCACCTGAGCTGAGAGCGTCGGAGCAGCCAAACACACACGGGTAGGGCTGTCCAGGGTCGCGCTACCCTCCGTTTCCATTACCCTTCTCTACTTTCATCACAATTAGTTTTGTGGTGAGGTAATTTTGAGACAAGATTCGGTTTGTAAAGTTTGCAGCCTGCCATGCTGTTGCTCCTGCATTGCCCTGTGTACAATGACACAGCTAAAAAAAAAAAAGTGCAGTGATTCAACTGACAAATTGGACTCAGGCTTCTCGACTGATGACTCAAATCATCAACTTTTAGAGGGCAGCCCTACTGATAATAAGATTAAATTATCAGTTAAATTGATATATTTTTGATGCCGTCTCAAATTTAGTATTCTGTCCAGCATGTGTTTTGCCTCGCCTCCACTATTATGCTCCACTACAGCTGGCTGTTCACCACTATGTAGACATTTTCTCCATTCTGAAATTGAGTGTTTTCGAAGCACAAGCCAATAAAGTTTTCGTTTGGAAAAACTTAATTTGCTGATTGAAGTATTTGGAAACACTGTTGGCATTAATTCCGCTACTACAGATCCATCAAACTCTCTTATTATAAAACATTTTCATGCAAATGGTGTATATCTGCAGCCTTCTCTGTGTGCTGTTGCCATTTGACTTAGTATTCAGAGTTTGACGCATTACTATTCTTCCTACAGTGGCATACTTTGCTCGTGAAGTTTTCACCAGGGGTCACATTAAAAGGATGATTCACTTTACCCTTTGTCACTGTTTCTCTCTTTAAATGAGTCAGAGCTTAGCTTTAGCATGCATCAGTGGAAACCCAAGGCATTTGAATAAATCAAATAAATCATTGTGTTCCTAAGTGGGTGTTTACTTGACTGAGTGCAACCTGTTGTGACCCCAACAGCTCCCAGCCTCCCCAAAGTAAAACAAAGATGTTTGCGCTCTTGTGCTCTCCTTTGGCTATTTTCTTTATTTATGCCTTAAATTTCAGTGTGGCATCTTTTGGAATAGATTTCTCCTGACTTGTTCCCTGGTCATTACAGGAAGAAGTTTCTCTTGCTTCGCTGAATAATTCCTTCTGGCACACTAAAACCCTCTTTGCCACAAACACGTTCCCTCCCATTTTCCAGTGACAAAACAACGAGACTTCAGACAATGAGTGCTGACATTTTCTGCCACAGGGTCCATTAGCACTCTCATGTGTGACTAAATATTGTTGTTTTGTTTTTTTTTCACTCACAGCTCCAAATATTAGCATGTCTGTACTTAGTGAGGGCAGTAAGGGACCAAAAATGCCTTTATGGGACACTTAAATCTTAAATGTGGTCACGGCCCTGTTATTATGTTATGTCATTTAAAAGAATTGTTGTGTCTTGAATTTTTGTGTTAATTGTGAAGCCATAACAGTGTTGCCAAGAATGGTGAAAGAAACATTAATCAGTCATTTTATTCTCCGTTAAATATTAAAGGGGTGTTCCACTGATTCTACGTGTGAAGACCACTTTACGATCACTTTTCATGATGATGACTATAGTGATTATCTTGTCTTGAGCTTGAGACTTAAGATCTTTTGCAAAAAGCCTGCTTTACAAACCGGGGGAATGGTGTTTGAAAGACATGGGCTTTCACCAGACTGGGATGGTGTAAAGATGGATGCTATTGAGCTGCATTATGGGAAGTGCTTTAGAAGAGTTTTTGGAGCTTGACCCATATTCGGCACTAAAAGTCAGGATTTCTCAGCCTGTCCTGCATTGATTTTGACCCTTCTTTTTTTACTCACGTCCCCTAACTTTCTGAAAGTGCAATACTATATCTGTTGAGCACCCCCTTAAAGAAGAACTATGGTTTATTACAACTTTTTATTTGTGTAACTCTGGTCCAGTAGGGCAAGAAACACAAACTCTCAGACAGTCGTATACATTGTTGACAAGCTGACAGTTTAGCCACATTATCTAAACCACTTTATTTGGAGGTAAAACTGAAAGTGAGCACACTAAACAACGTTGCTAAAGGCCAGGGTATGCTTGAAACAAAATAGTTTGTATGAAGTTCATAGCTGTTACGAGTGGACTCAAAGGCACAGTGAAAAGTCTGGCGTTATAGAGAAGCTCGAGACACAATGAATCATACAAATGGGGATAACGGCCCTCATATTCACACAGTATTTCCAAGAAGGCAGATAGACGTTTTAACCCAGCATACTTTCTCTCGTGCGCATCATCAGACTGTTTACGTTTGTTGCCCAGTTGGACCCATTTTAAGCGATGTTTCTGTATTCGGAGATCTTGGCCCATACTTTCATCAGTACAGTACGTGAGTATAGTGTCACCATAACTGATAGAACTGATTACCGGACCTACAAAATAAAATCCAAGTTGTAATAAACTGTAGATTTCCTTTAAGTTACCCAGTTTTTTTTAATTCAATCTAATGTTTTCTGAGTGTTCTGTCCAAACACTGTAGACCCTGGTTTGGATTGCTGATCCACAAGTGAACGCAGGGACGTCTACAGATAAGAGCTGTGACAAGTGAAATCAAAGAGTAGTATCCCGCATCTTATCATTGATCACAGCAGTATCCATACATGCAACACTGCATACATAACTGTCAACTAGCAGGGAGTCGGATTGGTTTTCACAAAACTGTCTAGAAGTAGGAACTGTAATTAGTGAAAGCAAAAAGTACTATCGCTTGTATACTAATCAGCTATTATATCAGAGCAGCATATGTATCCCCCTTCGCAGTGCAGATCGTGATCAACATCAGACTTCACAGTGAGGACTTCAGCTTCCTGGACTAGAATTCAGAGCTCCAACTCATGGAGAATGACAAGTAGCCATCTGGTAATTCTTCTCTTCAGACCTGTACGGTAGCTACATCCCAAAATAGCATCAAAGGCATAGAATTGTCTTTTGAAAATGGGCTGTTGCATCTAGAGCGCCGAGATCTCACTTGTATTGTCACTCAGGGGGTCTGATACATTTGGATACGGATTCAATCACACTCCTTCTCATTTTAGAGAGGGGAAGAGAGAGGAAGCTGCGTGTACAAGGCAAACAATACAAACAACTAAGGAGCACTTTTACAAGTATTAATTGACACACAAGGGAATAAGGCTTCTTATCTACTCTCCTTGAAACTAAGTACTGCCTCTGGGATGTTCTGAAGCGTACCGACAAGGTGTGGGCATGCTTTTCAAAACCAAGCTAAAACATGGTTTGCAGAGAAATCAGAGAAGTTGTGACACCGACTGTGAGTCAGGAAAATTAATGTTTTTGGAATATGGCTATGACTTCATTCAGCCCAATGATGCAAATTTGAATGTGTGTCTGGCTGCAGGGCTCAGTCTTCCATTTTATTTTAAATGTATTATCTTTTTTGAACTGTAACCTGTTACCCATTTTAATATAGTTATGGATTATTACAGACATCAAACTTGTCTCATCTGGCTTAATGCTCTTGGTGAAGGTAATGTCTGAAATAAGGACTAATTACCACAGCTTTAGAAGAAATATGCCATCTGGATGGCCTTAGGTTATGATTATCTTCAACACTGAAAGTGAGAAAACCTTAAACACCCATTTAGAAAAAGAAATGCATTAGGTGAATGTGTCACTTTACTGCAGTAAGTAAGTATAGACAGTTGAGGCAGAAAATGACTGAAATGCATAATGAGAGAATGAAGGTGAATGGGAGAATAACGTGGTGCTTTGAGTCGAGAATATTGCTAGCTTTATAGTACAAAATGATTACTAAACTTTACACAATCTTGTCTGAAAACAGATCATTGTCCTTGTTTGACTTTTCTTCCATCATTTTTTTGGGCTTTATGACAAACACGGACAGCATTAACAATACAGGAAATTAACAACGGAAATACTCGAACCAAGAAAGACATTTCCATTTTAGAATAAACACTAACCCTTTTGTGTTTTGTTTTTTGTCCCTTTCCTTTTTCTACCTAAATTGTTATTTTAGTCTTTTGTCCTTTTTTAGATTTTAAATATTAATAAGTCTAGATATATTGTATATGTCCTGTAGAATGCAACACCTCAAAAAGCTGCAGTTATACATGGTGAAACTGCTGCTATTGAAAGACAAAAGTTTGGACTCTTGCAATCAAAAGCAAAAGGCTAGTGCAGCATACATGTTGCTGCTTTTAAAAGCTTGTCGGTGATGGCAGCTGCTCATCATAAATCTCTTGTGGTGTCCTCTGTGTCCGTCCATTCCCTCACAAGGATAAAATATGGTCAGAAGGTGGTCAGAAGCAAATTAAAAAGCAGTTGAGATTTCAGAACAGGCAGCAAATAAGACAAAAAAAAAAGTAGCTGGCAGCTA
The DNA here is from genome assembly GCA_005408345.1 of Macquaria australasica. NCBI lineage: Eukaryota > Metazoa > Chordata > Actinopteri > Centrarchiformes > Percichthyidae > Macquaria > Macquaria australasica. The sequence goes on along the minus strand of SEMN01000036.1, from coordinate 1,094,401 downwards.
AGCACTGGAGTGTAGAGAAAGGCATAATTAAGAGAAGCTTACGTTTGAGAAGACAGATGGGAGAGAACAAGCGTGGTGTAACATGAAGTGAAGGTTTATGGACAAGTAGACGGTGCCAAAAGATGGTGATATACATTTGAAGCCCTAAAAGAACAGTTAGTCCCCTCTGCGACCTAATCCCGTTTTAATTAGGAGGAATGACTTGCGCCTTACTCTTAAGGAGCACCCATGTTTGGTTTGAATAGTGTCTGTCGCAGGATCGTGAGCTTCACCAAGCATAAATTCAGCTGCTTATTGTAAATGAGCACTTGGTCGGCCAAAAAGTGCGCGTGCAACCTCAAAGAGAGACAGTACTTTACACTGCGTCAGTTTGAGCCACTCTGTTAAAGTCTCAGAAACTAAAGTTTTAAAGGGAATCCCCCAATGTGCAAAGAATGGACATACAGTAAACGTCAGTTGTCGAGCCAAGTGTGCTTTGGAGATGACCATTCACAGCCGGTCACGTCTGTACACAGACACACACACAGCTCTCCCAGCGTGCCATTGCTGAAGTTCGTTGGAGCCAGCGAGCCTCTCATTAGCCATTCCTCTGGAACACAAAAACACATCGACATAGGCTGGATGTTTTTCTAACAGACTGCAAATAGCTTCACCAACTATTTAAGGGAAGGGTGAGCATTCCCAAAGTCATTAGCATAAGAGCGTCCGTGCCAATCCTAACGCCTGTCATAATAATGATACAGCGATTGCCCACATAGCCAAGATATCCTTTGTACCGCAGCCTAATTGTTGATATCTTGATCTGACCATACATCACACGCATTAAAGTATCCTGTCTTTCAAAGGAGAGGCCAGATGGTGAGAGCTTAGACAGTCTGGGGCCTTGAGGACAGTACAAAAAGAACAGTTCTCCTGGGAGGAACCTACATTTTGACTTTATTGCCTCCTACCATGAGTGCTTCGTAGACTTATTAGTCCAACGTTGAGCATTGCTCTCAGAGGACATGGCGCATGCATGTGTAAGCTAACATGACCTTATCAACTGCTGTGTTGTCTTGTTAACACACACACACACACACACACACATTCAGTCACTACATTGCAGAAGGGCACAGGCCTTTGACAGTAGAAAGCGGATTAGACTGCAAACCAAAGATTCTTAGTGAGTTTAATGGAATAGAGATGAGTGGATGGGAGATTTAAATAAATTAACCTTCAGTGAATTCCCTGAGGCTTAGAGGAATGACAGAGGGGGTCTGAGGAGGAATTTTTTCCTTGTCACTGATGTTATGAATAGTCATGACATGATTACGGTGAGCTAGTGCTCTTCAACGTGCATGTTAAATCTGAGCTTGTGTGTGAAGCACAGCAGAAGTGAACCCTGAAATATTGACAAACGGAAAACAAAAATTAATTGCCCTCCTTTCACATTAATAACCCTTTGCATTTTTTATTTTGCCCTTTTTATATGTCAGTGTGTTCCTGCGCCATATGCCAATGTATTGGTAGAGTTTATATCACATGCGGAGCAGGGGGGAAATTCGTAAATGCACAATGAGATGTTCCAATGCTAGCATCATTTCAAAATGTCATCACAACATCAGGGAATAGATTAACCTTTACCAAACTCCCAAATTTAAGAACATAAGTCTTTCTACGTACTTATCATGATGTTAACCCTGACTGGTGCCTCTGACATTTACTTAAAGATGCAAAATGCTGAATATTCTGGATGTTCTCACTACTTTGTTGATTAGGATCCAATAACACACTGTAATAGTAGAAAAACTGGTCTATATTTGCTATCTTGAAACTGCCATTTATTTATGAGTTAAGTGTTTTTTTTTTCCTCGACATTCTTGTTGATAAGTCTAATTTGGGAAATGTCAAATACAATTTTTTTGAGTAATTATAACCATTTGAGCAATCTTTGAAAGTGGAAAAAAAAAATTTCGTGGCAGTATTGTTGGTGATTAATATTCATCGCTGCAGTTTTTTTTCCTGAGATCCCCGTGCAACTGTTTTGCCAGAAAAAGTATGTCTACAGAGATGCTAATATCTACACTATGTATGAATGTCATGTTAATAAAAAACTGACTGTGGAATCATAGTGTGCAAAGTTTGAGCAACATAATTAATAATTAATGATGGCTGCATTCCATTTAGGAGAGGCAGTTCCAGGGCTCTGGTATTTTGCATGCTCACTCACTGACATGGCTTACTGGGACACTTAATGGAATGGAGCCATTGTTAATGTTATTACTTACACCTGTACTTTTCCTGCTTTGATAAGTCAAAATGTCTGCCATGAAAAGGGTCTATTAGTCCAAGAGTATGTAAAGTTCGAATGGTTTTTGTTTGGCACTAATTACATTAGTCTACGTATTTTAAAGGTCATTGCAGACAAGTTTACAATAAATAAGTGTATTCTTTCTTCTAGGGATGGTGAAGGCTGTCTAAACATTAGTGTTGTATTAGAAAAAATAAATGTGTCAGTCAAAAAACATAGCCTTCATTGTTACATTTGTAAGATTAACGGATTATCGGTTATCGTTATCAACCATGAAATTCAATAACTTTGCATCTCTATAATCAACCCTCAGTAAGACTTCCTGTGGTCACACTCTTGAGTGGTGATAGATGCTGAAGCTTTTCCAGTCCTGGCTGCCACCTTAATGGTCTTTTTTAATTGTCTCTGGTTTTAATGAAAGCATAGGTTTTGTTTTACCTGGCTGAACGTTTGTCACTCCTGGTCAAGAACATGAGCAGCTGGTGCATAAACCCCCACAGAGTACTCATGGTGGTTAACTTCTTTGTGAATACAGCACAAAGGTCTGATGGAGAACAAATTTGCACCTCAGGTGTGAAGATTCAAACTTGACAGTTAAATTTTCATTGGAGCCCAAAACTTGAAAACATGTTAGTGAAACCACCTGATGTTATCTTTGATTGCGATAGAAACACACATGCTGTACTCTAACACATTACATCTATAATTTGAAGTGTGAACCATTGCTGACAACCTCTTAAGTCAGGTTTGGCCTTTGCTTCAGCAAATGCAAGAGTCAGAATCAAAGCAGAAGGCTCTCAGACATTAATTTTCTTTGTTAAAATGTGCAAAGCTTGTGGGACATAAAATGGTCCTGTGTATCCACCACTTGTATGAACTGCCTGTTGTTTTAACTGCTCTTTGTCTTTGCTATAAATACACAGGAAGTGAAAAGTTTAGCTAATAGCCTCATGAGAATAGTGCAGCTGCTTGGCATGCTTGGCCATCCATTGCTAAGCCACATCAGTCAGACACCTTGTTTATTCATCTGCTAAGAGCACTCATAGCTTCAGTCAGCTATCTTTTTTAGGAAGCTCAGAGCTCGTGCCCATAGTCCTGGGCCAGAACATGTTCTGATGGACACTCCAGGCCATGAATAGAGCAATATCTCATTTTGTTATGGTGACTGATCTGTGTAGAAGCATTTTTTACAGAGACCTAATGGAGGTCTTGTGACTTTGTTTCATCAGTAACCTTTCAGGTGACCAAAGGCTAATTTGGGACCCTGTTTGAAGACTTGCAAGCTGTCACCGAACATGACCCAGAGTTATAGCGTGTGACTGTCACTCAACTGTGACCCATTGCAGCCAGCTTTGCAGTAATCGCAATTTGGCATGATTTTGAACGTTATCAGAATGTGACTTGTGACCTGCATTTCTAAAGACAATGTGACCTCTCTTAATTCCTTTCTAATCGGTTATTAGAAGAATTTGATGCCCTTCCCACCCTGACCACATGTCGTCCACATGGTCTTCATTCCGGTTGTTACTTAAATGGGCTCTAACTTGATGAACTGGAATTGGAATTGGTGCTAAATCAACTTGTTGATCGACACAAAATTAATCAATAACAGATTCTGAATTTTGGAAGAAAGAGCCAAGTACAAATTGTTTCTCCAAGAACCTCAAAATGTTCCATTTGATAATATCCTCACTAAGAAGGCTTTTTTTTTTCTGGCTGCATTGTGTTACCATTCAGATGAAATGAATCGTCTATTCCCAGTAGATTGTCTGTCTACACTTACACTGTTGGTCAGTTCTCTGTACCAGATGTCTGTTGTTGGTCTGAAGTCAAGAGAGAAGGGACTGTACTTCATAGAAAAAATAAGAAAAGAATAAAAACTAGGAACCCTTGGCTTCATGGGAATTCTTGCTCCCACTTCTTTCTTCTGAGCTAAATCTGAGTGAATCATGAATAAATGTTTTCCATTTACAGCATTAATTAAGTCAGGTAGATCCAACCGTGAGCTCATGACCTCATTAATCTAAAGTTGTATTTGTGAAGGCATTTTCCTGTATGTCTCTTTGCATGTGTCTTTTGACCACATGACCGTATTAATTGCATTTCTGACAACTTCCTTTGGCTGCTAATTAATGCAAGGCTTGGTGATTATTTCAGATTGATTTTTAAAGGGGAGGGGAACACGTATAGTTTGGGTAATATTCCTGAGTCCTTTTATTCAGCACTACCCTGTGGGTTTTTTGCTGTTTAGCATGAAAAGTTGATACACCCTCTTCAGATTTTGATAGGTGAATATGTTCAGCCACTTAGCCTGTTTGATGATACAAATCAGTGGAGCTGAAAGGCAGTTTGTTGACAGTTAAGGTTTATGATGAAGTGGAATAGTCGGAGAAGCAAATTTACTTCTGAGGTTGAGGATATATTAATGTTGTGTGCCACCATCTGGCCCTTTGCCTTGTTCAGATGAATGAACGTGCAGTAGTCTACATGGCCTCTATATGTTTATCAGTACTATTGCAGATTAATAGTCCACTGCTTAGCCCGCCCCCGCCCCACTTAAACACTTACCTGCAATGTTGTGTTCATGCATATTTCCTTATGCTCTGCATTATTCATACTGTACTGTTGGGTTTTTTGGCTCATAAGAGTTAGATTAAGGACTATAGGAGAATTATACAAAGGTGTTACAGAGAGAATCATTGCAGCAGAGCTCAGTGGTAGTTAAAGCTGTGATCTCTACAGAAAGATCAGACCCCCACAGATGCCAGTGTGCCTTGAAGTCGTTATTAAAAAAGAAATTATGAACTCATTATGTAATGGCTCTTAAATTTCAGGACTCTGTATTGCAGCAAACTTCATTACCTCTATGCCCTGTAATTAGTGTATCTCACCCAGACTGTTGCTTACATATTATTTGAGATGTCCACTGGCTGTACCATGTGATTCCCCTCTCTGCCGCTGAATTGAGTGCTAATTTTTGATATGATTTGTATTGAACCCTTTGTGGTAGATTAAACGAACCAAAATGCAATGAATGTTTTTATTGGTTTTCGGTCACTGCTATTGCAAAACAATCTTTTTTATATCCCACAGCACAGTCGACATAAGATCCTAGGGCTGCAACTAATGATTGATTTCATATCGATAATCTGCTGGTCACAATTTTAAAAAAGCCCAATGTTTGATGTCTTTAAATTACTGATTTTGTCTGACCATCAGTCCAAAACCCAAAGGTATTCAGTGCATCACAAAAGACAAAGTAAAACAAGTATTTACAATAATTAAGAAGCTGCATCCAGTACATTTTTGGGCATTTTCGCTTAAAGAAATTACATGAACAATTAATCAAACTTAAACTCGACTAATCGTTTCAGCTGTCTAAGATATACAAATAATAATTAAGGTTGTTAAAGGTTTGTCAGCATCAGATAATTCATATCTCTGTGCAAAACACAGGGTCAATCTTAAGCTTTATATATTACAAGGCTATTTGTGTGATTGGACAAATCAAGCATCATTGTTCGTTTTAACCGCTCAGGCCTAGCTTATAGATTTGGTTACTGATTAAGTGTGTTATTGACCTGTCTTAATTATAACATAGGGACATCATATTCAGCACACATTTCTCCACATTCTCCACGGTGTAGATGAACTAGTTTGTTTCACATTTAAGCCAGTTAAATGGTCTTTTAATGACCTACTGAGTTTCATTGCATATTCTAATGGTCCTGTCTTCTGGCTCTCTGTACCATTAATTTGGCATGTTGTTAATGCATCCTTGATGTAAGATCAGGTCACTTTCATTCGTGGTATTTCTTGTATTCCATCCTGAGGCCACAGAGCATAAAGTTTGTGTCTTATTTCAGCATTTTCATTTCCTTCATTTACTCTGCAGCCCTTCTGCCCACAGCCTCCACCTGTCTCCACCCAGCCTCCTGGTATTTATTTTCCTCCTCCCCTGGGGAGTGATACTCACTGACATCACTCCTCCCTCTGGCCAGATGTTGAAATGTAAACACGCCATCCATCAGCCTGCAGACAAACGAGTAGCACAGCAGACAGGTGCAATGACCCAGCAAAGACATTCTTAATATACAGGTTTACACTCACTCACACACACATACATACTCAGAAAAAGACTCTGGTCATAAGCTGTATTCCCACCCTTCATTTTTAAATCAACATATATCTCTGCTGTGGGCCATAACTGTCCGATTACTGGTTCTGAACACTGACAACTGTTCCAAAGCTCAAACCCAGAGAACCAAGCGTATGATGTGATAAAATAAGGATATACAACCAAAAGCTGTTCCAGTGAGGCTGAATCTGTACAATGCTTTTCTTCACTTTTGCCTCAGAGCTTTGTACTGTAGTAACGCCTATCATTCGAGAGCCAGATAAGGTACCGAAATTCACATAAAATGTACTGGATGCAGTCAGTAGTAGCTCTACATTAGTTTTAACTCATTTGAGTGCAACAAATTTCTTCCTTCTTGATTCATCCTCCGTCTGCTCACTTTTATACTTCTTCTACTTCAAGGTCTTGTTCTCTTAAGAGTCTAATTAGGAGACAGAGTTGTGAAATTTTTGGACAAACCCGCCACAATGAGCAAAAGTAACTTCTTGCCTTGATCTTGAAGTGGAATAACACATTAACTGCTGGAGCCGAGTGGTATTTCCCTGTCAGCTGTTCAGAACTGTTTCACTCTTTCCATGGTTCCTCTTGGCCTTTCTTCATGGGAACTGTCATGCCACTGACTGAAAGGCTGTCTCTTTAAATGTAACCTGTAGCTGTTTATTGGTGATGGAGTTAACATTGGCAGAGTAATGGATTTATTTCACTCTCTAGACTATTGACGGTCATCTTTAAAGAAGTGTGACAGATGGATGCTGAGTGGCGATCGACTTAAAAGATGCGTGTGGGTCTGTGGGTGAGCTCAGACAGAAGATCTATTTAGACTCACTCTGCAGCAAATACACAGTCCTCTCTGCCTAAATCCAACAAATCGCCCACACAGGTTTAATGTATTTTAAGGCCTTATTTCTCAGCCTGTGTTTGTTTATCCGGTTACTCTTTGCATGCAGAAAACCATAATTACCGAAGAAATATGGAAAATATTGTAGCTCACATAAAGGCGAAGCTTGTGTGTCTGATAGACAGAAAAGGGGAGTTTGTACCAACATCATTATTTGCATTATAGCACCTTAATCATTTTATGAAAATCTGTGACAGATTAGACTTATTGGAGAAATAAAATATTGGAGAAATGTATGAATCTATGCTGTCCTACTCTCCTATTTCAAAGCCAGGCTTCATTTTCCTCATTTTCTCTATCACCTTTTACTTTTCTTCTACTGAGCAATGTTTGCTATTGACCAATTGAATTAAAGAAAAGCAAAAACACAGTTGACACAGGAATCTATAATGTCATTAGATCTGGTTTTACATGGAAACAAGAAAATTCACACCTTTTTAATGAAAGCATTCTTCCAAAATTGCAGTGTCTAAACATAATGTATGAGTCTTCATTTTGTAAAGTAGATTTTTAAAACGCAGACTGCAAAACAGTTGAAATCCTTAATAATGATGCTGTAGACTTTTAGAGCACTGTTTGAGTTTGATACTAACTGATCAGGATCCTGTGAATCTCTGATAGATCCACATTATTGTGGGGCTTCTGATCTGTCATGCAATGGAGGGAAAAACAAATCTGTGCACAAAGTGTCATGAATTTTTCATGAATGTAGACCGAGTCTCCCCAGGACCCTGCTCTGAATGATAAAGAAATACACAACTCTCTCTAAAGAGTGAAGAATAGCCGATACATTAAGCGGAAAACACAAGTTAAGTTATTTATCAGATATTAGGATTGTTTTCACTACTTATGGGTGTAAGTGTTCTTATTGTCTTGTATTCATGGTATGACTGTTGATTCTGTTATTGTAAGATAACGGTGAGCAAAATAGAAATGCCAAAGAAAACCTTGCCTCCACTGAACTGTCTGATAAATTGGGCTCATTATACAGTATATCTGAGCTTGAATGTTTTTTCCTTGTGGTGTAGAACTACCTTTTCATCGGTGTTGAAATTAGGAAGAGATGCTATTTTTGTGGAAGTGCTATTTTGGAGCATTAGATTCTTTACAGTTAACAGCATTCTTTCACATAAACATTTTTAGAGGAATTTCCACCATATTTTTTCATATGTACTTATTTTTATTGTTAGTTTTTGGCCTTGTTAAAATTGATCTTGATTGGACGAGAAGGAAACGGTGCGTGTCGGTGTGTCAGTGCACTGCATGCACAAAATACTGATTCAGAAGTCAGCCAACTAGTGTATCATTGTGCCTCTTCTGTGTCTGGGATCAGGACAGAAAAATGGTATCTGGTCTCTACTCTCTCCAAAAAAAAATCTTTTTAAAAATGTGCATTGAAAGCCAGCCATTAAGTTTCCTAACACTGTATTAAGGCTGAGTCTACTGATTCTTTTCTTTATGGATTAATCTGCTGATTACATTCTAGATGAATCAATTGGTTGTTTGGGCTTTAAAACATCAGATAAAAGTGAAAAATGCCCACTGCGATTTCCCAAAGCCCAAGGTGGCATCTCCAAATTGCTTGTTTTGTCTGACCAACAGACTAAAACCTAAAGATATTGAGTCAACTATCATGTGAGACCAGGAAAAGCATCAAATTTTCTGCATTTTGCAAAAACATTACTTAATCGATTATCACATTTTCTGCCTATTCAGTAATCAATGAATCAACTCATTGTTTCAGCTATACTTTTTATTCAGATATAATTCCTTACAGATTAATTTTAGTTAAGAAAACAAATCTCACCATAAGGTCCATTTAGCAGCTGTTCTGGAGCTTCATAGCACATTATCCTCATCAGCAGATGGAGTTGCCTAGTTGAACTAGATTTTCAAATTTCCATAATTTTTTTTTTTAGAGCACTTAAAGGTCGTCCACATTGGCTTAAAGTTGGGGTTCAAAGTTTGACCTTGACCTTGGGGGCAGTAGTTGAGAAAACAATCTCACCAACTCTATTTAGTAGCTGTTCCGGAGCTTTTGATCATATCGCATGATCTTCAGCAGATGGAATTTTTTGTGGACTTTCATTTTCATAAGAATTTTTGTTAAAGAATTTCAACAGAAATGTATTTCTATCTTTTGAATTTGATTATATTAAATCCTGACAATTGCTTGTATGGTTCCACCAGTGCCATTGTCATTATTGTCCTTTACGTGGTTATGTGTGGTCTGAATAAAGCCCACAGAGTTTGGACTTGAAAAGCACAGTAGCGCTGGAACCTCACGTTGCTTTCCCTTTTTTTCATGTTTCACCGTGTTTTTCCCTTTGGTCAGGAGCCATCGCCTCATTTACTATATTGAGGCTTTCTGTGTTTGTGTCTTCCAGGACTCAACGCTCTGCCCTTTGATCCATCAACCAACAACGACCCTCTCCAGTTCAGCAGTTCCAGTGGGCCACTGGTGACAGAGTGTCCTTCTCTGGAAAACGCTGCTGAGAATACCAAGAAGAGGAAGAGGGCCAGCTTGCCTCCAGGTACTGACAACAACTTACCTCACAAGTATTGCACCGGTGCTGCAGGATTACTCTCTGGTCTCAAATCCTCACTGTTTTGCCCTCAGCCATGTCGAACTCTAAATGCAAGTGCCCATGATGCTCGATAGAGAATGCCTCCCTTCATTCAAAAAAGCTTTGATACAACAGCTAGATTTTTTACCTTGAGATTGCTCTTCCCCTTCCGCTACCAACATCAAATGGCTGCGATGGGAATTGTTGCATAATCCTTTCATTTGGTGGCAATATGGGGAAAAAGTAGCTTAGTTCGGTTTTTGTCGTTTTCGATTAGCTTGCCATGTCCTAAGGCCCTGGTTGTCTGGCCTGTTTGGAGGTCAGGCAGCTGCAGCAGGAAGCTACTCCGCTGAGATTGTGTGCCTGACTGTCTGTTACCATGCCAACACCACCTGCCAATCAAAACTGCAACACGCCTTTCAGCTTTCTCACACACAACACACTGACCTGTCACACAAAGAGGGAAATGCTGAGAGAAGTGTGTCTGTGTTTATGTGTTTTATACAGTGTGCCATAATTAAACAGTCATTTGAGTTAGCGGTGGTTTGCCTGGTAATGTGTTAAATTAAAGAAGGACTTTTTAATTAAAGAATTAAAGAAGTACTGACTAATTAATTGCTTTGTAAGTAATAGAAAGAAGAGGGCCCCTAAGAAGGAGAATTGTTGTTTCATGTTCTCGGCTTTCTTGGCAATGCAAATTGGATTGGATTAATTCTCCACATTAACACGGCCTTAAACAACAATTAATCTTTTCTTCACATCTTTACACAGACGGGTTCACGTCTTGATAAAGTTTAATTTCACATTAATTCACTGACCATGTCAAACTCTAATTGGATAATGTATCATGGATGATTGTCAAACAAATAACCAATGTCAGTCCAAATGACGGATTTGTTTGAATGTTGAAAGTTGCACATTAACACCATGTGTAAATGAAACCGTTTTACATTTTCAATGAAGATGGAGTAAAATAACAAGTAGTTGTATTTATTGACAGAACACTTGACTTTTGCTTCTTCAATTTCTTCAGATGTGTTAAAAACATGACCTCCCTTCAGTTAATGTATCGAAACTGCAGAGTCAAAAGTTTTCAGACAAAACCCAGAGTCACTCAAACCCTGGGAATTCACAAATGATCCAGACCACATATTAATGCAGCTATGCAATCAATAACTTGAAGTGTCAACTGTGTTACAAAACCCTGTAACATAATGTATGTAGATATATTTTGTGAACAGAAAGTGTTGTATTAATGTGGGAAACGTACAACTTATTCAGTCTCAGATTCTAATTTAAATTTGAGCAAGTAGTTCTCACTTGTTAGATTTCCCGCTACAGCTCTGAAAGTCTAGTATCCTGCAGTCACAATATCATTAAAGTTAATATTCAAAAATATTCAAAACTCAGAAAAGGCGTTGACGGCAACTGTAGCAACAGTCAATAGAGTTATATTTGTGTTTATGAACACATAAAAGCCTGTCAGAAAGCCGTAAGATAAAAGCATTAGCAGTGCTTGAATATAGTCTGTCCTACTGGTGGACAGACCATCACATTTTCTCTTAGCATCATCAACATGGCAAGAAATACCACTCCCTGTCTCAGTCATTCCGCACCAAGTTATTTATATCGGATGTTATGACTCTGGAGAACTTTCTTCTTCTAATATTAAATAATGCAGGAAGTTGAAATGACTTCTTGTATAATGTAATGGTGCTTTTTATGTATTTGTATATGCTGCTGTGAGGAGATGTCATACTAAACCTTAGAATTTTTTGTCTTCATCCAGCTTGCTCTCCAACTCCAGGACCACCGGTTTGCACTTGTATTTCTACTCAAATCCTTCGACATCATATGTAGATAAAATGCATATCGTTATGAGTTAGCATTTCCTCTTCCTGCTGTGACCCAGATGTCTGCTGTTAGTCAGTGCGTTAACATGCAAACGAGTTACTCAGAGAAATAAGGTTATGAAAGAAATCAGACGTGTTCACACTGTATTCAACTGTGAGACTGCGTATACATGGAGGAGGTCAGTAATCAGGTTTTTCCCATTCCTCAGACTTAATTTGGAAACATTACTTGTGCAAATGTGTCTGAATTTTACAAATGGTTCAATGTTCAGCAGTGGAAACCATTTTATTTATAGTTCTTGAGGCTACTCTGTGTTAGTTTCAGTTTGAGTCGGATGAGAGGAGGCACAGTTATGTGTAATGATCTCTCCTTTCATCCCACCGCTCAGCTGCCACAGCGGTAATTTTCATGTCTGAGGTTTTTGTCATGCACATAGAAAAAGTTGATTAAAAACCCCAGTAATGGTCAAAGAAACGTCTTTCTCTAGGAGAAATCTAGCTGGAGAAATCGTGTTTCTTTACCCCAGTTACAGAAAACAGGTTTCTAGTTTACACAATGTTTAAGAAACCAGGTTGCTGCAGAAAGTGGATTGTAACCCAGTAAGTGCATGTAAATCAGCTAAATGATTACGGTGTTGAACAACTGGAGCTGTGGATTTACTGTATTAGATGGTCTGATTCTGTCTGGCTCATGATTGTCTCCAGTCACTGTCAGGTCTTCCAGCTCTCTGATGGAGCACCAACTCATTAGCAGCCATGTTGATTGAGTCTTGTTAAGGGACCCTAATGGATAGATTTTTCTCATTTCAATTGCCATTACACTTGATTATCCATCATGCATGTGTGCAAGCATCCATGGCAACACATACACTTTTCTTAATCACTTACTGAAATAAAATGCAGCTGTATAATGTTTAAGAATTTAAGAAGGCAGCAAACAAAACTGCCTGTTTTGTTTGTATGTGGCCCATGAGGAAACCAAGTCATTCCAGACTTAATGCCACCCTGCTGATAGATTATTTACTAATGATTTTTAAACCACCAGACCAAGACCGAACAACAGTCAGCCAAAGGCCCTCACCTCCTGTAAACAGTTACAGGAAACGTTTGAAGTTGAATTGATATTCTGTTCACCCTGCCACAAAATAGACACTGTTCATCAGAGTCCACTCACTTCACACTCAGACTCTGTATGACTCACTCTGTATTTTTTATTCAGTTAGAATGAAACGGCTCCAGAGAAATGAGGTTCATTGGATATCATGCCCACTTGGTAGGAAATTTTCAGTTTGCTGTGACTCTTTTACTAAGGCCTGTAAAAACAAATTCATTGTTGTGCTTCTCTGTCTTGGATCCAGCAAGAGGCAATGAATAGTTCAGCATTTTACCATGCTTTCTTTATCAAACTCTACTGTTTTATATAGTTGTTCCTTTAGAGACGATGTACTTGGCCACTGTGTTTATGTGCACCCACTGTACGTGTGTGTGTGCCTGTCAATCCATAATAAGTGGTGCCTTGGGGCAGCAGGCACACGGCAAGGATTTTCCTTATTCTGTTCTTTTTTTCTTTTTATCAGTTTTACAACACAGCCAGAGATGGCCATTTCCCCTCCAGTCCTGCTGTGTTTGAGCTGCAGGTGGTAAAGAGAATGAGATTTTGAAATGCTGCTCGTTCATTTAGTGGAGCAGGATTTCCCCTCTTACAATGAATATAAACATCAGTTTAGCATCAGTAGCACCCACACAAGCTAGAGTTCATTATTTCGTGCCTGTTATGTTAATGTAATACTAATAATAATCTTTATTTCTGAAGTTAAGTGTGCGAATACAGCAGAATTAAAAAAGCATCATAAAGTGAACACTTAAAATAGAAATAATAGTAGAAAAATAGGATTACGTTTTACAAATATAAAACATTTTTAAGAGGAGTTTGTTAAAAGGTCTTTGTATGTAAAGGTGGCCTGTGGAGTTTTCTTGTAAACGAACAACTTTCTGTGCACATTCAGTGTTACTCACCAGAACGCATTGTGTGAATCCTTGAGGTCTAACAAATGTGTTGAATGCATTTCCTTTCTCATCAAACATTTGCAAAGCAGGTTTTCAAAGTATTTTAAATCCATGTTTTCTTGCTAGCAGTCTTCTTCTTCCCCTGTCTTTGTTGGCGCATTGCAGCATACCTTGGCGTATTACCACAACCTGTTGGTCAGTGGAATAGTATGTATCCCATCACCCGTGTGAATGCGCGGGCCTGAGACAAACGGGCCTGAGAGCGAGCGGTTCCACAGCTGTGGACAGCAAAGGTCCTGTCATTTGCTAATGAGGTGTGTTTTCACTCACTGCACACAGTACAGAGCCTGCAGCACTCCTTAACTAACATCCTATACCCTTTGCATTCCACTTTAGGTCAATAAGAGTACAAACATTATCCCAAAACAGCCCTACTTAAAGCACCCTAACAACCTTTGGGAAATTACCTAAAACATATGTAGTGTGAGGACATGCATCACTTTGTTAAAGAAATCTGTTCTTGGAGACCGCACCAATCCACAAACCTTTCCCCTCTCTACAGTTTACCATATAGACTGCTTCCAGTGGAAAGTGTCTGTTCCTGTGCAGTAGCAAATATGTATGAATTTGTTTGTATGAAATAGCTCTTTGAAGGAGAATGTGTGGCCTTTGGGTGAATGGGTTTTCAAGTACCCTTGTAACAAGGTTGTTTGACTGAAAAAAATATTGAGTTGTGATCAAACCTAAGGCCATGTGTATGGATTCATCCAAAGCACTTCGAATGCCAGGATTAAAGAAACACCCTCACTCTCGTGTTTTCCTATGCGTGCAATTAATTAAATTTGATCACAAAGGCCAGTTCACAGCCATAGTTGTATCAAATAAAGTAAAAATTGTACTCCCACCGATCCAATCTCTTGTGCATTAACCTTTAGTGGGTGGTAAGAGCGAGGTGTTGGATAAAATGTATTGATTCTTCAGGAGAAAGGTTAATGTCATTGAGCAGGGAAAAATAAGGATACATGTATTTCTCAACCAGCTGGAACATCATGACATGACATGTAGCAGCAAAGCAACACAGGGTCATCCTTCAAAAAAGCTGATCATAGGCGTTGGTCAATCACATACTTGCAAGCGCACATTCCTGGTGGATTACTTTGTAACATGAATGCTGTATTTCTACAGTTTACCTCCTAATCATCGGAAGACAAAAGTAGTTCCAGCTGTGATAACTTTCCAGAGTTGTAAAATCCTGTCTGGATTACAAACCGTTGTGCAGTGTTTTGGCATCTAATAATCCTTTTAAATGCATTAATTTGTTACTCAAACTGGACTTCTTGGATCGTATTTCATTGTCTCTCCGGTACTTAAACAACATGCCCCCCACCAATGCTGCCCCCTGTGTACTACAAGCTCTGAAATTCTAATTTGCTGCATCACTTTTGCACGAAAAGGGACAAAAAAAAAGTTTCAGTCATAAAAATATTTCCATTCTTCCCCAGTATATTTGAATTACACCTGCTGGCTTTAATGACTAGAGACAAAATACAAAAAAAACCTTGTGTTGTTTCTATATGCTCGTTAGCTACTGCACTTTCACAGGTAAGCACTGTGAATTAAAGCAGTCCTCACTGACTTCATCCGTGGTCAGGGTTTGTATTGGAGATTCTGAAACAATTTTGTCAGTACAAGGTCTCCTATGGGAGTGTGTAGTCCACACCCTTTTTCCTCTGGCCTCCTTATGATGAATAGTTTTCAGTCTGACTGCCATTTTCTGTGTGGAGCACCAAAACCCCAGAAATAAACTGCACTTCAGCAAACTGAATGTGGTTTCTCTTGTGAGAATGTTTTGCATAATAGTTTCCAATATTACATCCACCAGTATTTCTTGTGTCATTTTTTTGTGTGGAAAGTAATGGATTTGAGCATAAAAAAAATTAATGTGATGTCATTGACCCACTACTGGCAGGCAAAGAGCTATTGGAAGGTAAATAATGTAATGGGCTACTTAAGCTGTCAGAGATGACAGTCCATTTAGATATATAGCTGTGTCATTGTCCCAGAGAGGTGTGTGTGTGTGTGTGTGTGTGTGTGTGTGTGTGTGCGCGCGCGCGCAGAGTGTTGATGCTGGGGGAGATCTACAGCTGGATGTCAGTCTTTGTGACGCTGAGGCCACACGGTGGCACAGAAGATTTAGAGTGATGCTGATGGATGGGAGACACAGGATGACAGACTGAAGTTAAAAATGAACTCATTAGCTCACAAACAGGATGTCTGCAGGCACGTAGGGGAGTAGAAAGGTTAACAACTTAGTGATTTTCAAGCATTCAGCCTGGAAGGAGCAGCTGCATGCTTCTGCTGTACTGTATGTCTACACAGTATGTGTTTTAACTCTAGGAAAGAATAGTGATTGAAATGCATAACAGGCTGCAAAGGGGCCCGCCTCTCCTTATTCATCTGGGATTCCTCTGCTTCAGTCAGAACATAACAGTCCACTTGTCTCTACTGCTGCTCTGGGAGAGATAAAGACTACACATTGCCTGTGTGTCTATATTAACAATATGTGCTTGCATAGGCATGTCGAGCATTTCTGACTATTTAGAAAAGTACCATATACAGTAGGGCTGCGTCTAACCATTATTTTCTTTATCAATTCATTTGCAGATTATTTTCCCGATTGATTGTGTTGTCTATAAAATGTCAGAAAATTGCTTGTCCTGTTCAAACCCCCAAAGATATTAATTTTGCTATCACAGAAGGCTAAGAAAACCAGCAAATGTTGACATTAGAGAGGCTGGAAGCATTTTTGCTTAAAAAATGACTGAAGAGATTAATCAGTTATCAACTTTATCATAATTCTGTCGACTAATCGTTTCAGCTCTAATATACAGTAGATCAGATGCGGTATTGGTAGTGTTATAGTACTGCAGTATTATCTTAATCATACGAGGTTATCTGTGATCCAGGTCAAAGTGGAGCTCTCGCCAGACGGCGAAGTGAAATTGGGCTTCCGCCTTTATCCCTTTACCCATTTTTCACCTTCATCATTTTTTAACTGTGCTCTCTTGCTCCCTGTCACTCTTCTGTACACCGCAGTGATCAGGGATTTAGTGCCACTTCACCCCATCTTGCAAAGCCTACAAACATGTGAGATCTAAATAATTCACAGTGCCAGGAGGCGCTCTGCTCTGTCTAAAGCTAATGGCAAAGCCTCAAGCAAGGGCTCAAGCTCTGAAAAGATTCTAATATAAAAACAGAAATCTTACTTTTCTGCTTGATCAAAGCAATCAGGGCTGGGTTGTTTTGCACATGGCCTCCCTCCTATTATTACCTCCACACAGCAACAGTGTAGGGAAGATAAACAATTAGCCCTTAGATGAGTTTTTCTCTTCATCCTTCATCCTTAGGGACATAGCTGCCCAAGGAAAACTCAAGCCAAATAAGTTCTTCTAGCCGTGTTTTTCATTAATCGTCTCTGATCCATTTTTGGTTATTATCTCTGCAACTTTGTTAAATTGATTTCTAATCAGGATATGGCCTGCAGGCTAGAGTTTTAGAAACGGGCACTGTTATTATATTATATTGTACTGTATTAACAGCCCCTAAACAAAAAAAATATTTTCTTATGATTCTTTGTCAATAATTCTTATTGAAAAATATACTGTTTATACTCATACCTGAAAAGGGTCTACAACTTTTCATACTTTTTATAGGTAATAGAGCTGCAACAATTAGTCGATTAGTCAATCAACAGAAATTGATTGGCAGCTAATTTATTTAATCAAGTAATTTTCCTGCAAAAATGGCAAATATTTGATAGTTCCAGGTTCTCAAAAGTGTGAATTTGCTACTTTTCTTGGTCTTACATTGTAGTAAATTAAATATTTTGACAAAACAAGACACTTATGAAGTCACCTTGGGCTCTAAGGAACCGTGAAAAATGCCCATCACAATACCCTAATGTTTTATTGGCCAAATTCTTAATAGAATAAATAATGGACAGATGAATCAATAATGGAAATAACCTTTAGTTGCAGCCATAATAGGTACTGTAAGCCACTTTGCTGCCCAACAATCTCTTGTGTCTATTTAGAATCCACTTCAGATATGCTCTGTCTTTTGGAAGGACTTCCATTGTTCTTTAAATATCTGAGACCTCCTTTTTTGTGGGTTTTGTCTTTTGTGAATATTCATATTGTCGAATTGCTTTTGTTGAATATAAAGGCATTTGAAAACAAATGTAGAGAAAGTCTATTCAGCGTCTTGAGTGCTCTAATTGCTTGTCTATATGTCTTTAAAAGAGGGCTGTAATCTATGCAGCACTTCCTGTGTATTTCAACTCTCCAGCTCCCCTCCTCATTTTAGTTGAAATAAAGTCTGCCATTTCTTCTTGTTGAGGGCATGTTCTCTAACAGAACGCTGGCCCAAGATTTAAGGGCTCAAGTGGTTCAATTATAAATGTGAAAGGCTGTTGAGAGGTTTTATCTTCAGTGTTTTTCATAAAGCCACCAGCGACTGACAGATTTCTACAGGTCTAAGTCGGCCCCAAAACAGAAAGGAATACCCGCTCTCTCGGACAGGTCGGATTACATGATGACTTATTTATATGTTGTCTAGGTGGGCGAGCTTTGTTTCTACTATAAATGAAGCAAAATTTGGTTTCAGCTAACCTCTGGTGTCTGGTGTCATTTAAATTGTATTAGGAGACTGTTGGGCCCACATTACAATACTCCCTTTCTCCACTATAACTGGAGATGGACATGTTGATATGATATAACATGACACCATATTATACAGCATGTGACATGTTCGGCTCTCCATTACATACATACAGAGCTTGAGTAGATTTTTTTTTTTTTTTTTGGACACAAAATGTTCATTTCTCTTTTCTTTTTCCTTGTTATTGTCTGTGATCCCTCTCATCAGTTTCCTCAGTGAGAAACTGCAGGACTCTCCCTGTTTTTACCCAGCGCTATGCTCACAGCAGCTTGTTCATCACAGAGACCCAGCAGCTCTTCTCCTCTGCTATCAACACCTCTCCCTCCCTCCATCCAATCCCCCCCTCCTCTGTCCTTCTGTCTTCTCTCTCAGCCTCCAGCCAGGTTAACTGATCCACACCAGCTGCCTCTCACTGCCTGACATTAGTGCTCTAAACCAATGTGCTGAACATCTCCTATGCCTCTCTTCTTCTTCTTCATCCTGCCACCTTTTTTTCCAACACCCTCATTTCACATGGCTCCGTGAGAGGCCACTGCACAATTACCAGTGCAGAAAAGGTCAGGTGACTAGTAATTAACCCATTTTAAACGGTCCTTATTTATATGACTGAACTGTGGGCTGATGGATGAATGAATCAGTGGATGCACACAACTGAAACACTGTTTTGTGTATGTTTGCTTCCAATTAAGAAGGAGGGGAGAAAAAAAAGTTCAAGGAATAATATCAAACACATGAATAGTGCTGCAACAATTGTTGTTGTTATAAAATGCCAGTGAAAAACGCCCATTTAATTTCCCAGAGCCCAAGGTTGAACCTTGAGAATCCTCGTTTTATCCAAAACCCCCAAATATTCATTTTACTATTGCCAAAGAAAAGCAGCAAATCCTCACATTGGACAAGCTAAAATCAAAGAATGTTCACAATTCTTTGCTTAAAAAATGACTGAAACGATTTGATTATCAAATAGTCACTTTCTGTCAACAAAGGCCCCATTTACACTTGCCTTTTAACTTAAACGCATGGATTAAGTGCATTTATGGACTAAGTGCGAGGCAAACGTTTTATCATCTACATAGGCTTTTACTCATGCCGCTCCCTCAACCGTACAGATCAATGTCCTCTCACACACACGGTCCATTCAGTGGTAGAACTGATCAGGGATCAGATAAATGTTACAACAACTCAGTGCGCCTTCTGTATGACCGTATGTGTCGAAATTGCAACAGAAATTGCGACATTAGCTTTGGACAGGAACGGCAGCTAATACCAGTGTAACTTTAGCTGCCATTGACGCAGAGGGCAGACCATGGGGGGCAGACGCTGTGAGTGGCTACTTCAACAGACCTCACTGACATAATTACAGTTGGGAGAAGTAAAGTTTATGTATGTGTCTTGGACAAACGTATGCAGTTACTTTTTCAACATCTGGCTAGAATACGTCTCAAACCACCTGAGGTGGAAGTTTAAGGTGTCCGTGTAAGGTAAGTGTAAACGGGTCTAATCGCTAAACAGAATAATTGTCTTGTGACTCGTGAGGGTGGAGGCCAGTTGAGGAAGTATGAAAAACCTTTTCCTCCTCGTCTTGCTTGGTCATATTCCTTCACTTTACTTTAAGGTATTTAGTTTTCTCCAGAACTCTTTGAGAGGAAAACCCCAATTATTCTGTCATCGTTTTAGCTTATTGGGAATCAGGAGGCCTGTTTAGGTATACTCATAGGATGCCACCCAGCCACATTAATGCATGATTGTACCAGCCTATACACAACTGAGGCAGTGCTTGTTAATGTCAGTGCTTCTCAGCACTGGAATCAGAAAGCCATGCTAGGTTACACAATATAAAACTTCAGAGAGAGGATACAGAAAGTGGGGTTACATTTTAACAGACGGTACAAGCTGGACTTTTTTTTATTATGTTAGAGCAAAGGCTCTGAAAACCAAAGTGTCATGGGAGAGCTGCACTGTGACTGACCATGTGCTCTGACTCCTTTGAAGAAACACATACAGCATGTAAACAAGCAAGCAAAACTTTATTTATATACAACATTTCTTGTCAAGGGAAATTCAGTGTACTTCAAAAAAAAGTTTAAAAAAAACACAAGTATACACAAACAGTAGAGTGTGTTTGTACCAAGGAGGGATATGTGAAAGACACATTACTTGCTTAGGATATTGGCATGATGTGCCAGTAACCTTTTCTTTAAAGCTATGATCTTATTCTTTTTCAGTAGCAGTTGTGTTTAATGGCTATAGCCAGTCTGAGGCCTTTCCGCTGCTCACTGAAGGATCCCTCATTCAGTCTCCCTTCTGTTACATATTGAAAATTAAGCTCCGTTTTATGACTTTGTAGCAGTCAAATGTGGTTTCAAGGTTTCAATACTACTGCTTGACAAAGTAATATACATGTGTAGAAGAAAAAACTGACCAAATTCAATCACATTCATAGGCTCTTGACAGCAATTTATTGCTTTTATCTTGCTAATTACAAATTGCACTAGTTATAAACATTGACTATATATTAGAGCCGCAACTAATGATTATTTTCAGTATCGATTAAACTGCTGATTGTTTTCTCTATTTTGTCAATTTATAAAGTGTCAGTGAAAAATGGCCATTGCAATTTCTCAGAGCCCTGGTTAGTGTCTTCAAATGTCTTATTTTGTCAGACAAACTGTCCAAAATCCAAAGATATTTCATTTTAGTATCATAGAAGACTAAAAGAAACAGCAAAAAATTTGAAGGTGGAATCAATCAATCAAAGTTTATTTATATAGCACCTTTCAAACAAATCAAATGCAATTCAAAGTGCTTTACAAGTGATTGACAAAACATAGGAAGTTTAAATGGACATTAGAGACTAATGTAATAATTTGGCATTTTTGCTTTAAAATGACTTAAAGAATTTCCAGTATAGTTGCTGATCAATTTTAACTAATTTTAATTTTAACTTTCTTACTCAAAGCCATTAAAGGGCACCAATCTCACTGCTCTCTGGCAACAGCTGCCAAGGCAAACTCAAAATTACATCAGGCAGGTACCTTTTGTCTGCAGTTTGAGAAGCCTGATGGATCAGAAGAAAGTTTCTCTATTACTACAATCCTGCATGTCACCCATTCTCTGTTTCCCTCAGTGAGTCTCCATGACATGTAAGAAGGACAAATATACCATGTGCTGCCAAAGTCTAATTATATGCTGAGCAAGCCCTTTCTCTAACAAAGACTTACGCTGCTCTGGACCTGGCTGCTGCTTTCGCCTATTTTTATGCAGTATCTCCCTCCCTCTCCCTTAGTGCTAGTCTGAGAGAATAAATCTTCCTCACGCGTGGGTGGAGGAGCAAGATGAGTGTTTCAACTTCACAAGATCGTCTTTACCTAGTTACACTTTGTACACTGTTTACGCAGCTTGTGCACATGGGACTCAACCTGTGATGTACACTTTTGAAACAGGAGCAACATTTTCTGTTGGAAATGGATGACCTAATTATCACAGCCAACAGTGATGAATTTGGACAATAGTGACATGGTAGCATCAGTTAAAAGAATTATTAAAAGAATTATAAGCATGTTGATGAAATAGATTGAATGGTTTCTTATTTATCGCAGCAGTATTTTTAATATACATGCCAATTAAATTGATCAAATGACAAATGCAGATGGTTGCTGACTACAGTTTTACAGACTGTATAGTGGGAACAAGTCTCTGCCTTTTGAAGTGTCAGTTCTTATATATTGTGTAGGCAGCTGGTTATTCTAGCACGATGATGTTTGTATCAACACAGCGGTGGCTTTGTTAACAGCCTTTTGACGTTCCCCTGCCTGGCTTGACTTCCCTCTCAGGTGTTTGTATGGTATAAGGAGGGCTAATGAGTTTAATCTAAAGTCAGCACACCAGATGATTACGGTTGTTAAATTCTAAAGTTTGTTGTAATGGCATTGACCGGAACAGTGTTTGAGCCATTTGTCAAAGCCACTGGGAGGAAAGCTAAGGTTTAACAACTTTATACTCCCTCTCTTTCTCTTTTGCCTATCTATCCGATCCGCCATCTTACATTGGGTCTTGTTTTGCTTTCAGGCAAAGGTCTTCTCCCCTCTCATTTGCCAAGTTGTATACACTTGTTACCTGCACCTTGGCTGTGCCATGAGCTGGGGGGATTGGAGCCTAGGATGGGGGAACTGTGCAGCTGGTTTTTCTGAGTTGTCCTGTGTTCCTTGCATTGATGATGAGTTGGAGTTTGAGTCTCTCTCTAGTAGAGCAGAAACAATTAAGCAATTAGTCCATTGACAGATAAGTAATTGACAAAATTTAGTGGTATGCTGCTTTCTTTGTTTTCTATGATAGCAATTTAAATGTTTTTAATTGTTGGTTGGACAAAACAAGCAGTTTGTAATAAGAACAACTTCCACTATGGGAAATTGTAACAGGCATTTTTCATTATTTTCTGATATTTTATATTTTGATGATTAATGGAGAAAATAATCGGCAGGTTAGCTATAATGAAAATAGTTGTTAGTTGTAGCCCTACTTTCTAGTTGCCTGCATTTATTTTTTAAAACTTTATTTTACCTTTATTTAACCAGGTAAGTCCTTTTGAGGTTGGAAGCCTCTTTTACAAGGGAGATCTGACCATGGTATAAAAAAGCAGACACAACATAACAACACCAGGCAATAGATAAAACTATAATAAAAACAGATAATACTATAATAAGCTAGGTTTTTGGCCAGAGATAATAAATTCATTTTAAATTCATTTTGCAGACTATTTATTTATTATTTATCCTTTATTTTCACAGGGGGGACCCACTGAGACCGAAATCTCATTTCCGGGAGGGCCCTGCGGCAGTACCAAGTTAACATTTAAACAATTCTTACATGCATACAAATACACACACAAGCAGAGCAGTTAGAAATGGTTACAAATGTTTTTCTTCTCTAATATTTCAACCACTAGCTCTTTAAAAAAAATCTTATAAGACACCAGAGAAGATATATCTTGTATCTTGGAATTCATTCCATATAAGGGTAGCTGAAACACTGAAAGCAGCTTTACCCCATTCAGTCCTATATCTGGATGTTCCAGAGATCTAGTGGTGTAATTTAAGAAGTTGATTGAAAGAAGACTGGTTATATACAGAGGGAGTTTAGCAGTTAAAACTTTGTAAATAAATAATATATTATGCTGCATCCTTCGTCAGTCTGTATGGTACAGGGTACATCGCCCGTAATAAATCGCAGAGCGCTATGAAAAATGTCGTTCAATGGATTCAAAACAGAGACTGAGGCATGCATATAAAGTGTCTCACCATAATCAAAAACTGACAATATTGTAGCCTGCACACTTTTTTTTTTCTGCTATCCATAGAGAGGCAGGATTTATTCCTATAAAGGGATCCAAAGGAATCTCCAGCCACAGAAAACATGAAGGCTTTCTTTCCCACTTCTGTTGACATGTGGTATAGACAGCAGATATGTCTTGTGATCTGAAATAATGATTGCAAGATTAACTCTGTGAAATTGGTTTTCAGAGATATGATGGAAATTTGCACAGAATGGCTTTAGAAATTAAAAAAAAAACAAAAAAAACAATGAGTTAGTCAACATATGGACAGAGATGCATGTTGAGCCCTGACCGCATATTCTGGCTGAATACAGAGTGAGTCGTGGTTTGGCCTTGCTCCCTCTGAAAGCCATTATATAGAGGGTCAGCAGTTAACCCTGAATGTGAATGTGCAGTGGAGATGTGTCCAACTACAGCGAGCCACACCACACCACACAGAAAAAAACATCTTTG
Organism: Macquaria australasica; assembly: GCA_005408345.1. Classification (NCBI taxonomy): domain Eukaryota; kingdom Metazoa; phylum Chordata; class Actinopteri; order Centrarchiformes; family Percichthyidae; genus Macquaria; species Macquaria australasica. The sequence continues at coordinate 1,070,144 of SEMN01000036.1, read as the reverse complement.
CTGTGGTGGTGTTCTTATTTCAAGCCAGTGGAAAGAAGGCTTTACCAGGCCTCGGATGTTTTTGGATGCCATAAGCTCTATGTTGCTGCCACTGTAGGTATCTCTCATGGCTCTAGTCAACCATACCGTCATTAGAGAAAAGATGAACCATTGAAATAACTGCAATGACCTCCATTCTGAAAGCTTTACTAGAGAAAGCACCGGACCATGATTCATTCAATGCTCCATGACTCTGTGGAGGTCACTGTCTGCTAGAATCTTGGATGTGGTCTTAAAAGCCAGACCATACTGTTACGTTTCTCCATTAAGTTTCATGACCAATGACGCAATTGATGATGACGTGACAGAAATGTGCCTGTCTATACTCACAGCCGTTGGAGTGACAGTAAAAGCATCATGTCTTGTCATCCCCTCTGTTTTCTTGCCACTCTTTAAGGAGTATTGATCATGGTAAGATTTTGAATTTCATAATGGTACCAGCCTAGATAGATATTCTACAGTGATACAAAGGAGGAAAAACCACATTAGATGAGTAAAAAAAATTTTAAATTTTTTTCTGGTCACAAAGCCTTGATTAAGCTTAATGAAAAAAAGTACAATTAGCTACATTCATTGTGTTGTCAGGGAGGGTTAATGTGAGTGCAAATAAACAAGTTTGTGCAAGGATATTTGTGAATGAAGTTAAGTGGAGCTGAAATGATTAATCTATTAGTCGATTGACAGAAATATTATTGGCAACTAATTGTTTTTTTTTGGGTTTTTTTCAAACAAAAATAATGAAAAAATTCAAAACATTTCCTGGTTCCAGCTTCTCAAATAAGACATTTTATAGACAATATAATCAGCAGATTTATCAATGAAAATAATCATTAGTTGCAGCCCTAAATTTAATCCAGTAATTGTAAACGGTGTGTGAAACAGTTAGAAAACACCAATCCAATCCGGTAGCTCATCTGGTAGTACCGTTTATTTATTTTACCACAGGCCCGGGTTCGATTCTGGCTCGGGCCCTTTGCTGCATGTCATGCTCTCTCTCTCTCTCCCGCCTTTCCTGTCTCTCTCTGCAGCTGTCACTGTCCAATAAAGGCAAAATGCCCGAAAAAATAAGCTTTAAAAAAGAAAAGAAAACACCAATCGTACAACAAGACCGTAGAGAGAAGAAATGTAACAAAAGTACTTTTGGGGGAAAATAAGTTCAGTCTGTGCAATATTGCCAATTCTTAATCAAGACAATAAAATCAGATCAGTAACAGAAAAACAGAAACAATGCATTTGTCTATCACTGTTTACAGGTTTTCAGGTGCTCTTGAAAAGAGATGCAGAAGCATGTCATTGATTCCTTGGTGGAGATTGGTGAACAGATGTTTATAAGCGGAAATAATGCATCCTATCTGTCATCTGTGTCAAGAAGCTGTGAAAAGGAGAAAGTAATCTCTCTATCTCTTATGCTGTAATCAATCTGAGAAGCCTGTCTTAAAAGGAACCAAATGCATTGTGTTCCACATTTCTCAGTTATCTTTGATTTAGTTTTTAATATCTTGTCTAAGCTTCTGTATTCAGTCTGAACACACACCCAGCTGGGGCCAAGTGAATAACGAAAGAATTCTGTAGGTTTCTAGACATCAGCTGTCAAAAACTTACTAAAATATTGCAGTTTTCAGGATGTGTGAAGTCTTTCTGGGAGGCTTGCTCTTTTGAAACCCTGCTGTACCTCCAGCCCTTCTTGTCACAACATTGCACCAGCAGTCGTTACTGTGACAGTAGACTCACAGAACGCTGCCTGGGTGAAGAGGCGTGGCCAGATAAGAGCCTTGGCAAGTTCACTGAGCTGTTGACATTTCCTCACAGCAACTCCCCTGGTTCTAATTGGCTACCGCTGATAAGATTCCCGTGTTGTAATTGGCAGCTGCTGATAAGATGCTGTCAGCTGCTGCACTAGTCAGCAGCATGGTGGGATGACAACAGCTCAGGAGTTGGTGGGCGGACAGGGCTAAATCCAGGGCCTGAACCTTGTTTTCCAGAGATACTATTCCAATCAGGGGCTGGCATACTGGCTATAACAAACTTTTAGACCAGGAAAATACTGTCTAAAGACCCTAAAAAACTATTTCTCAACCACTTTATTACTATGAATGATTGAGTCCTACATGAAAACAATTTCTTTTTGACAAATCTGGAACAGTGTTGGTTATTTCACACAAGATATTTCTGTCTGCTTTTTTTTTATCTGTGCTCTTCTCATTGGTTTGATCAGGGTGGGGTTCATTTGGAAAAATGTGAGTCACGTATTACTGTGCACCAATTGAAATTTAGCACCATCTAAATCAAAATGTGATGCCAAAAATGGGACAAACTATGTTGTGGGTTGTTGACGTATGTTGCCAGGCCAGTGTCAGTCAAATCTAATGAAACCACACCCACATTAAATCCTTGATTTAATAACAACTGAGAATGTTTTTTCCACAAATTTTAACAGTGGTTGTTGTAAATTAGAAAACGGTTGCTAATTTACACATCCAGCAGTTCCAGAGCAACATTATCATTTATTTGGAGTCCAATATTCATTATTTTTTAGCTCTGTTTTTGGTCTCTACCAACTCCTGAGGTAAATATCTGGCTTTTTAGCTGCTAAATGCTCCACTATGTTCACTAGCTAGTTGCTAACTGTGTCTGTTTGGTGCTGAGCAGCTACAATGAGCTGGAACTCGCTATAAAGCTCCGTAAAGCCGAGGGGAGCTACAGATTCAGGCGATAATTCTCTGTAGGTTCATCACTACAAGCGATCCCCTTCATATTATTTTCACATTGTTATTATAAAAATATCCATTCCATTGTGGCCCATACATGCTATTATAAGATGTATCCTTTGATAAACCCATTCTTTCATTAACAACCTATCCAGGTCCTGGGGGCACTGGGCTAGTCATGTCACAAAGATTAATTTTTCTGCTGTACCCCAGTTCTGTACTCAGTGATATACAGCTGACTCTGCTAAATCCAATCCAATTTCTGTTGAAATTCCAGGCCATTTGGTCATGTTTCAGGCCGTACTCATGGATTTAGCAGATGTTTTTGCTGGCAGAAGTAGCCCGGGGTCTCTTGGGCTTGAGCTGGAACTGCTGATAAAGAGATTTTTGTGCTATTGTGTCCTTAGCCTAGATCTCTGTGTAATTAATACACTTAAAGTCCCTACTTCTCTCCTAACCTAACTTCCTGTCTGTCCTCCTCGAACTACAGGCCATTATTCCGTATTGTCTGCATCATGCACAAGAGCATACAGGCATATTTTTTGATATATCTTCAGGAAGTAATTATGCTTCTGTTTTTAGTTAATGGATTGCACAAGAGGTTTTGCCTGGCGGACAAACTACTTCATGTGATGTCTTGCTACAGTGCCTATCTAATGGGAGGGTATGTGGGCATATTTGAGTACAACGGTGGGTGAAGGCATGTGTCTGAGGTCCTCTCAATCCAATTGAGAGTTAGGAAGACAAAACCCTGAGTTCCCTTAAGACTGACTATGGAGAAAGTTAGTTTTAAGTCTTTACTGTATTTCCGTCATATGGTGTCTCAATCTCAGGAACAATTATGTACCTTTTGCTTTGTCACCAGCTAATGAGAAGAGAAAACGAGTTGTTTAAAGCTTGGAAGTTCATTCTTGATTTAATTTGTTTGGCAAAAAATTCTTATCAGAAGGTCCACTTACTTGGTGTTTCTGAAGCTTTTTGATTACGTGATTAGAGCTGAAATAATTAGTTGAATAATCTATTTATCCATCGACAAAATAAATCGCCAACAAATCTGATAATTGTTTCATTGTTTTGAGTAATTTTTTTTTTTTTTTTTTTTAAAGGCGCCACAAATTCTCTGGTTCCTCTCAAATGTGAATATTTGCTGTTTTTTTTCTTCCTTTTTATTTTTTTATTTTATTTTATTTTTTTTAGCTTTTTATGATAGTAAACTGATTTATCTTTTGGTTTTGAACTGTTGGTCGGACAGGGCAATTTGAACACGTCAACTGGGGTTCTGGGAAATTGTGATGGGCATTTTTCACTGAAAGTTTATAGATCAAACGATTAATCAATTGAGAAGGTAATTGGCAGACTAATCAAAAATGAAAATAAATGTTAGTTGCATCCCGACACGTGATAACAGGTGGTCGTATATTGATGGGAGATTGTAACCCCCTGCCTCTGTTCAAAGATAGTCTCTGGCTGTTGCTGGCCGTCCACTAACTCTTGGTCGATGACTTTCAGTTGTGTAGTTTTGGTATGATTTTGTGAAGGCCGAGTCTGCTCTAAAGATAAAGGGCACATGAGTTGCATGTGCAGAACCACGGGAGTTATATGAAGTTTTTGTTGTGGAATAGTGATATGAGGGTTTTTTAAATGTGTCTGAATCCACTAGACTAAATCCACTCCTTGAACAAAATTTATTTTAAGTGACTTAATGTGATGTAAGAAAGATTGTGCTCTTCCCAATTAAAATATATAAAACTGACAGTGCTTTCAAGGTTATTCAGTGGACATTCACTGTATTTTTTGGGGGTGGGCTGTCATAGACTTGTAATTGTTTTACGGTTTGCTTCTGGACTTCTCCAGCTGTTGATTAACCATGACCATCAAAAATGTTTTCTCTCCAAGCATGGCATAATATAACAAGCTATGAGGACTTGCAGCACTGTTGTTCCCTTTACCACAGCAAAGAATGACAGTCCCACAGCTTTTTTTCTGAGGCCCTGGTCTCTTGTTCTGACAGTTAAAACTTCAAAGGAGAGAGAAAACAGATTTAAAGAAGCTCTCCAGCTTGTTTTTCCTCCTAGAGGGTGTCAAGCTGTCCTTCAAGCATCAGTAGACACATTCAATTTGTGTCTCTTATACTAAACAAGTGTTTGGCTGTGTAGTGACTACTTGTTAAACAGCAAGCTCGTACAAGGCTGCAAACTGGACATAGGCTGACTGGATAATATAGAGCACAGAGGCGCTTATACTATACGTCTCAAGTATTCTCTGATGTAACTGCAATGTTCAAAGATTCTGTTTTAAATATAAAACACAATTTTATATTTCAGTATTCACCTCTTAAACTTGTATCACCTCAGGAGGCCATTGCTTGTGTTCTCCATTTTACATCTTTGTCTTAACCTTCAGTCATCTGATGGTGATCTCCTTCTGGCTGCCTGGTATGTTCTCAGATTTCTTTAGATTAAAAAGATATGTTTGTACTGCATAAATATGTCCTCTGTTAGGACATCCTTTCATTTTCTCTTCCATATCCTCTGGAGAACAATGGAGGACACAAGGACTGACAGCACTAAGGAGGAAATTAATCAGGCCCTCAAAACTTCACACGAGAGATTTCTGTCTGGGAACCTTCTGGGGAGAGGCTGTGTGATTTGTCTATGACACTCCCTTTCCTCGAAGTCTTCCCTTACTCTCATAGAAGAGTTTGCCTTAAAAGCTGGGGATTTGCCTTCAAGCTGCTGTTTCATAACAGTAAACAAGAAGTCTAGGGTCAGCAGCTTATTGCTCGTCAATGTATTGAAGACAAATTAAGACTTGGTAGGGGTGGAGAAAGGAAATGACCTCACCAGAAGGGTAGTAAACACAAATATTAAGATATTAACATATTTGATGCCTATAACCTCTTTTTTGTTTTGAGAGATGATGTATACAACCTTACAATTATGAAAAGGAAATTAAAGGGCAATGAAAGGCAAACACAAGAAAAGAGGAGAAAGTGTTTGTACTTTGAAATGCAGGTCTCACCAGGTCATGATGGAGCTCATTGTATTGATTACAGCAATTTTTCAGGTTTGATTTTCAAATGAATTACATATTGTATTTTTTTTTTTACCTTTTTTAAATGAAACCGATTTGGATAATGGAGATTAAAACAGATGAAAGCTGTGCTGAGGAGTGGGAGCAGATTCAAATTCTAAATCTCAACACTGAGACAGAGGTGTCAAACTACACATCAGTGGGCTGAACAGTAAATCCAAGAATGTCAGTCTCATGTCCCAGCTGTAAGTTGTTTTGGAGAGCACCAAAAACTGAGCACAGAGAAGGATTTTTGAGAGATGGGTTGTGTGCTTGACATCACATGTGGGATCAATTATATTGCACAGCTGCTGAGTTTCCCATCTGATTTAACCGGCTCTGTACAATAGACTGTAGTACAGTTTGGATCTGATGCATTATTTTCGCCCTGAATCTGGAGGCTTTCCTTTGTATTCTGCTCGTCCAAGTTGCCATCTGATCCATCCTCAGTTGGCAAGCAACACTTTCAGAATTTTTTATTGGTCCTCTGTCTTTGCTTTCTTTTGGTTTGGCATTGTGTTTGGTCATTAGTCTATTTTGGATATATTATGGAGGACTGAGCCAACCGAGAGAGCACCAAGATGGCTTGTTGCATGTGCTAATATTATTATTATTATTATTGTTATTATTATTATTATTAGTAGTAGTAGTAGTAGTAGTACTCTCTTGTAGTTATTAGATAGTTAGCAGTGGAAACATTACATATATAGATAAAGAGAGATATGACAGGAGGCAGTCCACTATAAAAACATTAACCTTCAAGGGAGAAGTTAAGAGGCGATGTTTCACACATTACATGTTAAATATGCATCTATTTAAAGTGTGTCTATTGTTTAGGCGATCATCTAATAACTAAAATGAAAATGAGATGGGATGCATCAGGGAAACCCATCATTCCTCAGGAAAACCCTGCAGGTTGAATATCAGTCTAATAGACTGTAGAATAGAATCAAGATAGAGTGAGACTTGATTGGCACAAGTAGCATAGTAAATGTCCTTTCCCCATTAAGTGGACCCTGAGCTGCTCTTCAGTAATGTGTCTTGTTCTTGTGTGGTTTCTAATTTAAATGAGAGTGAAATTGCTGGAAGAGGAACACTAACTGAACAAATCTTTAGCTGCCTTATCCATGCTGTTCTTCTCCTCATGTCTGCCCATATCGCTTCATATCTTTCACTTTAGCCCAAACTGGAGATCAACTCATTAACGTGTCCATCCAGTCTCCATTGGTCTGTCTGTGAACCACCAAATCTGTCTGAGAGCGGCAAGACACTGTAGTATTGAATGTTTTCTCTGTGGTATAAATTCAGTCTTTGTTGTATTGTTCTGTTTTTGTTGAAAATTAATTGTTTTTTGGGCAACTTTCTTACCTTATGAGGTTCACTTACCTTTGATGTTAACTTTAGATGTACTTGTACTTGTTACATCTCTGATAAACTCCTGTCTTGCCTGTTGGTTATTTTGCTATGTCTGAGAATAGTTTTATATGTTTGGTGAACAGACAGACGCTGCAGGAGAGCTGAAAGTCATGCAAATTGCTTATGATAAGCCATGCTCCGACGTAATGCATAATGGATGAGAGAGAGTTAAATTAATATAACATGTATATGAACCTAACTGTCGTATTTCATTAACCTCCATGTTTATCTAAATTCACTACCATGACATCCCTGGTTCAGAATTAAGGTTTGAAGTCTCAATAGATTAGCTCATATGAAAGTTTAGCCCCCCGTAAATTTATCAGTTTATTGGAACATATACGTTTTTTTGTGAAAACGCTGCAGGAATTTTTTCCAATTACTTCTCATGAGGGACTCTATTCCATTCCCCTTCTCATTAGACATGCTAAAAATTGTAATCGTTTTTGAAATTGGTTACATCAAAGCAGAATTTGTCTACAGCAAATATGTTTAAAATGAATAGCTGACTATATGTCTTTCATAGTTGTAGAATTAAAATAAGATTCCCATAGTATATGTTGAAAATGATGATGAATTTTGTGTACTTTGCCTGTTTTCAGTGGGAAAACTGAAAAAGATGAGAAAATGAAAAAGAAATAGCTGTAACAGATTTGAGTTCTAGCATCTGTGGTCTGACGGGTGGCACCATTTAGGAGTAGGTGATCTGTGACTGCTCTTATGGGTATGGGTATGTGTCACATTGATCCCTGTCAACCATGATGATCTGCACCAGAACTGTTTAGATTTTAAGCCACTGGGCCCCAAACATACACACTCACACAAAAACAGACACAGTCCAGGCCACAGTGCCACGGAGCCTGGTCGACAGGAACAGCATCATGTTTCCCAGCTACTCCAAATAAAAGTAGTAAACGGCTTGAGTCTTTTTGGACCTTTTTCGATTGGATGAGTTTCCTAAATTGCTCAGTAAATTGGACTCCTAGTGACATGTTGATCATGTCACTCGAAGTATAGATGTGTAGTAGGTCTAACTCTGCGTTACACTTCCTGAGACTGTTTTTCAGCACTTTATTGTAAGATATATAAGTGCTCTCTCTGCTTGTGTAATACCATGAATAGAGTCACTAAATGCTCAAACTTAGCCAACATAGTCTCAACAGTACAAGCAGTTGCAAGCTACACACCAGCCCTGCTACACGTGTGTCTCAACAAGCTTCATTAGCAGATTTATGCATGAAACTAAATAAAACTTTATATCCAAGACTTGACAATATCACTACATTCACTTTATACTTGTTTAACTGAATCTGACGTATATGGCAAAAATAAACAAACGGAACAAAGAAAATGCAAACCTTCCCAGGGAAACTCCAGAACAAAAAGAGGTGCAAAAACTTTTTAAAATAAGAGTCACTATACTTACTATATACTATTATATACTGTTATGGTTTTATAGGAAAATGTGCAAGTTCTACATGAATATACTTTTACTTGCATAGAAATATATTCACATCACTTTAAAAAGTGTTAGGAAAATAGGGAATGTAACAACGGAAGTGTTAACGTGTACCCTTCAAAATAAAAGGCCAGAGATTAACAGAACATTAATCGGCAACCATTTTGGTAATTGATTAATCATTAAGTTAAATTCCTTTGTTCCAGCTTCTAAATTGTGAGTACTTGCTACTTTCCCTTGTCTTTTGTGATAATAAACTGAATATAATTGAGGTTTTGGACTGTTGGTTGGACAAAAGTGAACATTTGAAGACGTCACCTTGGGCGTAAGGAGATTGTAACTTTACACTATTTCTTGACATTTTATTAACCAAACGATTAATTGATCAAGAAAGAAAATAATTGGCAGATTAAGTGATAATGAAAATAATTGTTAGTTGCAGCTGTGATGTCCTGTTCATAATTTTGTGCACTGCATATGCACAGTATCATCTGTGCTCTCGCTCCTGCTGCTCATACTGTTGTTCTGTCAAGATAAACGTTGATGAGGTTCATTGTGTTGAAGCTAATTTCAGACTCGTGTGTTGTCTAATAAAAGTAATGGGATGCTTTGTTGATCCCTGGTTGATTATACAGTTAATGCACACAGGCTTAAACATAGTTCACCTGGTTGAAGCAGTTTGTTTTTATGCACTTAACTGTGTGTATCGCATAAATTAGTGGCTCAGGTCCTGCAGGATTAAAAGCCAGGTTCCTTTTGCACAACTCACTTTAAATGCTCAAATTGCCAATTACCTCTCTCCTCTTTAGATTGATGTTCTGGTAATAGTCAGTTTCTTCACATCTGTACCACAGTGTGTATTAGATTGCATACTCACAAATCATTATTTACTGATGTGACAGCTTGGCCATCATAAGAAATATTTCAGATCTATAGTGGCTGTCGCTCATCTACCCCCTCCAGTACAGTGGAATAGATGCTGTGCATCATTTGCACAATAAAATGAGAAGCCATTTCTCCTGCTCAGTAATAAGATCTGTTGGAATTTATTTTGCTGTTTTATTTCCTAACGGGAACAATGTAAATGTAAGATAGGTATTTGGAATGAAACAAAACATTGCTTATGGCATCAAGCTTCATATAGTTTTATGTAGTGCTTCACTGATTCATTGTGCATGCCTAAATTAATAAGCCAGCAAATGACAATAGAGTTTCATATTCTGTAATGCTTCAGAAATTCATTGTGCATGTTCAAATTAATAAGCCAACAAATCAAAAAGAGATGCATGGACCTATTCCCATCCATTCCCAGATTTCCCAGCTGTGGTGCATTTTTCTCCCAGGTATGACAGAAACACAGGACAGTAATCAGCTTCTCTGTAATTGGGCAAATCTTCACTGCTGTCAGTGTGGACAGAAGGATGTCAGCTGCCATCTCAGTAAACTTGTTCATTAAAGTAACTTCCTGTCTCTTAGAGCTCATCATTCTTACAGATTAGTAGCAGCTGTTCGGTTACATCATTAAGATCAATGCTACAATCAGTGTGCTCCTGCATCCTGTCAGTCATGTAGTAATTTACGTGCTTGTTGATGTCAGAAGTGGCTTTGTTAAGGATGCTTTCAGAATTGATGATTATATTGGAAAGATTCATGAGATTTGTTGTGTGTTTATCCCCAAGGGTAAAAGGACAACACATGAAATGTACTGTTTGTTTCACCTGGTAAACAATGAAAAGTGCCAGGAATAATAATAATTTTAAAAAAAACTAAATATTTTGCATCCATTTCTCATTGGAAATGTCTCGCTACCTCTTACTTTGCCTTACCTGTCACCATAACATACCAAAGAACTTTATAATCTCATCTGGATTGCCTTTTCTGAATTACATTCATTATAAAACGGACATCAACATAATCTTCCCCGCTATGTGTAGAACCAGTTAGGAGTCTGATAGATTGGATACAGATATTGTTTTGCATTAATATGATTGGTTCCTTCTCAGAGAGAAAACCTAGTGGCCAACAGGGATCATGTTTGAGAAGAGGAACAGCCAAAAGGCTATTTACATGGTGGCTATCACTGTGGCAAGTAGTGGAAGATGTGGCATCTGAATATTTTCCATTGTCTGCTGTAAAGCCAATCTTGCAATTGTTCTACAGCAGAACTGGAAGCAATTTCTTGGTTCTGCAGCCCTTCAAGTTGAACTTGGTCCAATCAGGGTTGAAGTTGGTGCTGCTTGCAGGTAAAGACTTGCATCCATCAATGTCACCTCAGCATAACATTTTAGTTATTCTGACCAATCACAAATGTCAGTTTTTCTGGGAACCACAAGTCAAATTGACACTAGTGGGGGCCAAAGTATTGCAAGCATTGCCACCTCCAACCACCTTATCACTTGCATTGTCCAAGCACAGCAGTACACTTTGCTGCTTACTCCTTAACTTCTCAATATGGCCGGCCACCATATACAGTGGAGGTATTCAAATGTTAGCTTTTCAGAAACCTCCCTAGGCAGTGTGGCAGGTAGTCTTTATTGATTTCTTCACCAAATCACCAATTTTACAGTTTTACAGACATGGTAAATGGACTTCTTATATATGTCTTTTCAACCTCAACAATTTCCAAAGCGCTTTACTGATTGGTCTGATTCACCCATTCACACACATTCACACACCGATGGCAACAGAGCTGCCATGCAAGGTGTTGTGTTCAGTGTCTTGCCCAATGACACTTATACATGTGGACAGGAGGAGCCAGAGATCGAACCGCCAACCCTGGGATTAATGGACGACCCACTCCACCTCTTGCTGCCCCAAACATGTGGCACTTTATAGACATGCCTTGTTTGTTGCATTATAGATTCCACAGACAACCTCACATCATATTATTTTCAATACTTTGATTGTATTGATGTGGTGAAGGTTGCAGCTCTGTTTGGGATGCGCTTTATCTCCTATCCCTCTTTCTCCCCGCCAGATATCAAAGTAATCTGTTCTTGTCTGTCACCTCTCTCAGCCCGATAAGGAAGGAAAGAGTCATGCTCCTGTCCAGCAATGGATGTTCCTCCTTGACAACACTGACACAAACACAAGTGCCTCTGCTCCATTTGTATAAAAATAGCTCCTGATAAGGCAATAGAAATTGAGGTTGTTTGCATAACTACTCTGCCCAGGGAAGTCTTCAGTAAGACTTCTGCCTTAGTGAGATAAATGCTCATGTCCACTATGCATCCGTTTCTGTTTCTGTGTCATTGCCCGTAAAAGCCTATACATTCATCGATCAAGAAAACAGTTGTTGTATGGCTCTGCAGCTCTTGATGTGCACCAGTGTTGCATCAGTCTTTGCTTCATAGCTGAGTCTAATCATGCAACATTTTTAAAAAGAGGCTTCTTCAGCATTCGGCCATTTCAAAACCAAGCGTTGAAACTCATTTAGGGAATAGTAATTAGGCATTTAGCTGTAGTTGCTGAGCAAAGATTGTCGGAGTCATGCCAGAGCAGCTTTAATTTGTTGGTTTATTATGTCAGCAGTATAATTCAGTCCTTCTCAATGTGGATGATTTGTTGGGATGAATGCATATAAGGATGATTTTATCATGTTTAATGTAAACATTGTAGCAAGAAGAGCAGCTATTGTTGACTCTGCGGTGGTGGTGAATTCATGCCCCTGCACCACCTGTATGTTCACAGGTAGAAAGATATATTGATGTTGCTGTAAGGTAGAATTAAAACATTTAAATATAATTACATTCTCACACATTATGGGTCAATACATGATCAGAACTCGGAACTAGTCTTTACTGTGGTGTAGCCCTAAAAATGAAACAGAAAATCAACTCTTTATTGAAAGCAGAAACCGTGTATACATGTGCTTGACTTGCTATTTGATTGCTGTCGATTGCTTCGTGGTGATTGACATTTTCACGTGGTGCGTGTTGGTCTGCTTTCATTGACCAGGTAAAGACTGACATGTCTTCTCTCAATCTCTTCAAATGTATGTGCAATCTGCTGGAATGGATTTATTAATCAGGTGGAACAAGTAAAGAATGTAGTTGATCATATTCTGATGAGGGATTCTGCGGGTCAGATGAGCGAGCAAGTAGGATTTGGTGCACTTTGACTCATGAGTTTAGCAAATGGTCACATTTTTCTGAGAGTGAGCATCTGATTGAGCTATAATATGGGTTGGATATGCATTGCTCTTTTAGTATTTTGTTGGAGTTGGAGTTTCAGTCACCTCTGCTGTGGATTGGGTTCAGGTTAGTTTTTCCAATCCAATTTTGGCTGTAGTAATTTGATTTGACAACCTCTGCTGCCGCCACTTCACTAAAGCCATGGTCACCTGTTAGACACAAAGGCAACATAGATTCACTCCCAACCATCAAATTGCAATGGATTTATTTGCAATGGACGCTAGTCTCTGCATGCAGCTCATTTTTCAGCAGGTCTTTAGGGACTCGGTATTATGATCACATTTTTAAGGCAGCACAGAATTTGAACAAGGCACTGTCCCATTCAAATTCTCTGTGCAGGAAAATGCCTGAGGTTGTCTCTCAGCCAGTTTGGGAGGGTAATGAAATTACTTTTTTTTTATAACGGTATAAAGCCACCACTCTTCTAGTTTCAGTAATGACATTACAGTCAGCTATTCAACAGGCAGGTCATTTTGTTTTACATTGTTTAGCCTCTGTAACCTATTTATTGTTGCAATATCTAATAAAAGATTCCCATCAACTTCAAGGTACCCTGTGGAATTTTCTTGTAACCAAAAAAAAATTCTGTTCACGCTCCGTGTGTCACCAAAACGTGTCTGTATCCTTGAGGTCTAACAAACGTGTTGAATGCATTTCCCTCCTCATAAAACATTTGCAAAGCTGATTTTTTTTTTTTTTTAAGTTTGAGACCTGTATTGTTTACTCCACATTTACTTTGATAGCAGTCCTCTTCATCCCTGCCTTTGCTGGTGCATTGGTGCGTTACCGCCACCTGTAGATCAGTGGAAAAGTGTGAAAACATTGGCAGGAATGTGTATCGTGCCACCTGCGTGCGTGCGTGCGTGCTTGTGTGTCCTAATGGGCGTGCTCAAGAACATTGCTTCATAGCGCTACTAGTGGTCAAAAACTCCCCAGGGTACCTTTCTCAAGGTTATTTCTCAAAGTTCTTAAGTAAATCTAAGTCAGACAAAAGGGTAAATCCGGGAACAACAAAAAAGAGAGCTAAGTAAGTAAGAATTAAGGAAATGGTGACAATGAGGTGGTGGTTAAAAAAAAATTTAACCAGTGTCCATGACGATATGGACAAAATCGTCTCTCATGATATATGTAATTTTAAATCACAATATTGATATATAACCTAGTACATTTTGTGGAATATCACTTGAGAAACTATATGGATAAAATAACCAGACAGGAATGTTTTTGTCTACTTTCTTGAAATAATTTGGTTTGTCTCATGGAAGACGATTTATATTATTACACAATGTGTATTGTCCTATTGCCAACCCGTATCAACCAGTCAAAGACAATAACATTCAAAAGCACACACTTTAAAATTCATACAACCTTCTCAAGTGTCACAACAAAATACAATATGATGACGCTATGAAGCTAAGGTAATTATACAAAAAAAACTGCCTCCTAACCATGCACCAACACGTTATGCCTGACAAACTCTTCTTCTGGCTTTTGTAAGAAATGTGAGAGATTGTCTCAAAACTGAGTGAGAAACTTGTAATTACCATCCAGATTTTTGCAGCCCTAGTGTGTATCATGTTTTCCCCCCCCTGTAACAATCAACCCAGTACATGAGGTGTGACGTGTGATCAGCATCCGTCTCCTTCTTAGCAGGGGCAGCATTTTTCAGGATTTATCTGTCAATGTCCGTGAACTCCACTCTTATGACTACATTTATTTATCAGAATATATCGAGGTGATTGAAAGAGAAATGGCAGGGTGAGGGGGTTTTTTTCTCTCCCGTGAGACGAGGCTGTCTTCAGGCCTCTTCTGTCATCTTTACATCTTCACTTTGTTGTCGTCTTTTCTGGTCCTAAATGAGACGAGGTGAAGTATAACACTCGGGGCACTCTTCACTGTGCCACCACTAATCACCAGACCCCTACCAGTTTTATCATAATTAACAGATCAAAGAAGCGGAGAGAAGGGCACTCTTACATTATTAAACAGACACTGTGTGTGTGTGTGTGTGTGTGTGTGCGCGCGCGCGTGTGTGTTTGCTTTTGTATGATAGGCACGTAAGTAATTGAAAAATAATATAGTGATCTTTATGAGCACATTTCTCTATTTTCAGCAGACTTTGATAATCCATCAGAGATAAAGTTGTACAAATTGTCCTCTAAAGAGATTTCTCCTGATGCATACATCTTATCTTCATGTTCTTGGGCTCTTCTCACATTGTGATGAGACTTATTTTTCCAGATGACCCTGAAGGTGTCATTTTGACCTACCTCCCTACTCAGAAACGCAAATAGACAAACACACCCACAGACAAACGTACAGACCCGCATTCAGGAGAAGATTAAGGTCAAAGAGGCATCCGCTCTCAGAAATTGTGCTTTCCGTGCATACGTATGGGCACTTCGCACATCCTTCCAAATGGAAAATGGCAGACATTACCTCCAATATCTCAGACCAAATCAGAAAGTAGCCAGCAATAGTTATATAGTTTTATTTTTTTCCTTTGGTTAGAGGACATGTAGTGAAACTTAATTACGCTCATCTGTCTGCTCAACCACTCTGCTCAGCAATGACATTTTATTATACACTAATTGTAGGTTTTTGCAGTTCCTACTTTATGGTAATGACTATCATCAAGTCTCTGTGCTTTATTCGTTGCTGCAATGTTCAAAGTTCAATTTGAGGTAGCTTCAATTGTCTGCTTCACTCGTCCTTCTCGTCATCATCACGTCTTTTAAAAGCGACCTTTTCTCTTTTTGTCTCCATCCCTCGTCTTTTTAGCTGCCTCATGAATTTGCTCTCTAGGGACTGTAATAAACCTGTAGTTAGCTATTAAAACCATGTGCATTTTACACTAAATGTCCCCTAGTGTCTCTGTGCCTGCTGTTGGGGCTTACGGCCAATGGGCCTTAAAATGACCTAATTTTCTATCTGCCTCCTGGGGGAGCTTTTAGGGAAGCTAAAAGCTGGTCACAGCCCACAGAGAGTGAGTATCGGGAAAGCCTTGGGCTCGGTTGGACCTCAGCTGAATCAAAATCACTATCTCTTTAATTGCCATGGGCAATAGCCATGCAGAAATGTATCATGGTGATACTGGTGTGGAGTTGCACACAGGTGGTCTCTTTATAGCATTTCCATTAGTATTTGTTACTTTTTATCATCATTTTTTAGCATTATTGTCCTTTTTGCATTTGAATTCTGTTTGTGGTCACTGGTATTTATTGTCTGCTGATTATTTTTTTGATTCATTGATTAATAATTTGGTTGATAAAATGTCGAAAAATTGTAAATTATGTCCATCACAATTTCCAGAGACCTAAGTTGACATATTCAGATTGCTAGTTTTGTCCAAGCAGCAGTTCAAAACGCAAAGATATTTAATATCATAGAAGAAGAAAAAATTAAAATATTCACATTTGAGAAGAAGAAACCAATAATTTGTTTTGTTTTTTCAAAATAGTTGCCAATTGAGTTCCTGTCATATGACTAATGTATTAATCAACTAATCATTTCGGGTCTATATTGCATATATATTTTTTGGAGAACCAGTGTGTTATCATCTTAACTTTATATTTGAAAATCACACTTTTACAAGTTTATGACCTCAGTGTTACATTTCTGATATTATACTGCAGTCATTTTGCTAACTGAGTTGTCTTCATATGATGTTATTTTTACAATAAGTCTGTTGATTTGGTAATTGTAACCTACCCTCCACATTTGGACACTAATGGTGACATCCAGTGAGAAGAGATAAATGTAATCTCCACTTGTAGCTCTACTTATATCTAGCCAGGCTTAACCAGACTTATGTATATTAAGTGTGCGTCTACAGAGTTCTACATTTGGATCTCTGTGTCATGAGGTCTTAGCTACACATGATTAGATTGTGTAGTTTATATTATTAGTCGTGGCATTTGTACGAGCTGAAGCTAAATTGAGCCAACAGCTGAAAATATATTTGCATATATATATATATATTGCTTTCTCTGATCGTTTGACCTTGGAATAAACAAATAAAATGCTGGGATTCAATTAGGTACTTTTCATTCCATGCAGACAATTGGCTTCAAAACAGCAAAGCAAAGTGCTCTAATCCATGTTTTCAGTTAAAAATATTTACCGACATTGACTCCCTCATTGGCAGTATTGTCCCTGGCTGCTATTCCTCCTTTCTGGCAAGGTTAATTTATGTGTTGTGTGTATTTGTGCCTGTATGTGTGTGCTTGCATATGCGTGTATGCCTGTGTTTTATTTTTTATTTTTTAGCAGGTCTTTGCTATTCCTCCCTTAGCTCTATATATTGATGTGATGTTGTAGGATGGTTCCTTTAAGGGGAGCCAAGGCTGACTCCTGCCCTCAAGGTCACTTTGCCGTACAAAAATCAAAAGCCCTCAGTGATTGACACACAGAGCTGCAAGTCTGAAAAGTATAATTGATTCATGGAGGAAGGGTGTGTGTGTGTGTGTGTGTGTGTGTGTGTGTGTGTGTTTGTGTGTTTGTGTGTTGGCAAAACATGAGACAATGGAAGGCAGTTGAGTCGAGAGGGTGACACAGGAATATGATGCACTAAATGAATGGGAGCAGAGGGGCAGAAGGATGATCTGATAGGGTGTGTGACTCAAATGCGAACTATTTGTCGGCAGGGTCAGAAGGTCACTGTAGAGGAGTTAACTTGACCCAGCACTTTACAGTACACTTAAACGTCTATGACCCAACCAGTCGAATGCACAAGGCTTTGAATGTGAGTCTCACGGTCAATAAGAACTCTGTCCTCCGGTGAGGGACAGAAATTAATTCTGCTTAAATGTCTCTGGAAATCCAATGACCTCCAATGATTTCCCATCAAAGGCAATGCCTTGTTGTTTCACTCACAATTCAGTAGATTAGATGGGAGGACAAATAGATCAATGGATTTGTAAAAAAATAAATACATAAATAAATATATATATATATATATATATATATATATATATATATATATATATATATATATATATATATATATTTTAAATTGAATATCTTTGTGTTTGGATCATTGATTGGGCAAAACAAACAATTTGAAGATGTCATCTTGGGCTCTGGGAGGTTGCAATGGGCAGTTCCTCCTGTTTTATGACATTTTATAGACAAAATTTATAGTCTAAATAAATAATCAAAAGATTACTCGATAATGAAAATAATAGTTTCACCCCTGATTATGATAATTTAAAACAAATACCTCAATATCAATGTATAAGGATATAATTAGTGCTTCAGGAAACACATTCAACATCATTTATGTGATTATGACAAGAGCAAGTAGAATGATTCACTGTTGATTTTATTGAACTAAAACAGTGAAATTAGCTCAGAAACTTCTATAACTTACAGTAACTGTAACGCAGTATTGAAGACCTGGAAGAGAAAAGATTTAGGATATACCTCAATATTACAATTATTAAATCCCAGGCTGTATTGAGGCCTATATCATGAGATCAACAGCATATTAATTTTTTTTTGCCCAGCTCTAAGTATCATTATTTTTATTAGCCAAACAAGAGGACATCACCTGTCAAACCCTGTGGTGTGTGCATCCATCAGCACTACAGCGACGGCAGTTAATGTACTGTAAACTGCAATAAAACTGCTATAAAACAGCTCACCACCACTCCTCTCCTCCTTCATTTTAAGTCCTCGAAAGTGTCCCCAGTTAATAGGGTTGTGTTAGTTAACAAGCCTGAGAAGTCCTCGTCAGCAGCATTATCACAGCAACACACAGACACAGGGCGGTTTTATCAGGCCTCTCTATGGCAGCGACAGCAGACAGCTCTGAAATTAGTAGCTCAGAGGGGGAGGCAAAGAGGCAAATGACATTATTATACATTTCCAGCTGTGTCTGAACACCAGGAATACCACAATAATGGCCGTTGTGCAGACTGACATACACGTTTATACACACAGAGCAGAGTGTTACCTCCATAGTGGGCTCTGCCACAGACCTTCTGAGGTGTGAAGTGCGTGCAGGGTGCAGCGCTTCTCATTATTAACAGTAGTGTTGGCTTTGGCATCAGGAGAGAAGAGCGCAGCTTGACTCAGCCAGCAGTCACAGCAATTTACAGGTCTGTCAGAGAGAAGGAGGTCGACCAGAGGAGAGAATTAAAGAGCATTTAGAGCTGTGAAATAGACTGCAGACGGGGAGAATGAGCTGCCGGTGGATGTATGATGTTGACTTTACTTCAGGGTTTTTATTATGGGGATCTAAATGTGTTTGCTTTATTATGCAACACTTGGCAGAAAACCATGAGTCTGGGGTTGTGAGTTTGAGTTTGATGATGTGTGTGTATTTGTTGCACTAAGTTGTAGATTTTTCCAAGGTTTAGTAGCAGAGCGCCTGGCAAATGCCTGATAGCATCAGGATTTGTGCTTAGTACCATGATAATCTTGTTTTATGCTGTATTATTTTCTTACTCTGGCTTGCAAATGAAAGCTCTGATCTTTCACTGGAATAACCATTGGTGTACATTTTGTGTAAATATATGAATCCTTTCTTATAATTTAAAATCTGCTTGTGCCTAGGCGAGCAAGATTCAGTTTTTTAAGTCATACAGCAGCATTTCCAGTACAGGTCACTGAGACAGGAAGTGTCAAGAGGCCAGGCTGTTCAACCTCGGTGCAGAAGCTGAACAAACAGCAATATCAGGATGAACGGCTTCTAAATGACAGTGTTGTTGAAATGACTACGGTGTCAGACTGACTGCAGGGTCACAGTGGCCTCTCCCCTCAGACAGAACACAGAATTAAAGGAACAATTTATAAAAGGGAGGCGGCTAGAGACGCCCCAACAGCACCACACTGTTGAAAACAATCTTCTACCTCAGTCTTTGCCGTAACATGATTCCTCTCCTGGCATGACCCTGTATCATGATGAGTTAGAGGTCACAATCAATGATACTGACTCTTCTCTCTGTCCCTTTTGTTTTTTTGCAGAAGGGATCTGTAACATGACAATGGACTCCAACTCGATGACGATGCCCATGTCAGACCCCAACGCCTGGGCAACAGCCATGAACAACCTGGGGATGCCTCCCATTGGAATCACTGGACAGCAACTCATGCCAGGTACCGCACTGCCTAAACTTTACCACACAACACCCAAACCAGAACCATTTGTGTTGAAAATTTATTTCAGTATTCCACTGGCAAAGACACTGTACTGCAGTATTATATTTCACAGGTATTGGAATTAGGTATTTATTTACATGCATCCTTACTCTATTTCCATCCAGATGTTGGAGGAATGTGATGTTTGGATCTTGACATGTTAGTAAAACCAGGCTGCTTGATTATAGATTTAATATTCCCAATGTTGGTTGCCCAATACCAATTATCTTTTCTTTATTTGTATTGTTAAGCAATTCTACCTCTTTCTAGGAGCATCGTATACAGGCTTTTATATTTTCACATTTGCCTTTTGTTAGTGTAATTATCTGATGCCCTTTCATCTAATATTGTAACAACAACATTTTACATAGATGTATTCACTTCAGAACTGTAGCTTTAGGTCGTACTCTATTCCCATCATAATAATTTGATTCAATAATTGTTTTTGCCCCCTGGCTATTTTACCTTTTAAGACATAGCAAAGTGTTGAAATTATTTAAAGAAACAGATAGAAGAACAAAAGGAAATTCAATATAAAAAATCAATCAAAACCTCAGTGAACAAGAGTTTTTAGTATAGATCTGTGCCTAAAGGCTGGTTGTCCTTTTGCATCTAAAACAGATCATTTTAATTCTGTCATTTACAGAATGAACAAGCCTTTTTCTTACTGCATGGGGCAGGATTTGAAAACTTTGATTTGTGAAGTGGTAGGTTTGTTGAGTGGCAACACTGTCTTTGACTGCGTTAGTGTTCAGGAGTGTAGAATATCTGCTGCTGTGGCTATGAAGGAAGGAAGTGGATCCTCATGTGTGGCTGCATTGGTCATTTAAAAATAAGTATGTTGGAATAAAAAGGATGAGCCGAGTCACCAAATCGGGATTGCGATGCTGTAGTCAGTCTAAGGATGGCATACACAGACAAGCAAGCTCTGTCTGACAGAGGCTGATATGACTCAATACAAGATCAGTTGGGATCAGTGAATGAGCAGCAAGTTTTGTT
Source organism: Macquaria australasica (assembly GCA_005408345.1). Taxonomy (NCBI): domain Eukaryota; kingdom Metazoa; phylum Chordata; class Actinopteri; order Centrarchiformes; family Percichthyidae; genus Macquaria; species Macquaria australasica. The sequence continues at coordinate 1,049,115 of SEMN01000036.1, read as the reverse complement.
TTCAACCTTTTAAGGCTGTTGTGTTATGTAATCAAAACCACTGCATAGCTCTCTGGTTGTTGACATACTCATTATTGCTTCCTTTGTATCTCACACTCATTATCACTCCCTTTGTCTCTCAACCTTTTCTGTTGGCAGTCATGTATTCATACAATGACAGTCACAGGTTTCAGTGTACCAAAAATCACTGACTCTTGCATACTTCATGCCATTGAGAGCCATAAACTGTAAACTATACTTGCCATCACCATCGCCATCAGTTACAGTGAAAGTTGAACCCCCAATACTCATTTCACCCCTAGAAAAAGATTCATATTGAGTTCATTTTCCAAGCAATCATCAGGATTTTACAACAACAAACCACATCAGCTTTGTCAAACAAAAACATATATTTTCCTAATGTCTACTCCTCTCATTTACACGAAAAACAGGTTTATTGTCATTGGTTTAATAGCATCTGTTTGAAACCAATAGGTTATTGGGATTTCAACAATGAAATTTCATATATTTGATTATTTGTTCTGTGTTATTACAACATCTAGGAGCATCTTGTAAGCACAAATTTCAGCTACTGTATTCTGATCTAACGCTATAATATTCAGCCTTACCGATTGCTCTGCTATCTATAACATTAGGTTCTGCAGCACCCTCCCACTCTTCATTTCTGAAGAGTTATTCTGCCATGTCTTTTCTCTCTCCTCAGTAGAAAGCCTTTCCCTAAAGCCTTTTATAAATCACTTCCCACTTCTTAGCTGAAATGCACTTTCATATTTGAAATATGCCAGGCGTGTGTGTGTGTGTGTGTGTGTGTGTGTAAATGCATGTGTGTTTGCACTTGGAGATGAACAGTCTTCCAAATGCACTCCTCGGGAAATATTAAGGGAAGCACACACACACTCAGGCCTGGCATATTTTAAATATGGTAAACAAAGGCCTTTCTACTAAGTAGATAGAGAAGACACAAGCTGTATAGGGAATGGAAGCAGAGGAGCTGAACCTAATGTCAGAGATGAAGAGTGGATGCTGGACACACACACATCCTGGTTAAATATAGAATAGATTTCAAGATACTGCTTATCACATGCAAGGCCCTACATGGTCTTGCCCCTTCATACATTTCCAAACTTTTGCATCCCTATTCCACAACTAGGCCCACTCATCATCCAACCAAGGTCTGTAATTTATACCCCAGGCCCCCCTGCAAATTCAAGCGTGATTGTGCTTTTGCCATTAGGGCTTAAACCCATTTCTACCGACTTGCCTTCCCTGAAACAGGGCTGTAATGTTATTTTTCTGTATATTGCTGTATATGTATGTATTTTTCGGTATCTGTATCCTGTGCAGCACTAACTTTGTTTTAAAAGGTTCTATATAAATAAAATTGTACTTGCTTACTTACTTACACATCCTTTCAAGAGTGAGTTTTTCAGAAGAAGGTTGCATTGGGGGTGCCAACTTCCTCTTCTTGAACTTTATTTGCAGTGCTTTTTACAGCAGATATTTTAACCTGTCATAGCAGGAAAAGCACAGGTGTAACTGATAACATTAATAATGACTCTGTTCCATTTTAAGCGCATCATTAAGCCATCCCAGTGATATAGCATGCACGACGCCAGAGTCCTGAAACTGGCACACATGAATGGAATGCAGCAATTAGTGGTGTTATTAGCTGCACCTGTGTTTGGCAAGTCAAAATGTATGCCGTAAGAAAGGTCAATTAAACTGCTCTCATGGTTAATCAGACCCTCTGCCACTTTTTGCCTACAGTGATGCTTAAAACCAGGTGCACATGCTGGTTTGTCTTGGACTGTGTTTGTGTAATGGGAAGGAAAACTGAGTGAGAGACCTTGGTCTGTGTGTGGAAGAATAGACCTTTTTGACTTGGCATAGCAGGAAAAGCACATGTCAAACCAAGTCTCCCAGTAAGCCACACCAGTGAGCCAGTATGCACAATGAAAGGACCCTGGAACTAGCTCACCTAAATGGAACACAGTTGATTTTAATGTTATCAATTACACCTGTGCTTTTCCTGCTATGACAAGCCAAAATGTCTGCTGTGAAAAAGGTTAAAGGCCCTGCACACTCACACAGTCTGACCAGACCTCTGCTCATGCCACGTTCACATCTTATGGGATGAATGGAAGAGATGGACAAGATTCATTCAGTCATCAGACAACTCAAGACATTGTTATGATTGCAGAGTTGTGGGGGTTAAAAATACTGTGCATTGACAATATATCACTATATCCATTAAAGCTGGGTTTAATTACCTTGAACAGCAGACTTTGGCTGATGTAAAGCATCCATGTTTATTTGGTTTTATTAGGAAATTCTGTATTATTCAGCGCCATATATAGCAAAGTCATATATATTTACCTGATCCCATGATGAGAATATGCGAATAAGAAAGACAAAGGTGTAATTTGTCCCATCCTAACAGTTGCAACAAACTAACAGAGTGAGGTAGATGTCAATCAAGCACATTCTGTACACACCCACACAACTGTCCTGTGTGTGTTTAACATTGGACCTCTAAGCCTCAACTGGGGTAATACATCGGGTATCCAAAGCAGTTTCAGAAGGGTGCTGTAGAGGGGAAAGAAGGGAGGAGACAGTAATGGAGAGGGAGGAGGCTCGGGTTAAGAGGACAGCTGTGTCTCCCCTCATGGATCACCTGGAATAACAGCTGGTGTTTCCCTACCTTTCCTTCTTCTTCCTTCCTTTCTCCTTTCCTGCCCCCCCCCCCCCCCCACACTCCCCTCATTGGCCTAAATTACCCAACATCTCATTTATATCTCATTACAGCTGAGTCAGCCACTGTAACCCAGAGCTACATTGGAACACACGCCGTTCATTTGCTCTTCACAGAGCTGAGCTCCATAACACACTTAGACTGCACCAAGGTACGCTGAAATGTTCATCTGGGCTCAAACAGTACATACTGTTAACCGAAGGTGTAGCCAGTCCAACAACTGACAAGTAATAGTGTATCAATATTCCCAGATAAACAGTAAAAATACTTTGGATGTGTACATTTTAGAAAAGTGCTGCTGATTTTATCATCTCTCTACACTCCAGAGGAATTTTACATATATTACTCACAGGCCTGTATTTTCCACCCATGCATTTTTCACTTCACTCGAGCCAAAAGAACTTCACTTGTTGAACCCCAGGAGAAATATGTAAGTGGTAAGAGATCCACTTAAGCACTCTCCTCTTTCTTGCCTCCTTTTCTCAGTTTACAACAACCAATGAGGACGAATAAGCTCAAGGTTAGCCACTAACAATGACCCAATATTTGTAAATTCAGCTTTTCTAAACTATTCAGTTCTGTATTAGATGGACTTTGTGCTAAACATGGCATCTGCACGCCTCTTTTTTGCCTTTTCATGCTTTCTATAGCCAGCCCAGTTTCCTCATGAACTCTTATGAAATCTCTGAGCACAAAGCTTCAGGCACACACTTTCACATGATGTCACACACAGTCTTGTACTGTCATGCAGCACTTGTTACCAGAGCACCTTGTGCCTTTGAAGTAATCCAGGGGGATTAGTTATTGATTTTCCATCATGACCGAACATCATCTTTGTCTCCGTTTTGTTTCACCTCTAAACAACAGGGGAGAATTCACTGTCACTCTCTTTGTCCTTTCCTGTTTCGATCTTTGAGCGTGCTTGTGCACGTGCACGATTGGTCATATGTTTCCTGCATGTAGGTTTAAGTGGGTTTTTATGTGTCAGTTTCGGGCTCATTCATTAAAAGAGACTGCCTGTGCCGGAGTGCTTTCATTACACATTAGACTTTGCCTCCATTTCATCCACTGTGAGCCCAGAATGTATTTCTTCACCACAGAGTCTTTCCCTGCCTCCAGCCAAGTGGATTTATCCAGACAGACAGCTGGATAAACAGACCATTGTGGGCAGAGCCTTCAATGCTCTGCAGCCTCACAAAGCCTGGTGCACGTCTCCAATGATGACAGTTTTATTTCTGTAGATGGACTGGGCAGTGGTTGGGTATGTTAGAAAGTTATTATTACATGTTTGTATTAGTAAAGTGTTTAGATAGAGGGAGAGATTGGACTCAGACCATAGGCATGAGTCAAGTTTGTATGCACTATATTGGTATATGGTCAAGGTACAGAGGAGTTTTTGTGGTGTTGATGGCAACTGGAAGTTGCTTGACATCTTCTCAGATCCATATAGTTCTTTTATGTTTGTACTTCATTTAGAATTGTCATTATGTTTCTCCCTATTATAGTTTTAAGTCTTTTGGACAGATTATAAAGCCCTCTGAGGAAAATTTGTGTATTGTGATTTTGTGGTATGGATAAAATTAATTTGACTTATAGTATAACGTATAGCTTAATGTCAGCAACAGTTTCTGACCCGGCCCAAGCTGTCCCCTCCACAGAACCTCGGGAAATAAGAGGGGGGAAAGGAAGAAACCAGGGTAGATGAAATTCAAGTAGAGGCCCCACTCCTCCTCAGACAGCAATCGAAGCCATAGGTGGGAAAATGGCAATAACAAAAAATATGAAGTTGCAAAACTTAGCAGAAATCCAAAAACAACTCTGTGATTTTAATAGGTCCAATACTAATGTAGTACGTCCAATAAAGCCATGAGCCAGAGGATTAAGTACAATGTCTGCTCTTCACATTGCACCAACATCCAAGTCAAAAAGGTGCCAAGTAATTAGGGTAGGGTTTAAGGGGAAGGGTCAATAGACAGGGAAACTTGGATGATGTGTGTGACATTTACCCTGTTGGTGGAGTAGCTTGAACCTCTTCCAAACAGCTCAGGGAAGAAGAGCAACACAAAGCCCTGGGAACAAATAAGACCCAAACGTATGTGACGGGAGGAATTTAAGGAATCTGCCCCACATTTTTCAGGGGTGGTAGGGTCTGGCATATCTGGAGGAGCAGTTTAGTGTATTGATTGTGTGTTCTGCCCTCGTAATAGCTGCAGCCGCAGTCTGGTTTTGTTGTTATCATCATAGTGTGCATTATCAGTGTCAATTTTAGTGATTGGTGCTATTCTGCAGACTGTGTATAGAGTTGTCGTAATACATTGACCCAGTGGGGAACACAGAGTAGCGGTTGTTTAAGTTTGTAAAACCCCAAGATGTAAATAGTAAGATGAACCTCTGTTTAACAGTTCCAACACACAGTGCTCCTGTGGTTATGGAAAACTTGAAAAGTCACAGAAAAGTTATGGGGAATGATCCAGGTTTTGGACATTCCACGAGAATTTGTTTGGGATTTTTTTGTAATGAAAAAGTGTTAAACATGGACTCTGGTTTCAGTGGTCATCACTGATTAAATGAATCCCTGGGGCTAATGCTTAGCCAAACCACGAGGACAAACAAAATGGCTCTTCAGATTATCAAAATGTGTTTTATTTCATGAACATTACGCAGATAAGTCAAGTCGTATGGTTAACAAGCCCCAAAACCTGGTGAGAAAGTTCCCAGATATAGTGTGAACTGTGAGAACGGAGCAGAAATTGCAACATCAACAGCAGGAATCAACATCTGGTTTCAACATCTTTGACATTTGACAGAGACAGAGAAAGGGTATATCCTTTTCCAGGAGTGTTCACAGTGTACTTCCCCAGCCTTCATCAGCGTTCTCTCTAGCACGTCCAGACTATAAGTAGAACCAGATGGAAAGCTATAGAGTTCCTCCTCTATATTTCTCTGAAAATACAGACCTCCCAAGATGGTTTTCATTATACAAGACACTTGACACTTGCATTGTATCACTGTTCTTGTACATTTAGCAAGTTCCTCAGTACATTTAGCTTTGATTGAAAGACTCCCCCATTGGTTCCCATCCTGTTTGGCTTGTGGCTCCTTAAAATGAAGCACTGTCTTCATTATGTTTTAAAGCACTTTGTAACATTTGTTTAGAGAAATGCTCTAAAAGTCCTCGTCACCGGTTGTGGACATGAGTTGTGAGCAGTACAACCAAAGAGTGAGTTTTTGTCTTTCAGATTGTTTTATTTGAATGGTTTTTGGAGACCTGAAGTGGTAAATGTATCCAGTATTTCTTCAGTATATTCTTTCTTACCTCTTTAATCACCTTGTGACTATTCAAATTTATTCAGTCCTAACTCCCAAATTGGACTACACAACATTAAGAGCCAAACCACCTTTCAGTGAGGCTTAGTGAAAAGTAGCAGTAATACTTGTTTCGTTTCTGTTACCTGACTTTTTTATGTTTACTGACCTTGAAAGTTAAGTGTATTTTGCCTAAGCAATAACTGCACAGCAGCCCAGTCCCCACACAACATCTTTGTCATGTGTAATAGGCTTCTCTAATTATAATAAATGTCTATTTTATCATAGGAATGATGGGTTTTGATTAGCCGTTTTGGTTTTCTCACATTTTGAGTCGAAGCTGCTCATTGGACAAAAGGAAAAATGTGTGGAACTAACAAAAGATGCTGGTGGGGACGCACACACACACAAACGTAAACACTCTGGAGAATAGATAAGCAGGCTCCAGGGACAGACGACTATTGCCTGAATAAACAACCACTGCTTTGTCTGCTGCATCTTATTCGTCCTCATCCCTTCCCCACAGTTGCCACAAACCCCTCCACCACTATACACAAATACACACACCCACACACAGACACAAATCCACAGTGGAATATATGAGAACTTGGTGTCATGCCTCATAACCAACCATCTAAACAGTGCCCCTCTTATGAATTTGGAGGGCACAAGACCCCCAAAGATATGAATCAGAATCCTCTCATTTTCACACATTAGTTCACCTGGATTAACATCAGGAAATGCATTAGCTGACAGACATTCCTTTGCAGTAAGCATTTTCCAATCCTTGGACTGAATGCTGTGTCCCTTTCTGCTGACTGCTCTGCTCTGAGCTGCACTGGTACGATGCCAGAGGTTTTTGGCTGCATGTAGGCGGACAGCGTGGATACACTTCAGATATACAGTATGTCTGGGAAGAAAAAAGAAATAGAGCAGTAGTTATAGGGCTACAGAAATGGGACTTTCTGACAGTTCTTCCTCTCCATGGCAGCTATATTAGATTGTAGGCTAGATATTGTTAAAAGCTAGATTTGTTATGGAGATTTCACTATGGAGGTGTCAGATAAAGAAGACGGATTTTTGAAGGCAACATAAGGAAGCAGATTCTTATTTAGATGTAATGTAATACGGAGATGGAATAACTTTTATAAACAGGAAGGAGTTTATTTTGTTTCCTGCAGGTTGCAGGCTGGAGAAATGTTCCTGTAAGAGAAATGAAGTCAGAGACGTTCATATGAAAATGCAAAGAGGGTGTCTCTTGGCAGAGATTGAGAGAGGCAGATTTCAGCCACTGGTAGGGTTCCAGGTGGCGTGGCTAGCTCGCCTCATTAGAGAATATTATCCAGCATGCCTCCCAGCAACCGCCTATGTCCCCCTCTAACCCCCCATCCGCCTCTGACTGCTGGAAGGGACAGTTTACCCTGGAAATCAGAGAGGAGAAAGACGAGGAGGGGAGAGGAGGATGACATTAAAGCCAGGAGCTTCACACCATCAAACGTCTTTTTTTTCTTCCTTTTTTTTTTCTCTTGATTGATGGGCAGCTCTGAATGTAATTACTTTGAACAAACCTCCAGGAAATACATTGTTTAACATCAAAAGGACATAATGGAGAAGAAATAAAGGTAGAAGGAAGCAGAATTTGTACAATAACTTTAGAGGCCAACTTTGAGTGTATGTGTGCGTGTGCACTCATGCATGGCACTGTACAAGGATGAGGTGTTTGTGATTTTCAGTTTTCTAACATGAGAGAGAATAGACACTGAGGCTCATAGACGGCCAGGGTAAAAGGTATCAGACAGATGTGTGGCCATGTGTGGGTGGACCCAGCCCCAGGTTTCTTTTGTTGTTTTTCTTCACAAGGTGTTCTCTAAATCTCTGTGTGAAGTCTCTACTGAGTCAAAGAAACCTACTCGTCCACTCTCTCATTGAGTGGACAGTATATTGGCTAGTAGTACCTGATGTATCTAGTTCCTTTCAAAGAGACTGTAAACACAAAATGTATCCTTTTAAATATAAAATCCAAAAGCAAGAGAAACTCTACAATTGCTCCCAAGTTAGGGCTGCCACTAATGATTATCAATTTGTTGGACAGTTATTTTCTTGATTAACTGTAAAATGTCAGATAATACAAAAAAATGCCCATCACATTTTTCAAGGCCAATTTTCCGAGGCCAAGGTGTGACGTGTGTAAATTGCTAGTTTGGTTCATCCTAACAGTCCAAAACCCAAAGGTATTCAGTTTACTATCATAGAAGAGTGAGAAAACCACCAAATATCCACTTGAGAAGCTGGAATCACTGAATTTGCTAAAAACATGACTTAAATGTATAACTGATAATGCAAATTGTTGACGATTCTTTTTCTGTCAATCGACTAATGAAGTAATGGACTAATCATTTCAGCTCTTCTCTCAAGTACTCAACTGCTGGAATCATCCATGTCCTTTTGTACAATTGTCAAAGCTCCCCTTTATTAAGGTAGCTCTCGTTATCTAATCCACCCCAGGCTGGTCTCTAAATTACCATTCATCTAGTTTACTGGTTGAATAAATTAAACACAATGATCTAATAGAACTCTTCTATGTCCAATCATGCTCTCATTATTTAGTATGTTCTACCTTACAGTGTTTTAATTCACAATTATATATCGTTCCATTGTAAGTTTATAATACCTACACCCACAGTGCTTAGGTATTCAGGGCATCTCTTTATGGCTCTTCATTTGTTAAAAGATATTAGAATATATTTCTTGGCGCACTATTGTTTGTGCCTGAATCCACAGCCTTTGCTCCCATGGCTCCCACACACTGTATACTTATTTCTAACCTTCCACTTTTTCTGAGCCACACTAGATCATAGACAGTGGTGGAAGAAGAATTCAGATAATTTACTGTAATCAAAGTAGCAATCCCACACCAGAGAGTACCTCCATAAAAGTCATGCCTTCAAAACTTTAAGTAAACGTACAAAGTATTATAAGTTAAATGTACTTAAAGTATCAAAAATAAAAGTACTCATTTTATAGAATGGCTGCTTTGGAAGAGTTATATTATTACATATATTACATTATTGGATTATTATTACCGATATAATAACAACATTTTAATGTTGTAACAGGTGAAGATGGGGCTAATTCTAACAACTTTATTCACTGTTGCATAGTATAATCTATAAGAATACATCATATTGTGTAAGCTCAACACATGTTTTGTATGTAAAATCTTAATCTGAAAAGTAGGGCTGGAAATAACAATAATTTTCATTATTGATTAATCTGCTGATTATCTTCTTGATTCATTGTTTGGCTATAAAATGTCAGAAAATGGTGAAAATGTCTTGTTTTGTCTGACCAACGGTCCAAAATCCAAAGATATTCAGCTCACTATCACATATGACCTATTTTTCTGTTGATCAACTAATTATTAATCGATTAATTGTTGCGGCTCTACTAAAAAGTAACTAGCATCTATAGCTGTCAAATAAATGTTATGGAGTAAAAAGTACAACATTTCCCTCTGAAATGCAGTGGAGTAGAAATATAAAGTAACATAACATGGAAATACTCAAAAGTGTACTTAAAATTGTACTTAAATACAGTACTTGAGTAAATGGACTTACTTTCCACCACTGATTATAGGAAAGGATATTGACATATGACATTGACAAAAATGACTTGGATAACAAAGCTTGGTGTTAGTATTACTGATCACTTCTGAATTTAGATTAGATTAGACTTGGTTTCACTTTATTGTCAGACTTCTCTTGAATTTTTCTTGTACGAAATTGATGAGCAGACCATTTAAGCCGCCAAAGTCACATATTTCAACAGTTTACTACTTTAAATGCGGTACACAGGAAGTATTAAGTGTAGGCAAAGCTACTGTTTGCAACTTAAAGCTGTATTTGGTGTCAAACCGGTGTGGAGGACAGTGGTTCCTAGTTGCTATAACTTTCTTTGATTCCTTTGGATTTGTTGTAGTATTAGAGTAGTAGTAGCATTAGTGAGTGTTAGATAAAACAACTGTGGTGTAGGTACCCCAATGACCCACTCACCCACTCATCCCTGTAGCATTACAGATTACTGGCTGGTGAATGGAGCTGCCTTACTGCTTGTCCTTTTTATATTTATGAAAGTGTAACCCATTGCTCAGTGGCAGAAACTGCTTATTAACCTCATTCTACCTTCACATGATTGGCTACAAATGTAATTTAGGATTCATTTCAAAATATTGATCTCCCGTAATGCTTCTGTTAGACCAGGGCCTGGCTTTATTTTTAAGCTTTTTTTTCTATGGCATTTTTGCTGTTGCATTGTTTGCCTATAGGTGGCAACATCAACATGCCTACATATGCAGGTATGAAGGCCTGCTGTCATTACTTTTCTTTTCTATAGGTGGCACAGGTTGGCATTTGTGGAAATGATCTGACTGCACTGCTCCCTCTAGTGGAGAATCTGCAGCCTGTTAGATTTGAATGTGTCAGTTTGTGAGTGACTTGCAAGTAGTACTTTTAAGTTCTTTGCATCTAAATAAAAAAGGATACATCATACCTCATTGACTTTAGTGGGGCTGCTGACTCTGAGATAGTGCTGGTGTCGCTTAACTCTGAGATTTTATCCTCTTAAAGCTGCAGTTGTGATAGGCAACAAATGATGGGGAAAGTGTTTTTTTTTTTCTGTCAGGGCCCCTAAACTCTTAAACTACAGGATGCACTTTTCACACTGGCTGGCAAAATGGTAAAATCCACCAGTATAATGTTTTATCAAATGTAAACTGTATTCTAATAAATATTTAAACAACATAAAATTCAAATCTCCAACGTAACAGCAAATCCCTTACAAAACTGCATAAATACATACATTGGATGAGGTGCACCACTCCACCACTGATGTGCATGTCCATCTGTGTCTACTTACCAGCACACATTGTAATGAGTAGCACTGAAGGAGGTAGAATATAATGATATGTTAGTGATGAAACATGTCCTCGAGCTACAAAACTGAGAGATAGAAACTGGAGATGAGAGAACTCTGGTGGAGCTGGAAATCCTTAGGAATAAGTAAATAATCTGCTTTATTACACACAGCTCTGCTACATGCTTGCTTCAGGTCTCAGACGACAAGGATAGGCACACACACACACACACACACACACACCAACACACTCCATAGGGAAGCAGCACTGCAGTGAAATTGCACCAGCCATCCTTGTGAGCTTATATCTAATTTTTCTTTGCATCAATATACGATATATGAACCCATAAGCATGTTTCTTAATTTTACTACTAGAACAGTAGAGCATTGGCTCGGCAGGAGTATGATTTCCCAGAAATATTATTTACAAGATTTTTACAATGTTTTTTTCTGTAGGGCAACCTCTCACAACACTGAATTTAGTCTTGGTGTATACTCTGTTTTGTTTCCTCAGTCCTTTTCTATGCAAAGAGTTTGGCATTCAGGTTGGTTATTGCACTGGTCTCCCATCTTCCATCCACCGTTTCTTATCTTCCCTCCTGCTATCTGTCTTCTTTTCCTTCACCTTAATGTGCACACAAAGCCATCAATTGCCTGGCAACTAAGGTCCTTCTTATCACCTGTTCCCTCTCACTCTGACACCTAGTTAGAGACTGATGGCGAGATCATCAATAGACATATAGTTTCCATCCATTTTCCTTTAATGTCTACCTGGCTCTTTTTTTTTTCTGTGTTTTTTTTTTTCTCGGTTTGGTCCTCTATTTCTATTTCCCCATTTTTGTCCTTCAGCCGGTTTTATCAGTTTAACGTCTCTATTACACCCTCTCTGACTCCAGGGACCTATTCGGAGTCGTCTGTAATGTGCATAGTTCTTTATTCTCCTTCACTGAGTGTCATTTAATTAATCCATTTTCTATCTTAGGGTAGATTTAATGGAAATCACTTATTAGGAAATGTAGTATCTATTTTCAGTTAATGGTGTATGCTATAAAACAGTAAATATTATTTCTCCTTCACTGGATTTATTGCTATTGAAGATAAAAATAGTCAGAATTGTAATGGAACCCACATAATGTTTGCTGCTCAGTTGGAGGGTGATATCTAAATTAACTTCAAGTGAATATTAAATTACAGGTATAAGAATAAAAACTCAAAGTAAAAATTTGAATTTCAAACTTTAAATTAAAAAGTAAGAAAATTAACTTATTTTTGTGTTGTTGTAAAATGTGGCTCCTCCTGTATGGAGGCCCAAAGTAATCAATATTAAATAAATACATGTAGATATGAAACAAATAATCACATGAATAGATTGTATAAAATTATTTCATCATGCTCATTTTCATGATTGATTTCATGAGTTTTCTGGAACTTTTTAACATTTTTATTTCATAATTGCATTTTTCCCAAAGAGATGTGTTTCTAATATTTTTCCTCCCTTGTGTTTGTAAATGGAGCAGGCAAAACATTAGAAACACCTCTCTGACAGTGTCAATCAAAAGTGACCATTTATATCTTTTGTAAAGGTAGAATTTATGGCTGAGCTGTTGTATTTCTCACAGATTCTACTTGTCATTACGTTGCTTGTTTATTTTTGTATTTCATGTTTCTGATTTCATCAACTGTGTCTTACAGTCAGCAAATAGAACCTTCTGTAAAAAACAAAACAAAGTGTGTCAGATTGATTTTTTTACATGTCAAGTATATTACTGTGTGTGTAATCTCCAGTGAGAAATTAGTTTTAGTGAGTGTGCTCCTGCATGCGCATAGACAGGTGCGTAAACATAACACACCCTGCAGCATAATTGTCAACTCCAAATCCTCTGCAGGTGATGTTGAGGCACATACTGGAGGGCAGCGTCATTTCCATTTCAAAAAGCTCTTTGCTGGGACTTGTGTGCACATAAAAGCACATGTGGTGGCTACGGATGCCAGTGCTGCTGTCTAAATCCATATTGTAAATAAAGCTTCTCTGTTACATAGGTTTTAGACCAAACTGTGTACGATATCTATAAGGGCATCATTCAAACAGCAGGAGAGACAGAGAGAGAGTGACTCACTAAAAACTTCTTTAAAATATGCATGTTGTTTACAAGATGATTTATTCATGAATGGCTGTGTATTCCATTATGTGTAGGCTGCTTGGGTGTCACTGGTGTTGACAGAGGAATCGCTCAGGGAATAAATACACAATGTGAAATGGAACTTAAAAGATTTAGTATGGGTTGAAGTGATACCTGACCAAAGGACAGCTGCTGGAAACAAGTCTGTGTTTAAATAATCCTGTGTATGTGTTACTTCTTTCCCAGGAAGGATATTCTGTGAGATCTCATTCACATTTCTCTCCTGCCTCCAGATTTCGATCCCAACCTTGGTATGATGGCTGGAATTACCCCTCTGAACCCCATGATGCCCGGCCTCGGTATGGTGCCCGCACCGCTCTCCCAGGATGTGCCAGTTATCAAGGAGATCATCCACTGCAAGAGCTGCACCCTGTTCCCCCCCAACCCCAGTAAGCCATAATATCATGCTAATCCTGCACATGGCATCTCATTTTGTAACATTATTAGGATCTTGGAGACGGTACAAGTTCCATCTCACTTGTTTCATAAGCTTTCAACCACATCTCATAGCCTTCCCTAAGCGGATGGAGTTGCTCAGGTGTCATGTGTTTTCACTTGACTTGAGTATGTAATTTATACACACATACAGTACATGATATTATCAGGGCTAAAACTAACGATTATTTTTGTTATCGATTAAGTTGCCGATTATTTTTTCAATTAAGCAATTAATAAGTGGGTCTATAAAATGTCTGAAAATGGTGAAAGATTCCCATCCCAATTTCCCATAGCCCAAGGTGACGTCTTCAAATCACTTGATATTCAGATATTCACTGAACTGTCGTAAAAGACTAATAAACCAGTTGTAACCAGACGTTTTAGTATTTTAACTTGAAAATCCACAATCAGCTTCCATTTTCTTTTAATCAACTCTTTAATCAATCGTTTCAGCTGTAAACATTTTACAACTTTGCCCAAAAGATCTGTTTAATTTTCACTGAATGCAAGAAAAAAGATGAAGTCACAAATGAGTGTGATTAGAGCAGGCGTCAGCATGTATATTTGTTTGGATTTTTCTGTGAAGACTTGTGTTGTTGTTACATATGTCAGACCCAAAAATGTCATGAACATTTTGTTCTAACTTGGTATTCCAATATGGGAAACATCAATCAACATTGCCAGAGCCAACAGTTGATCATCCATGTTGTTCCTCTTTACTTTTCTGTCCTCCTCTTCCTGTCCAACCATTAACCTGATCGCCATGAACTGCATTTACATCCACACAACAAACTGTGGACATTTTCAGGGCAAGTCACTTAGTGTAATCTGACTAGAGGTGTGCTGCACCAGCTGTTGTTTATATTTATCTCCCCACCACCTTCCAATTATCCGGAGTTAGAAAACAGGTAGTGGGGGGTGTTTTGATTGATCGCACCTTCGCTTTTCAGATCTCCTGCCACAGAAAAGTTTATGCCTTAAGACTTTATTCAAACAAGTCTTACATGTCATCTTCAAGGTGAACTAAAACAAAGGCTCATCGCAGCAGTGGCATTTGGGAGTTTACAATCCTTTCACAAAACAAAACACACACTCTTGCATTCTCTCAGCCAAATATTGTTCTTTTAACACACCCATAAAATAGTTTATAAGATATGCTTGTAAATCTGTGGTGTGCGTTATAGCTCAGTATGAGCTGTCACTATCACAATATGATGCAGAGGGAAAAGCTGATTAAAAGTGTAACTTCAGCTAGGAACATCTTTCTAGTTAGCTGTAAATATAGAGAAATGAACTAGGTACTCTGTGCAAGGGCACATGTAAGCCCTGAGGCTGTGTGAGGGATCAGCTCGTCAAGAAATTACCACTTTAGAGCCTGTCACGATCACTCTGACACAAAAATGCAAATGACTTAATACCATGTATAAAATGATCTGTGATCCAAAATCTGAAGTTGTTCCTTAGTGATGCATGGACACACTTAATTTTTGACCTTTCTCATCTTCATACTTAACTTTCTACTTTCTCTACCCCATGCTATTCTGCTCTGTCCCAGTTACTCTTCACTCACTTTCTTGATCCTCATCTCTGCTTAAGATCTTCTTGCCTGTCACCTATTTCAGTGTCACAAAAAAAAGTTAATCTCTGAGCCAAGCATTTTGAATACGCAGACATCTGAGGGAAACTGCCTAGGCTTGATTCTTCTCATGAAAGTCAAGTAACTCTGTACGATTCAGCTCTACATCGTACACTTAAGCCACTAAACCCTGGGAATTGTGTTGTTGGGGCCAGCAGCTCCTGGTAGCGTCTCAAAAGACAAATTGGTCCCAGGTGTGGAGCTAGACTCAAGGCAATTCTTGTATGCAGTGGTGTGACTGGCAAGGTTGTGGATTGTCACAAATTCTGTTTTTGATTTACATTTCAGAATCTCTAGGAGGAAAAGAAATCTAGAGTGCCCTCTTTGGTTGCCTTGGGATTGCATCTCTGCTTTGTGGCAGTGATGTAGTTCTGTTTACTGCATTGGACCATGACCACCAGTATGTACTGTGGTGGTTTGCAGCCAAATGTGAAGCTGTTGGGGTTAGGCTTGCAGCTAACAATTATTTTCTTCTTCACAAGTGAAGTGAAGATGGAGCGTGAGAACCAGATAGGTGAATTGGTGCAGAAAAGGGAGCTGAGCTTGAAGGCAAAACGCCCTACTGTTCAGTCTACCCAAATGACGGAGATTGAGGTTGCAAGCAGCTGAAATTGGTTTCCCTTCCTGATGTCTGGGTTCATCCTCAGGAGACGGGGCCGGGAGCTTGGACTTCCAGAAGGAGCTTGGGAGTAGAACTGCTGCTTCTTTGCATTGAAAGGAGCAGGAATCAAGCATCTCCTTGGGATGCCTCCTGGACGCATCTAAGCTGAGGTATTCCAGGCACGTTCAGCTTGAAGGAGATGCTGAAGGGATTATATATCCCACCTAGACTGAAAATGTCTCAGGAGCCCCCTCAATGAGCTGGAGGACATGGTTGGAGAGAAGGTCATCTGGGATATGTCTGGGAACCTCTGCAGTCAATGCAACCTGCAGAGAGCAGTGGAAAATTGATAGATAGAATACCTTATTAGGTATTTTCCATCCTTAGGAACAAAGCTTACACAATCACGTCATCAAATCTTAAAATGTCTTGTTTTATCTCACTAACAGTCCACTATCCAAAAATAATTAGTTTACTATCATAGAAGGTTAAGAAAACTCCAAACTAGTTGGACTATACTTCGACATTGAGTCTACATAAAGCTTACTGTACGATGTAATGTGGAAAAGATGTTCACAATATCATTGTAGCGCACCCACTGCTACCCTCCCCTGGGCCCGCCAACAGAGACACACACACACACTGTTCTCGGGTATAACCCGTAGGTTTCTTTAATCACGCTTATCTGCCCGGGCTCTCTCTCTCGCTCCACCCGCGCACTCCCACGGCTGTGGTCCTCTGTCCGGCGTGTCGTCATGTCGTTCATCCAGGCCAACTGCACTCCCGTCCTCAGGGCTGCTACTGCTTAAGAAGCACACACATCAACCCCTGATGCGCTGCACCTGTGCCTCCCCGGGCGACCCGCCCCGAGCTCCAGAGCCACTCCCCCACTTCTCCCTCTCTGCAGCCACGCTCCAACCACGCCCCACCACCACAATCATCTACAGTATGTGGAGTTGCAATATTATTGAATAATACTGTGATTTCAGTCGTACAACAGCCCCATTGGCTTCAGAAGTATTGCTCTGAACCAGAGATGTATGAGGGATGCAGATGGTTTGGCGGGTTATACAGTATGCAAGGTACAAAGGGAGACGAGCACTGATGCTAGCAGCATTCAGGCTTTTAGCAAATATCACAGGCAAAGCGCTGGCGTCTAGGCATCAAGGTTGCATATGGTGTCCATCACAAGTAGTCATTACTCTTTAGCTGTACACACTGAACCTATCACCACGTGCAGCATCCCCTCTCACTGACCTGTAGCTGAGCAGCAACAACCCTGCAGCCCTCCCCCAGCTCTCGTACTCTCTCCCTCTTCTTCTATCTCCTCAGTGTGCATAACCTTTACCGTCAGTGTTCATCCTCATCAAGCTCTTTTCTTGTTGCGTCCTTCTCCCTTTGCTTCAGTCAAACCCTCCCCATTCAGCCTTAACCCCTCCTTTACTTTCTCCAGTGCCGCTTCTTCCCACTCCTGTCTTGTGCTAAAGTGGCCTATTTTTTCTACTCAAATTTGCCATCGAACTCTGTGTTGTCTGTCTCTATTACTCTTTCAAAGTCTGAGAGATATATTTTATAATTACCTTTTAAAGAAAGGTTCATTTTGGGCTGTTAGGATGCCAACAGTTTGTCCCAGTGTTACATTATGCCCACATACACACACTCCATTGAGTTTGAATGAGAAGGATGCCCAACTACAGTAGTGGAAATTGCTTTTTTTCCCCAGTATTATTGTTCCTCAGCAGATAAATGCAGTCATGCAGAAGGTATCTTAAATAATATTGTGACGCCATGGATGTTGGTCCAGTCGTTTTTCCGTAATGACTAATAACCTAAAAGTAGTAAAAACACCACACAAAAGTGACTTTCAAAAAAAAAATCTAAATTCAACCAAGGCCCTAATGAAAAATTGACTAAGGTATTTATTTCTCTGTGTGATAAATCCTCACAGGTTCATGCCTTTTTGTTTGTTCATGTGTGACGTGAATGAACTAAACATGTTTACTTGAGTGCGTGTAAATGTAGTCTATCTTCTGAATAACAGTCCTTCGAGAGTTGAAGCCTCCTCTCTGTGGAATCCCCTTGGCCCATAAAAAGGTGTTAAGCCAGTCGAGCTGATGGATGGTGATGACCTGTGTTGGTGTAGCAGACCAGTGGGTGGCTACACAGGCAGCAGGCCTGTGGGACGGGGCTGGACTGAGAATCAGCCTGTGTATTTGCTGTACAGCAGCCTCCATATTTATCCACAGTAACCTGTCAGAATAAAAACACATCAACTAGCTTATGAGTCAGCCAATGATTCATAATATCTCAAAATACAGTCTGCTGATTTCCCAAGATTCAAAACATACAATACCTAAGAGTGCGGAAAGTCAATTCAATACAACAGATTCAATTCTGTGGTAATTTTTGAGGTAGCTTGTTGTGTTTTTGTATGTTATTGTATTATATCATTAGTTCTTTCTAATGTTTTGATCCTCACTATATCCAAATAAGTTGGACACAAGTTTAGAATCATCATGTAATACAATGCAGTTTTCATACACTCTATATTCTCTTCATAACCTCAATATCTGGTCTCTACCTGCTGCTTATTCATTTGCTCCTTTTTCTGCTACCCTGGACCCTGCATCCACCCTCTCCTCCTCTCTCTACTCAGTTTCTCTGTCTACATTTTAAGATCTGCCTTGAAGCGTCCAACTCACAATTACTCAAAGGGACACACATATCGAGTTACAGAATTTGGACAAAAAATTACTTTTTGTACTCTGACAGCAGCACCCGCATGTTACGATTACCACAGTGGATCCTACAAAAGCTGCTCCCTCCATCCTCTCCCCGTCTATCTCTGCTACAGGTTCACCTGCTTTTTATTTGCATTAAAAAATGCAATCACTTGTACTGTTCACAAATGCTTCAATGTATTGTATGATATCATGTATTTATTGTAATTCAATCAGGAAATCATGAATAGTTAATCTGAATCTTGTGCATAGTGCATTTGCATAAAATGTCCTAATGTGCTGAACAGTGGGGTTCAGTAGCACAGCAGGTAGCAAAATCATCTCACTCCTGCAAACTGTTGTTAGCTACTAACAAATTATCCAGCTGAAGCCAAAATAACCCAAACTTTCTACTGCAAAATGAAACAATTTTTATTTAATTTACAACATGACACATTTGGTTACTGCTGCACTGCACCTGTTCTCCTTCCTCTGTCCTAATTTCTCTCCACTTCGTCACCATCGCCACCGTCAGCCACTTGTGGACCAAAAAGGTCAGTTCATTTGGAACTCTTTGTTGCATCTGCCAACAAAGCTTTTTCTTGCTATCGCAAGCTTTTTCAGCACCACCTTTACCTTTTCTGTCCATCTCACCTCAGAACTAGTTTAATCCGCCAACTCTGGAGGTCAAGGAATAAAACTTTAGTCACGTTTAAAGGAAAGAGGAGGCAGAGGGGAGGGATAAGCAGTGGTAGCCTGTGTGTATGTGAGAGAGAGAGAGAGAGAGAGAAAGTTAAAAGAAAGGGACAGTGCTGGCTTGGACTCGGGGACTAAAAGTTTTGTTGTGACTCCTCAGAGTACTGCATGAGAGTACAAGGAGGTCTGACAGCAGGGGGATTGAGCTGATAAATCTTTTTAGCCAGAAGAAAACTCTGAATTTGGATTGTAATGTTTTCACTGCTTGACATCCCATGAATATTTTTTATTTTTGTAAAATATGTATTCCAGTTGGCTGATTTATTTATTATCATACTATTAGGAAGCATCTTTAATAGGAGCCCTAACGACAGCTGACTTCACTATATGTGAAGCGATACTGGCTCAGTACTGATGTCCTGAAATTGCTGAGCTCCTTACTTCGTCATGTAGACTGAGACCAGCCACCCTGCTGAGAAACCTCATGTCAGCTGTTTGTATTGTGATCTCATACTTTCTTTCACATCCTAAATCTTATAGTACAGTTGAGGGTTGGAGGGAAGATGGAGCAGTACATTTAGAGCACAAGTTATAGTTTTTTAAATATTTTTAATTGTATTTATTGTAATTATTATCATTATAATTATCCTTTTCCTCACGGAGTTTAGGTGAGAGATGGTAGAGGGTGGTAAGAGTTTCTATATGTTTGTTTTGGCTGATGGGAGTCTAAAAAAGAGAACCAGAAGGCAAGATCTGAAACTCTAAATGTAGGGGATGGGAGCTGTCAGACCGAATGGACTCTTCTTTCTTTAACAACTGTTTGTTATACAGAACACACTTTTCTGTTGAGTTCCTGTGGTTTACCACCGTGAACTTGAAATCCTTTTGATCACACTTGAATAAGACCTCAAGATATCTGAATTACTCCACTTGGTGCTGATCAACCAAGGCCCTCATGAGACACATCAGGTATCCAACCACGTTCAACCCCAATTCTTTTCAGAGTATTGATCTCTACAGCGGTGGGAGCATCAGTAACAGTGATTGCAAGGCCTTTTCTAGCAGACATCCAGAAATACAGCATCCAAAGCTTTCCACTGATTAGCTGGTTCACTCCTCATAGACCCCGCTAATCACATTCATCATGGATGAGAAGCCTGATCTATCGGAGATTAGATCAGTCAACACTCATCTGTGCTGAATAAGTGATTTCTCCAATGCAGGGGACCTTCCACATGAGAGGATTTGCAATCACTTTGTGGCCAAAAGGATTTAATTTTCATGCATGGAATGGTTTGATATTAACATTTATCTAACAAAAAACGATCTGAGCATATTGCTCCAAGTGATCATTATTCATACATTAAGCTTTATCATTTTTTTTAGGTCATAAGAGCTATGTTTTAAATATGACATAATTGAATTTCGCATCACGCTTCAGAATGTGGTCTGTCTTTGATCGTAATATAGACAGAATTTTTCTTCTTCTTCTTTAAATGTTTATGTGACCTGAATGTGGAGTTCAACCTCAGGTCATTTTTGGGATTTATTTGTCATTTATGCCTTCTGGATATTATGTATTTGCTTTTGTTTTCCTCCTGCCAGTATGTGGGGATTGGATACTTTATCACGGGAGTCTCCTTTTTGCAGTTATTGGAGTTCCACTTTTCCCTCTTTAAGAATCTTTCCTTGAATTATTTTGATGGATCTTTTTTATTGTACGTAATAAGACTTTGTATGGGTGGCTTTCAGTTCCATCATATTCTCGTCTATATTTTTAACTTCTATGCATGTTGAATACACTGATACACCTGGTAGGCAGACAATACAGAATAAACACTCAGACTCTTGTTATTTGTTGAACCTCTTGGAATCAGTGCTATTCAAATGTCAGCAATTGAAGTAAGAATTGAATAAATATATTTTTGGATTGGAGCTACAAGTGTGCAGCTGCTTCTTTTATTTCTCTGTTCAGATAGCATAACATTTTTGTTGTTTGGATTTTCTTTTATTGACTGTACATACAGGCATACATATTTCTTTTTGAGTTAAAACAAAAGACAGGAAATCAGACCTGCTATTCAGGTCTGCCAAAATTATTTCCAGCAGCGATTTTATCAAAACAGTATGTTCTTACCATTGGACATGTTGTTTTCTGCTTCTCAAAGAGCATAATTCATACTCAAAATTGAGTTTCAGTGTTCTGGGACAGCTGAATTATTTCATGTGTTGTTTGTATTTCAGCTGTATTATCTACACAAATGCAACTGCACAGTTTCATCATTCAGGTTCTTGTTTTGCAGCTCTGTCTTAATATTTCAACCTGGTGATGGTTGACACATGCATAACTGTATTTTCTCTCCTTTGTTCCGCCACTTTTGAACAGACCTTCCCCCTCCAGCCACGAGAGACCGTCCTCCAGGGTGTAAGACGGTGTTTGTCGGCGGTCTGCCAGAGAACGCCACAGAGCAGCTCATCATGGAGGTCTTCGGACAGTGTGGCGATATCACCGCCATACGCAAAAGCAAGAAAAACTTCTGCCATATCAGATTTGCTGAAGAGTTTACTGTGGACAAGGCTCTCTTCCTGTCGGGTAAGCTGTCATAACTCTAAAAACCTTCATCTTACTCATTGTGGAAGTGCTTATTGGTATAATACTTCAGTGTATTTGTGTCAGTGCCACTTGGATGAATGTCAAGCAAGAACACATTGAGTTTCACTTCCAGGGACCCACTTGTGCCCAAACTCTCTCATTCATTTTACCCATAGACAATGTTATGTGAGTCACAGTTGGAGCACTCTCCCGGTTGACAAAAGAACAACTGCATCAGAAAATATCTGGTTCCTTGATTAAAAAAGTTGAATGTACAGTACAAGCATGTGTACATAAAAAAACTCCCAAGGGGTATTTTGGCAGGAAATATCCAATCACAGAGCTTAAAATTGTATTATGTGCACCACTTACTGTGAGTGAAAGCTGAAGATTACACTGTTGAGACAAATGATTTTACAATCTGCAGCTTAAATTAATTCACTTTTGGATTCTGGGTTAATTTTGGATCAATTCGGCATCAATGGCACTGTGTTTAGTTTGGAACTGCAACGACATAGCATTTTAAATTTAATACAGCTCTGATTCGTGCCTTCCTCTCCATAGCAACAGCAGCTGAGACTCATGGGTACTGTATTATTTAGAGCCATCCGCCACGTCAAACTTGCATAAAAAATATGATTTCTCAGAAACAGACTTGAAATAATTTAAACTGGTGGCCATACCACAAACCTAAAGGATCATTCAGTTATTCTGGATACTCCCATTTCTATGTTAAGGAGATAATTAAAAGAACATTTAGAAATGGGAATTCAGAGTGGGGAAAAATACGTACAGAACCAGCAGCTTCTCCCTCTTCGCAGCTCTATTGGGGTAACTTTTAGAAAGAGTTCCACTACAGCCTACTAAAGGCTCAGACAACAGAAGATATAAATGACCATTAAGTCAAATAAAGCATCTCTACTAACCATGTGACACCAGCTTATGGTTTCTTATCTTATCTTCATTTTCACAGCAGCTTCTAGAGCCCAGACGTCTTAAATCTCTCTGTGCAAACTGCTGGCCGTATATTCCTACTTCATAAAACCCATTTAACCTAGCACGTTTTCAGTAGCATTCCCAGCATTATTAAGTGTGAGTTCACGCACGTGCATATATGTGTGTATGTATGTATGTATGTGTGTGTGTGTGTGTGTGTGTGTGTGTGTGTGAGAGAATTAGTTTGAATAAGGGTTCCTGTGATTTCATCTGCCTCTATTCTTACAGTGAGATGTGGGAGCTGAGGCCCATATATTAGCCAGATGACAGAGCTGTGTAGTTTTCCCATAACTAATACCCCACCCACACACACACACACACACACGCATACACACACATACACACCCTGTGCATAACACAGTACCCTGCAATGACACACACTCCAGTAGCCCCAGCACACTGAGATCTCCTCATATGAAATATTGACGTAGTGGTAGATTGGGAGCCTGAAGCGGAGAGAGCGGACTGAGGTAGAAACCCCCGAACTCACGCTCATTTCTTTTCCTGTTTGCACTGGCATCTACCACTACCCCCCATCTCCCGCAATGAGAGTGTGTTGGGCCTCGCAGTGAATCACACTGGGCATCATTACTGTGTCCGGCTAGAGCACACCCACATGTGTACATAAACACTCACACTGAACACACTCTTTGATCATTTCAACCAATTAAACCACAAAATGGGCATGATTTCACTTCAGATTCGCAACCCGCCATTAGTGAAAATTGAGTAAGGAGGAGAGCATGAGGAGAAGAGGGAAGTAGGGAAGAGGGGGGTAATGAGGGATATTGTGGTCTTTCAGTGCCACTAGAGAAGTAATTGGCCTCCCTAAGTCTCTCTTGGGTATTAACAAAAAGTTGCAGACCTTCTGTACTCCAGAAAACCCCACAGCCACAGTATATCTTCTCAAATGAAGGGATACAAAAAGAAAAACAGGTGATGACGAGGATAAAGAGAGAGGTGGTAGACCCTAATGAAGAGCTCGCTCAGTGATTTGTTTCTGTTATCTAGTGGTCTAAATTAATTTTGTGGAAGGTGATGGAAAGTGACTCGCAACTGGCCCAGAAAGAAACCCTGCAACATAGAGAGTAAGGTTGGTGTATGTACCTTTCCTGTCTCCTGCTCCTTTTTTCCTATGTTGCTGTTCATTTGACTCAAATTCATGCCTTCAGGCATGTTTTTCATTTGCATTAAAAAGATGCACAGTGTCCCTCATTCAACTATTCTGTTTGTTTGTTTTTCGTTTACGTGAGCAGTCTAGAAGATGTGAAACTTTAGTGATTATCATATAGTATATTTGCAAAATCACTGAGAAATGAGCGTAGTTTAATAAAAGAGTGACTGTCACACGTGAATGGGAAGTGTGAAGTTGACAGCTGTCAAAAATTACCTTAGAGGCATTCAGGCATTGCAGTGCTGCAGTGGTCTTAGGTGGAAACGACTTAACCGTGACTTCGTCAGTCTGAATCTGACTAGGGACCTTTGTCACATGTCACCCTCTTCCTTCTCTCCCTTTGTTGCTTGTTTCTCTCTACTGTCAAATGTCTAATAACAAGACTGAGAGGCTACAGCCGTCTCCTCTGTGGGGCTGTGCTCAGGCACAGTGGTGCTTTGAGCTAAATGCTAACGTCAGTATGTTCACAGTGACAATGCTAACATGCAGATGCTGAGCAAGTCTAATGTTTACCATGGACAGCATTTTAGTTTAGTGTGTTAGCATGGTAGCATTTGCTGATTAGCACTAAACACACAGTACAGCTGAGGCTGATGGGAATGTCATTAGTTCTGCAGGTATTTGGTCATAAACCAAAGTATTGGACAGAAAATATTTTGACCTGATGATGGCGCTACATGAAAAGTTATGGGATCATCAAAAAGATTACCATTCATCCTGAAGGGGACATGACTTTGTGCGCCAAATTTCATGGAAATCTGTCCAATAGCTTCCGTCCAATGGCTAAGACATTTAATTTAACTCATATGGTGGCGCTAGAGGAAATGTCAGCAGAGCACAAAAGTGACCATGAATGTCCCCCAGAGCCTTACCGCTAGCATGGCTAAAAAGCAAGAAAAGGAATCTTTAAATTGGGGGCACCTGCAAAATGACAGCACAGTGTGAAAATGACATCAAACTGTCTGAGCAGACTGATTACTTCATTTTAATTGGTGAGTTCCCTGCTGGCCGACCTGCTTCCCCCATCATATTTACTTTTTCCCTCTTCCCATCTCCTCTTTTCTTTTTGGTTTTTAATATACACGCCTTTGTCTCCCATAGGCTATCGTGTCCGCCTGGGCTCCAGCACAGACAAAAAAGACACTGGCCGTCTCCACGTGGACTTCGCCCAGGCCAGAGACGACCTCTATGAGTGGGAGTGTCGCCAGCGCATGTTGGCCAGAGAGGAGAGGCACCGGCGCAAGATAGAGGAGGATCGCCTCCGGCCGCCCTCCCCTCCTCCCATCGTTCATTACTCCGAGCACGAGTGCAGCCAGCTGGGAGACAAGATCAAAGGTTGGTAGACATGGCAAAATAAAAAACATACATAATAAAATATGTGCATGATATGACGACACAAACGTGAGAAGCAGAGCTTGGTAAAGAAGTAAAATCTTGACACGTGGAAGAAAAGTTTCTTTAATCAATGTAAGGGCATTTACAAATACAGCACAAATTCTAATTGTCACATCGTTAATGAGCAAACACAAACAAAAATGGATCCACTCATAGCGCTGTCGTTCTTCATGCAAACTACAAACTGACAAGGTAGGGAATAAGGTAAAAGAGCAGTTCTGTTTGTGTGCTTGCAGCGGGCACCCAATGCAAGCCAAGGCATTATAGGAATGGTCCTAAACTGCAGCTGGTAAAACTGACAAAGCAGTTCTCTGATGCTCTAACAAATTCAGGGAATTTGTTTTCAAAAGACGTTACACAAAGGCTGTTAAACACGGTATATCAGTTTACTCTCCCCTCAGCACATGCTGCTCTCTCTTATCTTGTCCTTTCTCCTCTCCTCTCTTCTCTCTGCTCTCTGTGTTCTTCTCTGCTCATCCTTTCGATTTTCTCTCCTCCGCTCTCCTTTCCTCCTCTGCTCAGCTTTCCGTCGAGTTTCTGGCTGAATAAACTTGTTTCACTAATGAGCAATGACACTTCCAGGTCTCAGTCACAGTTGCCTGATAACAAAATGGCTGTGACTTTCTGCCTCTCTACCATCTGCATGTGTCTTTTTTAGCTCTTCCTTCCCTGGGCCTGGTGTAAAGAAATGTTGTAGCCAAGGATTTGTTTCTGATCACTTTGGGCTGCTGTTGTGAAAACACACATCCCGGCTATTTGCTGCCGATATTGGTTTACTCTTTCCTGAATCTTCCACCCAGAGGGAAAAATTGGTTTAGCCCTTTTCAGCGCCAGTTATATTCCTGTACTCAAAACCCAATTTGTCCTTTTGATGACAAGAAGCTCACAGAGGAGCTTTTTACCCAGACTGCCTCTAAATGAGTTTCATCCCTTCTTTTCACTTCTTTCTCCATGTCCCACAGGTATCATTGAGATCTGTGAAGTTGTTCTTTGTTACCAAGTGTATGATAGTCTGTCATATGTACAGTTCTCTTTTTTCCTTTCATCCAGTAGCTCATATGTCTTTTTGTTCTTCTGTCCTTGTTCTCTTCAGTTTACTGTGGTGTTATTTCTCATCTATTTTCAGTTTCACCTTGCTCACATTAACCCTGACTTTACTTTGTCTACTTTTCACTCAACAAAGTAGAAAATCCTTGCTATTATATTTATTTAAAGTTACCTGTATTTACTTTTATACTATTCTGCATATCTCTTATCTACCAGAAAGCAGGACTCTTTGGTCACAATGTACAGCCTTGTCTCACATGGATTGTGATTATGATTATAATGTTTTTACAGGGTTTTGTAATCTTTTATTTGGCTTGCCAGCTGTTGCTTTCACCCCCTTAAGGATCCTGGGGATGTACAGGAATTACTTATTTTGCTTTCCTATAATAAACCTGACAATTCCTTTCTCCGTGTCCTCACCCCCTGGCCAGACGACGGCAAGTTTGCTGAAGCAGTGCGTGTGCTCTTGACCTGGTTGGAACGAGGTGAAGTCAACCGCAGGAACGCCAACAACTTCTACTCCATGATCCAGTCCTCCAACGGCCACATCCGCCGGCTGACGAGCGAGAAGAGCCAGCATGAGAAGGAGGTGGAAGAGGCCAAAGACAAGTTCAAGACCGCTCTGGCCGGCATAGTGGCTCAATGTGAGTCTTATGTTCTCAGTCACACACACTACAGACTTGGATGTACTGTATATATTGTAAGTGTACAACGGTGTATCATCATTTTTGCATAAAAGCCAAAGATAAGTTCAGGATCACTCATGCTGAGTGAGAGAGTGTAACTAATTGAAACTTTACTACTAGAATATACTTATTATACTTTTTGTTGTGCAGTATGTCTACTGGAGGAGGATAAGAATAAGCCAAGCATAAGTCCATGCTTGGCCAAGTCTCTGGTTCAGTGTAAGTTTCCTTATCATAGGACTAGATACACAACATAAACATACTGTAGGGTGGAGGGCAATATACAGCCAGAGATTCACAATTGAAGACAAAATCCCAGTCAAGACTTTTTGTGCCTGAAGTACTCAATGCTGCAAATAAGTAAGTATAATATTGTTCACAGCCCCTCATTAACTCTCACACGATGCACAGAGCATGTGTGCACAGTATTGTAAATCGCTAAGGAATACACATTGTGGACATAAAGGTTATTGAGTTTAATAGCGTCATAGAAGCCATCTTGTTTCATGCTAGTTTGTTTTGGGGAGGATGGCTTAAAGGTAAGTTTAATGTCTTTCCTGACAGGCATTCAGTGTCCGAGATACAAATACCTGAAACATTAAAGGAAAAATAATACTGGTACCGGTGACTGCAGTGGAATATTATTCAGGTTGCAGCCCAACACATTCATTGCATGTTTACAGTGGAGGCCAAACATATAAAGTAAACGCTGTAATGCTTAGGTCAACTCAGTTGATGAAAGGCCAAAGGCAAAGTATACTGCTCCTACACACCTTTGACAGCTTTGGTTGTGCAGCTGCTGGTTTACACCACCGCCTGTGGCATTTTGTCTGCACATATCCCACCACATGCATGTTAAATAGAATGTAAACATCATTCAACTTCAACACAAAGTGAATTCCCCATTTTTTGTTTATTGTATTGTGTATTAAGTAAATGATACATGTAGAAGACATAGAAGGTGTATGTGGGTGTGTGAGAGTGTTTGTATAAACCACATAGAGAGAGGCAGACTTGCTGTCCTTGTATTAGCCATCCTCCCATCATTTCAGACCATACAAACACATTCTTATTCATGACTTTGCCTTCCTCTTGGTGCATTGTTGGTCATATTAATGATAACGCAGAGACTGGCCTCCTGTGAGGAGGTTTTACAAGTTGCACTTGGGAACAACTCTCTGTCCATACCAAATAAATTCAGCCTTTCTACGCTTTTAGTTGCCATCCACATAGATCTGTCTCTGATGGAATATGTCACATTAAAGGTCAGTTCACCCAATTCACAAAAAAGAAACATATTGGCACTTAATCCCTATTGGTGTCTAGCCATGCAGATCATTTCATGTGCCCAGGTTTTGAGATATTGGCTTCTCAATCTTCTGCTGCGGCACTATTACAGTGGAGGTGCAGAGAATTTCATTTGTGGTGCTCAAAGCATTGAAAAAAAAAAAGAATTTCAAAGACTCAAAAGCATCTCGCCTTTCCAGAAACAATACCCCTTTTTCTAAAGATAATCCACAGACCTCACTGAAGAGTTTGTATTTGATCTCCTTTCTACCATATTAAAAACATGTAGAGTACAACATAGACATACTGTAGGGTGGAGGGCAATATACAGCCATATATATATATATAGTTCACAGGCCTGAAAGTCTGTCTGTACCTTCTCTGACTTCACCATCGATCTGCTCCCTCAAATTACAGGATGCTGGGAAGATGCTATTGATCCCTGCACTGTTCTCTCTCTCTCTCTCACCCCTCTGCAAACACACACACATACACACTTAGCAGGTGGTCATGTTAACACCCCCCCCCACCCGTGCTGTGAGGGGAATCACTATATGAATACACTGCAGATAAGATAGAAATCTGACACAGACTATGCAGACCCAGAGCTGTCATCATACACATCACATGTAGGAAACCTCGGACTTAAAGGTCTGGTCCTAACACGACTCCTTGAAGAAGCTCGCTCAGCTCAGTCCAGTGTTAAGTTTCTACACTGTAATTTTGCAGCTACAGCCGTACTGAAGGGTTAACTAGAGTGGCTTAAAGCTTACAGCTGTTTCTTTTTATTAGAAGAGAGAACTCTGCATAGGGAAAGTAAATCAGGAACATTGTGCTACTTTAACAAAGTGTCCTTGGGCAAGATTCCTAAGAGCCCACTGCTGTAGTGGAGCTGCACAGTGGTCAACAGTGGCACACTTAAAGTAGGTTATTTCTGGCAGCCGCCAGTTGCTTGGCAAAATTTCCCTTGTTAAACAAATGTTAAACAAGACAAAGAGTCTACAGCCATTCTAGCAGCTCTGTGATCCTGTACTTACTGTAGGCACAGCACATGTTAGCATGCTAATATTTGCTATACAACGCACAGCTGGTTTGTTTTGCAGATATTTGGCAAGTATTTGACAAATTAAATGATGGTTCCAGATTAAAAGTCAGGAGATCACCAAAGTTATTACTGTTCATCCTGAGAGGGACATGAGTATCTGTACCAAATTTTAAGGCAATCCATCCAATAGTTATCAAGACATTTTACTCAAAACCCCATTTGCCAACTTCATGGTGGCGCTAGAGGAAACACCAGAGGATCCTCTGAGAACCATTTATGCCTGTACAAAGTTTCATGTCAATCTAACCAATAGTTGTCGAGATTATTCAGTCTGGACCAAAGTGGCCATCCCTTCTGCAGAGCCATGCCACCGGCTAATAAAAATCAAGTCAGTATTAGCAGAGCTACAGTGTTAAAGGGCTCTATTCTGAACGAGTATATCGTATATAATTTAAGTATGTTGGAAAAATGTATGATGAGTTTTATGCATGGGAACTATCTGACCAAACCATCCACAAGATGATGCACTGGCATCAGCTGGTAAGTAAATCACACGCTTGCACACACACACTCTCTCACACACACACACACACACACAGTTCTTTACATCCCTAGTTGACTCCACTTTCTCACTCCTCTGCTCCTTCCCACCTGCCCTCTGTCTTTCTTTCTCTCTCTGTCTCTGGATGGTCTCTGGTCCTTCCCTGCATCCCGCCACAGTTGAACAGATTGTGTCTGTATTCCAAGCTGCTTCCAAACAAAAGGCATGGGACCATTTCTCCAAAGCTCAGCGCAAGAACCTGGACATGTGGCGCAAACAAGCAGAGGTTAGTACACTTTGACTTCATTCCGTTGTTCACATGATTTACGGAAAAAATTAGACTTTAATCCCATTTTGTTCAACACCTGTCTCCCTCTTTACTCATTGTAAAGTTCTTTATTTTTCTATTGACAGTTAGAATGCTTACATTAGGGCTACATAATGATACTCAAATTTAAACAAGGGATTAATAATAGCTGAAATCAGAAGTCAAAAGAGCAGACTCCTTGTTACAGTAAGTACTTTGAATGAAGCAAGCTTACAGAACAGGTGCCTGTTCACTGCAGCCAGTGTGAAATACAGACACACCCAGGTCCAAACCTCTGCCCCCCCCTCCACCACTGCCCTCCCCTGTGAATTGGATACAAGCTGCTAGGTGAGTTTTCCAGGACACAGGTAAATCTGTACAGGCCTTCTCCCCCCTGCACCAACAAATATGAAGATTTTTTATTTGAGTGGATAATTAAGGAGGAACATCTTCAGACATAAAAGCGTATTCATTTTCAAATCTAACAGCATTTTTGCCATCTACTATGTGCTCACCATTATTGTCTCTCTGCCAAATGGAGCATTAATTACCATGATGATGGGTTGTATGTAATGGAGGGTCTGGAGTTTGGTGCAGTCCTGGGTCTAATGGACCATATATGATCATATCTGATTGGTAAGTTTCTTTGAACCTCTGTATAAAAAAAACCGATTTAAGGTGTAATTTGGAGCCTAATTCAGACTCTCGCGCAGCAGAAGCAGCAATCAACTTGTACAAAACCTTCTCTTTAAAGGTAGGTGTTGCAAAGAAAAATTGTTGCTCTAATTTTGACAATTGCTGCAGAATCATGGAAATAGTGAAATTAATAATTTAAAACTTTACCCATCTATAACAGCAACTGTTTGTTAGAACTTATCATGCTTATAATAGCTTGTGTGGAGGTCTTTTAACACACACTTGATGATTAAGTAGGAAGCTGGGTGATGCACGTTTATGTTCAAATGCCCGGTTGTGTGACGTCAGTAAAGACCGCTTTTGTATTGTTGTCTTCTCTCACTCAGACCTTGAGGGTCTCTCAAGGATCTACACATTGGGGAATCACTCTTCTATATATATACACTGTAGCAGGAAGTATTAAAAATGTATTATGTGGATACCAGTGTTTTCATTAGGCCTCAGGGATCTGTCCATTCTTTCTTAGACTTCTTTTCATAGAGATGCTATATACACAGTGCATACACGAGGGAGTACAGCATGACCATAGATGCAAGTGAAAGAGACGCCTGTGGGTGGACACTCACATACTGCAGAATATGTCCTAATTCAGAAAACACTTGTGAAAAAATCCTTTAAATGACATCCTGGTTCAAACATTCTTTGTAGTTTTTCTCTTCCAGCTACTTTACACTTTATTATAGCTGTGAAAATAGACTTTATTATCATTCAGAGTGACACCACATACGCTGTACGTGTTTTACAGTATATATAGTATATATGTGTATATGTGTGTTCCAGAGTGAGAGGCAAACAGACAGATGAAGTCATTTGGTTCAGCATTGGCCAACTTGATTCTGTATCTGTGCAGCTGTCTGTGAGGATTTAAGTGAGTTTATACACTGTAGGGAATTATAAACTCAACTGGGAAATCCTAAAGGATTCCTTAAAGGAATTAAAATATAGATTAACCTAGTGTTTTTGCCACCCAGCTTCTATAATCAATATTTTCATTTTAACAGTGGATCAAATGACTACTTGTGTGTGAAAGGGGTTGTTCATAGTAACAAACCTACAGATAATTATCACGTGACTCTGCAGTTCCCCTCAGCTCTACGGAGCGTTCAGCAGCTTTCAGCTCATTGTTTTCATTTTACAGCCTACAACTTTGCTGTTTTGGTTTTCTCTCACCATTGTTTCCATCTGCGGTAGGCAGCAGTTTTTAGCAAAAAAAAGCTCTAAAAGTCAAATGTATGCTACCTGCTCAGCACCATGTGGCGGACAGACAAAGTTAGCGACTAGCAGGTGAACATAGTGGAGCAGTTACCAGCTAAAGAGCCAGATATTCCCCTCAGAGGTCAAAAGGAAAAACAGAGCTAAAAGAGTGTAAATATTAGACATCCATCACTTGGCCAGAAAAACAACTCCAAAAAATGTCTTATGATGTTCTATAACTGCTGGATGTGTAAATAAACTGTTTGCTAACAACTTCTTAAAGTAATGACATGTCAGTGTTGTATTTACAGCTTGTTTCCGCTGCATCTAAGTGGCCAAAAGTCAATCATTTCAGGCTTAAAGTTTCATAAAACATTAAAACTACTTGCAAGTCTCCAATAACCCATAGAAAACACAGCCCTGATACACCTTGTGCTTATCTAGTTGTTATGGCTAACCTAGCTGCCTATTTACACACCCAACAGTCACAGAAGAACATGAGCTTCCCGTCTGAGTCATGTTTCTGGCACTTGATGAAGAAGTTCAATATTCCCTTGCCTTTTGGCTTTGATTACCATCAACTACTGAGTAGATATTTGGGACTCTTGCCTTGCTCGAATTTCTTCACCAGCGACTTGTTTACTTCAGCTCTCTGTCATTTATTGCTAGGCTGGTAGAACGCACTCAGCTTGTCTGAGCTGGAAACCGCTGCCTTTGGGTTATATATGTGGGTGTAATAAGAGCTGTGAGACGCAACCATACATTCTGTGTGAAGGTCAGAAAGACGAAATAATGGGCTAAAAGTGTCAAAAGCCTGCATAGAGCTGCAGAGGTGCGTGCTAATTCTCAGTAACTTTCAGCACAACTGGTAATTCTTTTACATTACATGGAGTGATTCGATTCAACATCAGAAATATGGCTTAATGCCGGTTTATTTTCACATTGATCATGAGGCTGCCGTGCATAGGACTGGCAGCCTCTGGCCAGTGTAAAGAGCATAGGTAAGTAAGTGCAGTTGCTCAGGGGTGGTTTATCATCACATAGGCAGCCAGTTTCACTCTCAGTCATTGTATATTCAGTATGATTCTCTGGCCTGGAGGTGAAATATGGAGGAACGAGCAGCGGTGTTGAGTAGCTGCAGCTCCAAGGCAGAATCAGACAACAGCTGCCTCCCTCTATCAGTGTTTTTATGTGGTGTGTGTACTTATGTGTATGCAGCGGTTGTGTGTGTGTGTGTGCACACAATGTGCTGCATACACACCAGATGGTTGTATGTCTGCATGTGCTCGTGTGTGTAGAGTACCTGTTTGACCTCTGCCATGGGCTCAGGCTGATAACGTCAGCTGACAGATGGTCGTAAGTTTATTTACTCTTGGGCATCTTTTTGCTCACTTTAGCTTTTTAGGAGTATTTTTCAGCCTGTTGTTGTGTATTTGTCATTGACAGAACACGCATGTCTCTATCCACTGGTGTTGTTTGTATATTATGTGTTTTAATACATACTTGTTTACATTGTAAAATGAGAACACTTTCCATCTGT
Organism: Macquaria australasica; assembly: GCA_005408345.1. Taxonomy (NCBI): domain Eukaryota; kingdom Metazoa; phylum Chordata; class Actinopteri; order Centrarchiformes; family Percichthyidae; genus Macquaria; species Macquaria australasica. The sequence goes on along the minus strand of SEMN01000036.1, from coordinate 1,015,374 downwards.
TCGACTTAATGTGTCATCTAACTTGATGACCAGATATCCTTGTGTGTATAGTTGTGTGTAAAATAAATCATGGGGAGCAGCAGGCTTTATCAAGGCTGCGATTGCTTACTAAAGGTGAGTAAAGTGATATTTTTTATGCAGATCCGCTGTAATACAGCACAGAGTGGTTTATGGAACTTAATTCCATACATTTTAATACAGTAAATGAGCCAATTTGAAGTTGCAGCATCTTGTTTAGATGATATTAATCAATTCCCTTCCTGTAGTAGACCTGTTCTGATTTGTTTGGAGTCGACTGGATCTTACTGTATTGCCTTTGTTTAGCTGTGATAAAAGTTCAACACTCTAGATTATCGTGTAATCAATGTAATTATAAGATGTTATCAACTCAAATAATAGTTGGCTAATTCCTAACTGGCTCACATTGTTACATGAGGTGGCATGTGTTGTATACATTAGCCAGTAAAGCATTTATCCAATGTCCAGGCGATATTTCAGTATTATTGCTCATCATCTCTTTATAGAATAGTATAGTGACAAAATTGTGCTTTAGAGATATCGCCTCTAAATAGTGGAAAGTTACATTTTAGGCATCAGCCTGTCAGAGCATGAGGTCTTAAATACTTGAGAACATACAAAGTATTTAAAAAAGATTTTGTTCTAATAAAACACGCCCCCATGGTAACATGCATGTCTGACCCTGACCTCAATGTCGATGGTCTGCTTAGGTTGCGTGGACATTTTTATATGACCTTCAACCCTCTGAGTGGGAAGGGAATAATTATAAGTCTGTGTCTCTTTACAGCATAGTTAGCTGTGCTCTCTATTCTCGTGCTCCATATGCATTAGACCTCTTCTTTTTATTGAAGACACTGTGTACTACTGTAGCTCAAACATCTACTCACAACAGCTGAATGGTGTTTAACAACCCATGCGAGCACAGATTCTCAGACCAAATCATGTTCATGATTTGGTCTAAGCATGGACTGTCTAATGTGTGTAATGTATCATGAGGATTTTGTTTGTTTGTTTTGCTTTTCTCTTGACACACACCTGGAAGGTTTGTTCTAATTCACAGCCAATCCAATTCAGTGGGTTGACCTTAATCTTTAAACCATTTTGAAACCTGCCTCTGGTTACTGGTCTCCAGATGGATGTAGTCATTAGTGATTCTGTCTGTAAGGGTGAAATGAAACAGAGAAGATTGGTATTTTACAGTTACTACTGTGGGTTTCAAGATGTGCACTCAATTAGAATAAAACATGGGTGTAAAAAACCAGCAGCAGGCAATGATATACAGTATATGCACTAAGACACATTTCATGCTTTGTCATCCTAAATCTGGTGTCTTCTGGAGTTATAGTGCTTTGACATTTTTGACAGGAGCTGTGGTTGTTGGTGTCGTATTCTTATCATGTATTTTAGCTGCATGAATGTGCTGTTTTCTCCAAGTAACAAGAAGAGTGAAGTACAAAACTTTACTGGGGTCTGGTTATATTTGTGCTACCATCTGCCCTATCGCTGTGCCAGAGGAGGAATTTAGCCCCAGCTCGGAGATCATCCTTTTCATCTTTATTCATCTATACTCCTTTGTTCTGTAATGATCTGTTATAAGTATTCCTTACAGCTAATGTTTGACATTAACAATGAAATCAAAGAGGTGCCTCACTGATGATCCTACTCATACTAGCACCTGCTAAAACGTGCATCACCCATGAGTCTTTGCAGTCCTGACCCGCCCCTCTTTTTGTTGTGTTTTGCAGGAGATTAGAAACATGCACAACGAGCAGCTGATGGGCATCAGGCGAGAGGAGGAGATGGAGATGTCTGATGATGACATGGAGGACGTCCCTGACAGCAAGGACTCCGAGGACTCAGGTATGCATATGCATGCATCATACGCATGCACGTATTCACAGTTCAAAACTTCCATCATTATGACAGGCCATACACTGATCAAAGTCTCCAGAGGATGAACACAGAGAGCGTTGAATAACTGACGGAGACAGCTGTGTTTGACTGCAATGACAGTAATCATCCCCCAAGCATCTGACAACTCCACGTGAATAAAAAAAAAAACATCCAAAGTACATCAAGATGCTGACACCACACACGCTTTACTGAGTTGATGTTGAACACGACTACTAAATGACATCCACCCCAGTCCCCCTAGTGAATGTACACAACTCCACATGAGTGTGTATGTGTGTGTGAATCTCTCCACAGCTGCCATCCAATCTCAGACCAGGGTACCACTGTGCCATAATCTTCTGTTTTCCCCCTCAGAGGAGTCTCTTTGTGTTTGCTGAAGCAACAAAAGCTAACGGTGCTGCTAATCTCTCAACCCCCATTACAATAACCCATATGTCTAGAGTAGTCACCAGGGCAACATGCCTGTAACCGTAACCATAACCACCACATGTAAGGTTGTCTTTCATCTTGTGTTCTGTGCCTCTCTGTGTGTTGTTATGCTCTCTCCACGTATTCTTTCATCTTGCCTTTTTAATAATTCTGATCTCTGCCATTTGCTAAGATGGCAGCTGTCCTAATCAGCATGCAAATGTATGTAAATGCAGCCCCTTCTCTTTTGCAACCTTGCTATTTAGCTAGCAGTAATTAGCATTGCTGTCAAAGACCTGTCATGTCACTCGATGCTACAGGATTGGCTGAGGTGACAGGTGTTAATGTGACACTCCTTGCTATTTGTGTTAACAGGCTGACTGTTACACCCCCTTTACTCACTAACCTTTAAGCAAAGGGGCATATTTACACGTCAACCAGAAAACACCTGTGTTATGACTGCAGCCTCTTAAAATATGAATCGATGCTCTGCGTCTGACTCATGTACAGAATAGAAAGCAAAAGAACCACTTGTGTGCATGACTGTACGCCTGTAGGTGTGTGCGTACATGCACGCTCATGAATATCTGCAGGTCGATAGCGCTACCTGTTATGTAACAGAAGGGGAATTGCTCAGAATCTGGCCAAGCGGTTGACATCTCCTCACACCAAGTTGATGAGGCTCTCAGATCAATACTCATCTCACCTCAAACCTTCATTTTGCTGGGAGAAAAGTACACGCAAACACAGCGTGGACACATTCACCCAGCAAGAGTTCATTAACACTACCAATGGTCCTCCATGATAGACTGCAGGCAGCACTCATGAACACCCACACAAAACCTAACCAGACACGCATTCATGCACGCACTCGCACTCACACACACGCTCACACAGGATGGGGCTTATCTCCCCAGTCCAGTCAGTGTATTGCACTTTCCCAAAGAGCTTCCCCTCAAGGCCCACAGGAGGAGAGCAGAGCTGATAATACCGGACATCTCTGGAGCTGAGCAGGTCTCATGTAGTAATAACTCCTACTGTCTCCTCTCTTTGCTCAATAGGTCAGGTCAAATGTCCAGTAGAAAGCTATTGGACAAAACACTCTGGGATTATCACAGCTTTCAGTAGTCTGTGTTAATATACTGTAGGTGTTTGATTATCGGACATGGAGCGAATATCCAAATAACAATTTCCAGATATCTTGACAACATTGTACCTTGAGATTTTGGACCCTTTTGTGTTAGGAAGACGTGTTAGCAAAATTGCCAATCCAATCAAGCCAGAGCCACGTAGTCATGATGAAGCTGATTAGATTAGTTTTTGAGTCTTTAACTCTTAATAAATTACACATGAGGATATTTTTATATATGTTTGCTGTTACCGAGAATTCTTTAATATTTGAATCCAAGTTACGGAGCCTTTAATGCTACTTGGCTTATACATACATTCGAGATCTTTTTCTGAAATACTCTGTCCTGGAGGAACAGGCAGAGATATATTTATCAGCAGACATCTCTCAAGAGAACATTAACCATTTTGTGTTTCAAGATGCCTGAAATTAGCATGAAGTAAAAATTGAGCTGTACTCTTTCGCGATTATGCTTTGAATTTTATGATGCTCCCTATTTCTGTGCCTGCTCTCACTCAAGTGAACAATGAGAGATCCGATTACAATTGCAAATGTCACTGTGTAACAGAAATACAAGCTGTGATATTTTGTTTCATTTAAATGTATACGTTTCCACAAAAGAGACGGAGCAGGGATAACGTGAGAACACAAGGTGAAAAGCCTCCCTGTGAAACTCTGAGACCCAGCTGGATGACAATAAGTGATAAGGTGTAAATTGAACAATTGTGACAGTGTTGTACATAATAAACACCTTATTCCATACTGTTCTCTATACTTGATGTCTAAATCTGTAGGTGTTTCCCAAGCAGAAGCCTTAAAGGAGGAGAATGACTCCCTGCGCTGCCAGCTGGACGCCTACAGGAACGAGGTGGAGCTGCTCAAACAGGAACAGGGCAAGAACCAACCAATCAGGAGTGAGGAGGACAACACTCACTCTCAGCAGCTCAGCTTCCTGCAGCAGGCTCTGCAGGGCATGCAGAAGGTAGCACTTATTTTACACACAGAAGCATGCAGACACTTTTTTCCAGTCGTCTGTCCAATATGTTTATTCTCCTACTCGTTACTGTTCTGCACCAGGTTATTTTTAAGAACAAGGTCGCTCAGGTTAACCCATTGAATTTTCCATATACGATTAAATATTCGACTGTCATTTATTCATGACACAGCACTTTTAAAGAGTGCTATGTGGGAACAAGTTGGAAAGTACAGCTGTCTGGAGCATCTGTTGGTCTTTTCTGAAGAGCGTTGTGTGCCATTTCTTGGAACAAACCCAAGGCTATTAAAACAATTTCAGACCAGTTATTCAAAGAAATATAATGGAAAGTATTGAATTCTTTCTTTCTTTGAAAATGTGCCTTGATTATCACACAGTATAGTTGCTTCTGAATGTTGTTGTACAGCATCTTCAGTCTTTGATTGCCAAATTAAACCCTTCTCAGTGGTTGGTATTACTGTTTTTGGTTTGGTTTATTGACGTTTTTATATTTTCATAAAATACAACATGTCAGACTTTGTCAGGGATAAAACGATAAAGTCTTATTTCCATTGTTATCCCTGGTGTTTTTACAGTCCACTAACATTTATTAAGACAGAGACAGGCATTCAATGTCTGACATTAAGTAATGTTAGAAAATAGGAACATAATCACTAGAAAATTAAATCAATCAAAATTAAACAAACAATTAATGCAATAACAATAATTCCTTGAAGTGCTCAGGAAAAAACAAGAAAGATTGAATATTTGAACATCTACAATTCCCTGTCTACTGGGTAAACTCTGACAAAGATCATGTGATGTATTACTTTATCTTTAGGTTACAGGATGACCAACCATTTCACTTTCTATAATGCCAGAAACCTTATAATCTACCTTTTTAAATACTAACGAACTACTAAATTGACTCATTCTGGCATTTGTCAAGTGTCCTCACATGGCCAGCTGTCACAGGTAATGGAAATTATGATCGATTCATGTTTAAAACAAGAGAATCCATTAAGGCCCTGCTGTTCATTTCTACTTGCAGAGACTAATTTCCTTTCCAGCTTACTTATGATGTGTTTATGAAAAGATTAGGTGAATGGATTAAATGAATTGGAAGACACTGAAATTGGATACCTCTCCTTGCCAGGGTCCACATGCTGTATCACGCAGACACACAAATTGCAATGAAATATTATCAGCATTTACTAGCAACCTGTTTGCTCTTTTGTGAATTATAGTGCATATAACACAAAAGCACTTAATGTGTAGCTTTGCAGATGAAAATTCCTGGCTGTAAAGACCGCCCTGCGTCTCGTGGACCCTCTTTATGTTGAAATTAACACAGCAGGAGGTGAATCTTTTCATCTGTGTATAGCACATAACTTCAGAGAACACATTGGAGATAAATATAGTTGTTAGCTATCAAAGCTTTCTCAAACACCAGTTCTTGTCACCCAAATGAGCGTTTCTTCCATATGTAATTTGTAATTTTTGAGTGTTTACAAGCAAAGGATTTTGCAAATTGCTCCTCTTAGCCACATGCAACAGAAGAGAATAAGACAGATTATAATACAACAATTGTTTTCTCTCTAGAAAATGTTTATTTGAGAAATAATTCATGTCAGTGTCTAATTGCTTTTTTGTATTATGCTAAAGTTCTAATTACCGGTGTAGGGATTACATGCTAGATATTAATAAAACAAATGACTGATTGTTCCTCTGCTTTCAGAGCAGTCTGAGTACGAGGTTAGTATCGTCACGGTTAGTTAGTTCACAGTAGCATTAGTGGCCTTACTGTTCTTCCTTCTTTTTTTTTGCAGCAACTGTTAAAAATGAGGGAAGAATTAAAACAGCGGGAGGCAGAGCTAGAGAAGAGTTTCGAGGACAAACAACAGCTGAAGAACCAAGTCCAGAATCTGAAGGAAGGACTCCAGAACCTGCAAAACACACACGCAATACAGGTTAGTTTGACAGAAAACGCACAGTCAGCTGGGTTTCCTGAGAATGAAGAAAGGGGAAGAATCTACCATGTTTCCCTGGTGCATTTGATATGAAAGTTCATTTCTGGGTTACTCTCTTTGTTTTAAAATGAACACACTCTAATTTGCATTTTAATAAAAAGAAATTAGTTCAAGATGAGTTCCAACGCATGAAAGATATTGGGGAAATAAATCATCAATAAACAAAACGACAGAATGTGATAGCTGTAATATGTAGTAGTAGGTCGAGAAAATGACTCAATAATTTGAACTAGTTTAAAACGTATTTCGAAGCTCATCAGATATCCCAGAATAGCTATTTTGACTGCATCTTTGTAATATCAACACTGCGGGAAAGGGCCTACCACAGTGAGACAGACAATTTATATCTTCAATCAGTGTTCTGGTGTTCCCATTTTCCTCCCAGGGAGCTTAATTCATTCTTTTTTAACATGCAGTATAATCAACTCTTTAATTTCCAATTTCCCTCCAAAAAAAAGTTAATAAAGCAGCTTTCAAGTTTTAAGTGGCTCAGTACAATGATCATTTATGATTTCCCTTCATTTAGCTTTTATTAGTGTACAATAATGCATCTCATAGAAAAAAATCAACCAATAATCATTTGAAGGACTATCTACCAAACGTTTTTTAGTGTCCTTCAAAGTTTGTTCTGCATTAGTGTGAAAAACCTTCATATACAGAAATATATTCACATCAGTGTCACATAAAGCTAATAAATGACTGTGTGTTGGCTGTACTGTATTTTTAGTGCTGAAACAATTAGTCAATTAATCTATTAGACCGTTGGTACAAAACTCTTTTGATAATCGATTAATCATTTCAGTAATTTCTTAAGCAAAAATGCCAAACCCTCAACATTCATAGTTCAAGCTTCTCAAATGTGATGGGGTTTTTTTGTCGTATATGATAGTAAACTGAGTATCTTCGGGCCTCTGGGGGAATTCTAATGGGCATTTTTCGCAATTTTCTCACAATTTATCGACCAAACAATTAATCCTGAAAATAATCGGCAGATTAATCAATACTGAAAATAATCATTAGTTGCATCCCTGTACATCTTTATCTTTATCTTCATAAATCCTTATTGTCCACTACATGGCCCGCAGCCTGTTGCACCAGCTGAACGTAGTGAGGAAGTGTGACTGTCAACACTAATTGTAACTAGTTAGTTTCACACTAAACTCTCCACTTTGATCAGTTGCACCATTTCGACTTGCGCCATAACTTATCAAAGTCGACGGTAATCAAAACATTATCGCAGGTAGTGATGTGATGTTCCACCTAGTACATCATTCGTGTCTGCTAATTTGGACAGAAAGACCAACTAGTGATGAAAAAGAGGACGTATGTACGCTATCAAGTGTGAACTAGCAAACATGATAAAATGCGTTAGTCTGTCACATTTTTACTAAGTGAGGATCACTATATCATGCATAAATATGGTCATAAATTATAAACACATCAACAAAAGTCTCTGGAAATCTACCATCTCTGCATGATAAACTCTTCCAAAGTCAACTCCCAAACAGTTACTGGTTTCTGTTAGAAGCAAGCAAGTGGTGCCAGTGGGAAATTTCCATTTCACTGGTGTTCCCATCTGTTCCGGGTAACAGTCACTGTACAGTACAATACCGAGCGTTCATGTTGGTGCATGTCAGTGTCAGTCACAGGAAATCCAGGTGCAAATATTGAAGACAATTTTCCTCCGGCTCTTCTAACATTAGGCCCTACCATTTTTATAACCCTTCCGCCCTGGAAACTCTTAAAGGATAGGTTCACATTTTTTCAGTGAACAGCAGGTGCCCATATGAACACTGAAACAGTTTTTGCTCGTTATGATCATTCCTCCTGTTCATACTGGCCAGTAAGAGCTCCCTTCTTAATGCGCTTCCACTGTAAGTGCAAAAATACATTGTAAAGTTTATCTGATGTCAGTATGAGGCTTTAACAGTCTCAGTTAGATCAATCAAGTAGCTTCCAAAGTCACAGTCCTGCTAGGTGTAAATTTTAAGTTAGATTTTAATTCTATGTTGAGACTAACTTGCATGGTGCAACCCATTTATTATGGAACTTAGTTCAAACTAAGCTACATTTAAACTTACACATAGCTGTTGCAACAGTCTGCTGTAGTGGAAATTCCTGTAACAAAAGTGCAAATAATACAGAACATAATGTGTATAAATTAGACTCACATCATCTTAAGTGTCTAGAAACATACTTTATTACATAAACTCTCCAATCTTACGTTCAAACTAAATGCTTTTTCCTTCAAATGTGTGCTCCTCAACCAGACAGGATGTTTTTTCCTTGTGTTATTTTGTCCACTCCTCTGTAACTGCATGTTCTCACAGCAACCACATAAAAAAAACCCCAGAAGAAATCCATTCATTTCCTAACTGGAAACATATTGAGCATGGTTGACCGCAGTCAAATTGTTTCCTTATTTGTCTGCAGCTGAGATTATATGTGACATCGACCACCAGCAACCCAATCACGTACTCTCATTCCTGAACATTTTGTCCTTTGGGCGACATCACACGAAGCAATCATTTTAGTTTGAATTGACCAAGAGGCAGTAACTAAGAGATCACATTGATGTCAGTATGGACACAGTAATAGTGTGATCACCAGATAGGGAGATATTACCTGCAGAACACATTGTGCTAATGTAAACCACTGGTGCTGTCTCACAGCGGTAATACAATGTCAAATCATCAGTTAGAGCCACGCCTGCTACATTATTCATCCATCCCAACATCACATTTGCTATTTGATTGAATGTGTTGCTTACATTGAGGCATGTTTTTGCCAAAAAAAAAACTCCATCTTATATTGATTAGCGGCGAGCTGTTGTACTACATGAGTACTCTGGTAAATACAGTGCACCGTGATCTACAATCTTATTAAACAATTTCAACTTTCAAGGGTCATTTTTCTCTGTTAGACATGTCATGTTTACTAATGTTTCAGGTGTTGTCCCATATTCCCAGTATTCAAGTGCTAATGTTTGTTAATGTTCCTTCTGGTTCGGTATAATGAGAGGAAGGGCTGTCATTAAAATGAGCCTCAGGTTCAATCGCCTATTAAATTGGATAATAATACAAACGAGAGGCTCTCAGTCCACGCGGGGAGCTGCTCCATGTGTCATCTGTTTGCTCTGAGATGTGTGAGCCGACTCCAGGTTTCATATAACGCAGAGGTGAATTAGTAATTTGCTAACGCGTCTCTTCCTTCAGATCAACCCGGAGTGACAGAGTTGTCAATAGCGCGTTAATGGTGAAGAGTTTGATTAGAAATGGGTTCCCACAACTGTGAGCCCTGGGAGGTATGATAATAAAATTCCTGCATATGGACAAACATGAATCATGAGAGGCAGTCTCATTAAAGGAAGAAAGAGAAATCAATTTTTGGGTGTGGGTTTCTCCAAAGATTCGCGGCTGTTGTGGGGTGATTTGTCATGTTGAAGAGATCTCTTCATGCCATCAGTTCTCCTTCACTGGTCCAATCACTGTTCCTGCTGTCACCAAGCTGTCACCACACGTTACTGGACTGACACCAGTGCAGGTCATTGAGGCTATTAACTGTGTTTCTATTATGATCACAACAAAGGCCTTGATCCTTTTTTTAAAATTTTTATATATTTTAGTGATGTCACTAATGATTATTTTCATTATTGATGTTTTTTGTTTTATAGAAGGAGTACTCAAGCAATTTAGTAAAATTGAAGCAGCAGTAGCTGCTCCACTGATTTGAACAAATAGAAATTATGATTTTGACACAATAATCAATCACCTTCCAGCTACCATAGGCCAACCTACACATGGACATGGCTCAGTTTTCGTTTGACGTGACTCAGTTTTAACACCTTAACACCAGGTGCCGCAGCTAGAAGCTAGTGAGCTAGTGAGCAGAACAGTGAAACGGTTAAAGTATTGGATAATAAATGGTTAAAACATCCAGTTTCTGCCACTCTAAGTCATAGTTGTACGAAGGCAAACTTGACAGAAAAAAGAACAAAGTGGCCGAGCCTAATCGACAATTCCAGCATCACTAAGTCTTGTATGGATTCACGTGCAGCCATGGACCCAAAACACACAGTGTTTTCTGAGGTGAAGTGCTAGCGAACAATTCCATAAGCTATCCTGTCTATTGATGGGGTACAGTGAAGGGGTACGCAAGCCCACCGTATAGCGTTATGGGCGTATATCAAAACAAAAAGGTTGACAAACACCGGTCTCATTGATTAATCGTTAATCATTCCCTAGAAAATTAGAACTCACAAAGTCTTTCATTGTTACAAATTTAATATCTGACTGTTTGTGCCAGTTTTAACTAAAAAAATCAGCACATTTCTGGACATTATTCTAAAAATCAACAATGTTTGTATTTGCCTGTTTTTGCGCACCATGCTGTGCGTGACCTAGCTCGCTTGTTTCTCTCTGGCTTTTCCTCATATGTTCCTAATGTGTCGCAGCTGGAGATGTCGAAGCAAGATGACAGAGGCAGCGAGGAGAGCGCTAATCAAACCAGTGTAAGTGGAAAAAGGTTGAGCCCTCACCACCCCTCTCCAGTTATTGTTTTGTGTCCTCATTCTCCCTCCTCCTCCTTCTTCGTCTTCTTCCTCCTCTGATTTTCCTCTCTAACCTCTTCCAGTGACATGACAGATCATTACAGGCCAATCCAATTCACAGCGACTGCATTTGTCACAGAATAAATCACCCAGACACATCTAGGCTAGGAAATAAAGAAGTCACAAAGTCAAAACGGCTCACACATGTGCGTATGTCTACACACCCACACACACTCGCAGGGTGTTATGGATAGATTAAAAACAGAAAAAGGCCACCAGGCATCCCACACGATAAGTGGAAACGGTACACACAATACTACGTAGGACAACAAACAGACAAAAACTCTTCTGTTATTCCTCTGCCATTTTTCTGCCACCTGTCAGAGTTCTGAAACAAACAGCTTGATCATTTCCCTTCCAAGTCTCTCTCTCCCTCTATTTGTTCTTTTTTTTTTGTGTTGGTGTGTGTGACATGCATTTCATCCCTCTATCAAAAATATAGCTGCTGGAGGAAAATTCTCCCTCGCCTCATTATCCTCGTCCTCATTGTTTCTCCGTATTAATGTGTTGGTGGTGAAACTTTCTCGTGTTCATTCTTATTCGTGTTTGTCTCTTTACTTTGTACCATGCATCAGCTTAAGTTTACTTCTCACCAGCCACAGTCAAACTGTGTGTGTGTGTGTGTGTGTGTGTGTGTGTGTGTGTGTGTGTGTGTGTGTGTGTGTGTGTGTGTGTATAGGAAGCCACAGTATCAACAGTGGTGTCTTGCAGTCAGGAGAAGGAAGGTCCTACAGAGAAGAATCCACCAAGTCCCGTCCACTCCGAGAGGGAAGCTCTGCTAGTTGGTACGCTGTATCTGACTCTTGCATTGCCAATATCACTTTAAAATTTTGAATTTGCTGTATTTACCTATGAACTGCTCAGTAGTAATAGGAACTACATACAAGCACACACGTATTGTTGTTATGAATTTCTAGGGATACACTTTTAAAAAAAAAAAAGAAAAAGATATTTTGGGCATTTTATCCTTTATTATATAGTGACAGCTGAGTCGGCCTTAATGGTATGCGCTCTACCAGGTGAGCTACTGGGGCGCCCCGGGATACACATATTTTGAGGTTTTCCCCTGGTTTTCTGTGTGTCATTTGGTTTGTAGTTAGTTGATAAATTCGCATGTTTGTTTGGGAATATGCACCACAAAAGCACAATATGAAACTGAGAAGATAAGCACCTTTTAAAGCAGCAGTCAGATACACTTCAAACGAACTACGTTGCACTGCTAATTATCTGACCATATCTAAAGGCAAAAGTGTTTATACCTGTTTCAAATGGCCACACTGCTATTTTAGCTTCCTCCTGGCTGCACCCCTCATCTCTCATCTCTCTCAAGTATGAAGGTGCCTTAAGACAGAAAGCAGTTGCTGCCTGGTAATCGGTGCTCTCTATTTTGAATCAGCCACCACAGCTCCCAGCTACCTTCAATCCCACCGGTCTGTACACCAAGGCGCTGCTGCTAGTATAATCTCATTATACAGCTAAATACAGCGGGTTGTAGCTTAAAATAGAGGAAATAATTAGTAATATGACACGATAAATATAGCAGGTTTTGCTAACTAGTATCATAAACGTTTATTTTCCCAGACCAGATAATCAGACTGAAGCTGATGTTGCTCCAATACCATTTGTCTATATTGATCTGTCTGTTCTCTGCTGGTGAAGAGGTTTATCATTCAGGGAACTCAGACACCAGTAAAATCAGCTCCTGTATCATTTCCCTCGCTGTGGTTTATGTGGTTGCCATGGTACAAAAAAATCTGATTTATCAGGACCTTTATTATTAGTTATATTCTGCTTACTAGTAATTGACATGCAACACACCTGGAGTCAGGAAGTAATCCAGCATAGGGTTATTCATTGGTTTCTGGAGCTGCAGGCACTGTACTTGATGGGTATTTGAAGGGACCAAGATAAAACAAAATTCACAGAATGGTGCCCACAGCTCAGTTTTGCCCAGGGCACTCCATCAGGTTACCATGACCTCGGCATAGTTGAAAACTAGAAGCAGGTGTGAAAGCTGCTCAAACGAACATTCTGGTGGTGCCTTCAGATGCAGCATAGAGCACAGACGCATACAAAGTCAGTAGAAACACTCAAACAGAGGTGAACAGACACAGATTTGCTCTAGCTGATGCAATTTAAGGTGCAATCTCACCTGCTACTGTTGAGATCGAGCTACACATTTGCACGACACTGTGAAGCATAAGCTTGGGAATCCCATCATAGTCGTAGTTTACATTTATCTAGAGTTGTAGGATTCAATGGAAGAAATGTGGTGTAAATAAGAGGAACAGTTGGAGTTTCTTTTAAAAGTGTTTAATGATCATCTTTTGAATTATTTATTAGTAATGAATCCACACTAATGCATTTTTGTTTTAAAACGCATAACTTTTGCTACATTTCCACCTAGCGTCCACACCACTCCAGCGTTTTCGAAGCCCTAAAACGGAGACCTTTTAAAACGCTGCTGACCCCATTTTAGTTTGAAAACTCCGGGATTGCGTTTTAGTGAGGACAGGCGGAAACGGAGATGTTTTATACCAATGACACAGACACCCACGTTGGCTTCCTAATTGGGTCTTATCAGCCACGACGTCTTCTTCCCTGATTCGTCACGCCCATATCACGTGACCCTTTTCCGGAAGAAAACAAACGACATCAGCCTTGACTACCAGCGGTTAATTCAACATGGATAACAAATTACAACAATTACTTTCAGTAATAGTTCCACCTGGTCGTCGGTCCAAGCAGAGAAATCTCAGGTCTTACTTTTATCCATTGCTGTTCTTTGTTTGTAGAATTTTCTGCAACTATAAGCAACCAACCACAGAATAGACAATCTGCTTCTTGTTTACACCGGCACGTATATGCCCAGTGTACGTGAATGGTCGTGATATGCGTTTTCAAGTGTGTCGTATGGACAGAGATTATTTCTGAAACGGTGATAAAGCGCTTGTGCGTACAGAGATCATTCTCATTTTAAAACGCAGTTTTAAAACATATTAGAAAACATTAGTGTGGATGTAGTCTTAGTATGAGCTCTGACACTCACTCGTATTCTGGCAATCACGGACTCTCACAAAGTGTGAGAGTCAGTTGGAGAACATCTTCATTTCTCTCTTTAGCTCTTTAAGGCAGATAAACACAGACGGCTCTACCACACTCACAGTCTCAAGTGAGTGTGGTATTCTTGCTCTAGTGTTATTGCAAGTTTGAGACTTTAATACTGCGTGTGTTTGTTTCAACCGTCGGTCCCTCGGTGCGCCAAAGGTGGTTTGTAAGCAGAGGTGGAGGATTATCTCTCTCCTGGCCCTATCTGTGAGCTGCTAGCAGATGGTTTGTTTGAGCCAGGGGGGGAGTATGGCTTTGATGAGAGACAACGGCATCAAAGCTGTCATTAAAAGCTCCCTCTAATCTGGAGCCACAATATACAAGAGGCTCTTAACAGTACTGGGACTCTGGGAGAAGCCACTCGAAGCTTGTGTTAGAGAGTACATCCTCTGGCAGTTTGTCAGTGTGTGACAGGTGACAGAAACTGGAGGCATGTGGCATGTCTCTGCATTAACATCTTTGCATGACTTGTTTCTTCTACCTCAGGGATCATTTCAACGTTCCTGCACGTCCATCCGTTCGGAGCCAGCATCGAGTACATCTGTTCCTACCTGCAGCGTTTGGACACCAAGGTAACAGGCACGCATGAATCAAAACTTCCACTGCGGAGTAGATTAGCAGAGCCGGCTTTCAGTATCACTTTAGATTACATGCACCATACAGACACTGTGTCAGTCCCCCCCCTACGGGGCTGACATATGGGCTAGTTGTATGCCAGGGTCCTGCTGTGTTGTTGAGACACAGTCCCTCAATGCAAGCAGTGCTCCTTAATGCTTTTACAGCCCTTTCCATAGAAATTGATGCTTTTGGACAAGATGTCTTTAGGTGAAGCCAAAGCACTTCAAAGGAATAGTTTGACATTTTCAAAAGTGGTATTGACATTTTCATCTAACTATCTGCCAAAATGTCGAAGTATCCCTTTCAACAATCAGGAGACAGATATTTTTTTTTTTTTTTTGGTAATATTAAGATCTCTTTTGCAAGAGAGGCCTGACTTCGGATGGGTTCAGCACAATACCCAGTATCTTTAAGCTCCAACACTAACGAACCTCTAATCAAACCTTTTATCTCCCCTCACTTTTTTTATTAGCAAAGAGCAATGAAAACATATATAGGTAGCAGCCTTTTTTTGTTGTTGTTTTTTTGTTTTTTTTGTTTTATTTGACTGTCACTGTCGCTGGTTAAAATGACAGATCACCGGTGGATCTGCTGTAGATAATTGGCGTTAATGCTGTAACGGCTGAAATGAAAAGTCTGTCTGTTCTCTGGTTAATGTGCTCTCTGCAGCTGCTGTATTCAGCCAGATATTCATTCCACAACCCGTCCGTATGTCCGCCAATGAACTGTGTGTTTTTGTAGTTCAACAGGGACCAACACAGTGGCGACTCTAGAGAAATAATCTAGCTGATCACCTTGTATCAGTTTAAGAATCTCCCAGTTTCACATCTGATCAACTGATAGTTCTGAATCAGGACCCTTTAGTATTTGGAGTTAGCGACTCGTAAAGTACGGTAGGCTACAGCTATTAATTGAACATTGATTAGGCTACCACTAAAAACTCTACTGGTTCTGCCTTCTCAGCCGACAAAAGGTGTTTAGACAAAGACTCTTATTTGGTAAGTGGATTCGACACTGGATTTGAATTTGATAAAATGCTATCGAACCCCATCTCTAGTCCTGAGTGCAACAGAGGAAACACAGAAAAAGACATACAACAAACATAGTCAGTCACAATAGCACAAACAGCATCAGAAACAGGACGTAGAATCCAAAATACTAAAAAATATGTAAAAACGTAAACTTTTGAAGACAGTTTCTCTCACTTTTCTATCCTAAAATGTCATAGCTATATGTCTAGCCATATCGGGCTAGTTGTGTGATTTCCCTTGATGCCAGGACATATTAAAACTAGATCCTTCATTCTGACACTTGAAGCCAAACACCACCCTCAATCCTCAGACACCCTCAGTTTCCACTCTATCTGGCGAAGCACAGCTATTTTATCCCCGTCTTTCCGAGGAGGCATTTTAGACATATTATTGCTCTTCACTGCCACTTACACTGGGCTTTCAAAATGCCAACTTTCAATGTCACCTCTAAAAGGTAACACTAAGATTAATGGCCATTTCTGCTCGCCGCCCCGACAAGAAGACCTTCAGAAAAAATGGCAGATGTCACCGCTCCCTTCAGCCGCGGTCACTGACCCAAACAGAAGACACGTTCAGCATCCGGGCTGAAACCCTCAAATTTCAGACTACTTAAACTAACTCTTTATTTGGTAGAATTAATTTGTCATCTGCCAAAAACTTTGTCTCTATGTCCACAAAGTTGCCCCTAGAAATTACTGTTCTCTGTAGCAACTGTGCT
Organism: Macquaria australasica; assembly: GCA_005408345.1. Taxonomy (NCBI): domain Eukaryota; kingdom Metazoa; phylum Chordata; class Actinopteri; order Centrarchiformes; family Percichthyidae; genus Macquaria; species Macquaria australasica. The sequence continues at coordinate 998,818 of SEMN01000036.1, read as the reverse complement.
AATCACCACCCTGACTCATTCTCACATTCTCACACATGCAAAGAATAGAGTGACTGTCTTCCCTCATGCCTTTTTTTCCCTCATGTCTAGTGTGTCAGTGTGTTCATGTGTTGGTTCGTGTGTGTGAGAGAGCGTACGCCCACACTTGTCTGTCTGTCTGTCTCTCTGTGTGTGTGTGTGCATCTGTTGTTCCCACACCGACTCTCCGCTACACACATCAAGCAGCCCACAGAGTTTTGTCAATATCACTGGCTAGACTCCCCAACAACAAGCCCAGTCCTCTCTACTTATCTAGTGGCTCCACACTAACAAAGCCCCATTGTTTGTAATGACACACCAGTCCTATCTTCATGATGGACCTTAATGCATCCTGACATCAGCACAGGGCTGGAACAATCTAGTTATTAATGCAAGACACTGTGGGTCGTCTGCAGCAGCTCGTACAGTGGATTTTGGCAGTGTCACCTCAGGATCTCAATTGACTGATGATCCTCAGCCCACCCGGGTGGTGTGAGCCAGATTACGCTTAGTCAGGCGGCTGCTATGCCGTCACACTCTTGCTATAAATTTTCTTCCACTATGATTCTCTGATTGCAGTGGAGGTGTGAGTGAATGTTTTGTGAGTGTGAGTAGAGAGGAGGTGTGGAGTGTGTAAAAGAATAAAGTGCGCATGTATGAGCAATGTCCAAAGTTAACTCATTGGTTGATTTGGCAAGGGCTGGTTAAAAAAAAAGTTTTTTTTTTAACAGCAAAAATAATGAGTATGCATTTTTCATAGCAACCCTTCTAGCTATTATCTGTAAAGAATGTGTTAATTTAAAAATGAAGAAGGGAGCGTAGGTACAAGGCTTTTGAAAAATGGCATCAATGAAAAGAGTAACGCCTGCACACTGACTCCAAATCACAAATGTATTTAAACATACAACAGTCTGATCTCATTTGTGACTTAGCAAGAACAGAGCATTTTAAATAGTATGCCCCATGTGTTTGGTTTTTTTTGGATTGCTCACAGTCACAGGAAGTGTGCAGTAGCTGGAGTTTAAGATCAGGCATTCAGTCATCCTCAGTTTTCATCCAGTATGGAGGATGACAGATTAATCTGCCAAAGACAGATTTTACCCAATACCCGAGGTTTCTTTCACATAGTTTGTATAATAATATTAATATCTAAAAGCACTTTATAGTGTGTGTGTATGTGTGTATGCATGTATGTATGTATATATGTATATATATATATATATATATATATATATTTAATACAGAATGAAAAACAAATAACTGTAACAAATGGCTAAAAAACTAATATAAATACAATAGTAGGTTAATAAGATTATGAATAAAAACTGTTACAAACAATTTTAAAAAGATACGCACAGAGAACATGTGAACTACCTAGCTTCCTGTCCTCTCTGATTGCTATCTAAATAAAATAAATACTTAAAAACTAAAAAAGGAGAACACACAGATCAAAAATGGAAAAGACAATCACTTAGCTAAATATAAAAATAAATTGTATAAAGGCTGGGTCACCCTCAGTGACGAGGGCTCTCCAGAGTATGCCACATTACGTTAAGGCTCATACAGGGTTAACAAATCACAGATATAAGCAGGAGCCTGATTATGCAAAGCTTAAAATCATTAAAATATTAAAATCAATTGGCAAGCAGCCAGTGAAGGAAAGCAAGGACTCTGCTAATGTGGTTGCTTCTCTTGGAGCGTGAAGAAGTCTAGTGGCAGGGCTCTTCACTAGATGTAGTTGTTAATATTTTCCCTGTAAGAGCAGAATAAAGCATATTACTATAATCAAGCCTGGAGGAGATAAAAACATGAATGACCTTCTCCAAGTCTACAATAAAAGACCTGATTTTAGTAATGTGTGAATAAAACATGATTGCACTACTTAAGGTGCATGAGCATTATATGACAATTCTGAATCAAAAATTAAATCAAGATTATGGGCTTCAAGCTTCACATTTGTTGATAGGCTATCCAAACTAGACATTAGATCAATAACGGCTAGTACTGGGGCTGTGAAGAGCGATACAAAGATATCTGACTTAATCATTCAACTGCTGAATATGTTGGACATCCAACAGTTAGCACTGATGAGACATGACATAATGCAGGGCATGTGTAAATGGCTTTAATGGGACATAAAGCTGTCATGTTTTGTGTGTGTGGCTAATATGTCCCAATGTTGGGGATATGAATAGAGAATTATAAGGGACTCAAGATAGACCCTTGTGGAACCCCATGAGATAGTGGGGCACTAGAAGAGGCTCCACCAACCACAAGAGAGAAAGACCTATTTAATAAGTACGAACTATGATCTTGTGCCACATCACTAATGCCAACAAGGTTTCTCAAGAGTTGATTAAAATATCATGGTTCATTCTGTCAAAAAACTAGCTAAGTTCAAGGAGAATTTAAATTTTATGAAACACTGCACTGTCTGCATTTTTCAAAGATTAGATTGGCATTCATATTAAATCAATTACAAAAAGACTAAAATCTCAGATAAAATGGCAACTTGGAGATGGATCTAAAATGACTTTGGGTGTATGACCATGTGCAGTCTCTGTTAATACATGTGGACTTTGTTCTTTGTCTAACCTTGGTCTGAAATGTGTTTGTTTCTGCAGATTAACCCCAGCGAGGTGGAGGCTCTTCTTTCTCGGCTGCCCTGCACCTTCAGACAGGAGCTGACTGGTGTCGGAGCTAGTCTGGAGAAACGCTGGAACTTCTGCGGCTTCCAGGGCATAAAGAGCACATAGACTCTGCCAGTGACACTTCTGGGACATGGAAGAGACGACAGGCAGACGAGGCCACACAAGGGACACTGTAGAGATTTGAAAGATACAGTATAAAGCCCAAATATCAAAGACGGTGGACTGTACCTGGCTGTACGAGGACACAGAAGGCTGAGCACAGATCTCAGATCAGGAAGGAATGTTACATGAGCATTTCAGGGCCTCTGTGTAGGTGCCAGAGACGTTAAAAACGCAGCATTTCCATGGTTTCAGTAATGTTGACAACCAAACCACGGTGACAAAGTCTTCATGAGCTTGAACTCTCAGTTTCTCAGTGTCTGCAAAATATTTTTAGACATAACGACTCTCTGGGAGTCATAGAAGGGCACCGATTCCTACAGTCACTGGATTATTATGTAGTTATTGCCCACATGGGCAGGGCATTGTACTTTCTGAGCCTGCGGTTGGCTCTGTATGGTGTCAAGTGTGGGCCAGGACTACAGGGCTAACCAAGGAGGCTAATCAGGGTCTAACCGAACACTTCAAACCTCTGAACCCTTTGGCCTCCCTCCCTTCTCTTTTTGCTGTTCCTGGTTTGTAACATAGATCAAAAATGGATATATTTCTTCATTTTCTGTAAAGGCTGTTAACAGTTGCATAGAATCATTTGTTGTAATACACTGTAAATGCTTGGATGATATTTTTGATTATAAAAAGACGTTTTTGAGTATATAAAAACTTTTGGGTTTATTTTTATATAACTGATGCTCAGAGAGGCTGGTTGTAAAATAAGTGTGTGTGTGATTCTAGTGCAGTTGTACAAACATCTTTAAGCCTGCCAACCCTATCAGTCCTGACACACACACACTTACCTGCACAAGACTAGTGGTCTACTTCCAAGTTTGTGCCCATTCTTGCTTGAAGGGCATTATTTTTTCTGATGTCTGCCTTTCTTGTTCTTAGAGTAGCTGTGCTCAAGGCTGGTTTTAGAACCTTACATAAGGGCATTGGTGTCTTTGAAAAGCCAATTAAGCCTGGCTCTCAGTCTGACTAAAGGCATAGCACAGCAGCATCACACTTAACTGGAAAACACACCTAGGGGATCATGTTAATGATGTTTAATTGGCGAGGCAGTTGGTGTGTGCTGTTCCTGCCATGGTGCGTACACAAAATGTTTGTATACGTGTGTTTGTGTGCTACTTGCCTGGATCCATATATTAAGTGGTTATACAACACTCTACAGAGAGGGGTTTTCTTCTCCATCTTTTGCCAGATAGAGACCTCTTGCCGCCAGGACTCAAGGTTCCTCCCAAAAGCCCAGTCAAGCATTCTTAATGCACCTCCACTGGGCTATTTGGCGGCATGCTCTCTTCCCCCGTTGCTCTGAGAAACAAAGGTTTATTATTACACATGATTTGCTCTCATCGGCCTCCTCCATCTCCTACAGGCATTGCATTTGAAAAATTAGCGTTCATGCACTTGTCAGCATACTAGTCCTTGTACCTGAATTAATAATAGGGAATGAGTATGTTTTGCCTACAAGCTCCTACAAGGCTTTCCTTCCTTTTGCATGTATCCATTATAAACAGCATTAGTTTGAAAGGGAAGAGGGTTTCATGGGTGAAAAGTAAACTATCTGTCGTGGGAGTGCAGTTGTTTGCATGTTAAATACAGTATGTAACCTCCAACCCTCTTGGTTTGTAGGCTTCTGTCAAGCGTGATTAGGAAAGAGAGTGAATGCTGGTACTGTAATGCACTGCAGTATTTTTGTAGTATGTAGTCATAGCAGTGTCTCAGAGCAAAGATCAGTCCTGCCTCTCTCTTCTTATGAGAGATTTTCCAGTTATTTGTTATGATGATGATGTTACTGATAGATGAGGAACTGCAAATCCATACTTTTCATCTTCCGCCTGCTTGATGGCGCACTTGGGATCATGAGAGATGCTTGCCTGTACATAGATGTGCATCACTACACTTCCTCTCCACACTGTTAAGACTTGATCTCAGCAAAATGTTCCTGATGACAAACTCGAGCACACCTCACACCAGCCTCTCTTCTCTCACTCATTAGGTTTGTCTCCTGCTCTCCCTGACATAAACAAAACACTAATATGGTGCATTCTTTTCTTTCAGAAGCTGCTTTCTGTCTAGCGTGTCCTCCCAACTGAGTTGCCATTTCTATGCACTGATTGACTGGAGGCACTCGCAGTTTATCTCTTTTACAGCCGTGTGTGTGTGAGTGAGTGTGCACGCACAAACATGCTTGTGATTGTGCATCAGGTTCTCAGGCATCACACAAGGAGGTAAACACAGACTAATTAAATCCAGCACCAGTCCCTGGTGAATGCAGGTCTCCATTCACTGTTGTCTTCTCATCGTTGTGACACAGCAAGGAGCTTCCTCATTAATTCAATTCAAGGTGTATGCAAGTGAAAGCTATTCAAGGTTGTGATTTACCTCACCAGCAGTGACGATGCCGTAGGACGACTCCCACCTTGGAAAGTCTCTGGGAGAGATGTTTGAAGATGTCCTTGGGCATCTGCTGGTGTTAAGCTTTAGCAAACACAGAGCCTGAATTTTAAATGTTAGGGCATTAGTGTCATTCTGGGCTGATTTCTTAAAATGAGTTCCTAAATCCATTTATACATACTCACATCACGTTTAAGATAGGTATAATTGGACGTGAGGAGATAACGAGGTTCTTTTGGGTCATATCATGATGCTCGAGATACCCTTAATTACCTTTCCCTCTCATGTTGCTTCCTGAAGGCATCCTCATCTACTTAATTATGATTATGGCCTCCCTTGAGCAAGCAGGTGAGAGGATGCTGGCTGTGTATGCAGCACATGTGGCACATAATAATATAAACAATCATCCCAGAAAGTGGATTAGAAGAACACAGAAGGGCGTCACTTCTAAGCTTGTCCACATTGGTCATGGACCAACAGGTTTGGACACTCTGACAGACCAGCATCTCACAGCACAGCCTATGCTGTTTTGGCTGTCGCCAGATAAATCCCTACATATCTAGATCTTAACTAGAAGAATCTTAAAAAAAGCTCATTCACGTGAGGTGGTGAGTCAACAGCTCCTCCTATTGAGCACAACAACAGCTACACTACATTTTTTTCAGCCAGTGGGCCAGCATGGGGGGGGGGGGGTTGCATTGACAGCCGGTGTATGGCCACAGCACAGGGGGATATGTTCATGCGGGTTTCTTTCTCAATAAAAGCTCCACGGTCCTCATTAATTTATGTATGCATAAAAGCTCCTAAAATTGACTCTATTTCCAGGGTGCCAGTGCTGCAGCACAGAGATGCCGTACAGCTCCAGAAACAGTTGCCTGCAGGCACTTGGAATAACATCTTAGAAACCAAAAACTATGGAATATTAACACTATAACTAAAGAGATTTCTATTTCTTTGAGGATTATTAGTTTGGCAGGTGGCAAATCATGTTTTGTACAATGTTTTTGTTTACCATGTTTTGGTATGTTGGAGAATTGCATGCACTTTTAGCCTGAATGAATGGCAAGTGTTGGAATAATTGCTTTACACTGCTCTCTGGGGTGTCTGGGCACAGGATATTAAGCTGCAGATTTCAGTGGAGTATGACACACAATGCACCTCACTGTTTCTGCCCAATCTCTCTGTCTCTCTCCTTCCTTCTCTCGCCTATACATCTTCATACAAAGTAGTGCATGCCCATAAGGTATTTGCACCCACTAAGCAGGCTCTGCCACATCAAATACCCGGACCCTACAGGTGAGAGGGACGGCATGGAGGGGAAACATTATAGGGGAAGTCTCTCTTTGTACTTTGGGAAATGTATACCATGGGATTCTTCTAAAACTCTTTGCCGTTTAATACTGTTCAGTGGTCAGAAAATGTCTTGGCCAAAGATCCTCCTGCAGTGGTATTTCTGGCCCATTAGTTGGTGAAACCAGTTGGCCCAATCAGTGTGCTTGATCTGAAATGCCAGCAAAGTGCGGCTCATGCCAGGTTAGATGGGATCATGAAACTCTCTCCTAATGAGCGATGGCCACTCTTCATGCTGTTATGAATCGTGTGACCTTTACCAAAAAAGAATTGCTTTGCACCGACAGCAATTATCTGCACAGTGGAAACTTATTTGAGAAAAGTTTATTTTTAGACGTGAGAAGTCGTTTGGTTGGCATCAGTTCTTTAACATGTTCTCCAGCGCATAAGTTCTGTCCTTAGACACTGATTTTAAGCATTTATTATGTTTGGCAGCAAAGCTGGCTTTTTTTCAGTTAAGTGATTGTAGGATTTTCATTAAGTTCCTGTTGAACTGCAAACACCTGAAGGCCTGCAGGGATGCCTGGCACCTTAGGAGGTTGGAAGGAAGTACTGTGTGCCTGAGCCCAAAGGGACAGCACATTCACGCTTATAAAACCAGGTTTGTGTCCATGAAGTAAATACAGGAGGTTATAGGAGTAGATGATATGAATACAATTTCTGGAAATTTTAGGAAAAACAGATGGGAATGTCTATTTTTGCCACTTTAAATATCTGGCAAATCAAAGTTCCTTATTACATTGATACAGAAATCATTTGTGAGTATTGTCCACAATGGCCTAATGCAGCTAGACTTAATTGAAAGACCTACATTATAATGATATAGGAAAATCTCAATCATTGGTATGATTTTATAGTGTTAGACTACACAATCTATATGGCTAAAGAGGTAGAACGAGTCTAAATTATTATTTACATGAAGCCAGAATAGAAACAGAAGATCTGGCGATGACTTGGTGTCGATTGATGGCACATGGAGCAGAATTGCGGATGAGCTCGCTGGACCTGGACCCTGAATCACACTGGACCTGATGCACGCTGGAGGTGAAGGGGAGACAGGTGAGGCGCATCAAGGCAGTACTGAAATGACAGCAGCCCAGAGATTAACAGTTTTAAATTTTGCCAGCAACAAGATGATTGGTTAACAGAGGTTGTGGTGGAATCAGATTGGTTGAAGTGAACAGTGACAATCAGCATGGGGAATATGCATATAAATGGAAAGGGTAGAGCATGAAAAGATGCCTGAAAAATATAATAGAAAAATGTGATGAGTAGTTCCACCATGGGAGACACTTCTCCTTTAAACTTTTCATATAAATAATTGTTTAAGGCACAAAGAGGTCAAATTATCTGATATTTCACAAAAAAAAAAGAATAATTTTCTTCCTTCCTCTCCCATTAATCATCTCACGACCCCTCAGATTTATCTTGTCACACTTTGGAGGGGCCCGACCCCTAGGTTGGGATCAACTGGACTAAACTACCTAACTGTATATAGTACTTAAAACTACATAGCTCCACCTCGAGCAGCTACAACCGTAAACTGTGCTTACACATTGATGTATCAGCATAAAAATAATATTTCTGCATTTTTACTAAAGTAAGATTTTGGATACATGACTTTTACTTGTAATGGAGTATTTTTACATTGTTGTATCTGCACTTTTACTTAAGTAAATGATCTGAATACTTCTTCCGCCACTGTAATCATGTTATCATTGTGTTTTGCTACACTCTGTTCCTTCGGGGCCAATCAGACTCTTGGTTGTCTAAACAAATTACTCTTAATAAATCGCCTCTCTAATCATAATCAACTATAAACGTTCCCAAAATTGCCATCAAAAGTTTGAGTATATGAAAAGAATAGATCTGCATCTCACCGAGTCTAAAATGATTCTACAGTGTGTTTACAAAGTCACATCATGATCCTTGAGTTTGTTGTGACATAAAAAGGCTGCAGCTAATCTGTCCTCTGGGGAATAAAATAAATTTAGCGCAATTAATATGCAGCTGTAAATGTTTAAGATAATTAGGCCAACTATAATCCTGCTGCTTGTCAGAAGCTCTATTAGCCAGAGTGGACAAACAGTCGTGCAAGAAACGTTTCATATTTATAACAGAAAGCAAAGTGATTCTACTGACATATTCTAAACATATTGCTCTTTATCAATACTCACTTCATAGTAAACAGAACTTTTGTCCATGTCAGGCAAGCCCGGTTCTAGACTGCTTTGTTTGAGGGGCAGTAAGAGATGCCGATTGGTCACAAACTGCTGCTGTGTTGAGTGCCCCAGGGATGACTTTTTTTTTTTTTTTTTGTAGGTCAACCCGGACGTTAATATTGCCTAATAAGTCTAATGGGATTCTTCCTCTGGATTGATGCAGAAAACAAACTCTGGCCAACAAAGGCTTGATGACACTTACAGGTAGCCTAATGTTCAACAAGATAATCTTCACACTTTATCACCACCCATTCAGAAATCCCACTGAGTTTGAGAAGACAGAACCCTGTAGTACCGGGGCACTCTGAGTGTTCTTTAGGACTGTAAGCTATAACGAGCACTGTTTTATGTTATCTTAAACTATAGCCATAGAATCTAATAATACATGAACCCATAATGTATTTCATTTCAAACCCACCTCCACCCCCTTATAGGAGGGCAACTTTATCAACGTCCAATTATATATTTAATTATCTAATAGTAAATGGAATGTAGTCCTAACCGTAATTATTATTATTTGTATTATTGTCTTCCATAGAATTTGCTCATGTTACAAGTTTTCAAGTTTGGGTGTAAACAATAACTATCTCACAACAGATTTTTACAAGGTTTTTTTATGTTTTTCTTTTTTGTCCAGTGACCAGTTATTAAAACCTGCTTGGTAAAAACGAAATATGTTTTATAATATGGGGAAACAGATCCATGCATGTGGCTTTGCAGGGTAATCCAGCCACGGTAGACCCGGGTCTAACCCAGCGACGTTAGATGAAAACAAGGATTAACATGGATTAACTAAAACTAAAAGCAAGGTATTATCATCGGAGTCACTGAGTATGAGCATAAACTAAGCCGGTAACCAGAGGATAAGAACCTGAGTACTGTTGAAGCGAGACGACAGCAAAGTAACTGCAGTTAACTTACTTCTCTCCCCGCTACGCGTCCAGTATTTATATGGCCAGACCGACCAATCAGATATAAGTAAATTTCGACTATTTTGACGTGGCATGTTTATGATTGGCCAAATCGACAAGAACGCAATGAGTTATTTTATATAAGTTATTTTTGAATTTTGGGATGAAGCCGGTGGGTTTGGTGGCGCACCGCCCCCCGTGCCGGTGCCTAGAACCGGGGCCGATGTCGGGTAACAACGATTAGTCTAGTTTTTTCGTTTTGATCTGATCTTTGATCTATGTGAACTGAAGCTGCCCAGCGTAGGTTGCCATGGTGACCCACCTCATTTCTAAAAGACATCAGTTGGAGTTTCCTTGAGTTAAACCAAAAGAAAGCAGCCTAGCCAAGGAAACATGCTTCTGCTGGACGTGTAAGTAGACACTTGTTTGCTATAAAGTTGGCCATAACAGATTTATATTTGATTATATTGGTGCCTTCAACTGAGCTCGTGTTTACCATGTTTAGAGTATGAATGGTTGAGTTGTAAGTTAACATAATGCATATATCAAAAATGTAAGAGGCCATGGAAGTTAGTTATTTAATTTTATCATTTTACTATTTACAAAATGGCACAAAATGTGGTACAGACATATAGTGTTAATTTCTTTGGTGAACTTCTCGTCTAGCACCACCAGGTTGCCTTGAAATGATGTATGTATACATTCATGTTCCCCACAGGATGAATTGTAATAACTATTAACTATTTTTGAAAACCAGACAACAAAGGGAAGCCCTTTTTTTTTTTGTCCATCTCCTAGCAACAGTGTTCTCATGAATTTAACCACTTCAGCGCCAGGCACGTCTTGTAATCAACTTACATGGTACAAGGTACAACCTCAAGATTTATTTTAGGGCTGTGTGTCTGTTTGTTGTTTTTTGATATATTTTTTTCTGACACCTAGTGGGAAAAATAAACGATGAATGCAGCTTTAACAACCAGTAATTACCATCACAGTTACTACCAGTATTGTGTGCAGGAAAATATTGCAAATCATTATTCAGGTTTAAGTCGTATCGATGCAGTCTTAATTATTATGTGGCCTCGTGGGCATTTCTGTAGCACGTTGCCTATAAATCTCCTTTTTACTACCATTGTATAACGGTGGTTACTGCCCATTTTAATCATCATTCATAAAAATAGCTGATAATCATTAATTAATTAGCAATATAGATAATATAGTTCCTATAAGATACGAGGAGGCTTTCTCACTGCAGTTGCCCTGGATGAACCATAGAGTTGAGTGTGTCAGTGTCATTAAAACTGCATCAGTCTTCAGTTAAATGTCTTTTGATTCCTTGCTGCACAGCTTGATCAAGATCCCAGTGATACATTTTAGCAAAATTAACAGTGACAGCTCCTGAGCTTTCGCTCAATGCATGACTGACCCCTTATTAAACCTGATTGATTGTCATCTTGTAAGCTCTGTTCCCCAAGTTGCTGTCAGGGATTTTGTAGTTCCTCCACAGAAGCAGCAGCATCTCAAACAGGAAGTATAAAGATACCAAGACCACTGAAACAAGTGGTGTACATTGCTCATAGGTCTTTATGAGGCAGGTAGCTGAGGAGCAGTAGGTGGGACATTTTTACATTTTCAGATATGAAAGGAGCAATTCATTGATCTGTAGACTGACAGAAAATTAATAACCAACAATTTTAATAACAAGTTAATAGTTTTAAAATGCAACAAATGCACTGCTTCTAACTTCTCAAATGTGACTATATTATATTTTGTTCTTAGTCTTCTGCTACAGAAGAATTAATACCTTTGGGTGTTGGACTGTTGGACTGGGAGGACAAAACAAGCGATTTGAATGTCAACTTGGGCTAATTTTTTTCCTTTTTAACTATTTTCTGACATTTGAAAGACAAAACAATTCATCGATTAATAGAAAAAAATAGAATGAGTTGAATAATCAATAATAAAAATAATCGTTAGTCGCAGCCCTAATTGTAAGTCAGTGTCACTGCAGTACACTGTGGCCTTCAGTTTACCTTTTAAGCTTGCCTAGCCTGTCTGGCAACAAAAATCATTTTCCGGTTTACATTTTCCTCCAAGGTGTGTTGTTTCTGGCATTGCAAACCTGAAAATTCCATGGCATCGACTCAACTACAGTTTACATAATGCAGAAAAGAGAAAAACAGACAGAAAGAAAGATCTTGAAATGAAATCAAACTACACGCAACAGCACCGAACCCAATAAACAAGAAAATTAATTTTGCTTTATGTCAACTTCCTTGCACACCCAAAGCCTGCAACATTATTGTGCACCGCTCTCTTCAGTCGCATTATGTGAATAACAAGAAACGTGCTTTCTAATAAATGCCAAGTAATTAGAATGTGCAGTGCTACTGACTGATTTATGAATATTAATGGCATTTGCCAACTCTCCACAAAGAAACAAACACGCTCTGCTCTGCATTTATCTGCTGGAACATTTAAGGCATCATCAAGGGAGAATGAATTTGCAAAGAATAGTGAGCTTTTCTCTGAAATGCTGTTAACAAAAAGCTATTGGCATTGTACCTTGCATATATTTAGCGGTTTGGCGATGTATTTTTCTCACTCCTGTGGATAACTGGTCAAATGTAGGCAATGTAATGTCATGTGGAGATATTTCCAGTGCAGCTACACTAGAGTTTAATGTAAGTAATTTTCCCAGCCAGCCAGACAAGATAAGCGATAAATGTAGAGCTTTTTTTTGGTCTCTCAGTCTCTCAGCAACAGAGCAGCATGCTTTTTCCCGGCTCACCATTTTACACCTATATTCAACAATCACTATCATCGTACACGCAGAGAAACCAGTTTATTTCGGACAGTAGCCTCAATAGGCCATAAATTGTGGAAATGTCTCCCCTACAGCGAAGTTCACAGCATGGTGAGGGACTATATGAAATAACTTGTGTGAGGACTGTGAGAAGGTGGACATAGAAAAATTCCAAATGTAGCAGTGAAAGGACCATGTCAACACTACACTGGGTAAATTTCAGGTGTCTGGAGCTTTAGATTGAGGAATCATTCCCACCTTAGATCCACTCGTAAAAAAAATGTACTGATAGCCCTTTCTCATAGCCCATCTTCATTTAATTTAATTATTTACTTCAGTGTACACTTCCAACACAAAATCGTACACAAAATATAAACTACAGTACAATCGGAAACAATATAATACACATTATATTATAGAAGAGAAAATGTTATATTACCTGCCCTCTTTTCAATACAAGCAACATAAATGGTCTGCCACACATGGTCTGGCAATGCGTTTAACAACCTTTTGTGTATGCCTCGATGCACTCATCAAAAAACACAAATACACAACCAATGACAAAAAACTAAACACAAATATTACTCATCAAGCTCATCTTTGGTCTGAATGCATTTTCTTAAATTGAATAATAGTTGAACAGCATTTAAAATTAATTCCCAAAGATTTCCACAGTTTGACAGCACACACTAAAATACACATCTTCTATTAAAAGTTTTAAAATCAGATTTCCTTCTGTGGTCATCATCTGATTTTAACACGAACAATCTCTGCAAATGTTCAGGCAGTAATCTGTTTTTGGCTTTAAACATAACTAATAAGGTTTTGAACTCTTTTTTTTGTTTGTTTTATTACCCTTGACTTGATAAACAGTCTGTTTGTACATGTTCCCTTGAATCCAGCTTATTTATAATTCAAGTCGCTCTTTTCTGTAGTATATATGCCACACCTCTACACAGTATGATAAAGTATGATAAAATAAGTGACAAGTGAGAACATTTGAAGTGCCCTATAGTCGTACATACTGTATACGTTGCTTTGTTCAGAATTGCAATACTTTTGGACAATTTTGACTTTATGTAAGCTATGTGAGGTTTCCAAGAGAGTTTATGGTCTATAATTACATTCAAAAATTTGATTTTGAATACCCTTTCAATATTAACTTCATAGATATTATGACTTCATCATCCATGAATTTGGTTTTACTCAAATTTAATAATTTATTTGCATCAAACCACATTTTAAGTTTAACCATTCAATCTTCAATATCATCCAACAGTATTTTTAAATAATCTCATGGTCAAAAACAATTTGTATCATCTGCAATATATTACAAATATATAAAATGAAAGGTTTAGGGCCTGATACCAACCTGTGTGGGACTCCACATTTAACTGTATACATTCAGATTTATTGCCAGTGAACTACATACTGTTGTCTGTTTTCCAAATAACTACTTAACCATTTGTAAACTATGCCTCTAATGCCAGATGCCTGTAGTTTAAAAATCTGTACTGACTGTTATTTTCCAAAAATCTATAGTAATTTAAACAACTTTTCAATGATCTTTGAAAACTGTGCACTCTTGTTTATCTCCATTTTTACAAAGCAGGGTGACCGTTGCTATTTTCATCTTATCTGAAAAATACCAGTTTGAAATGATAAATTACAAATGAAGGTAAGATGTTTAATAATGCAGCTTTTTCACTATAGTTAATTAATCCCATCATAATCAGCTGATGTTTTGTTCTCACTTTTCTTTACAATAATCAGAATCTCATTTTCACTTATGTGTCCAAGATAATTTGACTGCAGTATTTACTTACATCATGTACTTCAATAGACCTCGCAAGATTCGCAACATTTCCCAAAAAAATGAATTGAACTCATTTGCCACCTCGTCCAAATTTAGTACCATAATCAAACAAAATAATGTGGAAAAGTAGTGGACCGGGAGTTATTCTTTAAGAATTTTCCATATAGCCTTACTGTTATTTTTGGACTTAGTTCTATATTTCATGAAATCTCTGTAAACATTCACCTCCTCTACATATACTCCGTTCCCATCCTCCTCTTAAAGGTAATTTCACTTATTTATTGCCTCATCTACTCTTAAACTAACAACTTTAGGCCTTCTATCTTTCTTAAGTTGGCAGTCATGCACTGCAAATACTGGTAAGTGATTGCTTGTATCATTTACCAGTGGCCCACTTTGAACAGTACTCTCTGCTAGATTTGTATGTAATACTGGTCATAAAAGAAAAAGTTGTGTGATCGTGCTGTGCTCTGGACTCAACTGTGGCTTGGCAGTTATCAAAAATGTCCCAGGAGGTTGATAGCGAAGTCCAGATTCAGAGCATTGATTGCAGAAGTTCAGCAAATTTCCCAGCTCAGTAAAGTGAGACCCTGTCGATGATTTTCTTCACTATTTCATGTATTGCTTTTTTCTGTCTGTCAGCGGTGCAGAGAAGGCTGCCGGAGAGATTGCATCAC
This sequence comes from Macquaria australasica, assembly GCA_005408345.1. Classification (NCBI taxonomy): domain Eukaryota; kingdom Metazoa; phylum Chordata; class Actinopteri; order Centrarchiformes; family Percichthyidae; genus Macquaria; species Macquaria australasica. The sequence continues at coordinate 983,817 of SEMN01000036.1, read as the reverse complement.
GGTATTAAGTCATACGAATACAGATACTGCAAGAAAAGTAGAAGCAGAGTCTAAAAACTGTTGAAATTCTCTTTATATTTGCTGACAGCACAGCAACTATGCAGTAACTGCTGGATATCACTTAATTAGTCTTGTGTCGCTCTTATCAATCCTTAAAGTCCTGTGAATTCATGATGGAGTAAACCTCCTCGAACACAAGTCTGTACTGAGCGGCATGCATAATCGTATTGATAAGAGTTTTCCTTATCAGTACATCTTTGAAATCATATTTTTTTGTTTCATTTCATGAGGGCTGAAGTAGAGACCCAACCTCAGCAGGTTTGTGCATGGCAAACAGGTTTTCAATATGTAGAGTTTAGCCCAAGGAGATTTGAGTAAACACAGTTAGATGTACTCCTGAAGTGCAAACATGCCCACACTGACGTGACACGTAATTACGTTTGTCGCTGTGGATGTCTCACATCCTGAGGAATTGTTATTTTCTATGACAGTAACATTAACAGCAGGAAATCTAAAATAAATGACAAGCTGTTGATTTGAATCCGAGTTTCAGCTGCTTTTTCATTATGTGAATTTGGTGCATACACATGAGTAAATGTAGTTCACCCTCTGTAGAGGTTGGATAGTATTCATTCCCCATGTAGACAGTGGTCTGGACAGATGCTCCGCTGCCACACTCAGTGATGGTTCCTCATGATAAGAGCTATCATGTTCTTATCATGTTTATTTCCATCCTCTGATTGGATGGAATTGAGTCTGTATGTATTTTGTGTGTATGTGTGTGTCTGTACCTTTATCTGGTTAATTACTTATTTGTTTAGTTTAGTTATTTGTTTCAAGAAATGCAGGTACTCATTCTGGGATCATCTTTTAGCCCCACCATCAGTCCAAACTATCAATCATAGTTGATAGGAGGCATATTTTGGCTTAACCAGTTGAAAATAAGTTGACACTAGTCTTTTTCTCTGCATTGTTTCGCCCAATTATAATCAAAACTGCCTGGGAGATAAACATGTCATCACTGTGCCTTTTAGCACACTTGCAACAAAACCATTCAGTGCCACCACAAGGCCAGTGTTGATTGAAGACCCATTTCACTCATTGAAACTTTTTTTTTGCCACTAGAGGCCAGTCAAAGAAATTCAGGTACACACTTTTGGGTAAATTAAACTCCACGCTCACATTTTGGCCTGTAATTCCTGACACTTTGACATCAGACATTCTTTCTTTCTTATGTTTTGTTCAAAATCTAATCAAGTGGATATTTATGCCCCAAAACCAAAGCTTGGTAAAGGGGACTTTAGTTATGTGATATCGATTTAGTCCACCATGTTCCACTATTTTGTTTTATTTTTTATGATTTCTTGCTTTTCATCAGACAGATTAAAACATTCAGAACCCACATGTTGCTCTTGATGTGACATGTAGAGCACTGGACTGATTATCCCAGGACTGCATGCTCAAATCCATAGTTAAACATTAAAAACTAAATGGCAAAATATATATTCTGAATAGGGAGTGCATGCATTATTTATGTGGTACACCCCAAAATCGTGTGACCACTTTTGTGTGTGTGTTTTTTAATTTAATTTAATTAGCCAAACACATATTTTAAGAGATCTATGAGGCATAATGTCATCCTAATAATATAGGTGATAATAACATTAATTTATTTTTCATATTAAATAGTAAATCTAAGCAGCCTCTAAGGTTGCCTCAGGGAGAAACGTCCACCCAAACCCCAGATGCAATCTGGAAGACGAACCAAGTGCACCTGTATTTTTCAGGATATCTTCATTGCTGCTGTGGTACCAGCACAGTATAATAATTGGTCTTGCTCATGAATCACAATGCAAACATTTAAAAAAGATTACGAGTTTCTTACAGCAGTGAGTGAACAGCTAAAACATTCCTGCAGTGACTGAGTTTGCAGCGAAGACAGAGTCCCATATCTCCATAATTCTTTCTCCAATAATAAAAAATGTGTGAACAAGCCTCACTTTACCTGTGTGCAGTGTACTAAGCTGGATGCATTTTTGCTTGCTGCTAAATTGCAGCTGTATTGTTGTTTTGGATAAGCTTTATGTCCAGTGCTGTTGTGTTGTGCACGGCCGAGGCTTATAAAGTACTATTGCTTGACTGCTTTGGCCCATTAGGAGGTCTCAGTGTAGCTGTTATTTGTATAGCCAGCTGGGCTTAAGGTCTTTATCATTTACGTGGCGACAACTTCAAGTCACCGTAGAGAGGGTTTACTGTTTATATTCTTCAGTCTAGCTCCTCCGTGCTCCTGTCAGCAGAGTAAACAAAGTGGTTAGGATGTTGAAACTCTCCCAGCCAGTGACAGCATTTTTATTAGCACCAGCAGCACAGCTTGATAATTCCAGGCATCTGTAGCCCCTCTGTATGCTTCAGTGTTTCAATTTCTCCATTTTTTTCATCCTTGTCCTCTGTAGGATAAACTGCATTGGGGCACAGAGGTAAATATGACACAAATACCTACATGTGATTTCCTGTAATGTGCTGAATTATACAGTTAATAATACATAAAAGCATGTGTTATAGCAAAACAATGACACAAGACATAATTTCACTTAACTTCAGTCAACAATTCTAATAAGCAATATGTATGTCTGATATGTCTAACAAGTCTAATATGTCATGAAAGATCCAGCGACATAACAAAACTCTTTAGTGTGTTGATCACAGGACACTAGGTGTCTTACCTTACTGTTTAGTCTCACTACTGTGACGACTGAAAAACAAAGAATACTCAATTTATAGTAATACAGAAATGGATGGAGGGATGACTGTATTTGTACTAGGTAAAGGATAAGTAATGATAAGTCTATTAGTCAACAAAAAAATAATTGGCAACAATGATGGTACTCGGTTCGCAAATGTGACAATTTGCTGCATTTCCTTGTCTTTCATTATAGTAAATTGAATATCTTTGGGTTTTGGACTGTTGGTCAGACAAAACAAGACATTAAATGATATCACCTTGTGCACTAAGAAATCATGACTGGCAACTTTCACTGTTTTCTGATGATTCACAGACAAAAGAACTAATCGATTTATTAAGAAAATAATCTGTGGATTAGTCGATAATGAAAACATGCGAATAACAAAATATATAAAATGCTGCACACACATCTGACCAGAGAGAGTCACTTTGTTTTGGGGGTGAGCAAGCCAGTGTTTGTTTACTTTAAGGCAGAAAAATATACAGTAGTTCTACAAAACTCAAAGATTGTCTGTGATTTGGAAGTATTATAGCATTATATGATAATAATGATAATAAAAAGCATGATGCACCTTCCTGGACTCCAAAAGTGGGCATAACCTCACACATGCTCTTACATTCACCCTTTTTCCCTTTGCCATGTAAATAATTATATTCTAACCATGATGCCCAATCTGCTACAAAGTTATTTTACTCAAAATGAAAAAAAAAAGTTTGGTTTTTTTTCATTTTGCTGTTTTCATCATGATTGTGATATATCTAATATAGTAGTGACTCTTTAAACGAGTTAAAAAATATATATTCTTCCTCCAAAATTACGATTTATATTGCACAATTAATGAATTCAAACTTAGTTGTTGGAGGATCAAAAGTTGCTTCTCTTTTGGTCACGTGTTCTCCCCTCATTAGTAAAGTGGCCAGTCACCTGCTGTGTTTACAATCTCAAAGAGGCTGGCCAATCAGATTCCCGTAACCCCCACCACCACCACCTGGACACACCCATAGATAAAAAACACACATGTCAATGGACACATCCCTGTCTCTCGCGTGTACTTCCTCGTTTCCCTGTTGTTCCCGTCACTCACCGTCACCGGTTGGCGGAGCCGCGTTGACGTCAGAGTGATATCGGGAATTCCTCTGGCCGCGAGGCTCAGTGTGTGACGGCGAACCGGAGCCTGAGAGACTGCGGGGGGAAGCGGCACGTACTGTTTACCGTGTTTTCCTGCCCATGTTTTCAACTGAGCCGCGGTCCGCTGCTGGAGAAGATGTGTCTGCATGGTTGTGGAAAAGAAGTTTAGGTTTAGTGACAAAACTTAGAAAAAGAGACAACATGGTCAACTGCATCTTCATCTGCACTTCCTGCTCATAAACACAAGATCTGAGATCTGTGCTGCTACTAAGGTGACCCGAGCAATTCCGACTTGAATGTAAGTTTGCTGCGAATGAAAACTTCAGCAGTGTCAGCTAAAATCAATGATTTTACTCTACAGCACTACAACACAGTTGCTGATGATAGAAATTGTAGTAGTATAGAATTTGTGTCATGATGATGAGACAAACTGAAAGTGATATTATTAAGTAAACTAGCCAGGCAATTAGGCAATATTTCTAGCTAAAATAGTTTGAAAATTTGGGTTTAAAGTTATATTTGTCACTTAAAGTGATGACCATGTAGCCCTTTATTTATAAAATGAACTTCAGAGTCAGTTTTTTGTTTTGTTTTGTTTTTTTGGCCAAGTATATGTACAAGGAATTTTACTCTTGGTTTTTCTTGCTCTCAAGGTTACACACAGTTCAAATAGAAATAAAAATACAGCTAAAAACAAGGACAACAAGGCTGAACAAAGATAGGTAAAAATAAATATAGAACTATTATATTCATGCAAGTAGAGAAAATAGGTATATATAAAAATTTATATAAAAAGTAAAATGAGCAGCAACATACAATGTCTATATACAAGTCAAGTGTTTCTGTAAATTGTAAACAGTACAAATAGTGCAAAGAAATAAATATTGAATGGCTCTTAAAGACAGAAATGGTGGGAAATAAATATGTTCAATGACCTTTTCAAAACTGGTCTGCTTACAGAGGCAGGACTGATTATCTTTTATCCTTATCTTTTTGGAAACACTGATACATGAAAAGGTCGGCTACAAATATAGGAGTAACCAAACATCTGTATCTTTTGACATTTACTTAAGTTTACCAGTTATGTGCACCATAACTGTACTTATTAACTTTCTCTGCCCTAATTTGTAGTTTTGTTTTCTTTGTCTTCGTTGGTATATACGCTCTTTTTCTTCTGTGGATTGTTTGTTGAGTCCACAACAGTGCACCTGCTGTCCGACATTTGAACCAGTCAGAAAACTGACCAGCAGGTTAAGTTACGACCCTATAGGCATCAGTTTTAAAGTTAGGCGAGTCTTGGCATGCAGGGCTGCAGAGTTCTTGACTGTAAAGAAATGTCTGAAAAGTTCACAGCCATATGACAAATCTCACATGATATAGACACTGAGGGCTTCAGAACGAAACACAAAACCTCTTTTCATGCTTTTTCTCAACCGCACCATTTGGTTTCCATTGCTCTCTTTACATATACAGCGACAATGTGTTGCAGTGTATTTCTCAGCAGAACTTATTGTATCAGTTTCTGTTATGTGACTCTGTTTGTGACCCCACTGGGCCATCTGTATTGAATCTCATTACTGACCACGTTCTCTGGACAGTCAATCTGCACCCCACACAGAGTCTGGCTGACCTTGTCACAGAGCTTTGCCATAGAAGGGATCAGTGACAGTGCACGGACGTACTGGCAGCTCAGATGTCTGCTCCCGAGCTCCTGGGGCTGCTGGCAGGTCGTCTTTAAATAGATAAGCACTTTAGTTGTATGCCAGAGAAGCACTGTGACCTCTGAACAAGGTGATTTCTCAAGTCTATCTGTGTCTCAGAGGGTGATTCAGCAAAACACAGCTTTTCTCTAACAGTTCTCTGGGTTAAAGGAAGACAGAACAGGCAGATTGCTGTGTTTTATTCTTCTTTTTCCCGCTGAGAATTTAGCTAAAATGTCAGCATGGGAGGATTTTATTTCTGGAAGTGTAGTCTACTGTATATCACACCATTACAACAGACTGTTGCAACTGTGTCAAGATGTTTAATGTTTTCAATAGTGTTCAAACAATTAATCGATAAGTCAGTTGACAGAGAATTAATCTGCAATTATTCTGATAATAGAATAATCATTTAAATCATTTTTCAAGTAATACTGGCAAAAAGTCACTGGTTCCAGCTCCTCAAATGTGAAGATTTGCTTGTCATATATAATAGTGAAATGAATATCTTTGGGTTTTGGACTGTTGTTCGGACAAAACAAGTAATTTGAAAAGAATAACCTTGAGCCCACTGGAAATGGTGATGGGCATTTTTCACCATTTTCTCACAATTTAAAGACCAAATTAATTTCTGATTCATCAGATTAATCAATAATGAAAGTAATTATTATTTGCAGCCCTTGTTTTCAATGACTGTGTCAAATCAGATCTCTGACGTAATCAAACGTGATCTCTGAGCTTTTTCAGAAGCTAATAACAAGCCTGTTTCTTATTGTTCAAACTAGACAAGTTGGAGTTAGAGGTTTTTATCTGCAGCGGCGATACCAGTTACCGATGGGTTAATATCTGTAGTTGTGTATTTCTAGGCTGTTGTCACACATCTGAAATGTATTTGTGATTAATGTAGTTTTGCTGTTCTCTCCCCAGAGGGTCTGCCATGTTCCCTGATGCCCTAGAAGCAGCTGGGCGGGTGGAGGGCCTGCCTCTGTCCTCCCCGCAACCGCTACCAGAGCTTGAGGAAGAAGAAGCCGAGGCATCACTAGAGAGGGGGCCAAAGAGACGAGGCCGCTACCGGAAAAGCCTGCAGCTTTTAAAGCCCTTCAGGATAACTCACAAGTAAACAAAATTGTAGTTCATGTAGTTCATGTGCCGGCTATCTGACAGTCAGCCAGATAAAGGTGAACATGAAGACGCACAGACAGTATCTATTTAATGACACACATAGACACAAAAATTCACATTTGTTGTGTTTACTGCCTGATATGCTAACTGTTGGGGAGTAGTAGGAGGCCATGATAAGGGGGTAGGAACTTATCCCCTAGTGACAGACTGCACAGTGTTTGAACATATGCTGACTGATAAACTGCCTCCCGAACTTTTTTTTTTGCTGCTCTCTCAGATTTCTGTGAAGAGCGTGCAAATTACTGTTCAAACACTGCGGGCATGACTCACCTTTCATTGACTCTGGCAAGCAAAGGCGCCGATTCTTTCTCAGTGGCCTTTGCGGGGCTGCTCCCCCAACGTAGCACCTCTGTGCATGCCCGCACTTTTAGACATCTCACCCATTTCCACGTCTTCTTCTTTATTCCAGGCACCAGCACCCAGTCGATAACGCCGGCCTCTTCTCATTTATGACTCTGCACTGGCTCACCCCGCTGGCACTGAAGGCCTACAAGGCGTCCAGCTTGTCTATGGATGATGTGTGGGGACTGTCTTGCCATGAAGCCTCTGAAATCAACTGCCAAAGGTGAGGTAACTGTGGCACAGCTGAGGTTTGCCAGATGAAAGAGACCTGCGGTGTTCAGAAAACTCTATTTGGTGCTGAAACACAGTATTCCCAGAAAACTGTCGGTGGGGTGAGACGTGACATGAAAAGGATTTGTCTAAAGGTGAAGTTATACCACATAGGAGTCATTTGTGAGACACAGCTTATTCCTCTGTGCTACAGACTTTCATTGTTGTCCAAAAATTATTAAAAACACATTCATGAGCCACACCATTGCACTAAGTGACATGTTCCTTCATTACTGTGAACATGGCACTGTAGTGTATTTTTAGTCAATCCCATGTACAGTGTACTGCTGCTGTAAATACTTACTAGCACGCCAACTTGGCAACTAAAAATGACAAACAAATGCACTTTTAATCCTTTTTGAGTAATGTTTGCTAAAACAAAGTGTGTCTGTTTTAGGAAATATCTCAGTTTTTAAAGATTTTTGTCCGGTGGGTGTGAAGCTAAGAGCCCCAGACAGGCTGGAGAAGGCAAAAAGTACTGAGAGGCAGACTAACGTAGAGTAAGGTTGGTTTCGGTCTTTTCTTGTGATTTGTTGACGTTAAGAAAAGTATAGAATATTGCCAGCCGTATCCTTTTTGTACAGTGCAAACAGCAGACTGCGCATGGCATCTTCCTTATATGCTGCTGAGACACCCAGAGATCAACTAGCTCTCATATGCTGGAATGCTACCTCGTCCCAGGTTTTCTGTGTGTCAGTTAGTTTGTGCTATCTTGATAAAACTTTTGACACAGGGTACCTTTACATAACAGGGTCTCAGTGTTAGCTAATACTAGCTTTAATAACTGCTTTAGTTGATATTGTTCGTAAGTGGTGCAAATTCCCTTACTAATTTGCAAATTATCAAATGACTAATTAACATCTAGTGAACCTGGGATGTCTTGGGCCCCTCAGCAGTTGCTTGCTTTGCCTCGTTGGTAATTCATCCCTGGTGGACATGCATTCCTGTGCCAGTGGAAGATTTTGTGTGCCTGCTAGTTTTCCATGTAAATTAGTCATGTTTTGTAATGTAGACACACATGGTGTCCATTAAGGTGAAAAAGTTTTTTGTTTCAAGTACCCAGTGGCGCTTGTTGTATCAAAGCGTATTCAGGTGAACTGATCTACATCACACCGCTTCACTCTCACGCTGTAGGGTCCCTGGGATTGTTTTTCTTTTTTGAACAAATATTGAGAAACCTTCTTTGCTTTCCCTGCCCTATATGTGAGCAAGATGAATGAGGTGATAAACCCTGTCAAACATACTGTAGATAGTAACAGGAAAACAGGTGCATTTCTCAGTATGAATCTGTAATTCCCTGCCATGGAAACAGGTGTATAGGATTTTGTTTGTTTGTACTGTATGTGGTCAGTCTGTGCAGTGAGACCTAATTGATGAACATCCAGTCTTTCTTTACCAATGCAGGAACATTGTGCTGTGATGGGAGGCTGCTAAGAATAGCAGGGATTAGAGATTACAGCGAGAGTTGGTGCCTGACTTGGGTGGTTATGTCATTAACTCCTCTACCTGCGATGCACTGTGTCTCCCTGTCACATTCATTAGCTGTCATTGACTGGAGCAAGGCTGGAGCAGACCATGAGATAAAAGCCAAACCACATCTTGAGAAAGGCCTTGTAGCAACGCATTAATTCTATCAATGAACAATAAAGACTTACAATAAGCTTATTAGGGGGCACTTCATTTTTATTGCTCGCTGAAAAGAAAACCAATGCTTTTTCCATAACTCACGTGCTGTCAAGTCATGGTGTGATGACTTCGCAATATAGAGGCGGGTGACTATTTGAGGAAGTTCACTCTTGTGTCTGGTGACAACTGTGTGAGCTGTAAATGACCTCTTCTGTTTCAAGGCTCTGGCTCATGGTCTGGAGGTTTAGTGCTGCTGTTGCTTTGTGTGTTAAAAGAGCACATAGAAGGGAAACAGCAAAGGAGCACATCAGCATCACATTGGCACGGGTGGGCGATGGTGTGCGTGAGCGCTGCAGAGTCACTGAAGACGGGAGGGTCTTTATTTTGTGTTTACATAGCAAGAACAGTTATGCAACCCCCGATGCAAAGCTGAGACAATGGCAAGAGGGGGAATGGGAAAAGCACCCTGGGAGAGTTGACACTTGTTGGTGCTCAGTGAGGTGTGAACCTTGAACGCGATGTCCTGGCCAACACACTCTCACTCTCGAAACATCAGCTTCGGTTGCCATCTGGCAAACTGAGACGGTGGCTGTTTGGAGCATTTCAGCCATGTTTAAAAGCAAATCATTCCTCCTTTGGATCCCACGCTGTTGCCCTGGTGCTCCCATTTCCATTTGTGTGTGTGACCACTCATGCACTTAAAGCTCTGCTATTGTATCGTGGAGTTTTAAATTTTGAAAATGATGTGAATTATGACGATGAAAACTATGAATACACATGACTTTGGATATATAGTGTATTACTATTTACCATTATGTAGGTACATGTTAATTAGTTAGTTCTTTCAGTACATTGTTCACTGTTCCTTGCTTGGTCCGTTGATGGGATTTAGCAACACATAGGAGTCTCATTTCCAGTTACTCAAGCTGTGCTCTATGCAGATATTGGGCTGCAATTAATTGTAATTTCTTAGATGCAACACCATTTAACTTCAACTAGTAATTATCAGGCTGTGTGAGAGTCTAGTTGGTTTAATGTTCTGTCTATCTCTGATACGTTTTTAATAAAGTCATTAAGGCGTAAATTACTTTCTGCAGCTGCTCTGCTGCTGCTTCATAGAGTCATTAGCAATGATGCATTTGGCCAACAAGATATTTTACCCCCTTCAAGGGGCATTATACAGCAATAAAAGTACATTAGCACATCTTTAACATGTTTGGTAGTACCTTTCTCAGTCTAATTATGTTATGCATCATTCATGATTTTATATTGCAGGTCACCTTTACATTATTATCAGCCTAGCTGCCTTCATTTTTCTTTTGTGATTTTCAGCTGCCATGGTTGCCTGCCAGACTGTTTATATCCCCCATTGAGCTTTCGGGTAGTCTGATAAATCAGAAATGCAACAATACATGATGTATTCTTTTCATTTATGATAATTTTGCCCTTTAAAAAATGTCACATTTTACATGTAGTTAATTGGTACTGTAACACAGCACTTTGCATAGCAGTCATGTGCAAGAGCGGTGCAAGAATGGAAAATGTGACCAATTGTTGAGACTCATTAGTCAGTAAATTAAGTTCAATAACAATGTAATGATGTTTGGTTGAGCTTGTCATCATTTTGTGCTTCTGGTTTCTGGTTCCAGGCTCGAAACTTTGTGGCATGACGAGCTGAAAAGACGAGGGCGAGAGGGGGCATCCCTGTCAAGAGTCTTCTGGAGGTTCTGCCAAACCCGCATGCTGGTGGCCGTCTTTTCCCTCCTCCTCACAATGGTGGCAGGCTTTGTTGGGCCCGTGAGTACCGTCCAAATCCTCCTTTCCCTTTTTATATTCCGCTGGTTCGGCTAATATGACATTCAGCACGGTCGCTGGCTTGGTGTCCCAAGTCCGGGTGTATTTTCTGAACGTCGCTTTATCCCGTTTCACGCTGGTCTGGACATTTAAATGAAACCATACTGGGAGATTACAAAGCCTTAGATAGTGAAACCCATATTAATACCATAGATTAGCTGGTTTGTACCCAGTCACGCTTTGGTCCAGAAATACGCAGTTTTTTTTATCAGCCACACTTTTGGCAGATTGGATTTCCAAAATGCACATAGATGGGCATCAGACAACAGAGAGCTTCAAAGTGCAGATTTAATAATCACCTTAAACTAAAGGGTAATTATGTTTGGAGTCAGTCCCATTGTTCCTCGTCCTCTAAGCTGTTTATTTTGATGTGATGTTATGTGTACACTATGTGCTTGCTACTACCCGCAACTAATAGCATTATCTGGATTTAGTTCTTACACAATGACGCATGTGTCTCACATTCCTGGCTGATTTATTTTGTGCACTTGATGACAAAGCCGTGTTGTATATTTTCTCTCTGCAGTTGATCAATTTCCAATCTTATTTTACATATTTGATTCATCACAAAATGTGGTCTTCTCATGTCATCTCCATCAGGCCTTTTAAATTGACTCTGTCGGTGTAACCATTCTTTCCAGTTTGTTATACTTATTTACTCATAATGATCTCTAATTTGATTTAAAATATTCTCTTTAATCTTATTCTCATCTTCTTTTTTTCTTTTTCATCCGGTTGCCCTGCTTATCTCTATCTCTGGCATTCCCTAAATCGTACCCTCTTGCTTTTATGTCCTTGTTCTCTATCTCCTCCGTGTTCCTGCTTTTTGTCTGTGTTGTTTTCTGTTTTCTGTTACTATTTCTCCGCTGTTTCCTTTACCGTCTTTTCCACCCTGTTCCCTTTCTCCCTGTTCACCCCCAGGCTCTCCTGGTTCGAGCTCTGCTGGAGTATTCCCAGAGCTCACAGAGCTGCGTGCCATACGGCCTATCTCTGGTTGCTGGGATCTGCCTCATGGAGTTGATGCGCTCCTGGTCTCTGGCGCTCATGTGGGCCGTCAACTACCGCACTGCAGCACGCCTCCGAGGGGCAGCTCTTACTTTTGCCTTCAACAAGATCCTCCGCCTACGCAGCACTAAAGACATCAGTCCAGGCGAGGTAGGTGATATAACCCTGGAGGGGACTCATCTCCAAATTAACTAAATCATCCTTCGCTGCAGGGCACCACATGCAGATGATTGAGATGGATTTAATTCCTGCTCTTACACCATTCCTGCTTAGATCCCGACAAATCCCATAGCCTGAGGGAGGGGAGGCTCTCTAAGATTAGTCATTACACAGCTTAAGAGGAATCATTGTCCAACAAGTAAACGTGGGAATAAGGACAACTGTATTTGTAAAATTGCTTTTATAGTCTCAGCGGTGAGGTTTCATCATGTCTTGTTTGAGAAGATTTAGTTAATTATAGATTTTTAATGTAAATCACTGTCTCTCTACGTAGCTGATCAACATCTGCTCCAGTGACGGCCAGCGGGTGTATGAAGCAGTGTCGGTGGGCTGCCTGCTGGCTGGGGGGCCCCTGGTGGCAATACTTGGTCTGTCCTACACTACATACTTCCTGGGCCCCACTGCTCTGATGGGCTCAGCCATTTTCATCCTCTTCTACCCTGCCATGGTGAGACTTCAGCTAGAACATCTGTAACAGTGCGACAAAGGATAAAAAGCTCGTTCAGTTCAAATTTAGAGGCTTTTGCTGTTGTTACAAAGAAGTAGAAAAAACAGAAAACATTTATGACACACAAATTAGAGTAGACTGTCAGATAGAACTGTCTGTGTTTTTAATATAGTGTAAACTGCTGTCAACAACAGAATGTAGTTTCATTACAGACTTTTATAAAATTTACACCAAGTAATGATCGCACTCATTATAGCCGTGACAAGCAATTTAATTAACAATTTAACAATTTCTAAAAGTTTAAACAAAAGTTATGGTCATGCACATTACAGCTGTGACAAGCAATTTCATTATAGAAATGTTTAAAAGTTTTACCAAAAGTTAATCACCAGAGACGTTGCTTTATTGTTGACTCATTATTTTCTGAGCTACAACTTTTTTAAAATTTGGTTAGTAGAAGACACGAGTACTCATCGCTATAGAAACTCTATGTTAATTCAGGCTGTTGAAGAATACAACCAGCACTTTTTAAAAGCATCATAACTCTTTGGCTATCAATCTCTTGTCAACTTTGTGGCTGTTATTTTCAAATTACACTCAGTCTAAGCCGGAGCCTGACAGCCGGAGACCCTGGTATTGATGTGAAAGGCATTTATCACTCTGGTCCCCCGGACAGGCCTACAGCACAGCTAATGCGATTGTGTCTGCTTTCATTTCCTTCCCTGCCACTTATTTCTCTTGTCATCATTTCCTCTGTTCCCGTCTGGGCAGATGCTTGCATCGAGACTGACAGCGTATTTCCGCAAAAAGTGTGTGGTGGTGACTGACCGCCGAGTGAGGCTGATGAACGAGATCTTGGGCTGCATAAAGTTCATCAAGATGTACTGTTGGGAGGATGCCTTTGCGCAGAATATTCACAGTGAGTGGCTGTCACATTCCCAAATGACTTAGCGATATCATAATACACTGCTCATTTCTTGTTTGTGGTCAGGCCCAGGTAGTATTCTGGAGATGCAAACTTCATGCTATTTAGCGTTTTTATTAGGCTTTTCCCCCCAACTCACTCAGAATAAAGGGTCACCTCATTTGAACGCCTGTCACTGTTGCAAATTATTAACTAAATGGTCAGTTTATCTCTTGAAATTAGACTTATCCTCTTAGTGAACTGGCAAGATAACCCTGACCCTGAATCCATTTTCATTAGCTTGCTCCGTTTAAGTCTTTCACTGCGCCATCCTTTATAATCAAGGCCAGTTTGAATCCCTTGGCTTCAAGGTTAATTTGCAAGGTGTTTGGGGCCTTATGATACCTTGAATAACTGTCAAGGCTACTCTACTTATCCATGAATTAGTGATGGCCTTTTCTCATGAGGCCCTTGCTGTAGGTTGTGGATAAGGATCATGTCCCCCTTTTAATCATTCTCCAAATTAGCCAGGTGGGTCTCGTTTCCACTGCTGTCCTTTGACTACCTATTATAATCATAATTAATTGGCATTCAACTTAATGGCCAATGAGTATTAAGAGTTACAGTGTCATTCCCTTCAATTACTATTGTTGTTAAATTGACGATCACAGTGTTTTTGCCCCGGGGCCATGAGTGACTTTTGCTTTGTAATCCACGCTGAAACACACATAACATCCAAAGCGAATCCCATGGAGAATAACATGTACCAGGAGGAGGGCATTCTTTTATTCCACACACAGTGCTGCTGCGGCTGAATTAAAGATAAACAAGATTTTTGTTCAGTGTTGCACCCAATGAACTGGGTGAAAAAAAGCAGCTAGCATGTGCATTTGGGAGATACAAACATGGTGTAAGGGGGGGCAGGATTTGGCCATTACACTTGGACAGTTATCAAGGTTCAGCAGGTTTTGAAGCCCCTTTCATACCATGTACGGATGTGGGGCCCTTGTCCTCCCTCTTGTATCTATTTCTGTCCACTTGCTGTGTGTTGGTTAGTCACTCCTATGGTCTTGTTTATTGAATGTGCACTGGAGAACCCTTCGGGAGTCACTCAACCCTTTATGTTTATGTTCTCTCTCTTTCTGCCTGTCTTTGCCTTTTTATCATCTCTCTCTCTCTCTCTCTCTTATCTCCTTAACAGAGGTGCGATCAGAAGAGAGGGGAATACTGGAGAGAGCTGGGGTCGTCCAAAGCCTCACAGTGGGTGTGGCTCCCATCGTCGTGGTGATAGCAAGCGCGTGCACTTTCACCCTACATATGGCTTTGGGCTATGACCTTTCTGCAGCTGAGGTATTTGACTATGTTTACTGCATATTTCCATTTTGAATTCATCTGTCTTCACTGGAAACACACTTGGTATATGTTATGCTAACCATCAAATTCAATTAAAATGCCCCTGTGATTTAGGGATTAAGACGCCAACCATTAACCACAACATTCCCAGTTCGAATCCGGCCGGGAACATTTGTTGCATCTCTCTTCCTCATTTCTTCATGTCTCCACTATCACTGTTCAATAAAGACAATAAAATGCCCCAAAAATAAAAATATAATATTGTTTACATTAACCAAATGGCTATTTTTTCAATTTGGAACTTTTTTAAAAATTGATGTGACAAGTCTCTAACCATTATGAGCATTTATAGATTTTAAAGTCAGGTGTAGTAGCTGCAATTAAAACATTTTGCCAATAACTGTCTCCATCTCTACACATCCTACCTCAGGCTTTCACTGTGGTTGCAGTTTTCAACTCCATGACCTTTGCCCTGAAAGTCACACCATTGGCAGTGAGGTCGCTGTCGGAGGGTGCTGTCGCAGTCAGAAGATTTCAGGTGAGAAATATAGTCTTAAGTCTGTCAACCACCCCTGTCACAGAGCCACCTGAATTGCTTTTACCCAACACAAAGACGGCTGGTATGGATGTCATTTAAGACGTCCAGTTTGTGATTTTACACACTACAGGATTTTACAATCCCAACATTGTTAAAGCATGTAGTAACTTACTATCAATCTATATTCTCACACATCCGCCCACACCACATGCTGACATTTCGACATACTGTGCTTCCAAACACATGGTAAAAGTCGCATGTTAGTGAGAGATGGTTTCACAGAGCCAGCTAGGGTTAAGTAAGCAAGCGTTTCTGCCAAGGATGCACAAAAAGGCTTGAGGTGTTCTGTGTTTTTACCCTGAAGCAGTAATGAAGTACCCAAAGTCCGGGTGGACTGTATCTTAAGCATGAGGCTGAGTAATGTATTGGCACTGCTGCCAGTATGTGATGATAAACCACATTTAAACAATCTTTTGCTTTAACATAAGCCAGAAGACAAAGACAGAAACTTTGAGCTTGTTTTTATAAATGTATTTTAGTCGTGCATAAAAGAAGAAACAGCAGTCAGTTGTCTTTTTGCAAGCACAAATTTTAGAAATTGTGTCGAGTTGGTCATCACAATGTGTGGTCAAAATTAAATGTTGCATAAAGTAACCCATTGTGTCTGTCTCCACAGAGGCTATTTATGATGGATGACAGAGAGGTTGTTTTGGTCAAAATGGAGGATCCTAGCAATGCAGTGGAATTTCAGGACGCCACACTGGCTTGGGAAAAGGCGCGCTCTCCGGCTGCAAAACCTAACCCGAATCCCAAGAAACGAGGAGGGATGAAGCGCGTGCTGCGCAGGGAGAAGCTCAGCCTGTACATTTCCACAGAGGACGGCAAAGGAAACAAGGAAGGTCCCAACGCACAAAGTCTCCTCACAAATATGGAGCAGGAGAGTCCACAAAGCACCATCTCCTCCACTCAAAGCATACGACCTCCACTGCACAAGACCCTGCACCGCGTTGACATACGCATTAAGAGGGTAAGATGACAAACACAGACATTAAGTGGATTAAGGACATTTTTACCTTTGCCTGCTTCATGCAATTCCCACCATGTCACTGTTTTTTATTTTTGCTTTCTAGGGTTCACTGGTTGGAATCTGTGGAGGTGTTGGTAGCGGAAAGAGCTCTCTTCTGTCTGCTCTACTGGGACAGGTGAGATTCAGCTGGATTGCTCAGTTTAAGTTTCCTTTTCAGACAGCACAGACATGAATAACATCAACAAGCATAGCGGTTTTGAACCTTTTATTCATACACAATGCCTCGCAACTACCTACAATTTGAAAAGGAATGTTTCAAGTGTTTTCTCTGCCTCCAACCTTCTGTTTTTGTGTTGCAGATGACCCTGTTAGAAGGTAATGTAGCTGCCAGTGGTGGCTTTGCTTATGTGTCACAACAAGCTTGGATCCTCAATGACTCCCTGAAGGAGAACATACTGTTTGGAAACAAGTATGAGCAAGACAAGTAAGGTCAACTACTGTATAATCTTGTTATGAAGAACCAAAGCAATGAAGGTTGAGATTTATCCCTAATTTAACCTTTCCTCATCGTTTCCTCATCAGATATAATGCTGTCCTGGAAGCCTGCTGTCTTCTCCCAGATCTTGCAGAGCTCCCATATGGAGACATGACTGAGGTATCTGTAAAAATCTGCTTCTCAGTGATATCATTTTTAATATAATGCGTCTTTACTCGTAGTCTGTGCTGAAATGACGTGTGCGGCATTTTTAACTTTCTCTTTCTAGATTGGAGAGAGAGGTGCCAACCTGAGTGGAGGGCAGCGTCAGAGAGTGAGCCTGGCACGTGCCCTCTACAGTGAACGGCCCATACTTCTCCTGGATGACCCTCTCAGTGCTGTTGATGCTTGTGTGGGTTCCCATGTCTTCCATAAAGCTATCAGGGGTGTTGCCAGAGACAAGACGGTGCTCTTTGTGACCCACCAGCTGCAGGTAAGGGACTGCCTGTGAATAACTAATGATACCAAGTTTTCCTTCAGATTGTGTAATTTTCCCAAAGCATACAAAATAACTGATGTATAATTATGTAGTTTCAGCATTGTGAAAATATTGCATGCCTTTTGGCCCTTCTTAATCGTTTTTGCTTCTTTAATGACCAGAAGGGTGTAGCTCTGAAAACGACCTCGATTAGCTGATTAAAGTTTAAAGCTCTAAATGTCTGCAAAGTGACTGCAACATTAAATCCTCGTTTTTTTTTTTTGCCTCTGTTTTTTATCTTTTTATTTTCTAGTATCTGTCTGAATGTGACAACGTTATTCTGATGAAGGACGGGCAGATTGCCGAGCACGGCACCCATGCTCAGCTAATGGGTAAAGAGCGTGACTATGCCACCCTATTCAACAGCATGCAACAGGAGGTAAGGCCAGGGGCACATGAGGCACCCGGCCAGCTCTTTTGAATTAGGCATCTTTGCCCCCACTGCACAATAACATTGAGCATTACAAGCTGAATAATTCATAAGCCCAGAAAGGCAGGCCCAATAGCTGGGAAATGTTAATGCATACATGGCCTTTCATTATTTATGCGTGCATTGATTTACTGGTGAGCTGCTAAAGACCCTGTCACCGATATCTCTGTTTAAATGACTTGCAGGGTGTTGTTACGGCTGCTGTGATTTGTGGCGGTGGCGTGTTTCAAAACTCATTTTCTTTGTCTACATTTTTGTCTCTTTAGAATCTGGTGAAAGAGAATTTAAAAAGCAAACAGGAGAGGGCAGGTGTAGAAAAGGCTGACAGTGCTGTTGATGTTGCCAAGGTGGGACCAAAGGTGGAGAGCAAGAAAGGAGGTGAGAGACCCTGCCACTTTTCATGCTCCACGTGTAGAATGAATGCTAAATGCTTATTTTCCTTGAGAATGGTTCACAATTAACTTCTTTCTTGCTTTCTTTCTTGCATCTTTTATGTAGACAAACTAATGAAGACTGAAGAGAAGGGCTCTGGTGCAGTCGCCTGGTCTGTGTATTATGCCTACATCAAAGCAGCAGGAGGTCCAATAGTCTTCATCATCAACATCTTCTTCTTCCTCTCGACTACAGGCAGCATAGCCTTCAGTAACTGGTGGCTGAGTCACTGGATCAGGCAGGGCAGAGGGGTGAGTTTGGAAAAGATCCTGCTTTACTCTAATAGACACCTCTTTTAAGTGTGCATTTGGCTCCCAAAAGAAAAATAACTACTATTCTTCAGTGAGTTGTGGTAGCCGACTGAGCATTAATCTGAATGTGCATGATTAAAAAAGTAACAGCACCACGATAAACTTAATTAAAAACAAGCAAGAGCAGTGAAGAAACAGATGTGCAGCAAAGCAGGCGGTGGCTGCTATTGAGAAATGTGCTTGGAATAGTAAACATCATTGAAGTGACTGATTTTCATGTACTTTTTGTATGCCAAAGTGTGCTTTTCTCAATATCATTAGAGGCTAAATTCCGCTGTGGGGAAAAATGTGATTTTTTTTTTTCTGAGTCTTTGTAATTTGTTGCTCCATCTGCCCTCAGAACACATCATTAATCTTGGTGAATGAAACGATGGCGAGCAACAGCATGAGACTCAACCCTCACATTCAGTATTATTCAACTGTTTACGTCGTATCCACGGGAGCTGCTTTATTGCTGAAGACGATTCGAGGCCTGGTGTTTGTGAAGGTAAGCCTCCCCCACCGTTTTCCTCAGAGACTCCCCTCTTTCTGTCACACGCTTTATCCACTTAACCACTGGTGAACTTTGAAATGATATTGCTGTTTGAAAGGAAAATGAAAAGTTGATATATTAGGCGTGTACAGTTAACCAGTGCTCCTCCCTAATTGTCTTTATTGTCATTTGTTCATGCTCTCCTGATTCCAGTGCTATAATTGAAAATGCCTGTGGGCCAAATCCATTTATCTGTCCACTGCCATGTCTCACAGCTTTACAACGACTGCATGTGTGTGTGTGTGTGTGTGTGTGTGAGTGCAAGAGACAAAGAGGCAGAGAGAAAGGAAGGATGTGTGTGCGTGCATGTCAGTGCCCCTTCGGGTGTGCGTCCTCTTTTTCAAGCTAACCCATCCTGACATTGCATTGCAGAGGTTAGGTCCCCACGTTAATGTGTGCCACTTGAAATTGCTAATTTTTCAAAGATGGCTAATCTTTTTTTACCCCTAGCTGTGATGAGATCTTTGGGAGTGTTGAATATTCCATTAAAAGAATTAATTTGTTCTCTGCTGCCACATGTAATTTCTGTCCAATTGGTGAAATGTCTCCTGCTCATTAGGTCATGACCTTTATGTCAGCCTCCCAGAAACTAATTATAAATGAAGATTTGACAGCATGCCTTGTGCAAGGGAAAAAAACAAACTACCCACCATTGTGCACATGCTTAGCATATGGTGAGGTAGCATTTGCAACTCTGCAGGCAACATATGAGTGCCACTGTATTTATCCATTGTGTGTTTATGTGTTTGAGGCTGAGCACACTGACAGACGATTTCCTTCCAACTGTCTGTTTATCCAAGCCGTGATTCTTTCCGTATGTTTCTAAAAGTTGTTTGTTTACATGTGTCAGGTCTCATGTTTAAACACGGCTGTTGTTTGTGTTGACAGTGCACGGTGAAGGCTGCCTCCACGCTCCACGACAAGCTGTTCCGCCGGCTCCTCCTCAGCCCCATGCA
Source organism: Macquaria australasica (assembly GCA_005408345.1). Classification (NCBI taxonomy): domain Eukaryota; kingdom Metazoa; phylum Chordata; class Actinopteri; order Centrarchiformes; family Percichthyidae; genus Macquaria; species Macquaria australasica. The sequence goes on along the minus strand of SEMN01000036.1, from coordinate 963,803 downwards.
CTTTTTTGATACAACGCCTCTGGGTCGTATCCTGACCCGCTTCTCCAGAGACATGGATGAGGGTGAGGCTTGATTTGTCTTGACTGGGAACCTTTCCCCCAAGAGAGCTCTCAGTCAGTGAAGTCACCCTGTTTGACAAGGTGTAGTGCCAAGGCACAGTGTGTACTCACATGAGTATTTTTCCTAGTGAGTGGCTTTCGGTTATCTACTTAACTGGTGCCTTTGCTTGACATGTTGATTTGTAGGTTGCTCTTTTTTTGGATGGTTGGCTTTGTTTCTAACCATTTTTCTTTCCCATTGTGTTTTCGTCTCTCTTTTGTGAAAAAAGCACTAGACAGTTGAAAGTTTTCTTCGCATAAAGAGATAGATAGATCCAACACCACAGTGTATCTGATATACAATATGTTTCCTCTCCAAAGTTGACGTGCGTCTCACCATGCAAGCCGAAATGCTGCTGCAGAACCTGACCCTGGTGCTCTTTTGCTTGGGGATGGTGGGCATTGTCTTCCCCTGGTTCCTGATCTCCATCTTGCCCCTGGGAGCCTTCCTCTGCATTGTCAACCGTGTCTCCAGGTCAGACTCTCATCACTCCTGTTCTTATCATTGCTATTGGTGTTGAACATGAGATTCAAACTGATTGTTTGCACATTACAGTTCATCTCCCTGAAAGCAATCTGAGCAGTGTTACCGCTAACAAGTACTCAAGTTACTTTAAGTGGCAACTAGTAACTTATAGCTCCATAGCTCCAGATCTGTTCGTTAGGCTGTACATTTTTTGGTTGTTTTACTGCTCATTCGTTGAAGCGGAGCAGCACATGTAAATACCAACACATGTTTGAGTCATGTTTCTGGCCACCTGACAACTGCAAACAGTAAAGTAAACATTTAGCTCAGTTTAGTCCTCAACCAAGTTCTCAGAAAGTCCTTAAGCTGCTAGATGTTCAGCTTCCTTCACCAATTAGTCGCTAACTTTGTCTGTCTGCTGTTTGGTTCAGGGCCACAGTGGGTTTATCGTTTTATTTTTGCTGCTATTGCAAAAGGGGTTGATGAGAATGATTGAGAATGAGACTGAACCATACAGTAAATGTGTGGCTGAAAAACCCTCATCTAAAACAGGCTAGAAATCTCTGTGGACCTGCGAAGTTGGGTGATTATTCTCTTTCATAATTTTTATTATTTTATTATTCTCTCTGATTTTAGCACTATGATAGACCTTTTTTTTTCTTTTTTTTTTTTTTTTTACAAGGAGACATTTGATTAAATGTTAAACCAAACAAGTCTCATGCACAAAAACGCTACCAGTTAAAAGGAGCTTTCTGTATGTTGTGAATGTAATTGGCTTCATATTGTAAAAGCAGAGCATGGGCTACATTACACTTTGAAACCACAAACGACAGTACACATGTCAGCACAACCGATAATGATTATGAGTTAGGTGATTCACACTTATTCTAATGAGTAGTTTTTATTGGAGGGTGATTTTAAAATGTAACAGGAGAGTACTGAAGGTAAATAACAGTGCAAGAAGTGCAGTGATAATCTTTGTCTGCAAGTGAGTGGAGTCTTATCAGCCTTTTACATAACAGCTTCTGTTCTGTGGTAAATGTTGCAGGACCGCTCTGATGATCTGATGACTCTGCTTTAAACATTATGTATGGTTTTGCAGCAATTGTGCAATATAGGTGAATCCACTGAGGGGAACTACAGCATGATGGGAAATAACCATAATATCTTGTTATTTCCGCTATATGAGAGATTAAGAAGAACATGACTCTCAGTGTTATTGTTCTGCTGGTGTAGATCAGAAAGTACACAAACAAAATACATCCATCCATCCATTTTCTATACCGCTTTATCCTCAGAGGGTCGCGGGGGGCTGGAGCCAATCCCACAAAATACATGAATGTTCCAAATATCATCATACATATAAACAGTGCATGTGATTTGGAGCTTTACATCATATTAAGTAATGACAAATATAAAATGACATGTATGATAATTTTGATTTGAGTTTTCGGGGGGAAATCTAATGACACTGATTGCTTTAGGAGCTGCCTCCCTGCTCACAGATCACACACGACTTCCTCTCCCATCCTGCCGATACGAATCACTTGATATCACATAAACTGGAAATCTTGATTTCTTTAATCAGATGTGTTACCACTTTGTCTCCTGAGGGATCAATTTAATTACAAAATATCTTCATTTATCTTTTAAGAGATTCTTTGTAGGCAATGCAAGTGGAATTAATGTTGAACTTTGATGGAGTATTAGACACACAAGAACCAAGAGGGAGAGATGATTCCCAGCTGTTACCAAAAGGTAGTGGTTACCCTTGGCAACAGAATGAAATACTGTATCTTACAAAGTCACGACATCCCAGGATATGTATGGATGTTACATCAAACTGGATCTCCCATTGAAATTACCCACTTCTAAAGCAGCCGTTATTGAATTCTGAAATGAAACTGCCCAGGGCATAAACATGTTTGTCTGGATCACAGGCTGGAAGCGAGGAAGTGTCATGTTCTTTTCCTCTCTCTTCTGGACTTTTATGAGAAAACCAAATGATTCATGGGAGACTTGTAATTCACATGCACCATCCATGCTATCTTGGTGTCTGAAAGTAGAAAGACACCTCGCCTTTGTCAATAAACCTCCCTCACTCACACTACCACGTGGACGGCGAGTCTGGTGTCTCTCTGGCTGCCAATTCTGTGGCGGTCTGCGTGCGACGGTGCTCATAATATTGTACATGCATCAGACAGTGGGAAACAACCGGAGCTCTGTCAGGAAAACGGGTGCTGCGTCGTGGACCGGATCCCTCTCTGTCCACCGTGTCATCATTACCTGTCTGCCACACAACTGCATCATTAGAGCTGATGCATTTTCCATTCCTTCATTCTTAAGTGGTATTTGGTATTCAGGTGTGATGTCTGTGCTCTTTTCAAGATATTACAAAATAAATACGTGGTTGATGGCAGCAATATCAGTTTGACTGAAATGTGACATGCATATACTTTGGATCTTAAAACCAGAACAAATTACTAACAAAAGTTTGTACCTCACATTTTATACAGGATTTTAAAATTCAGTGTCTTTTATATGTACTGTGGCTCACTGTAGGAGTAAAGTGTTGTCCAATTCTATCTAATTTATTTGAAAGATTTGCTCTTCACATGCCAGAGCTTATTTGCACACAATGTCCTACCATTTTCATTCGAATGAGGCAAACCTGAGTGGAGACTTTACAATTCTGCTGTGCTGCAAACTTGCCTAATTAGGATCTTCACAACCATTTAGGGTAACGAATCAAAACAAACTTTAGTTGAACTGCATTTCTGGAGTTTTATGTAGTAGTAGTTTATGTCTGCCTGTAAATAAGAATGGGTATTTTAAGACTATAACTTTCAATCACTCATCAAAATATGAATCAATGTGAAAAATGAATTCAATCGCTTGGTAAATTACTGGACAAAATCTCATCGATGAGTTATTGACAGTATAGAAAAACAGAAGTTGCACACATCTGCATTTAATCATTTTAAATTACATTTTTACAAAATATTTATTATTAATATTAATAAAATCAATGAAATACCTACAGTAGGAAGTTTAATGTAAAATATTATCTTTCTCTATTTTCAGGGTTCTGATTCGTGAGCTGAAGCGTCTGGAGAACATCAGCCAATCACCATTCACCTCTCACATCACCAGCAGTCTTCAGGGACTCTCCACAATCCACGCCTATGGAAGAGGGCATGACTTCCTCCAAAGGTGAGTATAATGGTGTCTGTGAGAGATGGCGATCATTAAACTTTAATTTCATCTTATCGTATTTTTCAGTTTACTGCTAGGTTAGTATACCAAACCTCATTCCAGAAAAGTTCCCCTCAGCAGGCATGGGAGGATATAATTCTGCTTACTCGTGCTCTGGCTGAAATTGGTTTATCTCTCTTTTTTTCAGATATCAGGAATTACTGGACACCAACCAGGCCTCCAACTACCTCTTCAGTTGCGCAATGCGTTGGCTGGCTGTCCGCCTGGACCTCATCAGCATCTCTCTTATCACTGCTGTAGCACTTCTCATTGTCTTCATGCACAATCAGATACCTCCAGCCTACGCGGGCCTGGCCATATCGTACGCAGTGCAGGTTTGTAAACAAACACATGTCGTAACACAGAATGTATGGACACACTGGCAGCCCTAGTAGTCTAAAAGGCTGAAAAGAGGGTCGTTTTGAAGCTCCAGACAGGATAGGAAACGTGGCAAAGTAAAGCCTTTTCTGTTTCTAACATTGTTTTAGGGTTTAGTTTTGTTTTAACATACTGCCTTTATTTAATGAAGTTGCTGGTTTGCACTGTCATGTCTTGCTGGCCAACTGTTTGGATGTCAATTTGAGGTAAAACTTGTCCTGCTGCTTATTTAAACTGTTCCCTAGATAAGTAAAACTTAAAGTGAAACAAAGTAAGTTTTGACAGAATATTTTAGCAAAAGGTTCAGCCTCACTCATTCTCCTTTTTGGAGGAGGATGCATCAAACTACTGTATACATGCAATGGTATTTCCACAGCCTGTCTTAGAGGAATGTTTGTTTTCTCATTGTTAAACTGTCCGATGTTTTATTATTTCTTAAACGCTCAGTGCTTTAGTGCATGTCGTAATCGCCAGAGTCATGACAGCTGTGGCTGTGAGGTGTGAGGGAGCCATATCAGCAAACCTGTTTATCAGGCTGTACATTTTTTGCTGCTCATTCGTTGAAGCGGAGCAGCACATGTAAATACCAAGTGTTTCATAGTAACTGGTGCGACAGTGTTAATTGTTAACCTTCCAACTTTCTCTGCTTTGCTTTCACCTCCAGCTGACTGGCTTGTTTCAGTTTACGGTGCGGCTGCTCACAGAGACTGAAGCTCGGTTTACATCAGTTGAGAGGATCAATCATTATATAAAGGTAAGACTATTGATTGGCACAGTGGGGGAGGTGGATTATGTGGCACTCAGACACATTGTACATGAGCACAAAGACTGGGACACTGTCTAGAATCACACCATCAGATGCAGACCAGCCCAGTATAACAGAGCAGTTGCATTTAGGGTAGTTGGCATGTCCAGACTTGTGTGTGTTTTTGTTGTGTGCATGTGATTGTATATGTGTGATAAACACAGCAGGAAGCAGATAGAAACCCAGTGTGAGGTCTTTACACACTCCAGAGCACATGACAGGGCTTGTTTCACACAACAGCCATCAAACTGCAAAGATACGAATATCAACTCAACTTTTTCTTTTCTGTCTCAAGTGCAAAGAAAAGCTCACAGAGAGAAAATCACTACAAATCAGTTAGTGGGCTTGCACCTCCACAGAGATTTGTAGATTAATACCAGATACCATCACCGCTCCTTATCTCAGTGTCTAGAGAGTGAAGCACCTCAACGCAGTCCTGAAGCAGCCGCTCCTGCCCCCTCCTGGCCTCAGCAGGGAAAGATCACCTTCCAGGAAGTGGAGATGCGTTATCGTGATGATCTGCCACTTGTGCTTAAGAATCTGTCCTTCACCATCCTGCCCGAAGAGACCATTGGCATTGTGGGCCGCACAGGATCAGGTATAAGTGACCCTCCCTTTCTGTTCCCCAGCCAGCCGCATTTTCAGCCTGTTTGTGCGTCTCTTTGTCAACGTATACACACATTTCTTCATGCAGTATCTTTTCTGTACGTGTTTGCAGGAAAGTCCTCTCTGGGTGTAGCTCTGTTCAGACTTGTGGAGCTGACTGGAGGCTCTATTAGCATTGACGGAATCAATATTGCACAGATTGGTCTGGATGACCTGCGAAGCAAGCTAGCCATCATTCCTCAAGAGCCGGTGCTCTTCATCGGGACAGTCAGGTAATCCAAATGATAATTACTTGTATTAACGAGCTTTGTAACTTAAGCATTGTTCCAGCTTTACGAAATGTAGTGTTTTGTAAAGCGTGCTTTTTAACAACTGCTCTAATGGAAAATCCCTTAGTGTCTAGTGGCGCAACAATGTGGTCAAACTGGGCATCTGTCACAAGTCTTTACATATGTATAACATTTCCTTCCCAAATAGTGGGCTACTCCCTGCTGCAAACAGTGATGTGCCTTCAGTCAAGTTATCAAAGCTGATAACACCAAAACATCACACCTAAGCAGGAGATATTGTACATCTGTGCCTGTGATCCTATTCAAATACATACCCATATCTCACTATTTGCCTGAAGAAGTTTTTCTAAAGATTCTTGAGTTGTACCAGATACCATTTGCTGTGTGTGCAGCAGTGATCTGGTCTACATGTGTGTGAATGTAAAGCCACACCAGCGGGAAATCATAAAAGAAACAAAAATGGTGCTAGGTGGTAAAAAAAAATTTAAAAAATGAAAGAGCAGATACACTAAATTTGACAGTCAAGGCTGATTAAAAAACAAGACATCAGCATTGCTTTTTTTAAAACTAGCAGTCAGTTGCTTTATGGAGGCTCAGGTGAGAATTGACCCTGGTCAGCTGAGGGTTAGGAGTGTAGTATCGGCAGTATACTGTACCTCTTGTCTTAATGTGAAACTGTTATAATGTTTAATCCAGTTAATGAATATCACAATTATGTATTTTTTTCCAATAGGACCAATTTGGACCCGTGGGATCAATACTCTGACTTGCAGATATGGGAAGCTCTTGAGAAGACGCATATTAAAGAGATGGTGAGTGACAAGATGGTTAAACACTGTCAGATTATGCCCAATTATGCACCTAACATTTGTCCTCATACCTCTGTGTACCCGTTCGACCTTCCTCAGGTCAACCAGCTGCCTCATTCGATCCACTCAGAGGTGACAGAGAACGGCGAGAACTTCTCAGTGGGAGAACGACAGCTACTCTGTGTGGCCAGAGCCCTGCTGCGCAACAGCAAGGTGCTGACTGTATAATACTGCTAGTTCACGTTTACATGTGGAACAGTGTTTGGCATAGGTGATGATAGCAGCTCAAGTAGGAGATTCTCCTCTTTCCTTTTATAATAAGGAAACAGAACCTCCCCATATCATAGAACCGTCAGTGTGCATGTGTCCCTGCCTGGGATAACACTGCCACCTAGTGGTGTGCATCTGAACTGTATCTCATAAACTGTTAAACTAGGCGTGAGCAGCATACAGTATTTAGTGTGATGTTTTTTTTCTAATTTTGTGTTAATAATATCCTATAATTTTATATTTTATACAGCATGCACAGGCACTAAAACCATTTGTTTGTTTGGATGTGTTCTCCTGGTTTGTTTTTCATTGTCGTGTCTTCATTATATTCCTGTAAAATCTGCATTTTTTGTTGTTGTTGTTGTTTTCAGATTCTTATATTGGACGAGGCAACAGCAGCCATCGACACTGAGTCAGATCGTCTCATCCAGGAGACCATCCGCTCTGCGTTCAGCAGCTGCACCACCCTCATCATCGCCCATCGTCTCAACACAGTGATGAGCTGCAGCAGGGTCATGGTCCTGGACAACGGCCAGGTGTGTATAAAAGCAACATGACTGATTGCGTGTTTGCACGATTCGTCCCTTTGGTTGAAACTCATTCCCAAGTTGAAACACCCCTGATTTACTGTGTGAATTGGTCTCTTTGAAGTGATGGATTGGATAAGGCAGTGCCCATTTTACTTAGGTGGACTTGTGCTCAAGCTGACATATGATGCAAGTAGCGAACATGAAACGCACACGTATGATTACCAGTTTCATGTGTCACCCCTTAACCCTGTTAATAAGTTGAGTTTACCTCTCCAAGGATTCATCAGTGTGCAGAGTTTAGAGGTGTGAATGAAACGTGATAGATGCATCAGGATGGACAAGATTCATGGTGTGAATTTACCCTTAATTTGTTGCCACTGTGACCATGTAAACATGCTCTTTGGCTATCTTGCAGTGGGGTGCCAGTGAAAAGGCAGTTTATACACTGTTTGAATTTGAATTATTTCATTATTATTAGATAGCCCTAAATGGTTTAATACTTGTTACAGATTGCATTAAATAGCACATATTCAACTTTGATGGTTGGTAGCTTAGTTTGCTATGGTATTTACCATGTAGCCGTGACAACTTAGCTTTTAATTCAAACTCTTAATTTGTTGTATAATCATCACCGATCTAGGTTGTCTGTACTATAAGATATCCAATATAGCAGAAATTACAAAAAAAAAATATTTTAGTTTGTTTGAGCCACGTCAACAGTGTGAACATTTGAGCATCAACAGCTGAGAGTAAAGTACCCTTTAGTGATCAATAGCATTGGTTACAGAAACTTATCAGCATATCAAGGCTGTCTGGGGACAATATTTTTCAGACATTAAAATTCTTGTCATACGCTGCCTGCAGGAAATAACTTGGGTTGCAATATTCTTGGAGAAAATGATATGCCTTGATTTTTGTTCTCTGTATACAAGTTCAATGAATGAGCAAGTAGGACCTCTTGATTTTATATGCTGGTACTGATCACTGTTTTATCCTTTTCATTCTCACAGATTTTGGAGTTTGACAGTCCCGCTGCATTGCTGGCAGACGAAAACTCAAGATTCAGAGCCATGATAGAAGCATCAGAAAACCAAAGGAGATAAAAGACACTGGAGCTGAACTGTGGATGTGAGCAGTGACGCCTCAAAATATTCAGTGGAATAGCTGAATTGCACAAAAACAAACCAGAATTAACTCAATCCTGCCATGGTATGAAAGTGATGTGTTAAGAAATACAGAGGCTCTTGCGATGGCTGCTTTGTGTAACAATGTCTGTTTATTTCCAAACCAAAGACCCAGGGACCACATTTCTGAAGGACACATCACGCTATGCAAACAAAGACGTAACCGCCTCCTGGTCTTTGCCGCCGTGTCACAAGAGTTCTTTCCTGGAGGCCAAATAATTTACCTAAAAGGGAAACAGAGCAATGACTCTGACAACAGCACTTTATATTTCACGTGGACACATGGAAGGACATATGGTGCTTCACCTAATCAGTGAGACTCCAAATTAGTTTTAGATCATTTAATTTCACTCAATTAAGACCTCACAGTGCAGGAATTTACTGTTGAAAATGTTTTAGTTAGTATTGATTATTTAATACAGTATGTCTAAATATATATCTAAAAAAATCACCTATTAACCATTCATATGAGGCACTGTCTAAAACATGCTAAAAAGGTTTCACTTTTTTTTTTTTCTTTTTCATGTTTTATGCATCTTGTTCGATGTTATGATGCAGTCATTTCAGTAAATTATTGCAGACGCGATATGTGCCTAGAGCTGTAAACATTTTCAGGTCATATAATGGAGTAAGCCATGTAAGCATGCTTTTTTAGACTGCATGCAAGTACTGTTTTTTGGGATGAGCTAATATTTCCTCTAAATCCAAATGCTGGAGTTTAAAATCTGCACATTTTACACTGATGATAATGTTTTTAGCAAGGTAATTCTGGTGTTGAACAAAGTATGTTATACAGTTGCAACTGAGATAAACGTAAACCATGGTACAGTATGCAATGTGCAACAAAGCATACCATCATCTTACTATTGCATTGGTACATTTTCAAGATTGCCTTTGTACACTTGAGATTGTAATGTTGCAAAATATTTTTTGTAAATGTTTGATTTTTGTTATCAGGGTTTTTTTGTTTTTCAATAAAAGTGTTTCTTATATATGCTGGTGTCCAATTGTCTAAGATAATTTACATGTTAAAGGGGAACTCCACTGGTTTTACACATCAAAGTCTGTTTACAGGTCTTGGGGAGTACTACTGCATATATGAAAAAGAAAAACGTTTTATAAAGCCTTTTGTTACTCCACAGCTGACAATGTGCTGCTATTAGCCCGTTATGTGCACTGTGGGGAAACTGGTCAGCTGTTAGCAAACAACATAAATTCCTTAACAAGGCAGGAAAATAGTTGGAATTCTTGAAGCCACACAGGAGTGAAAGGATACTTATTTATTTATAAAACTTGAAGGACTACACTACACAAAAGTTACACTATATGTCCTTTGCAGAAAAGAGAGAGAGAGATTAAAAAAAGCAGGACTTAGTATGATTACTTATCGTACTTTTTTTTTTTTACTGCGTATTTGTCTGTCACTCAATTCTATTTAACAGTCTACAGGTCTTCCTAGATTAGAGTATGAATTGGGAAATCCTGTTTTAACATTGCATTGAGAAGACTGCTGAACTGCTATTGCTGGATGTTTTCACGCATAACATTAAACACATTACAAATGATAAATATCCATATTTGTTCATCCTTTCCTTTGTTCCAGGGAAAAATGAGCAGCTGGCCCCAGTTAAGCCCCCGTTCCTTCCACTCTCTGTATGATGTGTACAGGTTTTCTACACCTTTTGCTGTGTGGTATTTTGATTAAACACATTAATTTAAGAATATGCATCATAATGAATACTGAAGCTCCTAAAACTAAATGTCACAAGGAACCTTTTCAAAACAAGGCATGAAGAACAGGAAATAAAGCAGGACCCACATTAAGGCCCATATCATTTCAGATCATTTTGTGTTGCACATTTTTAATTGGATTTGCACAAACCTGCAACACTCCATAAGCCTGGAGCTTTCAGGGCCCCTGGGATTCTGGGGCAACTGGTTGTTAATCAGCCTTCCCTATAACTGTGCACGTTGTTGAGAATCAACCCATCAACCCAGAGCAAAGATTCAGTCTTGCACAGTGTCCCCTTACTGTGTCTATTGGCTCAACTATGAGTCAGTAGGATTTTGAGCTTGTATAATGATATAAAAACTCTGCATGAGAAATTCAAGTTTGTGAATGTGTAGAAAGGTTATGCATTAACAGAGATGCACGCACATTATAAGTAAAACATATTGGCCCTGCTTTTACGACTGAAGGCAGTCAGAATTTGTACTGGTAACACACAGGGTTGAGTTTCCCCACAGTTTTCTCACATTTCACAAAAGCAGACTTTGTGTAACCTCACTATTGATATAATTTATGTAGAAATGTTATTTGAACATCATCAGTTTATTGTACGAGTACAAATCTTTTTACACAACTTGAAATTATCATACAGTTTTTTCCTTTTCTCTTGCACGGGTTTACAGAGGTTGACACACAACCGCAGGCTTTGAAATTATTTCTGAAGGCCATTTCATAAAATCTCATTGACCCTTATTTGAGCCTCAAACGTGTTCACCCTAATGTCAAAGGAGCAGAATTTTTGTAAACATTACATCACGTGTTAATGTTATTGTCTATTCATTTTTTGTTGTTTTTGTTGTTGTTGTTGTTGTTGCAGAAATTTGTATAAATCAAAAAAATAATTCTCCAGGACTTTTACTTTGAAGTTCGGGGATGAACGCGTACCGGAAGTGTGTTTCGCCGCTGTAGCTCCGCTCGGGCTGCTGGGGAGGAAGAGGAGGAGGAGGAGGAGGAGGAGGGAAGCTCTGGCTGTGATGCCGCTGGATGATGGCTGCCTTCGGGATCCTAAGTTACGAACACCGGCCACTGAAGCGGCCCAGACTCGGCCCTCCGGACGTGTATCCTCAAGATCCAAAGCAGAAAGAGGTCAGATTTTGTTTTGTTTTTTTCACGATGTGCGGCGTGACAGGCCGGGGACAGTGTCCTGGGGGAAGAAGACGTTCAAGCCGAGAAGCTAACACCAGCTAGCCCGTGTAGCGAGCCCCGAAGACGGCTCGGGCCTAGCAACAACAATGAACAGCACGTAGTTGTCAGTTTGTTTGGTGGCTAACTCGCCAGCTTTACTTGGAGAACAGCCGGTTCGTCGGGTGCCAGAGTTCACTAAGATGGCTGGCGGATGCTGTTCAGTCTGATATGATAATCCGCAACCCGGTATTTTGGCTTTGTGATGGAAACCGATTGTGCGTGACTGGTAGTTGTCCGTTAGCTCGGTGTTTTTGGTATAACAGGTTGACGTTAGCTGAGCCTCCACAGCCGACCTTCATGGCCGGCGAGCTGTACTTTAAAGATAAGCGATCTGTGCTCAGTTTAAAGATCGCAGGTTGGCCTAGCTGGCTAGTGCTTTTGGCCTGATCTATTATTAACCCAAGATAATCTGTGGATGGGAAAACTGACTGCTTTGCCTCTGGGGTATTCTGTCATTGCTTCTGCAAACATATCTAATCATGACTTAGTAACATTTCATTGTAGTTGGGTCCATTTTCCCGGTGTCAGCAAACACAATTAATTACATATCCTTATTTTGTCAAACTACAGCTCTCTGGTCTGGGATTAGAAATCACGAGCTATTGTGGATCGACACTGGTGACTTTGCATGAGCGCTTTTGATTTTCTATCAGCATGCACTGAAATGTGTGTTTGTTTCAGGATGAATTGACTGCTCTGAATGTGAAGCAAGGATTCAATAACCAACCAGCTGTGTCTGGTGATGAACATGGCAGTGCTAAAAATGTCAACTTCAACCCATCGAAGGTAATGACTCTGGCACTTTAACTCGGCTTTTATCCTGCATGCTGCTTGTTGTATTTTTGTGTGAGTGGGTTTCATTGATTCGACCATCTTACGCGTTTCCCTCAATGCTTTACAGATCAGTTCAAACTTCAGCAGCATCATTGCCGAGAAGCTGCGTTACAACACGTTTCTAGACACAGGGAAACGTAAGCCACAGGTCAACCAGAAGGATAATTTCTGGCTTGTCACAGCAAGGTCACAGAGCTCCATCAATAATTGGTTCACGGATTTAGCTGGGACTAAACCTCTCACACAGCTGGCTAAAAAGGTAAGACCCTAGTGTGAGTCTCTAAAAGCCTTCTTAACTAGATGATGTTTAACTGGTAGTATAAGTGCTCGAGAAATGGAGAAAGGACGTGGAGAAAACAAGGCACTGTGCTTCAGTTGAGCTGTTAATCATTGTAATTCTTTGCCCATCAGTCTCCTGTGCATGGTTTTTGTTATATATGATCGTTTTCATGTTTTCTTCTGCTGATTTCCACTATTTAGCTTTTTGTCCAATTAGTAATAATGAAGCAACAACAACAAAACTCTCTCTCCATTTTTCATCCAAAAAAAAAAAGAAAAAGGTTTTCTAGCGCGTCGTGAGCATCACAGCCTCACACAGCCGATATTGCTCGATACTCACAGAATGCAGATATATCAGTGCACGTTTATGTTAACTGTGCTAACATCTCATAGTTTTGCGACGTCAGCCCACAAATTTAGCTTCACTTGTTATGGTCTGGCAAGGCTCGATAGACCTTTGTAGCTAACCGATTAGATGTGGAGGATCTGGATGTGTATCTCACCGCCTGAAGAAATTTACGTGTCAGTTGTGTGAAAGCCAAGATAGAGAGCGACTGCCAGTAGTTGGAATGGTCATGGAGATAAAACAGTCCCCAAATTGTGCCGAACTCTGCTGAACGATTTAATTCAACATCACAAAACAAGAACAATTCAGAAAAGGTAAGTAAGGTAAGTTTTATTTCCTTAAAACAACCCAATTGATGCTTCTGTGTAAATAAAGTCTATTGTTTGTCTAGTTTGGGTGTATTGACCCAAAACACTATGAATGTCATTATTTCTCAGTGGAAACAGGTTTTATTTCTTTATAGCTGTTTTTTTCCAACTTGAAAATCTATTATTTATAGATTGTCTGGTGAGGTGTTTTTTTTTCTTCTCTCACAACAAATTATTTTCTCTGTAAGTGGCAGCAAATAAGTCTTGAATTCTATATACATCAGGCTAAATTAAAGATGAGCTTTCTATTCACAAGTGTATGAAAGCCCTTTATCATTTTCAATTGCGTTGTAGTTTGTTATGCATTTCTTTTATTCCTGCTTGGATTTATACAAACATTTTTAATTGTTTTGTCACTATAATGAACAGTGTTTTCTAACTGTGTCTATTAATGACTTTGACAGGTCACTTTTCAAGAAGAACACCAGTTCCAGGTTTCTCCTCAGCTGCTTCATTCAGACCACAGAAAAAGTAACATCAGAAAAACACAGCAGATGTGTTTAATTGAATTTGTGGACTTCATGCATGCAATTCCTCCAGAGCAGGCAATGTTGGAAAGGAAATGTCATCCATCTAAAATGTGTATTTTATTGCAACAGACAAGGATTTGTGAAGCCTGTATTTACATAATTTAGAAGTAACATGTATACCCAATGTATATGGTTTATCCTGTGGTTTTTATTTAGTATTTTCGACTGTCATACTATTCAAAACATTTTAAATAAATTACTTTGGCCTTTTTGTTCTGGCAGAGTTATTTTTTCTTACCATTTGTGGTGTTTGGAGAAATATTCTCAGTGTGTGCATTGTTTCACTCAACATCACTGAGGCACATCAAATGTCCTTGTTACAGGTTCCAATCTTTAGCAAAAAGGAGGAGGTTTTTGGATACTTGGCCAAGTACTTAGTCCCTGTCATGCGTTCAGCATGGATGATTAAGATGACCTGTGAGTATCACGCAGCCATCACAGAAACTAAAGTCAAGAAGAGGCATGTGATTGATCCTTGTATAGGTAAGTAAGTGGCGTTGATAATCATTGGTAAAGCAGTGTGTTTTTGGTTATTGTTTCTTGCTGTTCGTGCTGTGATAGATCTGTTTTGAGTCATGTTTCATGTTCTCTTTTGGCTAAAGAAATGAAAAACGATATGTTTCTATGAGATCATAAGCCATTTCTTTTAGTAGAATATGTTCTGCCATATATTCAATTTCTGTTGCTTTAACGTGTTTTTATGTTTGTGTGTGTAGAATGGACTCAGATTATTACTAAGTACCTGTGGGAGCAGCTTCAGAAGGTGGCCGAGTTTTATAGACAGTTTCCCAGTCAAGGCTGCAGCTCACCCCTGCCAGCCACTCCTGCTGATGTGGAGACGGCCATGAAGCAGTGGGAATACAACGAGAAGCTAGCCATGTTCATGTTTCAGGTCAGTTCACTCTCTTAAGTCTGCTGCTGAACAGTGTTGAGGGCAGCATCTTTAATACGTTACTGTAATCACATTTTTCCAGCAACAGTAGTGTAATGCGCTACAATGGATCTTTGCTAATTACATTAGTGACTGCTGTGCTGAAAATTGTATTGCAGGCATTACTTGTGTTATACATCAACACAGTTATCTTACAATATATTGACGAGCTGTGGCAACATTTAGCTATCGAGGAAACTGCCTTTTGCTCAACTCATTGTTCATTCTTGCTTTCTGTTATTCTGGAGTACAAAACGTCTGAGGGAGCCTGATCTTAGCCCTTTAAAAAAAAAAAACACAGGCTGAGATCAGTTTTAACCAGTCCTTCTGCAAGTATCACAGAGAAAATTGAGACATGTGGCATGCTAACAACTGAAGAAAATGTTGCCCATATCTGCTGTAAAATCTGTGTCTTTCAGAGAAATTGTTCTCTATGAGTAATAAATAATCACATTACATATGGTAATTCAGGAAAGGAATTAGTAATGGATTACTTTTTCTGATTAAGTTCCACAACACTGCTTTGGCATATTTGACCTACCTGATTCCTTGAAGTGAAGATGGAGATCACTACATGATATAATCAGTTAATACACGAATTAATGACTTCTAGGCCTCCACGTTAAACACTGTAATCATCGTGTTCATCTACTTGATATTCAGATGCACTTGTGATTGGTTCCTTTGTTCAGGATGGTATGCTAGACAGACACGAGTTCCTCACATGGGTGCTGGAGTGTTTTGAGAAGGTGCGACCTGGTGAAGACGAGCTTCTCAGACTTCTCCTGCCCCTTTTACTACAGGTATATCCTTCTATCCATTTTCTGTCATCTCAGTCCTGTTTAACATTCATACAGCTGCACACGGTGACACACACTAGCTACTTGGCGTTATGACAGGCTTCTACAGCTGTCAGCAGTTTATCATGAACCAGTTGTGTGTCTTCGTCCACAGCACTTTGATGGTGTTGACCTTTGCAGATAGAGGCCCACCGTGGCCCACAGCCTCTCATTTTGTTTCTATTTCCAAAGCTGACTGATGTTAATGGACACTGAGTGCATTGGGTAATGCTGTGAATCTCTCCTCCGTCCTTCAGTACTCGGGGGACTTTGTACAGTCGGCTTACTTGTCACGGAGACTGGCTTACTTCTGCACACGGCGCCTCAACCTGTTGCTAAGCGACGGGAGCCTGGGCCCCGGCACAGGAGGGCATCCAGCCCATGGCATCTTGGCGCAGCAAGGTAACGCCCTGCCCCCCACCCCAACTTCGCAGCCGGCAGGAGGGAACCAGCCCCAGACACCTTTCACGGACTTCTACATCTGCCCTCAGCACAGGCCTCTGGTTTTCGGGCTCAGCTGCATGCTACAGGTATTATGTGTTCATTTTGACTGATATATAATCGATACATGGAATATATGAGACATTTTCTCTATGCTTTGGTAGATTATCAGCTTTTTGAAATGTAAGACAAATTCTTGCTAATTCGTCTATTTTTCTTTTCCTCTGTTATTTGTGTCCTGTTATTGTCACATCAGAGCATAGCGTTGTGTTGTCCCAGTGCTCTGGTGTGGCATTACTCTCTAACAGACAGCAGAAACAAAACTGGTTCACCTCTGGACCTCCTGCCCATCGCCCCGTCCAGCTTACCAATGCCAGGGGGCAATACTGCCTTTACACAGCAGGTACCTCCATCAGTTTTGATTTAGTTGGGCCTGAAAGTTTATGCTTATCCTAGCAAACTGTAGTTTTTTTTTCTTTTTTCTTTTCATTTGTAAAAGCATTACAGATATACATGAAATACAGTGTAACATATTTTCCCATCACATTCCAACTTTTGCCATTTAGAGCCAAGGAATGAAAGAAAAACAAAACACATGCAAAACCATTATTATACATGTATAATAATGTCCCCAAAGCTTATTTTTATCTTAACTCATGCAAGAAATACCAGCTAACAGATAACAGCTAATAATACTAGCTAAGAAATTAAGAGGAATTTATGTAGTACTTAAATACTAAATCCAGGATTCCCAGCAGCTTTCAAACTTGTCCTGTTTGAGTCTTAAAGCACGTGTTCATTTCTCCGTCACAAAAATGTTATGATATAGTTTTCTTTCTTTTTAAAAAGAGTTTCTTACATTTCTGCTAATGCGTTCCAGGATGAGTTTTAAATGTGTGTTTACAGCACAAAGGTGTCATGGTGGTTTTCTCATTCATTTTTTTTTTGTTTTTTTGAGATGTCAAGATAATGTTGTCTCACCTTTTTTCTTTCACTACAGGTCCGTACAAAGTTGAGAGAGATCGAGGAGCAAGTTAAGGAGCGGGGCCAGGCGGTGGAGTTCAGGTGGTCGTTTGACAAATGTCAGGAGACTACAGCAGGTTAGAGAAGTGTTTTATCTCTGCAGACACCTGCGTACAGCTCATGAGAACAGGTTTGTGTGACAACAACAAGGCCAGTGTTTGAGATGATTTGTATAATCTGTTGCCAGGGTTCACCATCGGGAGGGTTCTCCACACCCTGGAGGTTTTAGACAACCACAGCTTTGAGAAGTCTGACTTTAACAACTCACTGGATTCACTGTACAACCGAATATTTGGGTCAGGCCAGAGTAAAGATGGCCATGAGGTAAGGATTGATTCCCCTTATCTTTCTATTTTTATTATGCATACAGCATGAAATGAGATATTACAAGGTAATGTTAACAGTGATCAAAAATACACTGTTGGCATTAACGATGACCATGTTGTTTTTAATCACTTGGAACTGAAAAGTGTTTTTAAAAGTGGGAATTTAGATGCTGGCATCTCTGCTGTGCTGATACCATGTGATTACTAATCAAGCAGATTATAAAATGTGACCAGCTCTCCTATTTTTAGCCGTATTGTCACATATTGCACGTTTCTGTCCAGATGTCGCCAGATGACGATGCGGTGGTGACCTTGCTTTGTGAGTGGGCGGTGTGCTGTAAGCGTTCTGGCAGGCACAGGGCCATAGTGGTGGCCAAGTTGCTGGAAAAGAGACAGGCTGAAATAGAAGCAGAGGTAAGAGACACACCATCCTCTGTGAGCGACTACATGTCTCTGTCACAGCTCCAAGCTAACAGTTTTAGTAGTGATCAACTTAATGACATCTCTGCTGCTCTGGTGTCAAATCGGCTAAGTCAGTAACTGTACTGTCATGTCTGACTAAGATAAGATAAGAGATAAGATAAGCCTTTATTGTCCCACAGCGGGGAAATTTTAGGGTTATAGGGTATAACCCTATATCAGGGTTATAGTACAAACGATATTTTATTATCTTGTACTTGTCTCGGTCTCGGGCCGTCAACCTCGCCCCTCTCCTCTAGTGTTTTCCTTTGTAAGAAGTGCCGGATTCTACCATGCACAACGCCTGAATACACACCCCTAGTGGAAAGATTACATGGTTATGAGGGTCTCGACTTAAGTGATCTTGACTATAGCCCTGGATATGGCACCGTGCTTAAGTTTGTGTTTTACAAATCAACAGATGTGCATGAATGAATGGGCTTAAGTCCATAAGTTTATTTTCTTGCGTCCACATGGCATTTTGTCCGGTATGAATTACTGCTGGGATGGTCCTACGGTCCCATCATGGCTGCCCTCCAACATTGCAATAACATTTAAAACATTCCGACTGCATAATTCATATTTTGTGGCGTCTTCTGTGTCATCTGTAGACAAACCAAATGAGCGTGTCAAATAGGAAAAGCTTGTCAATGGGTTTTCTACGTTTAGCACTCAAAGACTGTTGTGTTGTCTGTCTGGTGTGTATTTGTTTGCAGAGGTGTGGTGAGTCGGAGGTGGTGGATGAGAAGGGCTCTGTGTCATCCGGCTCCCTCTCAGCTGTCACACTACCCATCTTTCAGGATGTACTGCTACAATTCCTTGATACACAGGCCCCAACACTGAGTAAGTCTCTCTGTTTTTTTCTTTTATCCTGTGGCTATGATTCTCAAATGTGTCTTGATCTGATATTGAAGGAACTTTATATCCTTTTGTCTTTGCCTCTTATTTCATTACCCAGTGCATATTTATTATAAATGATTTGGCAAGGGAAACCTGCTATTAAATTATTCAAATCCTCTTTTCCCCTCTGCAGCGGAGCCCGGGAATGAAAATGAACGAGTGGAGTTCTCCAACCTGGTCTTGCTCTTCTGCGAGCTCATCCGTCACGACGTCTTTTCCCACAACATCTACATGTGCACACTCATTTCCCGTGGCGACCTGGCTTCTGACTCCCACCTGCCGCGCCCGCGCTCCCCCAGCGATGAGCCCTCCGATGAATCAGAGCGCAAGGAGCAGGAGGCAGGCAGCAGTGGCAAGAATGAGGCATGTTGGAGGCATCTGTTGTTGGTGTTGTGGAGTGTGATGAGTCATTTGTGCAACAGTACAAAGTAACAGCGTGGTGCAAAAGGGTAACATGAGGTTATTGTTTGTTCAACAGGATACCGGCCTGTCGGAGTCAATGGAAATCGATCACAACTCCAGTGCTAATTTTGACGAGGTACACACCACATTTCCTTCCTTCACGCTGGCATATTGTTTGGATATTTTTTGTAATTATAATCCCCTCTATAGCATGCACTGCTGCTCTTTTGAAAATTTGGAATTCCTCATATATCTTTTGCTCAAAGTCATTTCAGTCTCCTTTCGCCTTGCAGATGTTCTCTCCTCCGATGCACTGTGAGTCTAAGGAGAGCCCATCTCCTGAGAAGCCAGCTCCAGAGCAGGACAGCAAGGCCAGCTGTAAGGACAAAGGCATGGACCCTGCCTTCCCTCAACTGTATGAGCAACCTCGCCACATTCAGTATGCCACTCACTTCCCTATTCCCCAGGTAAGAGAACTCACAGCTTGGCATTTAAAAAGAAATCCCAGAAAATTACACAGTTGTTATGAATCAGTAGATGTTTCCTTACAGCTTGTCTACACAGAAGGCATTTCAACCATATGTTTCAGTCGTCTGAACAGATGCACTTATATTTTAATCAATACTCAGGCTGCAGCTTGTGTTTGACACGCACTGTATGTGCATAACCACGACACGAAGCGTATTTTTACATCTATTTTCTCCGCTTTACATGTGTAACTATAGTGATCGTGTATCTGCCTCTGAGTAGTGCCAAAATGCGAGTGACCTACACTCAATACTCTACCTGAACGCATCCTGTGTAGACACACTGAAGCTGCTTCTGCTCTGCTGACGTGTTGAATTAGCTAGAGGGCTGTGTAGACATTTACATAGAATCTACAAGATTTTGTAACTGAAAGTTTTGACTAGAAGTTTGGTAAAGCTTCAGTCCTTTATACATATATAAAGGATACAACAGTATGACTGCATGTAGTGGTGTAGTGGACAATAATTTTCATTTCCAGAGTAATAATGCCAATTAAATAATTTCAATACATCCAATGTTAAAATATTGGAGCTCAAACAATTATTCGATTAATTAATCAAGCAAAAATGCCAATCACCTAGTTCCAGCCTCTCAATTGTGAATATTTACTGCTTTTCTTTGTCTTATGTGATAGTAAACTGAATATCTTTGTGTTTTGGACTGTTGAGCAATTTGAAGACACCAACTTAGGCTTTTGGAAACTGTTATGGGCATTTTTCACCATTTTCTAACATGTCATAGATGAAACAAATCATTTGATTAATCAAGAAAATAATCTGCAGATTAATTGATGATAAAAAAAAATATCATTGGTTGCAGCCCTACTACATATGATCAATAGCATTTCTATGAAATCAAACTAAATTATCTCAGGTGGCTTAATGCTAATATTTCCAAACCATGCCTATGTTAAACATCTCCAGTTTTGTTTTCTTAATATTTGGATTTTTTTTCTAAAGGTTGCTTGTTTTTGTTGCTGTTGGAAACCCAGAACTGTTCTTGTAGTCTAACAAACAATCTGTCTAGTTTTCTGTGTTGTTTCTCTTGCTATGATGCTCAGGTTATCAGGTGCCTCCAGTTTATGAAGATCTTTTTTGTCTCTTTGTCATCACTTATAGGAGGAGAGCGCCAGCCACGAGTGCAACCAGCGGTTAGTGGTCCTCTACGGTGTGGGCAAACTGAGGGATGAGGCGCGACACACCATCAAGAAAATCACCAAAGATATCTTGAAGGTGCTCAACCGCAAAAGCACAGCAGAAACAGGTAACTGTGTTCTTCAATTTTATCAGCTTTTGACTGATAGCTTAATGGCCTGTATTTCCCATTTACTTATGTTTTACATTACCTTAGCTGCAGGCATGCAGTTTGTCTGGTAGCAAACTGCCATTTAAGGTTATGTTTCTGTTTCATTTCACCTACTTTTTATGTTATAAGGATGAAAATGGAGTCAATGAAATCGCTTTGAAGCTTTGATAGGTGTCCCTCAATTTATTGACTGGATTTTGTCTTGCATCTCTCTGCAGAGAGATCCATGTCTATCACATGAAAGAGATAATGCCAGACAACAGTGTGGAACGCAGGGGCTTTATCATGCTTGGATGTTTGTAAAACATCATTCACATGCAGGATGATTGCTCGCCTTCTCACTGTGGCCATTCCAGCTGTTAACTCTCCCTCTTTGAATACATTTCTTTTGTATTCCCTTTCTTCTGCCCTTCTTAGGAGAACAAGCTTTTTTTCTCCTTTCTTTATCGACCCTGGGGGGGGGTTGCATCATTCAATCTTCTTTCCACCCAATTTCTATGCTAATAGCTCTCATCTGTTCACAGCCACTTTATCTCGGATACATGTGACCTTATTAAGGTGATTTAAGGTTTTCAATGTTATAATTGCATAGATTGGAGTGTTTTGTGTCACCTTATCACATTCCTGTGAGCTGATGATGACCTTCAGCTCACAATCATGTTTCTCTTAAATGAAAAGCACCATTTTCCTTTTCTTTAAAGTGCCTTTGTAGCAGTGTCTTTTGCTCTGAAGCTTTAAATCGAAGGAGGCTGGAAATAAGATAACAGACCATTGGCTTAACTCGATTTCACGGCTGGCCCATTCGGCAGACTGGAAAGAATACCGCTGTGACCAGTTATGAGTTGCTGCTCCCTCTCTTATTTTTTTTTATTCTCCTCTCTTTCCCACATATGCAGGAGGGGAGGAAGGACAAAAGAGGAAGAGGAGTAAGCCCGAGGCCTTTCCCACTGCAGAAGATATTTTCTCCAAATTCCAGCACCTCTCCCACTTTGACCAGCACCAAGTCACCTCCCAGGTTAGCCCAGGAAACCTCATTCCTTCATGTCCTCATGTGTCTCATGTTTCAATGTATGTAAGAATCAGTTATTTGGGGACTAGCCACAGGGTTTATTTATGCAAATACTTAAGCAGCCTAAAACAAAAGACCTCCCAAGCTGACTCATTTGAATGTATTTTGATTCCTCTTGTGAGATGTCTGAATACAGTTTGAACGGATAATGCACTCAGGTGACTGTCACTTAAAAACACAGCAGAACATAATGCATTTAAATTTCTCAGCAACAGAGGTTGTAATGGAGAATGTAGTTGATCCTGAATAATGCTGTCAACAATACCCATAGATTATAAAATATGAAACACTTTGCTTTTGAAAATAATGTACAATTGAATAGGCATTTTTAAGTGATTTTAATTTTAAGTATATCTTAAATCAATCCCAGGGTCAAGTCTCTATGGAACCAATACACATTTTAAAGTGTTTTGTCACCTAATAGTCAATTTTATATATAAGAACAACTTTCCAATAGCATTATGGTTGTGTTGGCACCCATATTTGTATTAATGGAGTAGTTTGTCATTTTGGGAAACATGCTTATTTGCTTTCTTGCAGAGAGTTAGATGAGAAGATTGACACCACTCTCATATCGGTCTCTTAAATGTGAAGCTACAGCCAGGAGATGGTTAGCTTAGCTTAGCATAAGGACTGGAAACAGGGGTAAACAGCTAGCCTACCAGTAATTCTAAAGCTCACTAATTAACAAACAACAAAATTCCAGTAGCTGACAAAATATTTTGGCATTGCTTGAATGTTTCTGCTTGATTTAAATGTAGACTGTCTGTGTTGGAAGTCTGCTGAATAGCAGCGTATTGTTATGTTGCAGCTTGGTGTCCAGTGACCAAGGCTGTAAATATTGTTTCTGCATGTTAATGATGTTTTGTTTGTGTGCAGGTGTCCAGAAATGTGCTGGAACAGATCACCAGCTTTGCCTTAGGGATGTCTTATCACCTGCCTCTCGTCCAGCACATTCAGTTCATCTTTGACCTCATGGAGTACTCCCTCAACATTAGTGGCCTCATAGACTTTGCTATTCAGGTATGGGCAACTTCATCGCTAATGTCATTTAATATGGATCAATGCAGATAAATCTCTTTTTATTCATCATTGTTTGTAAAAGTCCATTGACTATGTGTGTGTTTTGTAGCTTCTGAATGAGTTGAGTCTGGTGGAAGCCGAGCTGCTGCTGAAGTCGTCCAGCCTGGTGGGCAGCTACACCACCAGCCTGTGTCTGTGTATTGTAGCTGTGCTGAGGAGGTACCACTCCTGCCTCATTCTCAATCCTGAGCAGACGGCGCAAGTTTTTGATGGGTATGTCACTTACAAGCTTTGATGTTTGTCAATAGGATACCTCAAAATCTCAGTGTTATGCCATTTCATAGAGACTTGCTTAGATTTTAGTTGGTGGCCCAAACCTGGGACTGGTATGGTTTGGTATTGTAGTCGTTACTGTGAAATTAATTGAGATTGAATTCCAACCCTAAAGGGATGTTTGCAGGGTGAAGAAATTAGTTAATTAAATAAAGTAGTAAAAGGGATGTTTTTTGTTCTAATGGCAAGTTAAAGAATTGTTGGTTGTTTGTCTTTTAATGAGGATTTTTATTGTCACAGGATTGCTGACAGGGCTCAGGGTTTGTGATGCTGGTCATTTAAGAATTTTAGCTGATTCTGCTGTTGCACTGGTTGAAAGTCATTTCGGATTAAAGCATTAGCTTTACTGCCTTAAGTGTTTAAGATAAAGATAGCTTATATGAAGCCTCTAATTAAAACGAACGTAATTAAATATAATAGTAGTGCGTATACAAAAAAGACTGTTAAAGGTATAGTTTGGCATTTTGGGAAATGCATTAATTCGCCTTAGACAGGAAAATTGATACCACTCACCACCACTCATTCACCGCTGTCTGGTAAATATGTAAAGTTAGCGCAAGCAGCCGGCTAACTTAGCTTAGCACAAAGACTGGAAACAGGGGGAAACAGCTAGCCTGGCTCTGTCCAAAGCCTCTTACTTGACCCCCTATAAAGCTCACTTATTGATAAAGTTTATCTCGTTTATATAAAAAGTGTTGTGTAAAGACAAGACTTTGTAGTTTTATGGGGGGTTATGTGCCGGACTATTTCTTCAGGACGTTACTGGCCCCAGTCTTGTTTTTACACAACGATTTTTGTACAGATTAAATATATGATATACAACTTGTTAATTAGGGAGCTTTAGAGGTGCTGGTATGTGGATTTTGTGACCATTGGACAGAGCAAGGCTAGCTGTTTCCAGTCTTTGTGCTAAGCTAATTTAGACGGCTGCTGGCTGTAGCTCCATACTTATTGTACAGACATGATAGTGGTATCAGTCTTCTCATCTAACTTTCAGCAAGAAAGCGAATAAGCATTTCCCGAAATGTCTGACTTTTCCTTTAAAGTATGTAGCCGAAGGAGTTGCTGTTGAATCATGTGTGTAAATGTGTTCTCAGGTTGCGCATCGTGGTGAAATCAGGCGTGAACCCGGCAGACTGTTCCTCTGCTGAGCGCTGTATTTTGGCCTACCTGTATGACCTCTACACCTCCTGCAGTCACCTCAAGAACAAGTTTGGCGAGATCTTCAGGTAGAAATAAGTCTTCACCTCTTTAAAAATTAATGTTTTCCGTTACCTTAACAAAAATGCTTATTTAGCTGTGCTTCAGGGCCTTTTTTGACTAATCCCTCGAGGATGGATGTCTTCTTTTGGAGAAGGGAATGTGTCAAATAGTGAATTACACTAAAACAGAATCCTAACATTTATATACGCTATACATGTACACATATTTATGATATCTGCATCCAGTTTTATTTGCCATCCCAGTGTCCTTTTAGTTGCTTTTATCAATCAGGAAAATCCAGCAGTTGTGTGCAGTAAATCAGCTGTTATTTTGTTGAACGTTCCATTTTATGTAATTCATAGTTGTTTCTTTTTAGTTATTAGTGCCGACGTAATCCCTTATCCTCTCCTTTCCACTTGTGCTCGCTCTCTCTCTCTCTCTCTCAGTGAGTTCTGCTCCAAAGTGAAAAACTCCATTTACTGCAATATCGACCCATCAGACTCCAACATGCTTTGGGATCCTGTGTTCATGATGGAGGCCATTGCCAACCCCTCAGCCCACAACTTCAATCACTCCATGGTGGGCAAGATCCTCAACGACAGCCCTGCCAACCGCTACAGCTTCGTCTGTAATGTGCTCATGGATGTGTGTGTGGACCACAGAGACCCTGAGAGGTGTGTTACCTTTGTTACGAGTATGTTGTATGTGTGTGTGGCTCAGACTGCTACAGTTTTCTACTCTTTGTTGGACTGTTGTCTCATATCATGTTACATGCTTTCAGGGTGAACGACATCGGGATCCTGTGTGCAGAGCTGACGGCGTATTGTCGCTCCCTGAGTGCTGAGTGGCTTGGCATCCTCAAGGCTCTCTGCTGCTCCTCTAACAATGGCAACTGTGGCTTCAATGATTTGCTGTGTAACGTAGATGTAAGTTGTGGTTTCATGACTTCTTAAGCTGGATTCATAGTCAGCGACGCAATGGGTTAATGGGAGACCCACAATAGGTTTAGATTTTTTGATTCATAGTTGAGTGTCAGATTTCACCCGTTGATATCGCGTCCTTAATGTTGTTTTCACTCTCAACAAACTCCACCAGCATAAAAAATATGTAGGGGAAAACACAAGCAGCAAATCACAGTTCTTTCATTCCCCGTGTGGTATCTCCGTTAACGCCGTAGCTCCGGCGTGTAGTTACATTTTTGAGGAGGCGCACGTCAGCTAACCTCAGTCTTCGCACGTAGCCGCCGTAGGTACGGTGTAGCCCCTTAATGCAGAAGTATAAATCCAGCTTCCAAGCACTCCCTTTGTCCTGTTAAAGGAGTAATTGTTACACCTGTTCTCTATAAACTATAGCTTTGACTCTACATCACTTGCTTGTAAACACTGGTTGAAGGATATCAGTTCTGTTGCATTTTTTTGTAACTCATTTTCAATAATAATGTCAACCAAATATGTTATTACTTTTACCAACTGTCTGCCTTTAATTTAATTGTAACATAATATAAAGTTGATCTCTGTACTCTGCACTACCCTTCAGGTTAGCGACTTGTCCTTCCATGATTCCCTGGCAACCTTCGTAGCCATTCTCATTGCTAGACAGTGCCTACTCCTAGAAGACCTAGTTCGCTGTGTGGCCATTCCTTCCCTCCTCAATGCAGGTAAGGATTCATTAATCTCAAATGTCCTGCTATACCAAAAAATGTGTTTTGCCAAATCAGTGCAAAATGAAGAAACATTATCAGATCATCATCCTTTCAACCAGTGGCACTATTATATTATATAAAAGTGGATATTGTTACAACAATTTCTTCATACAATTCGACTGTCAGTTTTTAAGATCAGTTTGGTCAAGTTTTTATTTATACTACTACCACTTATAGTGACAGTAGCTGGACATTTCAGCCAGTTATTGATTACTTTTAGCTATTTCAACCATGTATCCACAACTTTTAGCTTTTTCTCCATTTTCCCAATAGTTTGAGCTAACTATTTCAACCATTAATCCACGACATTTAGCTAACTGTTAAGACTTCTCTGCTGGTTTGCTAACTACGTTTCACGCACTCTCAATCATAACATGGGGTGTTCAGGTGTCACAGCTGACTGAAGTTCTCCCTGGCAACTGCAGAAATACTCCCTGGGGTATGCTATGCCATCCCCCTTTCAAGCATCCATATATCCATCCATTACGCTTTCTACTAATGAGTGAGCAGTACATTGCAGTTTGGCTCGTAGGAAGGAATACCAAGCTGTATAATACATTACTTCTGTCAGAGAGGAGAGTAAACGCAGCATATTTGATCTGGGTCCATGAAGTCTCTGTGTGCTTTGTGCACTGGCCAGAGAAGTGCCTCTCTCTCCCCACTGATAATCTTTTTTTTTCCTCCCAGCTTGGAGACAAAGCCCCATTCAGCCATGCTGTTTGGTTGGGTTTGGCTCATTTTATAACACTACCACACATGCCAAATGCCAGCAGCTCTCACTTGCAGTAAATGCTTTGTTCTCAGTCCCTCTTTCACGACAACAGCTCTATGAAAATTCCACTTCATCCTGACTGATGAGAAGTGTATTTAGGACAAGGTTTAAATTTAGATGTGTGACTTTGATGTGGTAGATTTTATCCAAAAAAATGAACCATAGTTTTGTAACGTGAAGAAACTGAACTCTAACCGATGCATATGTGTCTGAACTTACCCTCAGCCTGCAGTGAGCAAGACTCTGAGCCAGGAGCCAGACTCACCTGCAGGATTCTGTTGCACCTTTTCAAGACGCCACAGCGCAACCCTGTCCCCCAAGATGGTGTGAAGTCAGGTAGAAACCACAACCAGAAACCTTTTTACCATTGTTTCAACGCATTTTTGTTTCTACCTGATTGTCTTGCTATGACTTTGCAGATAAATCCTCAGTTGGTATCCGGTCGTCTTGTGATCGCCACCTTCTTGCTGCTTCTCAGAACAGCATAGTTGTTGGAGCAGTATTTGCTGTCCTCAAAGCTGTCTTTATGCTGGGTAAGAATATTTGCAGTGCTGTCATATCAATAAGTTTAAGGTTAGAACCTGTCATATAAAAAGATTTGTTTAAAACATGATGATCATGGGAAGGTTAGTGTTGCCTGGTCAAAACTCTGTTCTGCTTAGTCTTAATGTCAGTTGCCTCACATATGGGATTGCTGCAGATTAACATACAGTGAAATTAATGGATCGTCACTGATAGATTTTACTGGTCTCTCCATGTTGTTTTAGGTGATGCCGAGCTAAGAGGCTCAGGACTGTCGCACCCTGCTGGCCTCGACGACATATCGGAGGGGCGCAATGTTTCCATAGAAACGGCCAGCTTAGATGTATATGCAAAGTATGTTCTGAAGACGATCTGCCAGCAGGTGAGGATATGATTGTACTGTACTGTATTTTTGTTATGTTGGTCTATTTTGTACACATGACATCTATTGGATGTCTGTCCATCCTGGGAGAGGGATCCCTCCTCTGTTGCTCTTCCTGAGATTTCTTCCATTTATTTCCCCATTAAAGGGTTTTTGGGGGCAATTTGTCCTCATTCAAATCAAGGGTCTAAGGACATGTGCTGTACAGATTGTAAAGCCCCTTGAGGCAAATTTGTGATTTGTGATATTGGACTATATAAATAATAAATGACTTAACTTGATATGAGTTGAAATGGTGTGACTCATATGAAAGCAATGAAATCCACAACCACAAATGAAGGTCCTAATGTGTCTGAAATAAATAGCTTTCTACTGCGCGGAGCTATGCATGCATGCTTTCTCTTCATGTTCAGTGTTTTCGGTCAAAGCTTTTGTGGGATTCGCATAGAAACAATTTTTTGCTCGCATAAGCTTTTTCTGAGCTACTAAATGCAGTAAGCCAAAGATGCATAAAAAGTGTGAATGAGATCATTTTCTGCACCAGATGTCACTTATGCCACATAGATATGAAGGCCAGAGAGAGAGCTGGCAGTCGCTCAGAGGGCTGGACGTGCTCTGACTTCAAACACATTCTCTACCCAGCGAGGCTCTGGCATGTGCAGTTCTATTCCTGAGAAATGACCCCTTGCCCCGTTTTCATCACCACCCACCCAGCTTTAGTCAAGCTTGTTTTGCATGACTCATGAGTTTATGATACTTGTACTTAAGCTTGAGGATCACTAATGTTGGTGACTGCTGTCACATTTCCCCACTCTGCTTCTTTTTTCTTCTTCCCCTGCTTCCCGTGTTGTTTTGTCTTGCAGGAATGGGTTGGAGAGCGCTGCCTGAAGTCTCTGTCTGAGGACAGCAGTGCCCTGCAGGACCCGGTGCTGGTAAACATTCAGGCCCAACGGCTGCTGCAGCTTATTTGCTATCCCCATCGCCAGCTGGACAGTGATGATGGTGACAATCCTCAGAGGCAGCGCATCAAACGCATCCTACAGGTCGAGAATACACAGAGACTCACACAGTGTTTAAAATTTACTTCTGTCTCTTTGTTTGTGCCAGAGAATCATCTATTTTTGAGTCAATGAAGATTCTTTAGTTCAGATGGTACATCTAACATCAGTAGGTTTTAAGAACAAGTGGGTAGTCCTTGACCATTTCTGATTATTCTCACAAAAATGCTAATAACTTCCATATAATCTGCTGTTAAGTTCTTCAATCAGAACTGTGAGGTTTTGCTGCCCTCTCCTGGCTGAAATAGGGGTTGAGGAAATGACTTAGCAGTGCCATGAAATGTGCTCACTCATAACTGGCTTTTGACAAGAAAAAGGAAAAATGTATATGACTAACATTATTCTTTTCTCTTTCATAGAACATGGACCAATGGACGATGAGACAGTCGTCCCTGGAGCTGCAGCTGATGATCAAACAGAGCACAAACAATGTAAGTTGCTGTTTTCAGTGCATTTTTTTTATTTGAAGAACAAAATATGAATGTGTAGCCTTTGTCAAATGAATCTGAATATTCCTCATTTATTTTCCAATAGGAGCTCTACTCGCTCTTGGAGAACATAGCTAAGGCCACCATAGAGGTGTTTCAGAAATCAGCTGAGATGAACTCCAGTAACCCCTCAGGGAATGGAGCAGCGGTCCAAGGTGGCTCCGCATCCAACAGCACCACCAGCAAGATGAAGCCAATTTTAAGGTGTGTATCTTTATGTCTTTTCCAAGGGCTTATTTATTTTATTTTCTTTGCATTGTAGGAACACATTATTCTTACCCTCAGCATCAGTCGTAGTAATATTGTCGCTCTTGGTACTACTTCTGGAGGTGTGTGAATTGAAACGTTGTCTGCTAATTCACTTATTTATTGTGATAAACACACCAAACCAAAACATGTAAATGTATAGTCTCATACATCTGTAAGGGTCAAACACTAACCCTGTGGCCTTAAATAAACATATTTTATCCTTTAGTTTTTGGTTTGTACTTAGTGATGTTGAAATCCGAACATTTTTTCTTTGCGCTGTGTGCTGCAGCTCATCCGAGCGGTCAGGTGTGTGGCTGGTGGCTCCGTTGATAGCCAAACTGCCCACCTCAGTTCAGGGCCATGTACTAAAGGCAGCAGGAGAGGAGCTGGAGAAAGGACAGCACCTGGGTTCTTCCTCACGCAAGGAGAGGGACAGGCAGAAGCAGAAAAGGTAAGTGGCAAACGTATATTCCTTCGACACTGGAATAAATTAGATTCGATTTAATCTGGTAGTTCTACACGGTGTAAACCCTTTGCTAGCGTCGGGCAGAATGGGCATTTTCATTTTGTGCAACTCTCACAGGCTTATGGAAGCTGCAAAAACAAAATTACCCATCTGAACATGAACTCTTCTTTTATTAAATTAAACTTTTTTTCCCCCTCCTCAGTATGTCTCTGCTGAGCCAGCAGCCATTCTTGTCTTTGGTGCTGACCTGCTTGAAGGGACAGGATGAACAGAGGGAAGGCCTTCTCACCTCACTCTACAGCCAAGTGCAGCAGATTGTTACCAACTGGAGAGAGGACCAGTACCAGGATGACTGCAAGGCGAAGCAAATGATGCATGAGGCTCTGAAACTACGACTGAATCTTGTAAGAACTTCATGATCAGCACAGCCAGCTTTAAAGTACAGCATCCCTGGCTATATAAAGTCCATCTATA
Source organism: Macquaria australasica (assembly GCA_005408345.1). NCBI lineage: Eukaryota > Metazoa > Chordata > Actinopteri > Centrarchiformes > Percichthyidae > Macquaria > Macquaria australasica. The sequence goes on along the minus strand of SEMN01000036.1, from coordinate 932,886 downwards.
ATTAGTTTTGTTCCCTTGTAGGTACAAGTTGTGCATATTGACTTTAAGTTCTAGATTTTTATCATAAAGAACCAGCACTACTTTGTGAATATTGTCTAAGTCCGAAAAGTTATTCCAAAATATTAAACAAAAACCATTCATTTCATTACAACTCTACTACTTTAAATCCTACTAACAGTATTTTTTTCTCTCATAACAAGGTGGGTGGCATGTTTGACACGGTGCAGCGCAGCACCCAGCAGACCACTGAGTGGGCCGTACTACTCCTTGACATCATCAGCAGCGGCACAGTGGACATGCAGTCCAATAAGTGAGTGTTGACTGAAGAGAAAACCCCATTCCAAAGTGCAATCCACACATCATTCCTCTGATTGGATACATACAAATTCTGTTGCAAGTACAATTATCAGTCACTTGATCTGCCTGGCTCTTATGTTTGCTTCTCTCCACCAGTGAGCTCTTCACAACAGTTTTGGACATGTTGAGTGTGCTGATTAATGGCACACTGGCTGCTGACATGTCCAGCATCTCCCAGGGCAGCATGGAGGAGAATAAGAGAGCCTACATGAACCTGGTCAAGAAGCTCAGGGTAAGAATGGCACACCTTTCTCACCCACAGCCAGGGTGTTGAGTCAGAAGATGTGCTCCTGCTTTAAAGATGTAGTCTTTTCCCTGTATTCATATAATGGTTGTCAACTTGGTTTTGTTGTGCTTTAAAGGACCATTAGCTTTTTATTAATCTTTTCTTTGAAGTAAGAAAGAAAGGGGCATTGAGGAGAGAAAAAAGGCAGATGAAAAGGACATCAGTAAAAAAAACAGTTCAAATGAAACTACACAAGGTAGAGCTGAAAAATAGAAAGAACATGAAGATGTGACAGACCACAGTGAAGCGATGGCCCTGTCACCTAGTGTGCAAAAGGCTTTCACACTTCAAAATAATATATATACACATATATACATATATATATATATATATATATATACATACACATATATACATATATATATATATATATATATATATAGTCGAGGTTTATTTTAACTACATCTGTGTTGATTAGCTGATTATTCTGCATGCAAGCAAATCGTCACTTTGGTTCTTGTAAAGACAGGCTTTTCATCAACATTTTCTTTATCGCTCCCCTCCACAATCTACCCATTTTATGTCCACAGAAAGAGCTTGGAGATCGGCAGTCAGAAAGTCTGGAGAAGGTTCGCCAGCTTCTGCCGCTGCCCAAGCAAACCCGTGATGTCATAACCTGTGAACCTCAAGGCTCGCTAATAGACACAAAGGGAAACAAGATCGCTGGGTTTGAGAAGGAGGTACGTGGTTTCTCACAAGCCAACGTGACTTGACACATAGTTTCAGTATGATTTGCATCGCCCAGTCAAACCAGGATGATGTTCATCTACTAGAACTATATTTAGTTGTATGAAAGGCTTCAAAATCAGATACACAAAATGGAGAAGTTTACATTGTACAACAATACAAATAATATGAAGTAAATGAGTGGGAGAAAATGATGCTTGTAAAGAGAAATTATTAAGTTACAAGAAAACGATAACGACTGTTTCCTTCGGTCAAGGGTAGACAAACAATAGTAGCCATAAACCATCAGCAGTATCATAAGTTGTTTGCTATTTTTGGATTTTGCTTTCAGGGAATGTATGAACTGCTGAAAAAGTGCATTTAAAAAAAAACAAGAGGTCAACATCATCTGCACATGCTGATCTTGAGTTAAACAAGACTGCTGTGTCTCTGTGTCATCAGGGTCTTCAAGTTTCGACCAAACAGAAGATTTCTCCCTGGGATGTCTTTGAGGGTCTCAAACACGCCGCCCCTCTCTCCTGGGGCTGGTTTGGTACGGTGCGAGTGGACCGCAAGGTCACCAAGTTTGAGGAGCAGCAGCGTTTCCTGCTCTACCACACCCACCTGAAACCCAAACCTCGTAGCTATTACCTGGAGCCGCTCCCCCTGCCCCCAGAAGAGGAGGAGCCCCTGACCCCCGTCTCCCAGGAACCAGAGAAGAAGATGATGGAGGCAGTGAAGCCAGAGAAGAGTGTGCCCGCTGTGCCCTCTGACTCAAACAAGAAGAAATCCAACAAGAAGAAAAAAGCTCCGTCCGCCAAGACAGAGGTCAGTTATGTTTATAGTTTATGATTTTAGAATAGTAGGATTTTACTGACGGGCATTCTTTTATATGTTTGTTTCCTGGACATAAGTAATACATTTTCCCCCGTTTCCTCACTAGGACTATGTGAACCGTACACCAGGCGGTGTGGCCTATGGGGCTAATATGCCACCTGATCTGATGCAGAGCCACCCATATGGCAGGCTACCCTACAGCCAGCAGACCATGACCATGTACACACAGAACCAGCCTCTACCTCCAGGTCAGTTCATGGCATATTCTCTCATCATTATCGCCTTCATCAGTAGCAGTATGACACACTGGTTTAGCACTCATCAAGAACTGTCCGTTGGTTGAAACAATATCTTAAATACCATCTGGGATTGTGGTTTACGTAATTTGTTTTTCCACAGGAGGTCCAGGTTTAGAGCCTCCATACAGACCTGCCCGCAACCCCCAGATGAACAAAATGATGCCCACTCGGCCCAGCTACCCAGGCATGATGCCAGGCATGCAGGGAAGCATGCCTGGCATGATGGGACTGGACAAGCAATACCCAATGGGTTATAAGTCCCAGCCTACCATGCCACAGGGCCAGACACTGCGGCAGCAGTTACAGGTCAGACTGGTGAGTCAGTCTGCACTGACAGGTCAAGCTACTACAGTCAAGTAGAGCTGACCAAAAGCAATAGCTAGTAAGATGGAGCAGATTTAGGATAGTTGATTCTCTGTTTGATTTCTGCTTAAATTCAGTTTTTAAGTCTGAGACGAGAATGATGTGTTGTTTTGAGTGTAAAAAAGCTGCTATCAAATCAGTACTAAGAAACCTCTTTTACTCCTGATAGAGGACATTGGATATTTGCTGTTTGCTGACTTGTTGTTCCTCTTTCAGAATCAGAGCATGATAGGGCAGCAGATTAGACAAATAACACCCAACCAACCGTATACTTCAATGCAGGCTTCTCAGGTAAGTCTGTTTTTATTTTGCGAAGGAATACATTTGTTATCTGACACGTCTATTCTTAGAAAATAAATGTCATCCTACTCCTTTACTCATACACAAAAGCTTTTTACACGTTTAAACAGGATTCCGTTCACCATGCCAGCACTTTCAGATCATTTTCTAAATGTTCATCATCCACACAGAAATACCTGCAGTTGTATATGCTCGCACATGTGCCCTTACAAGTTAACTACCTAAATAATCCTGACTTAGACACTATCAATGAATCAATAAGGCTCTCCTCCTCTGTATTGGTTTTAATTACATTGTCTCTGTTCAGAATCTATCTCAGGGCTATACCACATACGGATCACACATGGGGATGCAGCAGCATCCGTCCCAAGGTGGTGGTATAGTTCCTACCTCTTATGGGAACCAAAACTTCCAGGGCACCCATCCTGGAGCCAACCCGGCTGTGGTGGATCCTCTTAGGCAAATGCAGCAGAGGCCAAGTGGTTACGTCCACCAGCAGGCTCCAGGCTACGCACACAGTATGCAGAACACACAGAGGTCAGTATTGTGTCGCAAGGAAGGCTGCTACTTTGTTAGCTGCTGTGTTTGAGTTTACATTGCAAGGTTTTTGTCCTTGATATTTTATATTAACTACATTGCTACCTGCCCTCATACTTCTTCTTCCTGTCCTGTAAACCTCAGGTTTGCCCACCAGCCCCTCCAACAGAATCCCATCATGCACGGTCTCAGTCACATGGGAGGCCAGGGCGTCCATCCAGGCTTGAGGCCCAATCCGATGCTGGCAGAACAGCAGCAGCAGCAACAACAGCAGCAGTACCTCAGACAACAAGCACTCAGAGTACGTCACTTGCCATCATTTATACATCCAGGTCTTTTAGCTGTGTCTTAGCTGACTTTATTTATTTTCTGAGTTTATTTATTTTCAAGCGAAAAGGAGGCTATGCACTACTTTTTTTAATTGTGTAACCCTGAATCTACCCAGTGTTTCCCAATAGAAATTCATTTTTAAGAGTGCTTTACTAAAAGGCACAAAAACAGGTTATCCTGAAAAGTAAACCAATGTTTGGACACAGACCAGTCAGATTGGTAACCATGAGAGGGCCAGGTTACTTTTGTTGCATCATCTTATACCTGAGTACTGGAAATTCTGGTTGTTCGGTTACATTTTGCTCCTGTTTGAAACTTCCAGTGTGTGAAGTTGCCTTGTATGGCCTCACAGAAAGTCCTTTCAGAGAGTTAGGAATAAAGCCAGTTTAAAATCGCCTGATATGCCTACCCAATGCTAAAGGCTTTAGTTAAAATCAAGTCGGCAACTGTATAAAAAGCTGCAGAAAGATATAAAAATAATAAAACAGATGTTTGGCGACTGTCAGCTGCTAAAAGAATATCCTTAAGAACTCTCAAGTGTTTTTATCAAAGAGGCTGTTGCCGTTCATATAGTCAGTAGCTCTGCTGCTATTTTTTCCAAGGCCTTAGCCAAGAGGGGAAGTTTAGATATTGGATGGAAGTTTTTTTTAAATGGATGGATCTAGAGCTGGCTTTTTGGAAAGTGGTTGAACTAAAGCTGATTTAACTTGACCAGAAGTAAGCAAAGAATCTGATTATAGTTAGAAGAATAAATTGACAGACTGAAATATCTCTTGAGTGAGTTGGAAGAAAAGTCAGGGAACAGGAAGATGATTTCTTTTAGTAGTGATATCGGTTAGATGCTCAGCAGTGACTAAATGCAGTGATTTAAAAGCTACCATGGTGCAGGGTGTGTTACAGCAAAAGTCTGGGTGGGTGTTCCTAACAAACTGAACCTTGTTACAGAAAAAAGATAGAAACTCTTCACATTTATCAACTAACCTAATCAATGCAATTTAAATTTTTAAGACACAAGTCTATACCTCAAACACCATTCATTATTTCTTTCCTACATTTTCACAACAGCAGCAGGCCCAACAGGTTCAACAGCAGCAGCAGCAACAACAACAGCAACAACAACAGCAGCAGCAGCAGCAGCAACAGCAGCAGCAGCAGCAGCAGCAGCAGCAGCAGCAGGTCCAGCCCCAGCAGGTTCCTCCTCAACAGCAAGTTCCACAGCAGCAGCAGCAGCAGCAGGTGTCAGCGGTGCAACCACCAGGCCAGGGACAGAACCAGGGCTTGGGCATGCAGCCACTGCCCCCCCAGCAACCCATGGTAGGTCCAATCCACAGGACAGGGATCGTCATTAGTCCAGTTGTTAGTAGGATAATAGTGTAAGGAGACTGGTTTTTACTGTCTCGTGTTAGCAAACATTTAGTGGGATTGTCTGTCACAGAAAGTTTGATATTACAATATGTAACATGTAGACATTTTTATCGTCGGTGTTATTGAAAAAATGTTAATGTATGTTTTGCATTAAAATATGCTTGTAGTCCGTTAACAACAAATGTATACATTACTGTGCACCTTTTTTGTTTGTATGTGTTTTTGGCTTTAGTTTCTCGTGTCCACGGAGAAACACTAGTTTCCATTTATTTCAGTAATAAAAATCAACCTGCATAGACTTGAAAGCTGAACTGAAATGCACAGTTAGAGGTTTTTATTTATATCTAAATTACATTAACTGATTTGGGATCATTTTGGAAGCCTCCTCTTGGTGCATTCAAGACATTCTGACATCCAGAAATGTACAGTCGGCTGCAAAACAGCTACTTTTTAAAAAACATATATGCAACTATAACGTAATGGTTTAAAACATATAAACCTTTCAAATTGCAATAATAAAGATGTGTGCATCTCGATTTCAGTTCCCACGACAGCAGCAGACTCAACAGCAGCAGCAGACTGCAGCTCTGGTCAGACAGCTGCAACAGCAACTTTCAAGTAAGTCTGATCATTTTTTTTCCCCATTTATGTGTGTGCCTACAGTTGTCACTGTTTCCATCTTTGCGTAATGATGAACAACAGAATTCATGTTTATAATGAATCTTTCCCACTTTTTTCAGATACACAACCAGGACAGGGCACCAATTCATATTACTGATTGTGCTTGTTTATAGTAGTGTGCGGAGAATAGGCCCTCATTATGTGGGGATGTCCAGCTCTGCAGATGAATGTGTCCAGTCCTGTGGAGGATGTTAGCAGGGTAGACTGTTCGAGGCACAAAGGACCACCAAACAGATTAACCAAATCCCATCTCGACCACTGAGGCAACGATCGGAAAATATCTTGACTTCAGTCGTGTAATTATGGAATATCAAAGGAGGGATCCTGCTCTGAAGTAAACAGATAATGGTTAATAATGGAAAAGTCTATGTAAAAAAAAAAAAAAAAAGTACCAGAAATTATAAGAATAATGCAATTTTTTTATTTTATTTCAATTTGTACAATTTTTTCAGTTTCGTGTATTTCTCATTAAAAAATCATGTCAGTTTTTATGTCTTGTACTTGTGTTGGCTGCCTGTATTCTGTATTTGAAACCTGTCAATGAAATCTTTCAATCTTCTCAAAGCATTTGTTCTGTCAAATAAGGCTGCTGTCAAAAAAATCCCTGACGTCAGTTTTAAGTGAAAGTCTCCTAATGCTAAATTATAGTCGCTTGTGTTTTGAGTAACTTTTACACCACCTGTTGAGATGAGACCACGTTGGCCATCGATTATTTGATCCAACAGCTAAATCAATTAAGGTGTTCAAACAGTAACTTATTGTACATGAGCGTTTAATTGGGGGAGAGGAATATGTCCGTTGGGAGAATTTATATCAACATCAATAGATATTATTCTGAAAGGATAAAAACCCAACATGATGCATAGGGGTAGATGAGTTTACAATAACACAGGTGTCCTTGAATTATTCCACATTTTTCTTTAACAAGGTAACTCAAGGTGTATGGCTAATACCTGGAGGCATTTTTCCTCCGACTAATTACTGTAGGGATTGGACAACTTTTGCAGTTATAATTTCAGCATTTGTCTCAATTTAGCATGGCAATATTAGTGACTAAAGTCTGCAACGTAATTGCAATAGGCCTTTTTCACCAGACATTTTGATGTTCTTTTCAAGTGTCCCAATAAGTCATGACAGTGAGCCAGCATGCGCAGCACCAGGACCCTGAAACTGAAGCAGCTAAATGGTATTCAGCCTTCATTAATTGTATTATTAAACCTGTGATTTTCCTACTGTGACATGTCAAAATGTCTTCCATGAAAAATGCCTGTTGGTAATTGGATGACTTTTACAGTTGTAATGTCAAGGTGAGTCTCCTTTCAGCATGGGAGTATTACTGATGAGTGAAAATTAACATCTGCAACATTACTGCAATGGCCAGGAAATTGCTTCAAAAGAAGAAAAGCAATATTGTTGGTGAGTGTGTTAGAGGACGCTTCGGCATACACAACAGGGTTGATGTTGGGTGAAGCTATACTGGGAATAATCTGTTTTCACAGCAGTTTGACACGCCACTGTAGAAAAAGCACAGGTGTAATTAATATCAATAATGGCTGCATTGCAGCTAAAACGTTTCAGGGTCCAGGTACTGTGCATGCTCGCTCACTGTCTTGGCTTACTGAGCCATCATTAACAGTATTAACTCCACCTATGCTTTTCCTGCTATGAGAAGTCAAAATGCCTGTTGTAAAAAAAGGCTTAATGCATGATTTAACCAAACTCACTAATAAGATTGAAGGTATAAGTTGTCTCACCCTGACAGCTGGCAGCTAAACTAACACAGTCGGTACACGTTACAGAGTCTTGAGAAGATGAAGTGAAAACAGCCACTGGAGTTTTATTTCTTTATTGACTGAATCAGTATACAGGGAACATAAAACAATTCCTCATTTCAATTTTGCTGCCTTTTTTGTTTTCTTAGGCTTTTCTTTAACTACATTCTGACTTTCCAAGCGACTAAAAAGCACTCCAGAGTCAGATCCTAGCGCTCTCCCTTCAAAGGGACTGTCCATTCCCTGATACCTTGGCAGGAAGTTCACATCTGCCCAGCTCCTCTCGCCTGATTGCACCCCGAGTCTGGTCAGCAGCTTGTTAGACATCTCTGGCACAATTGGCTGGAGGAGTGTGCCATAAATTCTCAGACATTCAAGGGAGACATGGATGATGGTGTCTATCCAGCGCTGGTCCTTACTGTCGCTCATATCCAGCTTCCAAGGTGCATGGCGCTGAACAAACCCGTTGGTCTGCCTCACGCAGGCACTGATGGCCTCCAGAGCTTTGTATACACGCATGCTCTCATAGTGCTGCTCCACCACAGCAGGGAGATTTTTCACAGCATCCAACATGTGGTAGTCTTCAACCACAGCCTTGCCTTGTCCCTGTTCACTTGGGAAGGACTGAGGGCAGAAAGAGGGATAGACCTGAGCTGGGTTAAGAGCTGGAGCTGTGCAGCGGTTAAGCAAACCACCCAGAGAGTCAGCGAGCTCTGCGTTGAGCAGCTTGATAACTTTGTCGTCTGTGTAATCACAGTCGGAGTCTGGGACACCCTGACGCAGAAGAAAGTACCGCATACCATCAGTTGTGAACATCTGTGAGCATTCAAGAGGATCCACCACATTACCCAAACTTTTAGACATCTTCTTTCCTCCTACTGTCCAGTGAGAGTGCACATGTATTGTCTGTGGCAGCGGCAGTCCAGCCCCTAGAAGAAAAGATGGCCAGTAGATGGCATGAAATTTTAAGATGTCCTTTCCGATAATGTGGTGGGCCACGTTCCACCAATGCTCGTGTTTATCTGGATAGCCAGCTACTGTGAGGTAGTTCACCAGAGCATCTAGCCACACATAGATGGTTTGTTCAGCATCACCCGGGACTGGGATGCCCCACTGAAGGCGGCTTCTCTGACGGGATACTGAGAGGTCAGGGAGGTCCTCCTGCAGCCACTGGAGAACATCCTGGTAGAAACGCTCAGGCTGTACGGCGCGGGGATTTCCTCTGAGCCAGTCGAGCAGCCGAGATCTAAACGCAGACAGACGGAACATGTAGTTCTCCTCTTTCATCCACTCCACCTGCAAAATAGTGGAGAGAGGGTTGAAGTTTTGTTGGTGGAGTAAAACTGCACAGGCTGTGGAGTTGTGCTTTGATTTCTGCATTAAGGAATAGATTGACATTTTGGGGAAGTACGCTTATTCATTTTCTTTCCAAGAGTTAGATGTCAAAATTGTAACATCAGAGGCTGAGATATCCTGAGCTTTAGTCGTTAAAAAACAACAAAAAACGCGGGTTTCTACATTTGCCATAATGCAACTCTATGGCACCTTTTTGTTAGACCCTCCCTGTCTACTAAACACCCATGTCTTTCCAACCCCACGCCCCCCAAGGTTATTTTCTTAGACTTTAGAAAGCTCCTCCAGAGCCCCACAAGACATTACACAACTGTTTTCACAGGCTGAGTAGTACTACCCATGACGAGTAAACTGACCTTAATGTGTAAAATCAGTGGAATACCCCTTTAAAGTTCGCACTCATTCATCTCCACTAAAATCACATGTATGCTTTGATCCCAGTTTCGCTCAAATTACCTTGTGGCCACTCTCCAGCGATACCTTGATCTCATTCCCTGATGAGTCCAAAGCATCGCCCACCTGCGACGGCGTGAGGAAGCTTTCATCTTGGGTGGAGTACCAGCCTTCATAATTCCCCTTGTAGATGAGCCCTTTGTTCCAGAGCACTGACCAGAAATGCTTCACAGCCTGAAGGTGTCTCTGTTCAGTGGTTCTTATGTAGTCTGTATAAGAGACGTTGCAGCTGCTGAAGAGATGTTTGAATCTCTCAGACACATCAGTGCAGAAGGTCAGGGGATCTTTTCCTGCAGCTTCAGCCGATTGTTGGATTTTCAAGCCATGTTCGTCTGTGCCTGAAATGCGAGATTATTTATATATTATTGATAATAATTGCTTGATAAATCGACTCATCATTTAGTCTATGAAATGTTAAGAAAATTGTGCCCATCCAAATTCCCAGAGCTCAAGATGACGTCTTCAAAGTCCAAATACCAAATATACTGAACTTACAATGATATAAACAGGGGGAAAAAGACGGATTTCTAATATAAGCTTTAAAATGACTATAACTTAGAGATTCATGCTGCGATTAAAACATATTTTGGTCAGTGGAGGATTTACCTGTTGCAAACTTTGAGTTGAAGCCCCGAAGTAGCTTATACCTGTGTAAGCAGTCAGCTATCACAGCTGAATACAAGTGTCCTAAATGAGGAGAAGCGTTCACATAGAAGATGGGGGTGGTTGTGTAGTAACTCCTGTCGTCTTTGCAGACACCTGTGCTCCTGTGTCTCAACGCAGCGATCCTCCGGTGTGTCGATTCAGCGGAAATCGGTGAGAAAAATTGGCTTTGCCGCAGTCTGTGAACAGCCTTGCAGCTTCTGGTGGCAAACAGAAGAGCGGTCCTCATCACCGGAGAACAGGCGACGCCCACATGAGGTCCACCAAACGACGTTTAGAAGAAATAACGGCCGATGTTGGCGCAGTCCTGGCAAATGTTTTCGATTAAACATGTGCAGCGCATGCGTTTCGCTCGCTCGTCAAGGTTAGCGCCTCTTCCGGTTCCTGAAAAACAACGATCGCAGCGTCCAATCAAAACGCTGCATGGTGTGCAGAGGACACCGACAACCAATCAGGTTGCGAGGACTCTCTTCGCAACGTCGCGCCGAAGCCGTCGGTTTCGTTCACTTTCTCAGATGCCATCAAATCTTTCTTAGTTTTTAAGTTTTTAAACCAGTTAAGCAGTGAAATGTTTACGAGAGCAGCCCAGTGGTGTGTGGGGAAGCATCCTTTTTTTCAAATAGCTTTATTGGAATAAGTAGAACAGGGGAATGACACACACACGTCAATAAGGCAAGGCTATATATATATATATATATATATATATATATATATATATAACAAAGGCAGTAAATTCATTATAATAAAATCTAACAAAGAACTGACAAAAAAAAATCAAATGTGTTTCACAATGTCTTCCAATTTTTGTGCTTTTCTGTTGCACAGATTAAGACGTGCATAAAATGTTTTGACATCAATTAAAATTTTTTAATAAAAGTCTGAAGTTGGGGACGTTGTTGTGCTTGATGTGTAAATCTAATTCAGCAACCATCCTGTTGCTAGTATGAACAGGTAACAAATAAAACCATTTGTTGTGTGTAATTCTTTGCTCAATTAAAAGAGAGATATCAACATTTGTTTGTGAGAAGTCTTTCATTTTAATTAACTAACTTTAATTAATTAGGGTTATATAGTTACAAGCCAGCAGAAATCTAATAATAATCTAATAAAAATAAGATTGTTAATAAGGGTATAAAAAAAAAAACACACACAACACAAACTGTAGCCTACATGCGGGTTTATCGAACTGGTAGTCAAATGCAAATATTTGCATGTTGCTGCATGGCCCGATGTTAATGGTGAGCAAGTTAAATTCCGGATACACCCTGCACAAATTAACGCAGTTAACGATCCTGCAGTTATCGACAGCGGTGACACCCCCCCCACGTGACGAGCAGGCGGGCCAACCAATCAGCTGCTCCCCTCCCTGTAGTCACTTGACGACGACGAACGGGGTTGACGTGACAACGGAGGTATAAAATTTTACAAACTGTAACGTCGAGCTGCAGTTAAATAGCGTATTTGACTTAGCTAAATCAAAACCAAGTTTTAAATAAATAAATAAAAGTCGTTAGTTTTCAATTTCTTGGCCGTGTAAAAAGCTCGTTTCGGCCCCGTCGAAGTGAAGAGTCAGCCCGTCATGTGATTGTAAACATGGGCCGCCAGTTGCGCGACTCCTGAAAAGTTCCCGAAAGCTTCCACCTCTCGTAGCAGCTGCCCGGTGTTTCAGATGGAGGTGAACCGCTTGGACTTCTACATCGGTCTCTCGCTGGCTGTGAGCTCCAGCGCTTTCATCGGCGCAAGTTTCATCCTGAAGAAGAAAGGCCTGCTGCGATTGGCCAGCAGGGGCTCAATGCGAGCAGGTACTGTAAGCTTTGTTGAAACGAAACCAAACTTCGGCTATCTTAAAAGGTCAGAACCTTTTAGTTCGGTAACAAGTAACTAACAATGCCATAATGTCAAATACTCCATTAAATGTCCTGCATTCAAAATGTACTCAGAGTATTAAAAGTAAAAGTACTCATCACGCAGCGGAACGGCCCCTGTCAGTGGTATATAAGCGCATAGGGCTGCAACTGACTAATTATCGATTGTTTGATGCCAATCAGTCCAAAACCCAAAGTTATTGAGTTAACTATCACATAAGAAAAACCCAAGCATGAATCGCCCAGTTTTGAGAAGCTGGAACTAGATAATGTTTAGCTTTTTTTTGCTTGAAAAATGGCTCAGAATTATCAGAATAGTTGCTGATTAATTTTCCGTCAATCGACTAATCAATTACTTGACTAATCAGTGCAGCTTTATCATTATGTATTATGATTACTACTGGTGTATTACTGTGTGAGCAACAGTTTAATGTTGTAGCTGGTCGAGGTGGAGCTACTTTATATAGTGTTGGATAGTTTAACGTACAACAATGGATCATTTTAGAAGATTGTCACAGATTTTGTATGTAAAATGTTTATCTACAAAGTAACTATACTGTAGCTGTCAAATAAATGAGTACAAAAGTATAAAGTAGCATAGAATGGAAATACTAAAGTAAAGTACAAGTATGTAAACAATGTAGTTGAGTTCAACTTAACATTTAAGGCCAATAACTCGAAACAGTACTTTTATTAGGATTAAAGAAGTTTTGGTAAGAACTTGAAGTGCGTTCTTGGTGAAAGAAGCTAATGACCCTCCGACTTAAAATCAGTGAGGAATTATTTTACGTGAGGAACCTGTAACTTTACTACGACATCTACTCCACGTGTGTTTTCTGTATCTCACAGGTCAAGGGGGCTATGCTTACCTGAAAGAATGGCTGTGGTGGGCAGGACTAATTTCAAGTAAGTGAATGATTTAAAGACTTAATTATGCAAAATGGGCGACATGGTCAGCAGTTTCCTTTTCACTTGGTTATCAGCTTACCAGCTGTGCCGCAGAAACATTGCGGTCTTTGTTTTTCAAAGGGGCAAGTTTAGGCTCTTGTGGGTTTGGTATTTTTGCTGGTGACGTTGCAGTAGACGCACATTCCTCCAAAGAGCACATTTGCACATGTGGGTTGGAAGAGAATCATTTTCAGTGTTTAACCAGCTGCAACAGCTATGAATTTGTGGACACTGATGGTCGTGTCTATATTCTAGTGGGAGCTGGAGAGGCCGCTAACTTCGCTGCATATGCATTTGCGCCGGCCACACTGGTGACTCCTCTTGGAGCGTTGAGTGTACTTGTAAGGTAATTGTCTTTGTCTTGAGTTTTATTTTGCAGTTTTCCGTACCACTGATGTTATTACGACTTATCAGACATCCGCTCAGTGTGATACAGATACTCCTAGCCTTCTCAATACTGGAGGATAAGTATGGTGATATTCTATATTTTTCTTATTGTCAATAAATCCCACGAAAAGACCAACACCAGCAATAAATTGATCACACTAACAACTGTTGTCTGTATAAGCAAAGCCTAATATAGCTTATTCCTCTGTGTTGTAGACCTCCATTATTGTCCAAAAACGATGAAAAACACTTTGTTGTACTGGGAGACATGTTCCTTTATTACCATAAACATGGGCACAAGTAGTTTATTTTGAGTCGATCAATACTCATATTGTATTATATTTACTTGTGACCCCTTTTCACAGGTTAGGACCTTACTATCTGTGGACAAGTATTGTGAGAAGCTGAACAAAAGAGTGAATTTTCCCTCTAAGATTTTTTTGATTTGAATAATTTTTATAGGCCTGAAAATGTAAAAGTAAGATTAGAGGAAAATCAATAACCAGACATATCCTTTTAATATGTAGTAGCAACATTTATGCTTTCTCTGTTTCTGCATCATTTGTCTTTCCTTCCAGTGCCGTGCTCTCCTCTTACTTTCTGAATGAGAGACTGAATGTGCATGGGAAGATTGGTTGTTTGCTGTGCGTCTTGGGCTCCACAGTGATGGTGATCCATGCCCCGCAGGAAGAGGAGGTTGCTTCCCTCAGTGCCATGGCCGAGAAGCTCAAAGACCCAGGTAGGACCAGCCCTTCATCATTGTGATATCATTAACCATGCTATGGAAACTGAATCCCAGATAAGGGTTGGATGGACGTTTCTCAGCGTACTAACTCATTCTCGAATGCTCCCACTAGGTTTCATTGTGTTTGCTGTGTGCGTTGTGGGAAGCAGCCTGGTTCTTATCTTTGCTGTGGCCCCACGGTTTGGACAGAGGAATGTGATGGTCTACATCCTGATCTGCTCTGTGATTGGCTCCCTCTCTGTGTCTTGTGTCAAGGGCCTGGGCATTGGCATTAAGGAGCTGTTTGCTGGGACAGCAGTGCTGAAGGAACCCCTGTTCTGGGCCTTAGTCATCTGCCTGGTAATCTGTGTCAGCATTCAAATCAATTACCTGAACAAAGCCCTTGACATCTTTAACACCTCCATAGTCACTCCCATCTACTACGTCTTCTTCACCACCTCTGTCATGGCCTGCTCAGCCATCCTCTTCAAGGAATGGTTGAGTATGACCACTGACGGAGCAGTGGGGACGATTAGCGGGTTCCTCACCATCATTTTGGGGATCTTCCTCCTCCATGCCTTCAAGGACATTACATTTAGCTGGGATTCCCTCCCACTCTACCTAAGGAAGGGTCCTCAGGGCTTTCCATGGGGGCACCAGCCTTACGTGGCTCTTCCTAGCCACGACACGCAAGCAGAGGATGAGCTGAAGGTACATCAGAGAGCTCCTTAAGGAGGACCAATAGTCTTGTCACTACTTGGAGAATTTGCTTATTGCAATTCTGAAGCTTTAATGCACATCCCAGCTTTATAATGTGACAAGTTAGTTTACTAAATCTGAATTTCGAGTCGGTCTTGTACAATGTAATATGCACTAGATGAGTAAAGTTGCCTAAAGTGAGTATAATGTCCCTGTCAGCACTGGATTTCACACTGGACACACAAATTTACGTTCTTAGTTCTTCCATGTCTTTTTCCTTTGGTTAAAAAAAAAAAAAGCCAATTATAATCTGCAGTATAATTTATCCGTGTGAATGTCAGTATATTTACTGTTTACAGTATATTAAGTAAAAAAAAAAATTAAAGGTTTAAATATTAGCCTGCATAAGCAAGACTGTTACTTTCCTTCTGTTACTGAAAACAATAACTGTATTCAGTTTTGCACTTTCAATCTTAGCATATATTGTTCAAATGTATTATTTTACAACCAGTGTGAAGGCAGACTTTTGCCCTGAATGCATTCAAATCATCTTTTGTTGAACAAGTCTGAATAATTCCTCTGATGAGTTACTGTAATACCTCAGTATTATATACAAACCGCACCAAATGTTCTTTCCCTGTATAAATTAATTCCCAACATGTGCCAAGCTGTAACATATCTCTGATGTAACTGCACTTTTTGTGTGTTTGATAATGCTGATTAAAACATAACTACAGCATTACTTGACTACACACTTTTTCCAAAAGATAAAAGAGAATTATTTGGTATTTTGTTTATTGCATTTGTACAGTCCAGAACCTCACGCCTCTTCGGTCAAGACATTGTTAGTTCTCTTAAATTACAGCAGGAGTATGTGGTGAAGTCCTTGCGGCCGGCCAGCTGAACGTCCCAGATGCACCCATCTTTCTGCAGTCTCCCACACTTGACACACTAGTTACAGCAGTGGATATTAACGCGCTCAAGCTCAGCTTTGACCACTGAACCGATTTGATAAACAAAACCCAACGTAAGGTCACAATCTAAGTGTTTCGCAACACTCATATCCTGCTGACTGGAGGACAAATAAAACCCTAGACTTCTGCACGAGTCCACACATGGTGTTAATCTCAGGCACTTGTATCAAAAGTAACATTTTTCCAGCTGAAGGGACAGTCCTGCCACATGCAGAGGGCCGAGTCCGGACCAAACAGCCTCGCCACAGAGCAGGGGCCCGCATGTGTCTCGTCTTGTCCTTTCGCTGACAGCTTTCAGTCCGACATGGTGTCAGAGAATGAGCCCCTGCTCTTCTGAGTCTGTTCCAGTCTGTTCAGGATGAACTGGCTGGTGTCAATAAACCGCTCCACGCAGTTAACGAAGCACACTTCAGTCCTCGAGTCCAGCTTCGGCCCGGGTTTATCCATACATTTCTCCTGGAGACGGGGACAGAGACGGGCCAGTTCAGGTGAGGTGCAACAGGTGACACACGGTATTACAAGTAGCAATGAACCTTACAGCAGGTACCGTGGTCTGGGGGGCTAAAACTCAGTTTTAACGCGTTATACAACAAAAGGCTGCGTCCCCAAAGGTATTTTCACAAAGCTAGCGGCGCTAACAAATGGGGCTACGTGTGGCCTAATGTAAACATTTGGGCATCATTATTTGACCACAGCATCTACAACTGTTATGTCAATATAAGACGAGCTACCCATCAGCGATAGCTTAAAGCTAATCTTACCCAGCAAACCTCAGTCATCTGATGCACCAGCTGCTGAAACCTTTGTTTTTGAGACTCCATTTCGATGAACTGCTGAAGCTGGGGGTCGGCTGTCGCTCCCTGGCCGTCCATATTTCGCTCAGAAGAGGTCGTAAGAGCAATATGTGTCTGTTTTGAACGCCTTACGGCTCTATTGCTGACCTTCACGTGTATGTTTCGGCAACGGGAATCAGGAAGTGGGTTAACCAATCACAGAGCGCGTTTTTCTGTCATCATACACACGTAACTTCTCATAACAGCTATACTCAATGAATGAAAACTCTGGCAATGTGTTTGTAGATTTATCTTGGATGATATTATCTGTAACTTTCTTGGTTTTATAAGGATCAACGCAGTGAATGAAAAAGAGTATTTTCTGATCAATCTCACAATATCTTTTGCAAAGTTTTACATTCATTAATGTACATTTGCTAAAGTAAAACCTCGCTTTCATGTTTTCAAGAAAGAAATGGAGCTATAAAGACAATAACCTCAGCGAAAAAACAAAAAAGCTGTTAAAACTGCGAGACTCTGCTCACAATTTAATGTTTTCACTTAAATTATTTATGTTGACCCCTGGCATGTTTTATGTTATTGATATATTTACTTATTTCTATTTATCCCTTTATTATCTGTATGTTTACCTATGTATCGGTTTAAATCAATTTGTTATTTGTTATTATTTGTATTATTGTATTGTGTTAAAAACGAATTAATTATGAAATGAGGTTTTTACACTCATTTTCATTTCACATGATGTTTCAGTCACTTCAAAGCCTGGATACTTGGCTTTTATTTGTGCAATAGATATGTTCTCACAAAGCTTGTTTCCACATGCAAAGGTGTCTACATTTCACAATGATTCAACATAATACAATACACAGAATATGATAAAGATGTTCAATAAAATGTACACATTTTAAATGCTACTCTGTAGGAATGTACTTCTAATAATGTGATAGTGAGACTATTCTATTCAGTGATTTATAGTGACATTCACATTACACACACTACAGAGGACCTCAGTGTGGCTGTGCAGTCCCGTGTTCAAGCTGTTAACCGTTTTAATGATTGTGTTAACTTTCCAGGGACATAATGGAGATGCTGCTCTGTAGGGATCAGAGTGAACTGTTGTGGTGGTGTGGAATTGTTTCGAGATCTACTGGAGCTCGTACAGCAGATCCTGAACAGTCAGTGCCAGTTCCTCAAAGGTGGGTCTCTCATCTGCTTTCTGAAAACAAAACAAAGAGATCGGTGTTCATAAAATATTTACATATTATCATCATTCTATACAAGGTCCTAGTTATAATCTCTACTGAGGCCCACAACACAATACCAAATTCACTTACATCAAGCCAACAGCTTGTCATAATGCTGTAGACCTTTTCATTGGCCAGCTGGGGGCGGAAGAGGCGCAGGCCCCGGGACACCTGATCCACTATTTCCGTGTTGTTAAGGCGCTCATACGGAAGCCGTCCCAAAGTGTACACCTCCCACATAAGAACCCCTAAGTGTTTATAGAAATAGTTAATGGTGTGAAAAATCGTTATGATGCTTTAATACTGATGTGAATTCATCGTTTGTGAAGACATTTAATCATAGATTACAGTTATAACTGACCAGAAGTGCAGAAGGGAATATAAAAACATGCATTGTGTTTACTCACCATATGCCCATATGTCCGACTTGCTGCTGAACTTGCAGTAGAGGAGGACCTCTGGAGGGGACCAGCGAACAGGAAACTTGGATCCTGCCGAGCTTGTGTACTCATCATCTAAGACATACCTAAGGCAGTGGTGGAAGCAGAATTCAGATCCTTTACTTAAAATGTGAAAGTACATATACCAAATTGTAAAAACTACGTTAACTACGTACAAATTCTGCATTCGAAAAAAGTAAAAGTACAGAAGTATTGTCAACTAAATGTACTTAGAGTATTAAAAGCAAAAGTAAATAGAAAGTAGAAAAAAAATGCCCCCCAGTGAGTGTTATATTATTATACATCATATTATTGGCTAATTGTTATGTATGCATTCATTTGTATGTGAACTCTAAATATACAAAGTAACTAGTAACTAAAACTGTAAAATAAATGTAGTGGAGTAAATAATATAATATATCCCTCTGAAATGTGGAGTCAACTGGCACAAATAAGTACTCAAGTAAAGTACCTAAGAATTGTACTTAACTACATGAGTAATAAAACAGTACTTGTCCTATAATCTATGTGAAGTATTTTACCTTGATAGTCCAAAGTCAGTGACTTTGATGGTGCCATTGCCATCTACTAAACAGTTCCTGGCAGCCTGAAGACAAAACAAACAACACTCTTGGTTGAAGTGTAATCATTAAACATTTATGGTTATCTTTAAATACCTAATCCCAGATAGATCTGTGTCTCTCACCAGGTCTCTGTGGATGTACTGCTTCAACTCAAGATAGGCCATGCCCTCAGAGACGTCTTTACACATCTCTAAGAGCTGGACAGCTGTTGGGTGCTGCTTCAGGCCCTCCCTGAGGTACGTCAGCAGGCAGCCATTGGAAAGGAACTCAGTCACTATATAAATGGGTCTTTGTTTGGTGCACACGCCGTACAGCTGGACCAGGTTCTCATGGCGAAGCTTCCTGGTTTGAACAAAAGCCGAAGGAAGTTTATGGTATTATGAGCTGGTTTTTCTCACAGAAGTTCTAGAAACTACACTTCCTAGTGTGACACATGAGTTAGTGTCACGCACAAAATGGTCATTATTATTTCAACTGCAGTCAATTCATGTGTAGCAGCTGAATGGGCAAAAAAAAAAAAAAAATCAGACTCATTTAGTTTTGCTTACATCATGATTTTGGCTTCCTCTATGAAATCATCTTCAGACATGGAGCCCTCTTTAATCATCTTAATGGCAACGTCATGCTGGCCCTGCCACTTTCCATACTTCACCACTCCAAACTGACCAGTGCCCAGCTCCTTGATGAAGGTGAGGTAACGGGGGTCAATCTCCCACACACCTGGAGCAGACAAGAGAGAACGTTGGAGCACTTTAATACATCCTGAAACATTAAAGGAAAAGTTCGACATTTTGGGAAATATGCTTTTCAGCACTCTTGCAGAGAGTTAGATGAGAAGACTAGAGATACCACTATCATGTCTATAAGAAGGTATGGCCAGCAGCCGCGTAAGCTTAGCATAAAGACTCGAAACAGGGAGCAACAGCTAGCCTGACTCTGTCCAAAGACAACAAAATCTGCCCACCAGCACCTCTAAAGCTCTGTAATTAACACATTTTATTTTATTTGTTTAATCCATAGAAAAAAGGGAATCATACAAAAAAAAAGGTATGAAAACGTCATGTTATGGTTTTACTGGAGGTTTTGTGACTTTCTGAAGTCTCCTCTGGTTGTCTGGCAGCTTCAGGAAATAGTCCCGCACATAACCCCCTGTGCAGTGGTTAGCACTGTTGCCTCACAGCAAGAGGGTTCTGGGTTCGCACCCGCCGGCCGGCTGGGGCCCTTCTGTGTGGAGTTTGCATGTTCTCCCCGTGTCCGTGTGGGTTCTCTCCGGGCACTCCGGCTTCCTCCCACCATCCAAAGACATGCAAGTTAGGTTAATTGATGATTCTAAATTGTCCGTAGGTGTGACTGTGAGTGTGAATGTTTATCTGTCTCTATGTGTCAGCCCTGTGATTGACTGGCGACCAGTCCTGGGTGTACCCCGCCTCTCGCCCAATGTCAGCTGGGATTGGCTCCAGCCCCCCGCGACCCTCTAAGAGGATAAGCGGTATAGAAAATGGATGGATGGATGGATAACCCCCTGTAAAACCATGTGATGTTTTTACATGTTTTTTGAAACAAGATATGATGTGTTAATTAGTGAGCTTTAGAGGTGCTGGTAGGTGGATTTTGATACCTTTGGACAGAGTCAGGCCAGCTGTTTTCCCCTGCTATCTTTATGCTAAGCTAAGCGCCTGCTAGCTCCAGCTTCATATTTACCATTTAGACATGTGAATGTTATCAATCTTATCATCTAATCCTTAGCACAAAATCGAATAAGCATATTTCCCAAAATGTCAAACAATTCCTTTCACGATCAAGCCACTCATTACTTTTAACAAATGTGCCTGTGCTTGTGCTCCGAAACACTATTAACAAATAATCATCCTGTTAATACATGCAGCGTTTATACAGTCTCAGAGAATTGGTGGTTTTTAAACTGCACACACGCACAGATTTCTAATCAGTCACCAGACATTCTGATTAATAAGAGAATAATAATAATAATTATAATAATAATTCAGAAGCCAAGAAAGCAGGTGTATTTATCCGTGGCCTGTTGTTCAATTCGTACTGATCTAGTCATACTCTTACCATAGCCAAGCCCTGCTGTTGATGGAGGCCGTGCCCGGTTAGATACAATGTATTTCAGCCTGCTAACCATACCTAGTGAGGGAGATAACAAAGCCACATTATTACCTGTAAGGTCAACATTTTTGATGTACAGACTTTGACTGTTTCCATTTTTTTAATATCCTGTTTGTGTGCTTATATTTTGTTGCCTTTCCCCTGTCGAGTCATTTCCTTTTTTCCAGGTGCCACAACTCAATTTGAATTGTATGACAAATCCAGAAGAATTAAAATCTAAAAAATGCTTTACGAGATAACCATATAATCATAGCTACTGTATTAACCTGCTGCATTGTGCTGGTGGTAGTTGATGAGCTCTGGGATGGTGTTGAAATTATGCTTCTCTGCCAGGTAAAACTGGCCCTGTGGGGAGGTGCAGATGTTATAATGTCTGCAGCTTCCACCAATTTCCCTGTGGAGAGAACAAGAAGAGTAACTTAAAGTAGATTTAGTCAACAGGCTTTCATTGACACAGGAACCTATCATTTATCATGTATGCATGAGTAGGTAACATCTTCTCAGCGTTATCCACAATACAGTTCAGTCTTAGAGCCCTGCGATGAAAAAGTTCTGCGGGGGAGATTAGTCCAGGTTTTGCATGAATATTTTACATCTCTCTCGCTCTGCAGCCCACTGTTTCCGCTTTCATTACAAACAGTTCTTCTTTTGATACATCCATCCATGCATGACTGGAGCCAGAGGATACAGTCTACAAATGGTGTACCATGCAGCAGTGTTTAACACCACTGAGCTTACTCACCCGCCACCCTTACTGAACAAAGATACGGTGTATTTCCCGGCCTTGCTTGAGTCCCGCACCAAGAAGCCTCCGTCTTTGTTCTGGGAAACAACACACAGGTGTATATTTCATCAGTTTCAAGTTGAATTTATTTAGTCCAGCTATTTAGTCCAGCTAAGTTCGACTAATTTGTAGGTGCACAAACATGTCAAAGCTGTCCTCAGTTTACCTCAGTCTTTAACAGCTTTTCTGCCTGGCTACGGTTCATATTCTTGGAATACCAGCTGTGAAAATAAATGTGAATATTTGTTTCCTGAAAACTGTTTTTGCAGCATTTAATGCTTCAGCAATCAAAAATACATTCATGTACAGAGAAGGAACTTTACCAAGTATTGCTGCTTTACTGCTAACATAATAATAGTAGTAACAATAGTACCCATACTCACTCAAATCTTTCTAGCCCATTTTCTGCTTCCACAACATAATTACTAGGTATATACCCTTCCTTTCTGCAACAGAAAACAAAACATATTGTATTTATTAATAACGTCATACATTACATGCACACACACAAATACACAAACCAGTGTGAATCTTGGTTGGACACTGAAGCGCTCACCAACACCAGTAACATGTCATAAACAAATTCTTGCTCCTAGAACTCTAAATGCAAATTGAATTCATTCAAATTACAGATGATCAGTATTTAAATGATTTTTCATTCATCATGTTATAAAATGTTCATATTTTCTTGTCTATATGGCACTTGCTCTTGTTTTCATTTATTTTAATGTATGCCTCAGTTAATATTTCCCCTTTTACAAGCCAGGACCTTGCAATCATTTTACTTTGGACAGCACTTTTCCCACTGTTTTTTATGTGGATGCAGGTATGTCCATGTCCATGTCCATGTGGGATCTGATGTATATTCACACCAGAGAGTCTTTAGTGTAGACATTGTTGTTGTTTTTTAAACTAATGTAAAATGAATAGATTGTTTTTTTATCGGTTAGGCCTCGTGCATTCATTTTTTTCATCTCACCCATATTTGTCTGTGGCTCTCCACCAGTTTTGATCAGACATCTCCAGGATGGTGTACTCTTCATCCTTCCTCAGCTCCAGGTCTTGGGGTGTCATGGGTGTGTAATTATACTCTGCTATGACAGTCATGCCTACAGAGGAGGCAGGTGACTCCGGAGGCTGTGGCGGCAAAGGCCGACCAGGCTTCTCCTGAAAAAACTTAAGATTAGTGGGTGTATTATTCAAAAAGAAAATCATTCCAAAGGGACTGTGTGTATACCTCTGTTGGGGTAGGAGGAAGAGGTTTCCTGGATCCTCTTCGCCGAGATGGTTTAGATGTAAAGCCTATTAATGATATAATTTAATATATGAGTGAAATCATTTAGTCATAGGCTAAAGTTTAGTTATCGATTGTTACAGACTTTAAACCAGAGGGAATCTCTCACCGTTCTTACTATCCAGCACCTTGCAACCCATGGCTTGTTTTACTTCCTGGTGGCAGCACAGCCACACGCCATCCATCCAGGAACAAGGATGGTACTTCTGCATGAGATCTTTGTTGAAGCGCACCACTATGCACAAGTATGGACACACACAGGAATACATACACAGGAGATTTACACTGAATCAACATTTAGCATTTGCATATGCACCCAGTTCTTCTGTTGTGCAGGTGCTGGGTGATAGCAAGATATGGTCTAATATTCCATATACTGTATGAGATACTGTGACTGACAAGACACACGAACACCAGATACTTTTGTAAATTTGTATGCTAACTTTCTTTCAGCTTCTTTATCCACTGAGCCCGAACATCCTCAGTCTTTGCATAGATGTACAGCGGCCCCTCATCATAAACGATCTGTGGCAAAAATGAAAAAGAAAATACCCATCAGCTGTTTTTGTCAAAGTTGTCTATTATTTCAAGACTTTGGGTGATTTTCTAGTTCTTAAGTTACTAGCTCAGTAAATACATGTGCATGACAAATAGCGAAGTTTTGAACAGTTAATCCATATGTAAAAATGAGATCTAGCGTGTGTCCGTGTTCTTGTGTAGGTCCTCTCACCGCTTGAGTGAGATTAAAAGAGTCAGTGAGGTTTAAAATGTCTGTAGTCATGGGCCTTGTAGGGTAGCAGACATGGATATTAAAATCTCCAACAATCAAAACGCAATCATAGTGCGTCATAATCCCAGCCAAGAAGTCTGCGAACTCATTCAAAAAATGCTTATTATATTTGGGTGGCCGGTAAATTACTGCGCGCAACAGTGGATGCTGTTGGTCAAGTTAGTTTCAAAGCTGGAATAAGAGTTTTGAAATAATTGTTTAGAATAAAAGTAAATATATGTGATACCAGAATATATTGCGGTAAGTGTGACAAAAGCTGAAGGAAAATTATACAAGTGCACTGCAGTTCCAAGACAGAAACTCAGGGTTTTCTTTTATGGCAAGTGTCAGACCTTTTTCATGCTACCTTGTCATGTGATTTAATGTGTGCAATGGCAACACCTGCATGGTCAATGAAAGCCCCTAGTTCATTTGAGTGTGAGAGATGGTTTCACTTCTTAACAATGGACTTTCACATTATTAACCATTGGAGGATTGGACACTTTTTTTATCGGCCAAAGAGAAAACTTGGTCTCTTGTTACAAGCCTCCCATGTGTTGCCTCTTACAGTTTCTACATAGTTTTTGACTATAGTAGTGACAGGTTTGAAATGCTGTCAAATTAAAATATATTCCACGCTTCATTATTATACTGTTGTGACTGATATTGGGATACAGGAGAGTTTCTCTCCATCTCCAAAATGAACACCAGAATAGAGGTAAGAGTAAAAGTATAAAATGTTTTTGGTCCTGAAAAGAGAATGAAAAGTGGCTGGAATATAACACACTGTTGCAGCATTGTGTGTTTCATTTCATTCATTGTAATGAGGTGATTTCTGTAGAGTCCCTCTCTGTTAGACATGTAAATTGACAAAAAAATGTCTACCTGGAATGCATACATGCGCTCTTGCGGGGCATTGGGTTCAGGCTGGACCGTCTCTACACACTTGATCTTCTCAAGGTCAACTGATCCTCTCAAACCTTTTCGCTTCTGCTTCACAGATGGGGAAACAGTCAGGTAACTCCGAGAAAAACAGACAAATGTACCTGCACAGTTCTCTTAAGGTTGCTAGCAAACATTAGTCAGTGACAAAGGTGATATCTCAATAAAGGATTTCCTGCAGTTCCATATACATACCCCTTTGTCAAGATCAAAATCATAGTAGGCTATTTTTTCCTGGGTGAGAACAAACCATCTCTCCTTGTAGTTCAAAGGAGAGGTCTTCTTCTTCTGTTGAGATCGTTTAATGAAGATTTCTTCCAGTATATTCTCTGACATGATTCAGTGAGGATTAATCTACACAAGAACAAGGAATAATTCATACTTTTGTAAAGCAATATAGCAGCATAACATCCGGCTAGTTTTCTTTGTCACAGAACAACACTGACCAGCACATTCGCACCTCGACTCACACAGTTAACACTTTGCTGAGAGCTGTGACTGACTCGTCCATTATCACTGAGCTTAGCTTGGCAATATAAGGCAGCCTTTTGGGTATGGGCATGTCACACTTAATTATTCAGTGCTTTCACTTCCTTTGAAAAGTGTGTTTTAACTGAATTTAAGTTAATATGTTCCCACTCTTCACAGAGTCAGAGCAATGCCACTATTACATGCGAGCGTATAGATCTGGGAAGAGATGAAGAGATATGCAGCATTAGTGCGAGCACATATCAGCGTGTGATTAGCTGTAGTTTGCATAAGCCCTGCTTTTCCTGCCAGCAACATCTGTTTCCCTCAGCTACTGTATCTTGGTCATCATCAAACCAGCTCAGTGGCCCGAATGCTTTTGTGCTGGGAAACTGCGTAAGGAGATTTTGGATACGTTTGTCCACCAAATCCCTTGTGTACTGTGTACTCCTAATATGCTGGTTTGGCATTATTCCTCCACTCCTTATCCACTTCTTGGATTGTTGTGATATGAGAAGGTGTATCGGATAAAGCACAATTTTTATGCCACATAAATGTAGATGTCTTTGACTGGCCTGGTAGGGCAACTTTGCTCTCTCACTATGCACACACACACACACACTTTTTTAAACCAGATTTTGAATGCTTTTTTAGAATCACACAACCCGGTTAATAGTACAGTACTCCAGTTACTTATGTTCATGTAACACATCAAAATGTATGCTCTTAGGTTTGCAGAAATAACATCTAAAATTAGTTTACTGGCAAACTCATATAAAATATCAAACAATCTCACCATCACAAGGCTACCTTTCTCTCTCAAATACATTCCCTCACACACATAATTACATTTTATCTGCATTTTAACATAAATAAGCATAACATATAAATAAAAACCTTTCTCTTTTTAGCTTATGACAGCTTATTCTGTCTTGTCTTCAGCACCTGTTAACCACTAGTGCTGACCTGAAACTTGCACCTCCAAAACAAGATAAGGCCTCTATTGATACTATAGCTAAATGAAGAGTGGAGTGGGGCAAAGATGCCTGTTAAGAAATGAGGATAATGTAGACTCTGTAAACATGCCCAAACATGCCCTCACTCCTAACACAACAAAAACAGACGCTCTAAATGTCTTGACATTTTGGAAAAACAAGTTAGCAATGTGGAACATAATTCACTATATACAGTGGATGAATGTTTTATTCAGAATTAACTTGCAGTGCAGGAAGGAAATCACCACAAATTCTGGAAAAAAAGTGAAAATGTCCTTGAGATGTTGAATCATTTATCCCAATTTATTGTCAATAGATGCACCAGTGACGGGCCAGTGTGTAGACATAGCACCTACTATGAAACAGGCAAGTAAGGTTAGCTTTAGTTTCAACCGAGCGCTATTCACACATGTATTTCCATCCGGCAAACACTCTGCTATAATGTCTAAATAACACGGATTATTTTAAAATACAACAAAAGTACACAATGCACTAAAGTCATAGTGTCATACTGCCAGGAAACATGGACTATCAGATGATTAAACTCACCCTCGTCACACAGCTGAAGGCTAATTGTCTGTTAGTCTCTGTCAGATGTGTTTGCACTTCAGCTCAGCCTATTTTAAGTTTGTGCGCACTTCCTTCTATCATCTGAACTGTTACTGTAACGCTACCAGAAGCTTCTGTCACTCTGTTAACCAGGACTGTGACATTTCTTCACACTGGACTGACGATACCTATTGGTTTTGTTTGTGCCGTCATGAGCAGACAACATTGTTCCCCATTCTGTGAAACATTGTTTATTCATTCCTCATCCATCACCGCCTAATGTTTTCTCACATCACTAACTTGAGTAGAGGTCAACAAACTCTGTAGATAATCAAAAGACTGATTTACCACCCTCTCTCTCTTTCCCTCTGATCGATTGGAGCTGGTCGACTGAAACTGTGCGTCTATATTTCACTGTATTGTGGCTACCAAAAGGAGATTTTTTCGTGTCTTTTTTAAAGGGTGTTGACTCATGGTGGCTGACACACAAACTTATGGGGAAGTTGCATCAGTGTTTTACTGCAATATGAAGGGAGAAGAAACCCAGTGCCCTGCAGCACTTCAACCTGATATCTCTCTCTAAAATATATGTTACATACCTGTGATGCATGC
The DNA here is from genome assembly GCA_005408345.1 of Macquaria australasica. Lineage (NCBI taxonomy): Eukaryota > Metazoa > Chordata > Actinopteri > Centrarchiformes > Percichthyidae > Macquaria > Macquaria australasica. The sequence goes on along the minus strand of SEMN01000036.1, from coordinate 905,422 downwards.
TGTTACACATCACTTCATGACTTACACACTGACAACTATGTACAATGTATATAGTACAATGTACAATAGGAAAATGGGCTCAAAAACTATATTTAAAAAATGAATTTAAAAATGCACTACACAAGGCAACATTTCAGCGACTCAAAAGTCAAGAGTAGCCAAATGTATCCACAAAATAACAGGTTTAACCTCATAGAATCATCTAATCACAAGAGAACATATATTTGAATATATTTTCACCATTTCTGACTTGCGTAGCTGTCAGAGTGACGGGCAACTGATCTTTGTAACCTGTAAATATCGCCAACTGTGTCACTACCTCAGTGCGTGCAGGGCAGTGCAACATGTTTTAAAATGAAAAGGCCCGAATTAAATAAGTTATAAACACTAATGAACGTGTGTATTAGGATAGAATGCAATTATTTATTTTGTTGCGTGAGGTCCCCTATGTATGACACAGCAAACACAACCATATCATGAGAGACTCGGTTTAACAGGAACCTGTCAAGATGCTCTCTGATGTTTCCTGACAGATAAGTGGTATATGCAAAAAAAAAAAAAAAAGTGTGAGTATGTGTGTTTGTGCGTGTAAAAGAAAGAGACAGTGAGAGTAAAGGAGAGTGAGAAAGATGTTCAGTACAAGACATACGAGTTACATCTAACCACAAAGAATTTCTCTCCCACACATATTAAGATACCACATCAGTTTAGCATTGTGGTGTTCTAGTAGAGGTAAATTTTCAAAATACACAAATAGGATGTAAATAAAGGTCATTTTAGGGAAACTTCTTAAATTGTAATGTGTAAAAGAGCTCACTAATTCACAACATGCAAAACATTTGTCATGCATAGATTATAACCACATAAAACTACTATCTGATTATAACCCCACCATACATCTAAACCACTCTAGCGCTGCAAGATGTATCTATACAAAAGGTTTACATGAAACACCTTCTCATCACTGCAAAGTACAGCAGAATACACCATAGTCCATCATTGTCAACAAAACATTCAGAAACAAGTGTAAGATCTTTGCATTTTAGCAGATAATGTCAGCATGATTTGACTTGTATTTGTAGTCTTGTGGCGAGTAAACACTTCATTTAGGATTTGCATAAAAACTGAATATCAGCGAGTTTCAATTCAGCACTTGCACAAATCTACACAATACTCACTACTACTTTTGTCCAGTCCTTCAAATGAAATGCATTCCTGAAGCTGCTTTTACCATTTATACTTTGGTGAATGTCATTACTAAAAACACTTCTTGACCTTACAGGCTACATTCAAAGAGCTTTGTCACTTACCCAGACACCCAAAAAAGTCAGGCATCAGACAGACAACTGCAGATGCTGAGGCTTGAAGCGGTGGCATGAACCTTTGCCTTAGTTGCTCGCCTTCCATAAAATATGTGTTTGTCTGTGATGCAAGAAACTTAAACCCACCCACAGAGAGGAATCGACTCTGCTTACTTCCTCTTTTTCTTCCTGCTCATTTTCATATCAGCCCTCTGGACAGTTTTGGTGATAAGTGGAAGCATTAACACAGGACCACATTTGTGTACTGCATATATCTAAACTCTTACACTTTTTATCTGAGTGGATTTTCTATTCACTCTATAGCACTAATTTGAGTATTGCAGGCAGATATATTATATATTATATCGATGATTGCGGGGACAAGAGATGAAAAAACAATTCAAACTAGTAACTTCTGCAGGCATTAGAAGGTCTGCTCATTGTGTTTTACAAATACTAAATGTATAACTCCTTGCATTTAAATAACATTTGAGCTCTTTGGTGTGCTGGTTGTTTGTAGTTTGTGGCCTCCTGAAATGTCCCGCCGCTAGGGGGCAGTCTGTACGGCCTGCACACCGCTGAGGGCTACATTAGGGAGTCCTTCCGGCCTCTGCCTTCCTCTTTTCCTCTGCATCGGGTCGGAGCCATGGTATGAAATTTTTACACTTCACAGAATCAAGCTCAATCTCGCCTATTAAGGCATCATCGCTGCGTCTAGTTAAATCTGACGTGTGAACAGTGTTTTGTTACACACAGCGATGGTAATATTAGCCACGTTGTGTCCATTTTACTCTGTTAAATTGTCCTTTTAGCAGCGCTTGCTGCGTTGGTGGTGAAATGCCGCTGCTAGCACACTTCCACTTCAACCGGCCTTTCTTTCAAGGAAATTTGAAGTGAAATGTCAGTCAAATGAGCTTTCAACGCCGAACAGCCTTTTCACTTCATTACAAATGTCGCAGCGTCATGTTTACACTCGCGTTTCGCCCTGAATTCACGTTTAATGGCTGCAACGCTAACAGTTGCGACGACAAACCACGACCCCCCCGGTCTATTGAAGGCAAGTTAACAAACGTGTCGATGTGAAATGACATCGACGGAGTTTGACCTTCAGAAACCGTCCCGTTTTGCTCGACGTGTAGCCAGTTAGTTTGCCGAATTAACGCCGCTGGTTGTCGGTATCTTTTTAATATGTGGTCAGTCCTACTACCAAGGTATATCTCCTGTCTTGTCCAGGTGAACGTCCCGAAGACCCGCAGGACCTACTGCAAGAAGTGCAAGAAGCACCAACCCCACAAAGTTACCCAGTACAAGAAGGGAAAGGATTCCCTCTATGCACAGGGTAAACGGTCCCTTTAGTAATTAGTGGTTTTATACTCTGTGTGGGGCAAATGAGCTGTGTCGGGAAGTGTAGCTGAACTGTGTGTGTTCTGCAGGTAAGAGGAGATACGACAGAAAGCAGAGCGGGTACGGTGGGCAGACGAAGCCCATTTTCAGAAAGAAGGTATGCTCGGCTTTCTAGTGCCGCTTGATCACGTCAAGTACTGCCTGTGTGTGTGTGTGTAAAAGCAGACCCAATGATATACCGTCTTTTTAGGCCAAGACCACAAAGAAGATTGTGTTGAGGCTCGAGTGTGTGGAGCCCAACTGCAGATCCAAGAGAATGCTGGCCATCAAGAGATGCAAGCACTTCGAGTTGGGTGGTGACAAGAAGAGAAAGGTAGGCGTCATTGATGCTGTTTTTGTTTAGTAATGTCCGCATATGCCTTCCCACGGTGCACTGTTTTGTGGGTACTTTGCTGTAACGCTCTCGTCTCAGGTCAAAAATCTATGCAGAGCACCACGAAATTACTTCTTATATCCTCTGTGGCTAAACATATGCGCTCTACCTGTGGATGCAAGGTTGTCTCACTTAAACTTGCTGTATTTGGTAGGGTAATTGGGTATTACATGTTGTGGATCTGATAACTCGGCCACAGAAAATGAAATCTAGTTAATAATCCAGTCACATCTCCACAAACGATTAACTTGAAAATGTGTCGCATCAATGTTACATCATCTTTTGACATGTTGAAATCCTGCTCACATTACATTGGGCATCACAAGGATTAGTAAAAGCTAATTTGATTTTAAATTTGATTTGGCAGGTGCAAAATGATCCAGAAAACGTATACCGGTATCTGATGCATGTTGGATTTTTATAAATTAGGCTGAAATGGAACTCGAGAAAATAACTGGTCTAAACGGCATGCTGGTACAGAAAAAGAGCACTATTATATGGATTTTATTCAGCATAGCTTTCTGAAAGTTAACCAGTGAATGTACAGTTTTTATGCTTAAAAATAATCATTTCCGCAAGGATATGGAGTTGAAGAAATTGACACAGCGTTAAAGAGGCAGGAACAAATGATGAGGAAACAGGTTTATGAGTGTGACGGATGTTGGACGATGTGCCCCAACTCTGACACAATAGTAGCCATCAAAGCTGGAGTACATTTTGAAACTTAATGATACAGAGGAAGGATCAAACGTTGAGGAAAGATGTCAGAATGAGGAATTGTAAATATATTGTATATTTGACTTAAATTTTGACCAGAGCACATTTTGCTGTCAATAGCAGGGGATTCAAGAGGTTTTTTTGATGTGGGGTGAACTGCATTTGTTTTGATTGGAATCATGTTACTGTAGGTGGGGAAAAAAGGGAAATGTTCAGAAAGGTATAGGTCTCAACTGTGGTGGTTACTTTTTTTATGAACAATAAATTGCAATCCACTGTTACATTTCCCTTAACTAATTTGTAGGCCTGTTTTGTATTTTAGCATCTAGTCATGTTATGTCACCTCCTGTATACTGAGGAGGAATCTGTGATCATTATATTCAGTAGCCCAACCTAATGTGGGATTTTAAAATGGAGTCAATACCACATTAACATAGAAATATTAGTACAAACGCTGTTAATATTAAGTGAATTGCTCCGATTGGCTGCCTCTCTGGCTTGATGCTGCATTTATGTGGAAAATGTGGTGATTTTGCAGAAAATCGATAACATTTCAGTGTCAGTATTTGTAGTTTTTAATGAAATTTATTTTAATTGCTTTATAGCTTTTAATCTTACTCTTGACCATAAATGCTTGTGAACTGATGGTAGGGAAGGGGTCAAGTAAGGACATAATTTCAGGGGAAATTGGGTCTTAATTTGGTGTAATTCCTGTAACACCATAATACTTAAATGCAAAACCAAGAGCCATTGCTAAGCCATTATCCCATGAACCTAGGCAGTCCCATGGAGGACTGAAGAAAAATGTAATTTCTAGTTTCATCAAAGCGTAATTTCATGAGGATACGCTTGTGGTGGATCCTGCTCTTTGACAATGAGGATGATTTTGTAATAGGATGGACAACACCTGTATAGCATAGTAGCATATTTGTCAAATTGGTTTTCATCATTAATTCCTCTTCACACACCCTACAGTTCAACATTCACCCAAAATGATCAGAGTAAGATGGTAAAGATGTTAAACATGATGGGACTCTGCTTGACTTTGCTTTTCATGTAGGGTTAAGCCAACAAATGTGAACCTGTTCATCAACCTGTTCCAAAACCATCTTTATTTGAACATAATACAGAAGTTCATAATCTCAATTCCAGCAGCATTTGGAGTGAAACATCCATCATTGACACATCTATGTTTAACTCTGCTTGAGCATCATTTTAACTAAAGTTTGTATCTCTTCTTTCAGGGCCAGGTCATCCAGTTCTAAACTGTGGCTGTCTTCTGGAGGAAGTTGTCACTATTTTCAATAAATGTATTAAAACATACTTCGGAGTTTGGCCCTTTCTTCACCTCTGTTTCACTATACTTCTCAAATGTGCAAAATTCAAGCTTTGTCTCAATATAAACTATTAGCAGCCTATTCTGGACAATTCACAGCCAAGTGTGTAAAACATTTTCCAGTGATTTATTCAACGTGATAAGAGTAGGTGTACTGTGATCATAGTATCCAAGCTGATTCAACAAACCATAGATAAAACTTTCCCCTTCTTAAATTTAGACACCTAGACTGATTTAAATTTCAGAAGAACCTAAGACGATCAAAAAAGTGTCTGCAGCTAAAGTGAATAACCACCTGAGGACTACAAAATGGTGCCGTGCTCGCGTTTGACAGACGTGTCCTGCCAGTGCAGCTTGTGAATCCTATTAAAGGCACTGCTGATGGGAGTGACAGTCAGTAGAGCGGTGCCGGAAGGGTTGACAGATACAACCATTTGGCTGTGTGGAGTCTGAACACCCATTTCTTTGTACTGCGGCAGGATCTGTGTGACGTTGCACTGGGGGTCACAGATCTTCCACCCGGGAACCGCACTGATGACAAACCCTCGGGGACCACCGATCTCCTGTTTGTTCAGCACGGCGACAGCCAGTCGGTTCTTAGACAAAGGCCTCTCCCACACTTCAAAACTGTCCACCTGTAGAACAAGTTATGTTTTATTCTCTTTTGACACTGGATAGTAGTACTATTCCATCCTTCGAATTGCCATTACTACTTTAATGTCACCCACATTGATTTCATAAAGATTATTCCAAAAAGTCTTTGTCTACAAGACCCTTTCAAGGTGACCACAAAGCAGTATGGAAATGCTTTCCATACAGAAACTAAATGTACTATAAATGCAGACAGCTGCTTTATGTCACCTCTCCACCCACCTTGGCAGTGCGGTATCCTTGCTTGCCCAGTGGGTCCTGGCTGATGGCTATGATGTCTCTGTTCTGCAGCAGCTTCTTGGAGCGAGGACAAATGTCCCTCAGATCATTAGACATGAGCAGAGGGGCTGCCATGATGGCCCATAATGCCATCTGAGACTCCTGCTGGTCATGACTCAGGCCAAAGTTCCCAATCACAAGCTAGAGAAATGGAGCAATGTGAAATATATAAATAACAGGGCAATTTAGGCTTACTGACAGTACGCAGTGCATCAACAACTTACTATTGAGAAATGTGATTTTTCTTTTTTTTTTTATACTTGGCTGTTTTAAAACATGAATTCAGTTCAACCCTTTTATAGGAGTGAATACGTCTACTGTACTGAAACTACTGTTTCATAACTGCCATTTAAAAGTATAGGCTGTGAATACAAGAACCTCAACTAAGGTGAATGGCTCGACATTTTGGAAAAAATGCGTATTTGCTTTCTTTCATTCTTGAGATGATCCATACCACTCATATCTGTAAAAGTGGTATCAATCTTCTCATTGATCTCTGCAAAAAAGCAAGTTAATTTCCCAAAATGTCGTACTATTCCTTTAAGTGCCAGCAGACCTCCAGAAAGAAATCTGCACTCTGTCTTCAAAATGTAGCAAGTGGTTCAGTGAGGTTTTTAAAATGCAAATTAAACCGCTTGGTACTTGAAGGCCACTGGTTCTATGCTTAGTTTGAGGTCACAGAGGAGTTTATAAGAGCTTGAGTTAGAGCAGAGTACCATATCGGGGTCGTTCCAGCCCCCAGGTCCAGCCGAGGGGACAATGATGTCTTGATGAGAAGCAGTCCAGTCAAAGATGGACTTGACAGAGCTCCATGAGTCGTACACGTCAGCGAAGTTGCGCCAGTGGTTACACGTCTCACGAATGGCTGTGTAGTTGGGCTGCAGGCACAGAGGTGCTCTTTAATGTCGTGTAATGTATGGTGTCATCATGCAGCTGATAATCATTCATACTTTATATAGTTGTTTTTACTGTTGTGTGGGTAGAATCTTGGAAAAAAACAACAACTAAGGATTATTTTCATTATCTATTAATCTACCAGTTATTTTCTCAGTTAATCGAGTAATTGTTTAGTCTAGAGAATGTCAGAAAATACTGGAAAATGTCTGTTATAATTTCGAATCTCTAAGCACTTGCACTGTAGCACTGAACATCCATCCATCCATCCATTTTCTATACCGCTTATCCTCTTAGAGGGTCGTGGGGGGCTGGAGCCAATCCCAGCTGACATTGGGCGAGAGGCGGGGTACACCCAGGACTGGTCGCCAGTCAATCACAGGGCTGACACATAGAGACAGACAAACATTCACACCTACGGACAATTTAGAATCACCAATTAACCTAACCTGCATGTCTTTGGATGGTGGGAGGAAGCCGGAGTGCCCGGAGAGAACCCACGCTCTTGCTCCTACGTGGTTTGAATGCACTAATTATAAGTAGCTTTGGACAAAAACGTCTGCTTAATGAATGTAATATAATATGACAAAGAAAAGCATCAAATCCTCACATTGGGGAAGCTGGAACCAGAGAGTGATTAGCATTTCTGATTAAAAAAACGACTAAATCAATTATCGAAACAGTTGAAGATTCATTTTCTGTCGTTAATCAACTAATTGTTGCAGCTCTAATTTAAAGTGGGGTAAAGACAAACAACGTCTCTCTCACCTGTTGGAAAGGCCACTCATACAAAGGCCACTCACAGGAGTACAGGATACTTCTTCCGGTTTTGTTCAGTGCTTTTGACATGTTCACGTAGCCTTAACCAGAACAAATCATGAACTGTTAGATCAAACCCCATGTAACACCTTCTCTATTGAGTCCATGGAGGTTCTGCATGAGAGGTGAACCACAAACATGGACACAGAGCATTCATAAAGATGTACTTAAATAAATATCATTGGGCCTCGTTAAGCAACATTTGCTTTAGGTGAAGTACATAGCAGTAATCAGGGACTAAGTTGACAGTTTATGTGGAGAATTAAAAGCTCACCTTCTCCCAGCAGGGTCCAGTCCATATAGCAGCCATCAAATTTGAGTAGATCCACATCCCAGTCAGCAAAAGTCTGAGCATCTGTCTCATAGTAACCCAGACTGCCAGGGTATCCAGCGCAGGTAGTTTTCCCCACATCTGCATAGATACCCAGCTTCAGTCCCTTAGAATGGACCTTAACACAGAAAAATGAATTAGAATTCATTAATTTAGTTAAAACAAGAAGTACTGACTGCAGTTTTGTTCTTGGCAAATTGTGGATATGTACCAGTAGGTGGTGATGTTGCACAGCTGAAATCTTGATGCCTCTGTTGCAGGACACAGCTCTGCCTCAGTGGGCCTAAATATATCTTTTTCCTGGTGAACATCACTTTTTAGCTGCCTTTGTAGGAATCAGCCTGTCATGGTGGTCGAGAGCTCCTCTCCACCGTGACTGTAGCAGAGAGGGTGAACGACAGCATACTCCTACCTAAGACTATATATGCCTACTTATCTCTCTTGGCTCCAGGGGCTGAATTTCTACCAGTATGAAATCTGAGACCTGGGTTCCACATCTGGTCCTTTCCCCCTTCATTATGTAAATAATTGCAGGTCGACTCAGATGGATGTATAATGAATATGTAATCTGACTGTGTAATCACTTTTACTTCTGGAGTTATTTAACCAGGCGTTCACAAACTTTTTATTTGTCAAAGATTTCCAAACTTAGACGCATTGCAGCACGTTTGTTAACACTGCACCCAATGGAATTACATCTGTGGGAATATGTGCTAAATATGACATGGTTTACCATTATGTAACAGTTTATACTATTCATAAACTATAATAAAAAACTAGCACATACTCTCATTTTGCTCCTTCCAGCTAGTGAAATTAAAGTATTTCTCACTTTCCTTAAGTCTATCTGAACCCCTCTCTCTTTGATGTCTATGGAGGAATTATGGTATTAATAGTACATTCACACCCAGAGTCTCCATGCCTCTTTTAAACCTACTACTCACATAGTCGGCCAGTTTCTTGATGCCCCCCGGGAATCTTTTGGGGTCTGCCTGCAGGCGGCCCTGGGCATCGCGCTGCTGGGAAGGCCAGCAGTCATCGATGCAGACGTACTCGTAACCGGCCTCTTTCCAGCCCTCCTTCACCATCACATCTGCCATCTGCATGTACAGACGCTCACTGCCAGGGCAACAGGAGGAGACAGGCGGGGCTCATAGTATCAGTCCGATGCCAGTGTTCAGTGTCATGTGCAAGAGCAATGTGGCAGACACAAATGCATGCTATTTTCATAAAAACAGATGCCAGTTTTTCTATTGTTCATTGTCGACTGATGCAACACAACAACAATTCACCCAACAGGCTGACATTTGGTGTTCTCAACGCTTTGTTGGCCAGGTCTTTCTGGGGAAAACAAAAATTGCTGTGCACAGGAAGTGAGTCATTGTATGTTTGTCACTAATCAGCATGGAGGTCTTTTGGGGGAGTTTTTCCCTTATCCGCATGTAGAGGGCGTTGTACGTTCTAATGATTGTAAAGCCCCCTGAGGCAAATTTGTGATTTGTGATATTGGACTACATGAATAAAATTTACTTGCATTACTTCTGAAGTGCTCTGCATTCCTCAAACCAAAAAAATGGAGACTTTACTAATTTGTAATTATGACTAGAGCTGCAATCATTAGTCGGTCCATCGCAAGAAAATTAATCTACAACTATTATGATAATCGATTGATTGTTTAAGTCATTTTTTAAGTAAAAAAAACATTTGCTTCTCAAATTTGATGATTTCCAGCTTTTCTTTGTCATATATGATACTAAACTGAATATCTTGTGAACTGAATATCTATCTATCTGGAGACGTCATTCTGGGCTCTACTTTTTGACATTTAATAGACGAAACGATGAATCGGTTACTCAAGAAAATAATCAGCAGATTAATCGATAATAAAAAATAATCATTAGTTGCTAGGAAAACTGGACTGGTAGAGTAACCTCAAGTAGATCAGAGTGTTTTACCTGAACCATCCCGATGAATTAAGCCTGTTCAATATAATAAATTGAATATCTTTGGGTTTTTGACAGTCAGACAAACTAAATAAGATGTTTGAAGACATCACCTTGGGTTTTAGGAAACACTGGTGTTTTACAGACCAAATGATTAATCGATTAATTGTGAAAATAGTGGGCAGGTTGATATTGGAAATAATCGTTTGTTGCAGCACTATGTAATTTCTCTATCTGTGTTTCTCTTATCTATCATTTAATTTTCCTCTTTTAAAACATTGTCTCTTATTACTGATTTTATTTTCTATTCTATTTAATGAATCCGGTCCATCACCTTATTACATTACAGATTTCGTGTTTCACTCTGGAATGTGTGCAGACTTTTATGTTCCTTGTTTGCAAATTTAGGTTATTATATTGCACATCAATATCTCCCAGTGCCTCAAACCAAAGAACAAATAAAGGCAGATTAAATCAGGCGGTGTCATTATGGTCCTGTCTTATCAAATGTCCACTGCTTTTACAATCACATGTTTGTGATCTCATTTTTTCTCTGTCAATTATTAAATAAAGACCTCATAATTACTGGATTAATTAATGGAACAACGTTATATATGCGAAATAACTGTTACACATGGCCGTGAATGAGTTTGTGGTTATAATTATGAGATAAGTGATCATAAGTTAAGGATTTTTTTCCCCCCCTTTTGTGAAACCAATATGCTTCTGTGGATTAATTACCAGCATTTTCTTTTTGTTGTTGTTGTGTCACTTCCTGTACACAGAGGATCCCACGTGACTCGTTTATAGTATAGTAGGCCTACATTTTAGAGCTTTCATATATGTTGAATCACCTTTATGTGATTTTAGAACAGACCTTTTATAAACGAGATGTTTGAAGGAGGAGTTTCTCCACAGAAGACCGTGAGTAACAGTAGTAACGTTTGATGTGGCTGCTTTTCTTTGTGTTTTACTGTGCTGGATCAGCGCCGTCTGAAGTCTCTTACCTGATGCAGGTATTGGGGTCCTTGTCACAGTCGATGTTACACATGAATCTCTCCCAGTGCAACCAGCCCATTGTGGGTTTCAGCGCAAGGCCATTGTCCAACGCTTCAGCAGCAGGGCCGATTAAAGCGATGAGCGCCAGGAGAAACACAGCTCTGCACATTTCCACTTTTGAACTCGGCAACGATGGCAATAAGCGACCGTGTTTGGATTTGGATCTGGATCCGTTTCCGTGTTCAGCCCGCCCTCCTGGATGATTGACGTAAATCTGGACCAATGAAATCAAAATGCGCCCGTAACTGTCCAATAGCGTTTCGCCTTTTAGTCCCTCTTATGAACGAGGAAGCGCCAAGGTTCAGGTGGAAATATTTGAAGTCAGCTGACATGACATGACAGGGTAATAATCACGACTCGTGATTTTCCTTGAACTGAAACACCAAAGACAACAGGAAATATGACAACAATATTTATGTATATATATTCTGGTTTATTTGTTGTTAGTACAAAACCCAAGACCCATTTAAAACAACACTTTATATTCCTGTAGTGACAAAATTAACATAAAATACCATAAGATACATTTGAAAGATGGAGAGCCATGACTGGATTAACCTGCTATGGCGCCCTGGAGCAAAAATAAGCTTCACTCGGTGTGTAGCCTAATGTGAACAGTATTCCTACGCTGGACTATGACACGGCCCCAAGTTTGTGTCGTAATTTGACTAATGGAATAGGCACCATGCAGGGCAGGAATTTCATGGGGACCGTGAGGGCCATTTAATGCTACTTTATACTTCTACTTCACTACATCTCAAAGGCAAACCCCATTTAGCTCAAGAAGTAGGAGAATGTCTTAACCCATAAAAGAACGCTTAATCTTTCAGTTTATCTAAAAAAGTCAAATCACCAAATTTTGAGATAGATGGTTTTCACTGGACAGTGATGACAAAGTAGTTGCCACACAGTAAACCTGTGGCTTCTGGGGGCATCTTGCATCCAAAATAAAGGTTAAGTTTTCATACGAGATCTTCTACTGTAAATTAGAAACCGGCAGATACCCTGGATATCTATTTGTATTCGCTTTCCAACAGACACTAAGAATGAAAGAAAATGGCCCAATTTACCCCACTGTTCAAAAATGCTGCACACGCTTTCAGCAATAATGTAGGATCGTGTACACATCGACGCCGCTTCAAGCTGTTTATTAGCTCAGGATCCAAGACACTAATTTGTCTGGTGCAGACGTTAAATGAATTACAGATTTCTTAATTCAGCTGTAAACGGACACCCTGCTACTGAACCAAATGAATCCTGGACGTTTTTCCTTTTCCTTTCATTGTCAGAGATCTTCTGACACACGCAGAGAGAGTGATGAGTTTTGTATTTATTGTAATACTTTTTTTTAACCATTTTGTTGAAATTTAAGGAGACAGCTGCAAATTGTTTATTTGCTAATGAAATCGGCTATTTGAGAGCTTGTACAGAGCCACAAAATGGTTGAAACTTCACAGAGGTGATGCTATTTGAATCAGCAGACCGCCTCAGTAAAACCTTCCTGTGATCTTTACTCCTGACGATCTGTCACTGCTGTGTCCTGATATTGAGAGGAGTCAAAACAAATAAGGCAGCATTCATGAGTTGGCACAAACCCAGATTATTACAATAATCCTCATCCCCTCTGCTGGCTCTATGTAAAAAGGGAGCATTAATGAACACAAAACCTGACCTTTCAGCGAAATGTCAAGGGTGCCAATTTCAACCCTAAACATTATCAGAGGCTTCACCCAGGGACAGGCCTGATACAAACAATTTGTCACTTGCTATAGTTCATATCAGTGCCAGTGAGCAGAGGTGTTGAGGCTCTAAATGTCAGATTTCAATTTGACTCACCCCCCCTGCTGATGGATGGACCAATCCGGCTCACTTGAATACATAGTTTTCTCTTTGTAAAAATGGGATCTGGCCCACCGTCATGATAGAGACCCTTGTTGTTGTTTTCGCAGCGCTGCATAAAAGAGCAGTGTGCCACTGTCTGTACAGTGTTTAATTGAGATTGTTGACAGATGGGCAACGCGTGCTTTCTGTCTGCCTTATGGCTCCCCAGAGCTTTGACACCAATCCATCATGTCCCTTTCTTCCCCAGTGTCACGTAATTGAAGAGACTGTCATGGCTGACTTATGTCGGCAACTTTGTTACGAAGTGTATGGGGATAAAATGAAAGGGAAAGCTGCGTTATGGTGTGCCATCTTGCCAAGAAGTTCCATTATTGTATTGATCTATAGGGACAGGTGGCAGCATGAGCAAATGTCATCAAAAAGTTGTGCCTCCATAAATACAACAACTAACACTATATGGCTCACATACCCTCAGTGGAAAATCATTTATTGTCTTGTAATTAGCTGCTTAAGTTGTTTATGTGACTGTCACAGGGGAGAGAGTCTACGTGTGCTGATGATGCTACTTTAATTAGGTCCTTGTTGAACTGAGGACCTGAGAAATGGCTTTTCGTAATAAGCTCACACTATGACCTGTAAATTACTTTGTTAATTGATGACATTTTTCAGTTCAGTTAATTTTTTCCTTTACAGTATAAGAATCGAATTGAAGATTAAGTTTAAATTCTCTGATTTTCTCTTCTCAGGCGGTTGAATTAGGGTTTCCATGAGAGCAGAGTTAACATATTCTGTACAAGGTTTCACTTGACTACGTCTAATTACATTTTTACCATCTGCAAATGCATTTTGACAAGTCCTAATTACAATGTGACCAGTCAGATATCCTCAAGATACATGCAATTACACTCTGACTGTTAGGAGCGATAATTCGAGATAGCTCCAAAATAGATTTTGATTAGTCAGAAATCCTTTTAAGATATCCACACTGACGTCCCAAATATTGTTACGCTATTTTATCATTTGTTGCCATGTGATTCACATATGTAGCCAGTTTTCTTTTAGCTTTTTTTGGGGGGTTAATTTAGCCTTTATTTGACAGTGGACAGTCTAGAAGTGGCAGGGATGAACAGGGTCCCCGGGCCAGGTTCTACCAGGGATGCTGCACTCATATTGGTATGCATCTCAAACACTCACAGTCACTAACATTGCAACCACCAGACGCCCCCATAGAGGATTTTGATTTAATATTTAGTCAAATTTTTAATTTAAGATATCTCTAATTACATTGTGAATAGCAAGAATGAACCAATAAGTTGTATGGTGATTCAAAACTGAATTGTAGATATCTTTAATTAGATTCTCAATGGTTCATTCTTACCAGTCAAATTGTAATTAGAAATGTAGTGCGCATAACTTTAATGTGAATACCCTCAATTTTACCCTTGCCCTAGGTGCCACGTTGGAAAGCTCTTTTGTGAAGTATTAGTGAAGTGTCACTGGTTATTTTCATTTTATTTTCCTACATGCTCATAGCTGGGAAGCGTGTAGTGCAAAGATAGATTTCTCAGTTCTTTGTGAATTAGATTAAATCTCTCTCGACTCACAGAAGGGGACCACAGTGTGTTGCATCAACATCAGTTTTCATGTTGCAGTAGCTGCGTGTTCTGTATTCCAGCACATTAAGACATTTTGAGCCAAGTAGAGGGCTGACATGCATTCTTTATTCAAATATGTTTAACCAGCTCGTGTGAGTTTCTTAATTTTCTCTCCTTAGTGATGCTGTGTCTGTCTCTGATGAATTATTTGACATTACACCTGACACATTAACAGGCAGGGAATTGATTTGCTTTTCAAATGTAGAAATTGTCTTCACTTTAGTTTCTGCTTCTCTGCAGCTCCCCTGCAGATGTTTAGGTGTGGCACTGGGGGCAAGTCGTTTTTATCAATAAACCTACATAATAAATTATTCACCAAATGCATTATTCACTGCCTTATAGCTAAAGGGTAAAGGGTACCCCCCCGGTACCTCCAGTTTGTTCTTATGTATTTGCTATTTAAGCTTTATGATTTTTCTGAAAATAGAGAAAACCTTCAATATCGTCTGTTCTCATTCCCAGACACTGCGTTAAACATTTGTCACATTTCTGTCCTTGAAATTATGTGCCTAATTATGATTTTACTTTCCTGCCAATGTGAAAATGGTGTTCAATAATAGCCTCCTAGTGATTACATCTGAAATATTATTACTAATGATCTTAGGAGCAGCTACCCCAGCAGAGAGAGTTACAGAGCCTCAGCAGAGGCTACTTCAGTACATTTTGAGAAAATCAATTTTAATAGTGTAATCGATACATGAGTCAGTTTGTAGCTCTTAAAAAGTCAGGGAGTACACAAAGACTGACCTTCGCTGTGGCCGCCGTTACAAAAGCAGCATGGACCTGCCAGGACTAATCCTACCTTTGAGGAGAGCTGATGATGCACGTTCTCTACAATAACTAGATAGAACTGTGTATTGTGTGCTATAGCTAGTAAACAAAGTGCATTGCAAAATCAATAACAAGCAAAGAGAGGCGGTACATTTCTGATGAAATCGATGATTTGTTCAGCTGAGTATGCAGGACATTTACTCAGGGATATTTTGAGGCTGTCTACTTGGCGTCTGTTTCGGTCTTGTTCTGTGGCATTTGTCATGTCTTTGTCTATTTAAGTCAAAGCAGATGGATAAAGGACACTTCAGGTACAATTTTGCTGAAAGTCTCATAAAAAAAAAAAAAGCTCCCTAAGAGCTGGATCACTTGTAGCAGATTAAATATGAACTAGGTGATTACCAAATCATTTAGTTCAATATTGAGTAACTTTGTTTTTATTGTTATATTGATTGAGCAGTGATTGATTTTTAGCCATGCGTGCCTCTGGGGATTGCAGTGCCGGTTGGTTGGTTGGTCCACCATTTTGGTCCAGACTGAAATATCTCTGAGATATCTGTTGGTACAGACATTCATGGGGTACATCCCATGTCTATTATCTGATATTCCCTCGCTCCTCGATCCTCGCTTGAACCGGAAGTCGTTCTGGTCTGCCATCTTGAAGGCCATCCCAAAGCTCTTATTTGTGCTCTAAGGAACCATGAACGAGGATACATGAAAGCAGCTTTCACGGAAGACTTTTACTGGCTGACACGCCCCCTTATTGGATATCAGTTATTGATTGGATGCTGCAGCATGGAGTTTCATACCAGAGCGAAGACAGATAACAGATTAAACTCAAGTGTATCACTCCCACGTTTTATATTTCATTTGCATTTGTAGGTCTGAACAACAAAAGAACCATAAACAACTTTCTTCATTTATTAGAAAGATTTTTCTTTTCATTATCTGTTATTTCCCCCATTAACTGTCTGTCGGCAAGAAACATGTTTTACATTATTTATCATAATTTCCATTCAGTCACGTGTGAGACTGATAATTCCTGAGCGTCAGGTTTGATATGAGTTACATCATTTCAATTTTCTCTGAAATATTTAGCATAATAAATAATTTCCAATGTTCAAAAGACACCATAATTATATTCTGACTTATTGCATAATGAATTCACAATCAGAATATCAATAAATACAGATGCAAATAATGAATAAATAATATAAAAACGCAGGGCACAGTACACTATATAAATACAGAGTGCAGGTTGTTCATATGCAGGTGTTTGTTAACCTTTGAAAGCTACTGCTAATTAAACTCAGAGAGACATCAGAGTGTTTTTTGTAAGATTTCATTCTTTTTTTTTTTGTTTCACCACAACCTACAATTTATTTAAATTCTTTTCAGCTGTGAGCTGCTCCTCTATTTCCTTTGTGCATTGCATTGTGGGAGAATAGCTTCCATCAACAGCACACAAACCGACCGTATTTAGAACTTCGACCGGCAGCAGAAGGAGTCGGTTCCCCAGTGAAACTGTATCCCTCGCAGGGCTCGCTCTCCACGGCGTGAGCCTCACCGAGACTTGCCTTCTCAAAGACGCCCCTCCAGCACTTTGCGGCCGCAGAGCAGAGCACCCCAGGCTTCAGAGGCAGCTGCAACGCCATCCAGCAGCAGGAAGAGAGGCTAGTACACCGCACACACACACCACTGTCCCCCATCAAAAGTTATTCCCCACTGTTTGTCATCATGCCTCTTTGCCACTTGTCGTTGTGAGCGCCATGGCATCGAACATAATGAGCTCGAAGCTCCGTGTGGAGCCGGGACGTGTTGTTTTGTACTATACACCGCTGTAGGCAAAGGAGGTGTTGGAAATTTATCACAAGTTTCAGGATTTTCGGCAGGATTTTCCTCCACTGAATCAGGTTTTCACCGTCTGAAGGGACGCGCTTCTGCTCTTGTAGCTTAGCCAATACGAACGCACCGTCTCTCTGAAATAACCTGTGATTGGCCAAAGTCTACCGTCACGGGCTAGAGGAGGGGCTGAAGTAGAGGTTTGCTCTCAGACCACTTGAATTACAATATGCTGCACGGTTAATGTGGCATTTTTGCCCAATGACGCCAAAAGAAAACTGCCTACCCAACCTTTAAAAGGAAATATTTTGGAGTGTAAACACATAACTGTTTATTGGGTTGAATTGCAGTTAGTTAGTAGTTGCATGTCACAGGGAAGCTACATTTAAACCAACTTAGACTTAAAAACACAACAATCATATCAAAAGCTTTTCCTGAGAAGACTGCTGAGCAGCTGAGTGCAGGTATTTAGCCCTCTATCACTGCCACTCATTGTGCTTTACTTCACCAGTTTTGCTGCGTACGTTTCAGACAGAGTGACCTTTGGGTGTTTTCTCGCTTATAGGGTCAATAATATCTGCAGGTTATTTATGATTGCAAGTCCTTTTTTATTTTTTTTAAAGAATAGAAAAGCAGCACTGGGCATTGCACAAAAGGCCTCTTGCTATACATAAAGTGAAGATGAAATCAACCTTTTTACCACTTCAAACTCATCTTTCATGGTTCACATGTTGCATCTGTGTAATGGATGCAGTCCTGACCTTTTCACATAGAGATAAACTGTGATGCCAGAAATGCCCTCTCCGGAGCCTTGAAAAGCCAAATCAACCATGCACCAAGCGGTTTGCAGCTTGAAAGCTTACACTTGTACATCGGATAGACAGGCTTTAGACTTTACCTGAAACTAAAGACCTACAAGTTTTAATGTGCTGAGTACTTTCTACTGATTCTGAAAGAGTAGAATCAATTTTGTCTTTTTTGGGGGGGGGGCTGTACTTTCTGTTTAATTTTTCATTTGAGGTTGAAAAATGCAGTGCATGTGTTTTCTTTGGGACACTGCCTCTGTATTACCTGAAGAAATGATTCTGTATAGGAGTTCAATATGTCTCAGGTTACCACAAAACTGGCAAATTGATTTCTCTGGGTGGGTTTGCAGCCTGGAGAGGAAAAACAAATAATTTCACGCACACCCTTCTACTTCTTTGTTATCACATGAAATGTATTGTTATATTGCTCTATTTGGTGATGGAAATAAGCAGTAGCCTAAGGGGAGCAGGTTATCAACTCATATTATTCCACCTGGTCATGCAGAAGGCAGTAGGGACAAGGAAAAGTTTTTTTTTTTTTAAACAGTGAGGTTGTATTTCCCCCTTAGTAACATTATCTTTTATGACAGCAAAAGACCACATGTGACCTTAATGGACGGAAATACACCTATAAGCAAGAATATACTGTATAGGTTCTCTGTGAATTTCTAAATGGTCTACACAAGAAAACCTAAATGGGATGCAGGATTCAGGATTTTATGAACAGCATCACCATGGTAACAAGGCAAGATCACTATCACTACACTGTGCATTCAGGAGATCCCATGAGTGCAGTTCCATGTCTTATGTCCTCATGCTCCAAACACCCCCCTCATTGTTTACAGACCTGTGAAATCTCTAACATGCTAAAATGGAGGCTTCAATACCCCTGTTACACTTGACTGGTAAGCTTTTCGACACTTGAATCAACTGGCAAAGGCATAATTGGATTCAAATGGGATTTTAACCTATTAGAATAATTTTCTGCGTGCTGGAAGATGCTAAAATTTTAATGCTTAGTTCTTTTAATATTAAATGCTAATGAGGAATTGGTAGGTCGAAGCAAAGCCTATTCACAGCTCTTTAATTATCTGACACGGAGATTAAAGGTTGTGACTGCTATTACTCTCAGCAAAATGTTTTTTTTTTTTTTTTAATGGTGTGTGCATCTGTGAGTTTTTAAAAAGTTGTTTGATGAAGGACTAGTCCCACCTGGCTTTGTAGATTAGAAGCCCATTTTAGCACGTGGCATCCTAATTCATCTAATGTGATTAAATTATTTAAAACAGACAAAAGCAAACCGACATGCACAGACTTTTTTTTTTGGCATTATTTGATCTTGAATAACCCCAGCCTGCTTTGCTTCACAACATTTTGTTCATCATAACTGCAACATCAAAAACCTATATTTTCTCTGGCCTCTTTTCTCTGGCGAGACAGGAAATGCGCAAAAATGTGTCATTCTAATGAACTGTCTGTTTTTGGTGGGACGCTCCAGTCAGAGATAAATTTAACTTTCATGACAGGAAGCTATTAAGAACCTCAAATGTGTATGTCAGTTTTATCTGGAAGTCAAAATTCACCAATAGTGTTACTTTAGAATTAAGACCAACAAATGGAAAACTGACCTGATTAAATGCAATAAGAGATGTGTTGCTTGTTGCAACTTAGCGGAACAAGCTGTAAACACAACACTGATGTTCCGTATTGGTCGAAATATAAGTCGACCCTGATTATAAGACGACTCCCCCTTTTCCAACAGCTGTTTTTGGAAAAAGTTTTTTTGAAGCTAGAACACTTTCACTCTAGTCCTGTTTGGGAAAGTTTCCCTTAGATACTATTAATCCAAGGAGAAGGGAGTCCTCATGCTTAAAGCCTTTTCTCTGGTAGAAGTGACACATGAACTAACACCATTAAAGCAGAACGTAAATCCCACATTTGTGTAGCACGTCTATCAGTCACCTAACTACTTGCACACTCTCCTGTCAGGCTCTTGAAGAAGGCAGAATTATTTTCTTTGGCAGTTAGCATTTTCTTTTTGTCTGTTTGGTCTGTGGGAGACGTCGGGAGACGCTTTGGACTCGTTTTCACTCGTCATGAATTTCTTTCGTCACGCTGGATGTGTAAAACACACTACACGAGCCTTCAGACACTCCTTTTTTTTTTGGGTATTTTTGCCTTTTATTGGAGAGTGACAGCTGCAGAGAGAGACAGGAAAGGCGGGAGAGAGAGAGGGGATGACATGCAGCAAAGGGCCAGGCCGCTGTGGTAAGGACCCTTAATGTGGTACGTGCTCTACCAGGTGAGCTACCGGGGCGTCCCAGCCTTCAGACACTCCTATAGATTAAACTGGAGTAACGAAACACTTTTAGTGCTGACTAATACGAACAAACTCACTATAAACAAACTTGACTCACTAGCTAAGCAATATTAAGGCTACTAACAACCCATAATGCAACACTCTCTGTAGGAGCCGGTGTTACAGTGCTCCATCCAAAAAGAATATCTGATGTTGTGAATATGTAATTATCTAGTCCTCAAATATAAGACGAACCTCACTTTTTCGAATGTAATTTCAAGAAAACATGTTCTCTTATATTCGGGCTAATATGGCATATTTTTTACCTTATAAAGTTGTGGCGAACGTGTTAGTAAACAGTTTTTACACATCCAGCAGAAAAGTAGCAACATTAATTAAAAGGAAATGACGCTGATGAGAGCAGTGAGAGTAAAACAAAACGGTAAAGTTGCGGGCCGTAAAACCAAAACAATGAGCTGAAAGACACCATAGCGCTTCATAGCTGAGGGGAACAGCAGAGCGAGGTCATAATTATCTGTGGGTTCATCCCTACGAACAAGCCCTTTCACATTACACATCGTCATTGGATCCATTGTTAATATAAACATATTAGTGCAGCTTTAAATTGCGAGTAGCAATTTCATGTCTTTTTTGTGAGGTGTCCTGTTCAAATACATATTCATGTCTCGCTAAAATAAAATGCCCACTGCAACAACTTTCCCACAAATGTTCTGAAATGTTTTGCTCTCTGTTTAGATTAACTTGAAAGAGGAAATCTTGGTGACAATGTGGAAAAGCTTTTAGCACTCACAGCAGGGTTGAACGCTTGACAAATGCCCTCGGGTGAGGACATTTTATGACATTCAACAATACATATATCTATATATCACAAGCAATGGCAGGGAATGGAAAAATGCAAGTTTGTACAGCAATTTTTATGCCCATGCAGTTACAGTGACACATTGGATAAGGTATATGTATCGGGGGGTAACTGGATGGGACAGACCATTACTCAGCAGGAAGTGGGCAGTAAATAAAAGGGCGTGGTAGCACCTGCTGAGTCTCCTCTTTCACATTTCGTCTCCACCCCAAGTGTTGCGATGCAAAGCTCAACACAGAAGTAACAAAGAAAGATGTGATGTTTATTTTCTGAAGCTGCTGCAGAGACTGCTCATAGCGATGACGGTGGGAGTTTCAGAGCAGGTAGGGAGAAGAAAATAAAAAGGTGAGGGAAGAGCACACGAGCTCAACTCACCAGTGTTGAACCTGGTGCATCTTCTTCAAACACCAAAGTCCCTTCACTCCAGCACAAGCATATGCATTGTGCATCATGCATGCTCACACAAACAACACTTGTACACACACACCTTCATGCTTCAGCCCCCATAGACTGGTTGCCTCCCCTCCAATACACATCTCACAGAATTATTCACTCTTGGCTTCTCAGCAGGCCCTTTGTTTCCAAGGCAACAAGACTTAGTGGATGATGTGTTGGGTTTGCTGTAGTCTAGACGATCAGTATTTTTAAGATTCCATGGCTCGACGGAAAAAGTTGACCAGAAATAGAAATATTTTTATTGTTTCCAAGATGCTGAACTGGCTTTTGTTATAATTGAGAAATGAATGATTCCTACTGATTATGCTTAACACAGCACATTATTGATAGTTATGCATTGTCACACTTGTTCTCTGATCACAGGTAGAGAGCCCTCTGAAAGGTGCTCTGCTGGCATCTTGGCACACTGAAATTTGCATGCGCATGCTCAGAGAATTACAACAAGCCTTTTCAACACTATGGGACTACTCCCTATGAAAAGATTATTTAACTCCCTGATGTGACACTGACATGTCAACAGCATAAACACCACTTAGACACAGCTCAGTCAGAAGCTGGAGAAAAGAGAAACAATTGTGGGGAAAAAATCTGGAAACCCAGTTATTTTATAGCTCAAAATGCTGGACTGTGCTTGTGAACTATAAATAGTCTATCCTATACAATTCACTCTGTCCTTGTGAGGAGCAAAGCCTTAACATAATGCCCTACGACCAGTGACGGTGCTGCCCAGCACTGAGGAACTGTTCTGTGGAGTTCTGTGGAAAATCTCGTGCTGATTCAGTCTACATACAACAACGCATCATTGCTGCACTTCAAATGAAGTTATACAGTATGAAATTAACCACAAAAATTAGTCTATTTTGTATTCTCTTTCCTTATGGGCGCCGTTCCAGCCATGCAATCCACAAGTAATTCAACACTAGATTCCTCCTGATCCCGCCTCCATATGATACAAGTAAATGGATGTGAAAAGGGCGCAGAAGACAGCACTCTAAAACCCATAAAACAATTAGATTCATGAGTGATTGGCCGAGTAGTCAAACCTCACACACACACACAAGGGAGGCTGTCCCTGTTTGTATTTCATCTCACGCTGTCAATAACTGTAGCTTATTGTTAGAGAAGCAGAGACTTTTAGCCACTCTATTCCACTAATAATAAAATAATAAAATATTCAGTTAGGTCTAGTGTTAACAATATGAGGGGGATACATTGCGGAACTTCGACTTCTTCATGTTAACATCATGTTAGCTGTAGTACGGTGGCCTAGTAGGACACACCTACATATAACCATCACCACAATATTAGCCATTGCCAGCTCCACTGGTCCAGTCCAGCAGATGGTGACAATGTGACAAAAAAAAGGAGTGGTGAGTGGAAAGATGGCATGGTAGGCTAAACTTTTGGCTGCAGTTTTTACACGCACTATTGCGTATTTGCTTGGTGAGAAAAGAGACAGATTAGGTAAGTAACCAAGCTGACTGGATTAATGGAGTGTGTTTGTTTTTTCTGATTCAATTGTTGAGTAAATGTAGCTGTCTTCTAGAGCCGGAGATCAAGCTTAGTGCACCTAGTTAGACAACAACATTGCCAGTGTGTCAGCAGAAGTCCTCAGTTGGTTGGTTGGTTAAAACTTTTATGTTAGTGTCCTGACTGAAATGTTTATTTCAGGTGGCTCAAACACCACCTTGTTGATAGAGGCTGCTGTGGTCCAGTGTCAACACACCCTATCTTCTTGTCTCCAGTTTGAAGTGTTACAGGACCAATAACACCACTGTCAGGTAAAGCAGACTGGCGTTACGACTCACCGTTGAAGGCCACACACCACCTGCTCACCTCGCAAGGCAGGTCACCTCTCAACCTGTCTGGGGGGTGTTTGTGGTCACTGACACATGGGAGGCTATTCTCCCCAATGGTGTTGTGTACTGCTAGAATCCAAGAGTCCCTCCAAATTGTCCCTCCAGGCCACAGCAAGGACTGTCACTAGGTGCTTGACACTTTTTTGGCAGAGAAAAAAGAGAGGTCATCATCCTTGGTTTCCTTTAGCAGCATCACATCACCCACCTCAGCAGGGAAGGGGGAAGACCAACAGTGAGGGCCTCTCACCATGTCTGAATTTCAGGGCTTTGAAATGCCACACATGTTAGTAGGTGCTACATCTGTATACCAGCTGGCACCCCAGTCTGGTTATCTGACTGTTTATCTCCCAAGTCACGACTTAAAATTAGATATCCACCATTCAGAAAATGATATCTTTTGTAAATAGATTGTATGCATAACAGCAAAACTCTTCGAGGCTACTCTTCCCCAGAGATCTTTGAATGCAAAATAATAACACTTTTGAGAGCTTATTTTTTAAAACTGGCATTCAATTAATCAAGTTTAAATAATTATGGCAATAGTACGCAGCATACGCAGCATATATATATATATATTAGATGTAAGAGGTAAAACTCTTTGCGTAGAAGAATCAGCAGACTGACAGGGTCCTGCAGGCACAGCCTTGCTTTTGACCTGCCAGTGAAAACAAGCAAGATGAAGATGGAAAGACTAACCTTAAGAGACATCACAAGCACTCATTATCCTGCTGTCTTTGGCATTCTCTGGGACACGTGATATTTAACAAAGGGACTGTTCTTTGCCCCACTTTTAATTAGCACGGAAGAAAATGACCTTTTTGAATTGACACAGCGTGTGTCCCTTTCAGAAAAGACATTATATCTGGCAATATGGCTATAATATGTTCAGATTACATCATTTAAATTAATATCTATATCTGAATCTATAGGGCCTGCTTGGATTCAGAATAAAATTTACTTGTACAATGGATTCTCCACCTAATACATTTTTATCAACTGGATACATTTTGCATGCACTGTGTCCACTTCAAGCATTGCAGTGCATAAATGATCATGTATTTTAGGCAAAAAATGATGCAAACTGCTCACAGCTCTTATGTCACAATAGGTTATGTAGCCACACGTCATACATATGGGCAGATATACTAATACTGTAAGAAGTTTCTCTGCTCTACTGTGACACATTCAAAAGAGAACTGAGCTGGGTGTGGTTAGGGATGGTCTCTACTAACCAGCATGCTGGCTCCTCCTATTCTGAATCATAAAGGAGCACACCATCAGTCCACACCTGGGGTTGATTACCTTGATTGCTCCTGGTGTATATAAAGGGCAGCTCACGCTGTTGGTGAGAGACAGTATGTGACAGAGGAGCAAGCTGCAAACCAAAAGGATTTTGGAACTGACTTGAAGCCTTTAGCCAAATAATGCAAAGTGGTGTTTTGGAGAATTCCACTGAAGATATTAACTGTTGTTTGACAAGACTGCAGACTGTTTTGGTAACTGAAAAGCTGTGCTGCTTTTCATAAAGATGTGTGTTGTGTGATGTGTTGTTACCTTGAACACCTCTGACTGTGTCACAAGTGAAGAATACACCTGCCCTGCCTGGCCTGTAATGATAGCGAACCAGAAGGACCAACAACACAGAGTCTGCAGGGGCTTCTGCAGTAACTCATATAGCCTGAACACGACCTGCAGAGAAAACACTACTGTACTTGCTCAGCAGCAACAAAATGCTTTAATATGGGGCATAAATTGAGCACCATTAGGCTGCATTGGTAAACTGTTGTGCATAATGTAAGTTTGCACAGCACCTAGTTCACTACAAGCAGTGAAAAGTGATGCAGACACAAAGAATGCAGCCTTTTGAAAAGTATGGG
This sequence comes from Macquaria australasica, assembly GCA_005408345.1. Lineage (NCBI taxonomy): Eukaryota > Metazoa > Chordata > Actinopteri > Centrarchiformes > Percichthyidae > Macquaria > Macquaria australasica. The sequence goes on along the minus strand of SEMN01000036.1, from coordinate 880,028 downwards.
AGCGATTTTGAGGTGATCTTAAGAACAAAACCATGCTGAAATGGTGTTAATGTGTGACTCCAGCCTTTTGGCTTCTGCTTTTTGAAAAATCTGATGCAATACTGATATAGAGTGAACCCAGCACAGAGATGAGTGTTTTTGAGTTGAACAATTGTAGAGTTGCATCACCCAAGCTCATAAGATCCTCATAGCTATACACGAGCACAAGAGAAGGAGGCCTGCAGGAGAAGGTTTTCTTTTCTTTGTTTCTTGTGATGAATATTTTCTTTCAGTAACAGAAACGGGCAGCATGACCGTGAAAAGTAATTGAAAAGAGACATCAAACCAGCATTTCTTGGCTTGCTTGCTGTGCTTACATCTGTTTACAAAGTACCAAAGTGTCTGGTTTTGGGCTGACTGCAAGCCACACAGGTAAATGTACTGAATGTAATGGTCAGTCTTTGAGAGCAGTGAAAGAACATGTTTATCTCTTTATTTTCTCTCTCTTTGGTGAGAAGTCAAGGAGACATTTAGCTGTTTCAACTACATACACACACACCCCCAAATGCACGCGTGTGTGCACATACATGCATCGTCTCCCAGGGAAATAATTATTTTCCCTCCTGGCTCACCTCTCCCAGCCAACTTCCAGCACTGAATCAGTGTCAGAGCAGCAGAGGAAAAAGGCTGCGAGCTGTCTCCCTCCCTTGCTCTCTTGGGTATTAACCGCAGTGTGAGTCGTGTCTGACGGACAGGGCAGAAACGGAGGTAGAGAAAATCCTCTGTTTACTTAAATAGCAGCAGGAGCAGAGGAGCAGAGGCCTGCGAGCAGGGTGGATGAAAGGTGGACACAGTGTTGAGGAAGTCGGCAAGGCAACAAACATACCCACCCATACAGACACACTCCCACACACACACATCCCATCAAGTGTAGGGCAAAGAAGGTAAATAATAAGTCCTTTTTGTAAGTGGTGGAAGAAGTATTCAGATCCTTTTTAGTCAAGTATCAATATCACAATGTAAAAATACTCTTACAAGTAAAAGGCATGCATTTAAAATCCTACATAAGTTAAAGTACAGGACAGCTAAATGTCTCAAAGTATCAAAAGTAAAAGTACTGCAGCATGCATGTATGCATTAATGTGTAAGTAGCATTTTACTGCAACTGATGGAGCTACTTTTAACTTCTGATAATCTGGTAACAAACAATTTTGATAGCGATCCCCTGGATTTGTTTTGTTAAAGAATTGTGACCCATATACATACTGAACGGGACATTTTACAGTGTAGAAACGTATCAGTGCTCTCTGGGGGACCGAGTAAATGTATTTAGTTACTTTTCACCACTGCTTTTTACACTGATCTCTGGACTTTTAATACCAAAACTGTATCTTTCTTTCTTTTGTTTAAAATTTCATTGCTGCAGTTATCGCCTAAAACTTGATTTAAGGTGTTTGCTCATGCTGTTGTACTTAAACCTAGTCCCATAAATAAATATTTACTGCCTTGTACAAATTACTTACATCCACTATGTTGCTCTAGAAGGGAGCCCTTACAGATTTTATGGCATCTTGTATGAAGATTTGCTGTCATACCTAATTCAATTTTTAAGCTTCCGCTCCCCCCAAGAAATTCTGAATATCTTATAAAGCGAGGGACTTTTGAAAAGGTGTTTGACATAATTTTGACTGGTGCCTATTCTCTCTACAGAGGGATTGGGAAGGGACTAATTCCTTGTTTCTCCTATTTGCACACAAAGGAAATGCAGGGTGCATGTATGTCTATAACTATTATCCACGTAAACCCCTGAGTCTTCCCAGCTGTAGGGCTTCTCTCAGATGTTGAAATTACAGAAATGTAGAAGCGCAGCAAGGGATTAGTGGAAATGAATCCGCATAGGATTTTCTGTATAAGTACACACAAGGAGGAGGTTTGCAGCGCTGCTTGAAATGTAGGTTTTCCCTGCTGTGTTCTTGAAAGCATGTCATTTGAAGATGCATGTTTACTGATTTCATTCATTAAAATTAGATTAAAAAAAAAAAAAAAAAACATGAAGGTACTCTGACTTCTAGATATGATTCAAGTTAGCAAAGGTTATAAATTGAACAGCCTGGGAGCCTATCTGACCTTCTTTGAGGAATGATCCATGGTGCATCAACACTGCATCAACCTTCTTGACTCATGCAAAGAGGATGGACAGAGAGTGATTTGTCAACTCTTCTCAGCATCATGTTTCCTTGTATTTGTACGTACTTTGGCCATTTGTCTGATGTTAAAAGGTTGTCTGTTAGAGGTGTGTTGTATGTGTAAAAAACAGAGCACAAATTTGGAGAATAAATCTAGCGTAATATTTTAAACTAAAAAATATTTTAAATATTTGTCTTTTGCATTTCTTACTATTACCACAACATCCTGTCTACACATAGTTTCTTCATTGCCTCAAGGTGCCAGCCATTATCTGGGGGTTTGAGCCACCAACCTTGGGATTGGTGGCCCAAACAGGCGCGGCAAAGGATGTGGGAAATGGTGGTGGTTCTTTGCCATTTAAAAATATGGATACTGGATACAGATATTGGAACAAAACTGTAGTGTATGCATATCAATGTGCTGAAGGGACTGTTTAGCAGGGAAAGTAAATGGAAAAAAGAGAAACAGACATTGATTTCTATATTGTTTTTTCTTACATTAGGCAAAATTATTTAGTCATAGTGCATCCAGTAACAGCAACAATTTGGATCTATTCAAGTGAGAAATTAGTTTATCAAGCTTTTGCTGCATATATCAGATACAGGGCTTGCTTTGTGGCAGTTTTAATGGTGGAGTATTGTGTTATCCAGTTTGTAAGCAAACTACTGTGTCTTAAGGTACAATCACATTACATTTTTGTCTCTGCTTTGTCGCTTTGTCTCACATTCACTAACAGATTCTAGCATGTTTTTCCTGTTTTGGTGCACTCGTGGGTCAGAATTCACTTTTGGTCAACTTTTCCCTGCATATTCACTGTTGGACCATGGAAATCATTGTGCACTGTGTTTAGAAATGGAGAAATCATATCAAGGTGATGTGCCATCACCTTGTTTTAGACAAGATACACGACTACAAACTCCAGAATTGCTCTCATACACTCATCGCTCTGCTCAATATTTATTATCCACATCAGAGTCGCGACATTACAAAGTTTTCATGGCTGAGTCCAGAGCAGTTTCACTGAACATGAGGCTAATGTTTACCATAAGCTGTTAGAATGCAATTGTTGGCACTGCCATTTGAAAAATAGCAAAGAATTCTTAAACATGGAACCAATTTAAATAGTACTACACACAGTAAGTAGAGAAGGTAAATATAGTTCTGCAGAAAGTTGTAATTAGGAGTGTAACAGTACACAAAATTCACTCTTAAGAGTTACAGTTAGCTTACAGACAACACATTCACTTTTAAATATATATAAACTGTGATTAGACTTTCTTATATTAATAAGACTGGTTATTTAAATTACTGACCTGAATGCCCATACTGAGTTTTTAGGAGAGGTCTTTGTATAAGCTTTTAGCCTCCTACCTCTCCTGCACAAGCTCATGTTTACTTTGGATTCATGTATATCTGAGTATATGTAGGTAAAAGTGTGTTTGTATATATTTGAGTGTCTTTGTGTACATATCACATATTTTATAATTGTATTTTTATTGTGCAAACAAATAAATAAAAAAATACCATTACTCCCCTAGTGTACTCGAAATCTTACTGGGAACCAAACCACCACAAGGAGACTATTGCATGTGTGTCTAGCATTATAGCATCATTTAGCACTGGATAGACAGGACATTTGCATTAAACCTTTACACCAACCACGCAGCAGAAAAAGATGTATTTACAGTGCAAGGATATCTGTTTCCACGTGCTGGGTGACATTCACAAGGTTTGCATCCATAATGCTGTGTGGAGCAAGCAGTTTCCTCTGTTTACACTCATATATTAAAATGTGACATGTGTAGCATTGTCTCATTAATAAATCACTGTCAAAAGAAACCAATATTTTCCCCTCGGCTGCTATTTCTTCATCCAGCAGTCGGTCTACCAGGCTACACAGTTTCCTAGAGATGCAAGGATATTTCTAATGTCTGGTGCAACAGATTTTATTTTACACCACTACAATTCTAATGTTTCTACAGTTGTACCTATTGTTAATGGTTCTGGATAGTCATGCAAATGCCCAAATGTTTAATTTGTTGTTAAAAGATAGTTCAACAAAAGAGTTACTGTTCACATGACAGTTGCTGCAATAATAAGCCTCTGACTTCATTTAAGATGGTAAATGACTCCATGACAGAAATAAGAAATTAGAAATTGTTTTCCTTATAAATTGATCAGAGAAAAAATCTTAAAAAGCAGCTGAGGAGAAGAAAGATAAGACAACCACCGAAAGATAACGGCGCATACAATGTAGCGCTGATTGCTGTTGTAAAATTTCATTAAGTGTGAAAATCCTACACATGGGAGGATTATTTTTGTGTCGACGTATGTGTTTCTGTTTTTATGTGAATGAAAGGGTAGGAAATTGGTGCTCTAAGGGACAGCGGTATTGATTGCAGGTCTTATGCTGCTCTCTCAAAGCTCACACATCAGTTTTAGCTCTGGCACCATTGACATTCAGCTGAAATGAGGAAGGGGAAAGCATGTTGATTACACCCGAGGGAGACAGCAAGGGCATGCCTTGTGGACACGACCAGCAGCTACATCAAACGTTCATTTCTTCCTCTCCTGCTCGTTGTATGTTTTATTATATTATTTTATTGCATTCCTTAGAGGAGGTCTTCAAAAAAGCTGCTACACACAACACAGCGTCAGAGGCGTTTAAGGCCTGTGGGACAATGAGTATTCAATGGTTCTCATTTGGGTCCATCCTTCCATTGGAGGATTACATTGTAGATTAGACAGTTTGATAGCTGTGGTTGTCTTGTTGGTGCCTTGTGACAGGAGACAGGTTGAGGAGGGTTGTGGGGGCGGGTTTGTTAAAGTCATCACACCTTTGGGATTTTGTGTGTGTAATGAAAGTTAGCGCGTGAATCTGGTCGGCCGAGTGAAGATCCTACGTTATTGGAATCCATCAGTCTTCCTGTGTCCTCGAAATAATGCATATTCTGAGGGGAAATGCTGTTTTCCGGAAGAGGCGATGAAGCCAGAAATTGTGGGCCTATTTTGCGTGTGTCAGTCAGGGTTTGTGGATTTAGAAAAGCTTCTTATATTGCCACGAATGTGCTGCTTTTGTCATCATGATTGAAACAATACCATCACTGAGTTACAATGACAGGAGAGTAGTTGCTGAGGCGATGTTACTACTAATGATACCACTGTTTTGCTTTGGGCCTGGGATATTTATCTTGGTAGTGTCATTTATAGTGTTTCAAGATTTAAATTGAAAAATGTGAAGCTCTAAACACTATAAAAAATTAACTTTGAGACATTCTTTTAAGAAAATAATTCTCTGGCTCCAACTTTTTAAATGTGAATATGTTGAGGTTTCCTTAGTCTTCTACATTTGCAAACTGAATGTCTTTAGGTTTTGGACTGTTGGTTGCACAAACAGACGTCACCTTGAGCTTTGGGAAATTGTGATGGGCATTTTTCACCTTTTTCTGACATTTTATAGATATATCGACTTTTTAATAAGGGGTTTATAAGTTTAACCTGTTTGGTTAATAAATCATTTACTAGTTATAGATAAGTTAAAAGTTGTTTAAAAGAACAACTTTTCAAAAATTCCTTTGGCTGGTGTTAATTTTTTCTAATTTATTCCATTAATAAATACTCGTGTTTCACACTTTCCAATAAACCTTCTGGTTAGCTGCTAAATATTAATAAGTCATTAATAAAGCTCTTTTCCAGAAGATAAGTGGTCAAAAGATCGATGGAGGTGTCTTCATGATGAACTAAAGAGATAATAAGACAAAGAAAGTATCATGCTGAAGGAGGATAAACACCACCCAATGGGATTTTTTCAGAACTGGCAACCCAAAAGCTGCTCGTATTAATGGGTTACAGCAGATCTATAAAGCCTTAATAAATGAATTATTAACACTTACTAAAGTTATTAGCTACAGTGTAGGCCACCCTTGTATAAAGGTTTCTATTAGAAAGTCACTGTTTTCATTAGAAAGTGGTACCGTTTTTGTCAGACTTGATTATTTTGAAAGCAGTGCCAGTGACATGCAATCACTGCATACATTTGCATACTGATTTAAAGTTTGGTTTCTTAGTATGTAGTGTGTTAACATTAAGATCAGCACTTATTATTATTATTATTATTATTATTATTATTATTTATCTGTGGCTTTAAGAATGTCCAGGACAAAAAAATGTCTCCAGTCCAATTTTCAATTTTGGAGTTTTTAGAATTGGGACTTAACAGATGGGGAAAGCAATACCAGTGACAAGCAACAGCCAGTCTTTTTGACATTGTATGCCCTCACATTCTGTTTTATAAATCTACTTAAGCTGTCGGTATGAAGGACTTCAGTGAATATGTCAAGCCACTCTTTATTCTGCCTTATTCGGCAAACCATCAGCTATCTGTAGCAATAAGTCGGCTCCTCTTGTTTCTCTTTATTTATGCTCCACAGATGTATATGCCACCCAACATTTTGCAACAGAACCGTTATTTCAACTTTTCCTCCAGTACAGGAGGCTGTGATTGAAAAAAATAATATGGAACAAAAAAATCTATATACATATAACAGAGAGACGATAAAATAGAAACAAAGGCAAGCTTGAAAAAACACACTTGCACACACATGCCACACACACACAGTCTTTTTCATTACCTGGGGAACCATACAATACAGAGGAGTTGATTAGGATTGCCGACAAAAGGACAGAAGGCTCCAGCTGCCTCTCTGAATTCATTGTCATTAGCAGTGGAAAACCAAGCCCTTTTCAAACTCATTAGTTGATAAAACAACCCTCTGATTTCCCATTAAAAAACCCATTCGTCCTCCCTCGCTGGCGATGCTCCCCCTCCACCGCATCCCTACATTTCCACACCTTCAAAGCCACTCCTGAGACTGGGACAGACATGGCGGCTCTCATGCAGTTTTCTCAAGAAGTTTGTCCAGATTCCACCCAGACTGATTATGCAAGTGTATGGTTTCACAGCTAACAATTACACTCATGATTTTAAAAAAAAAAGACCCAGAACCACTAATGTGAACTGATTACTTATTTTGCATTTGCAGCATTTACAATTTGCTTTATTGTAGAATTTGATTTCCACCTTCGCTTTAAGGTTTTTCCCTTCCCTCTTGGGATTTGGAGCTGATGGGGTCTATTAAAGGGCTGAAATAGAAAAGTAATTGTGTGTGTGATGCAGTTATTCGGTGACTGAATATCTTATGCACTTAAAAAAGCATTTCTGTGCATCCTTTTTTCAAAGTAATCAACCTTCAGCTTAAAGAGGAATCATTTCTGGTTTCCTGGCAGAATAACAATTTATTTAAATTTAGACAAAAGGAAATACATATTTGTGCTTTGTGCAGTTTAATGAAGAGCTTTGTTTATATACACTTTATACACTGTAATATATATATATATATATAATCAGAATTGAATTATCACCACTATTACTGAATATTAATAAATATCAAAGACCCATTCCTCCCCCCATACCCATTGGTAACCATCTGATAATCTAAAGGTGGTGTAAAAAAACCCATTATCTTTTTTAAATTTTCAAAAACATTCATTCAAAGATGCCTAATGTCAAAATTCAAGTCAGTATGTCTCATTCAGCTAGGATCAACATCAACTTCTCTAAACTCTTATCATCTCAAACAAAAGTCACGAACCCACAAGTACCAGCAGTGTTTTGTCTCTGTTGTAATCCGGACGAATCAAACCAAGACAGAAACCAGAGGGCAATCACAAACAACACCAGCCTGAATCCACGCAGCTTAACCTTGTCTCTCGGCTTAATCACTCTTCGTCTGAGATCCTGAAGACGCACCTGAGCACAAAGTTTTTATCAATGGTTTTAAGAAGCAGATACGCCTCTTGACACATTTCCTCATTGTAATGTAGATCTGACAGGCAGTTTCGGTTCTGAGAAAAAAACCTAAAATGTAGCAACTGGGGTCGGCAGAGAGCGTTTTACAAATTTGCATGGATGTCCTCGTGTCGCAGCACTTTATAGGTGATCCAGTAGAAGATGTTGAATATGAGAAAGCTCAAGGGAAAGAAGGCTCTGGATATGGTGTCAATGCGCTTGGCCCGGTCCACAAAACGCTTGTGAAGTACCTCTCCGTTGTATATGGAAACTGGAGGCGGGGGGGTGAACACAGCGGCCCCTTCCACAGCGGTACCATCCTTGGTCTGCAGGGTGTGACCCAGTCCATAACCCCGGAAGTAAAAACCACGGCTCTCCCTCACCAGTTCCTCCTCCTGTGGAGTCAAGCATAGGGAAAACAGATTGGCCTCACGCTGTCAACAAGAATTAGTTTACAGCTTTTTACTTTTCCTCTCAGTGGCTGATTCCCAAATGCGTTTGGGGTGTAGCAGCACAAAAGGGCAGCAGAGTGCAACAGAGTGAGAACATCCACAGAAAAAAAAAACAAAGAAGAATGGGCCACCCTTGAAAAATAAAAAATTTAACTTCAGGGATGAAGCTTATTAAATATAGTAGATGATTTGTCAGTGATTGTGTGCAAAACAGGCAGTAGTCCCGGTTTGTGCCTCTCACGTTTTACCATTACAGTACAAGTTCAAGTCACAGAGGTAAGCATCCGTTTCTCTGAAAAAGAAATACCCGGTGATGTTTGAAAAACCCAGATGGTTGTTCAATAACACTTAGTGCTGTTCTAAAGGTAACAAAAAAAGTTGCGACTATTTCTCAGGTATCTGGAAATTACATATTACATACTTGCTCTTTTGGTACAGCACAAGAAAATATTAACACATTTATTTGTATGAAAATATAAAACAGCAGAAAGTAGGATCATTACAAAATAACTGATAACGAAATGTAGACATTTTGGTTCACATTGTACAATTTAAGCAAAGACATGTAATTGCTACCATCTTTGTTTGGATTAGGAAACGGGTTTAAAATCTCTTTGGTCGTGTAGCAAGTGGTTAGAAGAGTCTTTGAGAATTTTGGAAATACCTTGAGTATACTGTAAGTGTTGTTAGACGACCTTCAAACATTCCTGTGTATTTATATTTCAGAGAACCGGCTGCTTGCATCTGTGATTCGAATGTAATGGTAATACATGAGAGGCACAAACTGGTGCTAAAAAAAAGGGACTATCCTCAGATAAACTTTCTTTAATCAATTAAGCTTTGTGAAGTTTCTTTGACACAAAGAGGGGAATCGGAGGGCATCATCATTAGAAGGAAGAAAGGAAATTATAATTCTGAAAGTTAATCAAAAAATTAACCTCCATCTCTCCTTTCAAGCTCTTTTCAAAGTTGCAGAATGATAGACCTTTCAAAATGCCTATTAATAAAAAGTCATAATCTCAACCCCACCACAAAAAAAAAACCTTGCACTTGGCATTATGCTTTGATGAATGGCGGGCCACTTTTTTTTTTCTTTGTTACAGTGAATGAGACGCTGTTCCCGCCCTCTGAAGAGAATATTAATAGACATGCAGCTTAACTCTGACAGCCCTCTGACACTTTGAGAGATTCACTTCAGCAGGGGAAAGTGAAGATGTGGGATCTAAATTGGATGATTAGTAGTCAGTGTGAAGTGCCCTGAAAGCTCTGATCCCTGTGTCTGTCCCCTCTGTTTCTCTCTCACTGACCCTGGCAGCACTCTGGTACTCTGCCGAACTTCGCATCACGGTGCTGGACAGACTTGGCAGTGAGACACTACCAGCTCCTGTCAAAGGTCCAAAGCTAATAATGTATTTCACACCTGTCTCCGCCTGTCTCTTAATGTTAAATGTCTCTTGCACGGTATATTCATTTAGTCCTTTAAAAACTTTCCTTACCTCTGATCTCTGCCAAACGTCCTTTGCTTGCACCTTCACTGTTTAGCTGGAGACTAAGCCGCTAACTTTATTAACTGTTACCTTCCTCCTTCTTACAACTGCCTAGTTGTGAGTAACTTTATGGTTACTAACTGCCTAGTTGTGAGTAACTTTATGGTTACTAACTATCTGTTGCCCCAATGACAAATTGCACCATACAACAGGGGGAAAGGGAGTTGCAACTCTTCTAGCACAGCTTAATTATCCCTCCTACACCTTCCTAAACGATACAGTACATCATGTGCTAAAGTCTAATGGTGCGTTCCTCTAAAGATAATAGGTGCTCTCAGCAGCAGCTACACACTTTGTGATTTGTTGGCATAAGATCAGTTGAGACTGCTCTGATCTCTCACCACATTGTGCTCTGTGGAGAATAAAGTTACTGCGGAGGTGGTTGTTATCAGGACGTGATCAGCGACAATCTGAGTTGTCCTGTTTAGATATAAATAATGCTGACGCTAAACTAAAAGAACTGTAAAGACTAAAAGGAATAGTTTGACATTTTGGGATTATTCGCTTTCTTGCCGAGAGTTAGATCAGAAGATTGATACCACTGTCACATCTGTTCAGTAAATATGAACAGGCTCTGTCCAAAGGTAACAAATTTCACTTTTACACTTTGGATTTTGTGCAAATTAAATAAACAAATGTAACCTGTTAATTGGGGATCTTTAGAGGTACTGGTAGGCAGATTTTGTTACCTTCTTACAGAGCCAGGCTAGCCGTTTCCCCCTGTTTTCAGTCTTTACACTAAGCTCAGCTAAGCTAACTGGCTACAGCTTCATATTTACTGTACAGACATGAGGGTGGTATCAGTCTTCTCATCTAACTCCTGTCAAGAAAGCGAATAAGCCTATGTCCCAAAATGTTGAACTGTTTCTTTAAATTAGACAACTGGAAGATTTAAAAAAAATAATAAAACAAACAAAACTCTTGCTCTGTCTTTACTGAATGCCAACAGTCTTGGAGAGTGTCCTGAAAAAAAGAAGATTTCATGAGGAGAGAACAAGAGGAAATGTATGTTGAATTTAAATGAGCCTTAAAAAACAGGTTACACACTGGGAGAGAATACAGGGAAAGAATTCCAAGTTAGTAACGTTGGTATAAAGGGGCAGAAGGTCAGAAAGAGAGGGCTACAGTGGCAGGACGAGATCAGCACAAAATGGGTTTGGTTGCGGGAGGGATGCCAGGATATATTCAGGTTTGAAGTGAAAGTTGCACGGCACAATCAATTTGGAGGACTGGGGGCATGGACAAAAATTGGGTTTGAAGGTCAGGGTTGACACAGGGTTGAGTTTTTTTACCCTGGCACAGGCGCTGCAGTGCTGATTCAGATTCCTGTAGGTTGAGTTGTTACCAGGGATGTCATTCACTTTCTGCAATGACTCAACACTCCCAGGATGACTGGCAAACACCTCCATTGGAAAGGAAGGTAGACAAATTGAAATAAGAGTTATTGCTTCTTCTATTTAATCTTTTGTTGTAAAACAAGAGTTTGGTTGTCTCTTCTAAGAGAAATTCATTAGTGTTTAATTTATATTTTGTTTTGGACATGTGCCTTCACATTTCACTGGGAACAAGAATTCCCCCTGCTTCATTTAAATGAAAAGAACTACCTGTGCCGTGCCAAAAATAAAGTGATTAAAGATGCAAACTTCAAATTCGAACAACAAACTCGAGCAGACGTTCTCAGCTTTTAATTAAAGAGGCACTGTGAGTGTAATACAGGACATTATCTGCGGCTGCTAGTTTAGGGAACTGGCTTTGAAGACGAATAAAGAATCCTCAAGGAGCCAGTTCGTTATTTCTGTAAAGACTATAAATGGAAGCTCTGTTTTTTTTTTTTTTTTTTGTCATTTTGAAGCCTGTGTGGATATACTTGCTTACTTTAGCTGTTTGGCTTAGAAGCAGAAAGATGTCACAAACACAAAGCTGGTAAAGTACATTGATTAAACCTGGTCAGTCAGGGGTTTGTGCGCTCCATCAGATTCCCAACCTCTCTCTAGCCCAACACATCGGGTCATGAGTCAATACCTCTCAGAAGGATAGTTTGCGACTTGGCTATGAGTCTGGGAAGCTGTGACCTGTTTAATGGGATTTTCAAGATGTCCCGTCTGTTTCTCTTGAGACAAACCTCTCTGTGTCGCAAAAGGTCTCTCACCTCTCTGTAAACGCTTTTATTTGTCAATTTACAAGCTGTTTGCCTTGATAAACGTCAAGCTATGGATCCAATTCAAGGGACTTGTCTGTGGATGACAAATGATGCTAAGATTAAAAAAAACAAGAGTACCATTTTCTAATAAGGCACACTTTATAAGGGGTTTGAGTTGCAACTAATGGCTTCTTAATGTCACGTCAATTTTATTTATTCAGCCCAATATCACAAGTCACAAATTTCCCTGTCAATCAAATCTGAATTAACCACATCCACACAATCCTGACGAAGCAGATTAGCTGAGTTTTTAGGTGATTAACGCATGCCTTATTAGAAAGTGGTACAGAAGAACACTTTAAAGATATATCAGTATTTGAAGGGACCTATCTAAAGAAAATACAGCTATCTAATTCGTGCTTGCTAGCTCGCCATATTTACTCATCAAAACGGCTATGTTATGGATAAGTTATATGTTCCACAACAGCAGTGAAAAATGCAGTCGAAGTGTCTCACGCTGCCAACAACAGGTGAGAATACATCAATGTATCAATGTCGCAGTGTGAATGGTTAAAGTTAGGGTATCCCAGTGCCACAGGGTTGGTAGTCGGGAAAGGATCACAAAGGCTCATCACAGGTCAGTGATCACCATGGCAACGAGCTGAACTGAAATGAGCAGATCTTCCTCATGTAATGTGACAGCCCAGCTGTAGCGTGTTGATGTTGTCAGTTCCTGAATATACAGCGTTCCACAATAACAAGAGGCATAAGTCAGTGTTATAGAGGCTGACAAGGACTGGAGTGTGTGTGTGTGTGAGATTTACACTTACTATTCTTTGCTGCCGCTGCTTTTTCCTCAGCCTGATGAACTCCTTGTGTTGCCTTGAGACAAAGTTAACTGCTGCATACTCCAGCAGGGCAGCAAACACAAACAGAAGGCACACCGCCATCCAAATGTCAATGGCCTTCACATAGGACACCTGGGAACAGACAAGGTCATCAACAGCCAGTCAATGAGGCTAATGGATAATCCGTGGGTTGTTCACAATCTACCCCTCTATTCCTCAGCCCTGGCACGTAATGACACACATCTTTGGGATGGCCAAGAATTGTAATGAGTCAGTGGGATGTGGGCAGTTGACACATAGCCATGAGACAGGTCACGGCTAAGACTCGAGGAGAGCCCTGGCCGAGTCGTTCATGAGAGAGGATGTGTCACAGCAAATCAACAACGCCCACTGAGCAAGCATTGTGTGGAAACTTCACTCAATTGAGCAGCAGTTTGCCGCCTGTTACAGATACATGGGGGGAAAAATGGGAAATGACCGGTACGGTACAAACTCATACCTCTTGTGAACACTGGAAACACCTCGGCCATGTTTTAATCAACACTCCCACTTCATTACAGTCTCATACTCCAGCTGTCACACATCTTAGTCCTTTCTCACTGTGTTAACATGCCATTTAACACCTAACAATCTTAATAAAAGGTATTTCAACCAAACGAAAAATCTTTAATCATTTACCCCTTCCTTCACTGGTTATCCTTAAAAAAAAAAAAACATTCTTTAGTGTTCAAGCCCAGAGGAAATAGCCACTGGAAAACCACATGTGAACAAGAGGGTAGCCGGACTACAAAAATCTACTATACACCTGGAACCTGATTTCAATGTCAGATTTTTTTAGGTTTTTAATACAAGGACATGTATGTCCTGTATTCTATAGTATAGTATAGTATTTATAACTCTTATTCCTCCATGTATATACCAATATGGTAGACAAAATATTAGAAACTACAACCTCAAAAATGACCATAAACATCTCTCATTCACCAACAAATAAGTTTCACAGGTACAAGGTATTTAACACAGGACAGTATTTGATATCTTCAAACTGAACAAGCTTTCCTACTGTATTTGTCTGGTTACTCACTTTTTGGTACTGTAAACAGTTTGTGTACATTAGTAGTATTTACATACATTGCAGCAGGACAGGCCTATATTTTCATTTTATGACCAACTGAGAAATGCACAAAAAACTGTCCACAAGAAAGGGAATGGATGAGGTGTCATTGAGCAAGGTGCTTAACCACCAACTGGTCCAGTGGAGCTGCTCAGTGGCTGGCAGATAAGACTGTGGTTACACTGGGCAGCTTCCAGGTGTGAATGTGTGTGTGTAGCTGTGTAAATGTGAACAAGGAGTTCCTGAAAATGAGAGCCTGGCTGTTTTTCCTCGGTTAAATATAAACTTAAAAAAAAAAACTTCCTCAGGGTCAAAATGAACACAAAATGCAGTCGAACTCTACAGCTACCAGTGAGTGTTAACTGGTAATGTAGCACCAGGCTGAAGGGCTGTTGCTATAGTTACCAGCAATCTAATACACCTTGTGTGCTGATTTAGAACGTCGGTTAAACTATCGTCATGGTATTCTAAAACACATTTTTAATGGACACCTGCCAGACAATCAGAAAAAAGTATTTACCATCATGATGGTATAATACAGTCTGTCTCTCCCCTTCTCCCTAACCTTCTCCCCAGGTATTGTGTGCCCTGCCCTGCATGTCTTTCACATGCCAGAGTCCAGTGTCCTCACTCCACCTGGCCCTTGTTTGTCTGCTCCCTAATTAGTCTCTAGCCTTGTCCTAAATCAGGACCTGCCTCATGCAAAGTCAGCATTTCATGAATAAATACGCCATAATATTTTATCCCATTCCAAAACCCCCTCCAAATGCCTCTTTTACCCAACTTTGGTAGTACAGTATTCCTTTTGCAGTCATCAGTGATCATAAATGTCTGTCACTTGTTTCATGGAGCATTTGGGTCGGCCTTGTCAGCTCTTCAGTAAATATCAGGTATGAAAGGTAATGGCGTTTTTAAATCATGTATTACTTTTTGGGGGATAAGTCAGAGCAAAATGTCAGAGGAGTCTACAAGTTTCATAATCCTTTTATTAGATTTTTTTTTTATTTAGTCACTGACCTTTTGTTGAGCTGATAGCATTATGTAATGCCTCTCATACATAACTTGCTTACTGGAGGAAGAGGAGCATATGATTACAGTTACAAAATATGCTTTATTGGTTTCTGTGACCAATATTTCAAATTTTAAAGCAGAGAACTTATATTTTATTTGTGCTCCATTGATTTTCAGACATACAGTAATAAAGAAATGTCTTAAATAGTCCAACATCAGGTTTTAAAACTATAACTGTATAAATACCCCACTAAATAAAAATAATAATAATAAAATGCAGGGATGCAAAATTTTGTGGCTCTGAATCTGGAATTCATCCCCTGCATCTCTGGGTTCTTGCTGATCAGTTGTCTCAGTAAATAGTCCGCCTGCAACAGAGAACCCACCTTCCACTACGTACAAACCATCATACATCTTGGTCTCTAGTCTCCAGACCCACCTTGGGCAGAGAGGCTCTTGAACCAGAGCTCTGTGTGGTCATCGTCAGCACAGTGGTGATGCCCAGACCCACTCTGGCTGGTGCAGCGTCCATGTTTATCCAGAAAGACACCCATGAGAGGATGACGATGAGGAGGGAAGGGATGTACATCTGGATCAAGTAGTAGCCCATTTGACGCTCCAGGTGGAACTTCACTTCAATGCAGGTGAATTTACCTGCAGATGCATGACATAGTACATTCAACTGTCTTGCATGTTTTGTAATTACACTGTTGGAGTGGGAGAATAGAATGTAGATGTAGTGAAATTATATTTTGGTTAAAGCAACTATTCTTTTAACCATACAGCAAGTCACAGGTTAAACTGAACCAACAACAAGAACCAACAGTGCACAGTGTTCTTCAAGTTGTTTTAGTTGTTGAATCTCTATCGTATACCTGACTCATTTTACATGCCTCTGTAGAAGAAATCAGCTGAAGCACTCACTTACAATTTGGATTTTCAGCGTGGGGTCCCTGGTTTCTCAACACCTTAAATGGAGTTCATTATGTACCTGTGTTGTAATGCTTAGTGCAGTAGCCCAAATCCTTCTCCTCTTTTAGCACGAACTGTGGGAGGGTGAGATCATCAGCCACCTGGACGGGGTTTTCAGACAGCCACTCAAAGATCAAGTCATTCATGGTGTAACCAACTGTGAAAGAGCACAGAGGAGATAAAGAGGAGAGAGATCTTTAAATAAGTGAGAAATAGTAAGAAAGGTGTCATCTTTTTTTTTTTTGTACTTTAGCTTAGATCATATTGAAAAGAATAGACTATGCATTCTCCTATTCCTCTTTGCATGCATCTTGCACATAATTTCAGACAAATTCTGGCATACTTTGGTAAGGTGATGCATCTCATTGTTTCATTATGTCATGCATTTTACTATTTTACATTTTCAAAATGACATTGACTTGCCAAAGAGGGGGATAAGATGCTCTATTCATTATTTTGCCTAGACAGTCTCTAATATACAATATCTTAGACATGTCAGATCTTCATAAAACTGAGTAAAACCATCTTATTGCCAGTGCACTTCTGCAAAGGAGCCATGCATTTTACTTGCAACTGCACTCCAGCATTTTCAACATCAAATATTGATAATATTTCAGCAAAGGACATCAAAACAAGGCTGTGTATTGGTTACTGACGATGAAGGGGGAATGCATCAGTCACAGGATATACCATTAACATTTGTTGTTGCTATAAGTATTACAAAAACAATGCTGTTTACTGTATATTTCAAAATTTTGCATAAAATCAGGTGATCCCCACTCCCTTCCTCCTTCTTAACCTAATTTCTTTCCTACGCCACAACTCTAACTGGGATCTTGTTATAGAATAAAATATGTGCATGGGAAGCATCAGAAACCTTGGCTAATGAGACTCAGAGAGAGAGAAAGAGAAAATGAAACTTGGAAAATTGTGGTGATGTAATGTTTGCCCATCTGTCCAGCTACCAGCTACCCTCTGCCATCGTGTTTGTCACAGTAAAGGTCACCCACGCTACAGTCATGTTGTCGCGGTTGCTTGAAGGTTACAGAATAAAGGGGGGACATGAGGAGCATATCTGCTTATGACAGTGGGAGATAATGTATGTGCTAACACACAAAGGAGCTGATTAGTGTATGAAATCTTTCCAATGCACACTACCATCCATGTGCACCAATAATAATGTACGAACTGTAACATAATAGAATATATATTTATTTTTTTAAGTGAATGTACGGTTTAGTAAAGCACTTAGGCCACTCAGGATAAGTCAACAATTATTTTGCTTCCACACATGGTTGATTTGCCTGCTCCTTTTGAGGGTTGCACTCCTTCTCACAGCTGCCTGATTATAGGTATATTAAAAATGCATGCCATGCAACAACAACGCAGGATTTCTCGCACATCTGAATAATACTGATGTCTACTGGGACCCTTTAAGGCCTGAGCTACAAAGACATCAATTATTCAAGATGTTATACCCTATCCCATACCACTCGCCTGAAGAACAACACCACTAAAACACACTTATCTTGTTCATGAGGAGAATTCACTGTCATTCACACATCCTGCTGTAACAAGCAAGGCGAATACCAATGCTTTCCTAAGATAATGAAATGGTTGTCTTTTCTTCCACCAGCAACAGCTAAGAGGTGTCAAAACACAATTGACATAGTGTTCAAGGTGCAATAAAAATAAAGTTCATGAAGCAGAATGTCTGGAATACCGTAGCAAGGTAGAGTAATGACTGTTAGTCACGTACCATCTTCTTTTTCATGTTAAAAATCCATTCACCTAATGAAAGCCACTATCTTAATGCAGCCATGGTTATGCTTCACATTTGCAGTCTTAGTCTTGCTTTTTACTTATAGTGTAAGTTACAAAGTAGATTTGAGGTTACTGGACACTAATGGCTCAGGGCAGAAGCGAAGTGGTATAAGCTGCATATATGGGGCTTTGATGTGTCAGAATAAGGCTGAGTCTTATGGTTGGTTCTATTTATATATCTATATAAGCCCATGGCATGAAAGGCCAGAAAAGAAGATTGGCCTTGGCTTTCTAAAACCCCAAAGATAACTCTCCTCTTTTTTTTTTTATCACGCTCCTCTCTCTCTCGCGCTCTCTCTCTCTCGCTTTCTCATGTTGAACAGACGGTGTTTCCACAGTGGCAGTAAAACCTATAATGTCCTCTTAACATCGAGCTCTAGCCAAGGTGATCATACCCTTGGGTGGTGTACTAGCACTTGTCAACACAAGGCCAAGTATCCTCACCAGGCCTTTAATCAGAAATAATTACGTCTCCTCTAATGGCAGTGTGACGTGATACACCAAACACAAACGCATACACACACACACACACACACTGATGCTTTAAGCACACATCTGTTTCTCCCCTCCCTTACACTCCTAAAGGGTAAAATGTCTTTATATTTTTGTTTTTATGCTGGCTGACGTTCTGCACTAAATTTATTGGATTTTTTTATCTGTTTGTCCCTGCGTTAATTTGTAGAAATAAATCATGCTGCCTCCTGTACAAAGGGGGAGCAACTAGTTCTATACAAACCAATACCTCTTGTTCTTGTTGAATCAGATAAGGACGCAGGTAGATACCAGCTTTCATCTTGATTTATTTATTTGAGAGAAATGCTTCTGAAAAGGTGCAGTGACTTCATGGAAGAAGTGCTCCTTCTGTCTGCTCTCTTTTGCTAGACTTAAAATCTCTGTCACTATGATGGGAAATTAGGTCACCTCTAGGCACAGGGGGTGGGTCACATATAATAAAAGGGACACAAAATTAAAGTTTTATTATTTATATCCTGGAAATTGGTTTCATGAGGGCAGATACTATCTCTGCTAAAGGCGCGGGAACACTGAAAGGGGGAGAATATTATTCCTTCCCTTCGTTTTATCAATGTAATAACATTTTAAAAGGTTTCAAATGCCTTTTGTACATTTCTTGAACTTTCCAGTGTTAATAAACACAAGTACAGTAAATGTGAACAGGTAAATAATGGTAAACAATCGACCCACCACCCCTTACTTTCGCCACACCTGTCAAGCTTTCCGCTCTACATATGCAGTTTACAGTGAAAATGGTGGCAGATTTACCACTCTAAATACTTAGTAATTTCCGGAAAACAATGGGTACTTGATTTCAGACAGTGGTAGATAAAAGCAGGCTTCTCATTTATAGCCTGCAACTGTCGATTTTGTCTAAACACAGTCATTTGTAGCTAGCTAGCTAATTAAGCTAACGTTGGCTTCATGAGTTGGTGGAAAACACCGTCTCTGGCTGACTTAATGTTTACAGCATACTAGCATTTAAAAATGAGAACTCTGTAAAGGGGTCTTAAATATTAAACACTTTAACGTTAGAAAGGACTTTTAGGGTGAGTACTAACCAATGTGTTTGGTGAGAGCTGCTAACGTTGGCCTACACTCTGTAGCATCTATGACTGGCTTCAGTGGGGAAATACTACACAGTGGATGTGCTTGTTGTGAACGGGGCTTTTTTAATGTAGCCTGTTACCTCAAAAAATAATGAGGCATGAAATGGCCCTGGCATTGGAAGTCATGCTAGGTTCTTAAGAACAGGGTACTTAACTCTGTACTTACGGAGTACAGAGTAGTTACTCTGTACTTACTCTGTAATAACAGGGTAGTTACTCTGTACTTACTCTGTAATAACAGGGTAGTTACTCTTAAATACTCTGTAATAACAGGGTAGTTACTCTGTACTTACTCTGTAATAACAGGGTAGTTACTCTTTACTCTGTAATAACAGGGTAGTTACTCTGTACTTACTCTGTAATAACAGGGTAGTTACTCTTAAATACTCTGTAATAACAGGGTAGTTACTCTGTACTTACTCTGTAATAACAGGGTAGTTACTCTTAAATACTCTGTAATAACAGCATACTTATTATATTAACCCTTTCTTTGCCACTAATAATATTTCCTGTGCTAATACAGTATGGTCGTGGTGAATAATGAGTTTTTCATTAGTGAGAAGATTTCAGCTTTAAATGCCTTTTTTGAATGGTGTAACTAGATTTTGAACCACATTGCTTCTCTAGCATGGGCTACACAGATGTGTGTGCTTTGGTTTGCACATGCAGGACTGGCTGTTGTTCAGCAGAAGAACAAGTCCACCACCTAGCAGTAGCTTATTTAAACCAAATATTTACATTTATAGGCTGTATAGAGTAGTTTGTAAATGTGTTCTAATCGAGGGGTGACGAGCTATTCTGTCTATTTAAACATCTTTTATTACCCACACACAAATTCACCGAAAGCCCACATGTACAATCTCTCCACAAGCAAACGTAACCTGATCCGTGTGTATCAGGCGATCCATGCACACACATTTAACAATCTGTAAATAAATACAAAAGAATGTCACAAATATTTTCAGCCATTTTTATGCAAAGGAACCTTGTTGAAAGCAAAAATGATCAGATCTGCGAAGTTGAAGTTAAAAATCTCTACGTAAAATATTAATATTTATTCAGGTTCTGATGTTTGCATTTGTAAAACAGTTTTGCATGTTTTCAGATTGCTTGGTATTTGTGTGTGGATTGGAACACACATTTGTGAGTACCCAAAATTACCCACAAATCGTTGTAAATCTTATTTTTCATTTGTAGATCATGTAATACACGTTTGTAACCATATTGAGACTAGTTTCTCTCCATACGATACAGTTCCTATCTCTTGGGATATAGCAAGGTTAGACACTTTACAAGTCAGGCAAAAGGTAGAAAATCAGGAAGAGGGGGGAGTTAAAAAGAAGAACGTGAGACAAAAGGAAGAGATGAAGACTCACAGCTTTCAAGCTGCATGGTACAGGTCTGAATGTCCATTGGGAAATTCTTCAAGTCCATAGGGCAGGACAAGGTAAGAGTCAACCTGAGATAGAAAAACAGATTGGAAGAGAGAAGAAGAGCAAAAGGGGATGTCAAAAGGTACAAAAGGGATCAAGGAAAAGACACCAAACACAAGGAGAAACGATAGGTTAACAGATTAAAAGAACAGTGAAATAAATCAGTGCCAAGCTGCTTTGTTTTTACAAATTATGAAACAGGAGTCTGTATGTGTTGCAATAAAAAACTGAAAAACAGATTTTCCTTTAAAACAGTAGATTAGAAAACTTATTGAGTTACTCTGCCATTTGATTACTCGTCGCACCACAGTGATGGCAAAGTAATTGGTGTAGGCATCCCTACTTTTATTTGTTGTGCAGTTGATACATTAAGCCTTCAAGAATCCTCAGAGAACAGAGAGAGAGAGCTATTTGGGAGTCTGTCTGGAGGAAAGCTGTGTAATTACCCGCTGTAATGCATCGCCCAGAGGCGAGACAAGAGCCGCCAGCAGTATACACGCAGGCACCCATTTGCTACTGTGTTATGATGGCACAATATCTTTTTCACCAGCTGAAGAACAAACTACAAATACCCAAGTGATTGACTCTCCTAACATTGCCTAAATTGTGTCATGTATTTAGAGCACACAAAGATGTTTGATCCATAATTATAAACCATAGTAAACAAATCTAGAAAATGCAGTAAATCAGTGGAATGAGGTGGTGATTGTTGTACTCAGGCTCACAGTATTAAAAATACAGATAGAGGGTTTATGTTGTATGTCTCTCCCTCTACCAAAAGCTGTTGCCACTTTCAAAGCAAACACAGGAAAAATAATGAAATCATTAAACGTATAAATATTAGCTTGAAAAATTATTACAATTTTAACTTAATTTTTTAAACAACATAATATTTTACAGAAAAGCGGGCTTCCATAGAGGGGTGAAATTAGTGCGTTTTCATAAGAAAAAGGCCCAGGCGGTGTAGAGTGTCATCAAACAAACAGCCTTCAAAGTTGCACACTTGCCACTTCCGTGTAATTCTTCCACGCCGGCACCCATTCAGTATTTTGGTGACCTGCCGTGCGTCTAAGGGGGCGGAAAGGTGCTGTAGGGGGTGTGTGATTGGCAACACAGCAATCTGCTGCAATTGTGGTCAAGTGGTTGTGTATGAGTGGGATTTGTTTGCCATCTGCCTGCTTGGACCAGACTAAGTTGCATTTTCTTCACTTTATTTGAGAGAAATGAACCCAGATAGACCTCTCAAAAATCACACAGACCGCACTTATATATATTATGGTCACTTGTTTCATGTTGATCATATGAATTAACCTGCAGACGTATTTTAAGGCATAGCAAAATCATGACCATTTTTCAGCAAAAATGTTGTTCATTTTCAAAGTAAATTTTAAAGTGATTTTTAAATATATACAAAAATGTTAATTGTGCCTAAATTAACTGACTTATTTACCAGTAGCCTCCCAGAGTAATACAACAACAATCTGATTATATCAAAGCAGTTGAATAAATTAATAACATGCAGAGGATTTTACACGTCATACTGCAGCTAAATGTCGATTAAGCCCCTGATGTCATTCTCCAACTGGCCATAACAGTACTCAATGGCTCCGATCTTTACGTTTTGGGAATATTATCTTTAGTTACCTGATGCTGTACAGAACGCTGCCATCTTGGAAAATCCGTAGCAGCTTGTTATCAGTGGTGACCTCGTGGAAATTGGCTCCTTTCTCGTTTGCAAAGAATAAATCAGGTTTCCAGATAGAGTCCAACATGGACGGATCCAGATCAAGGGAGTCATCTGGGTATTCGCTGTACGCCAGGCGAGGGTCATTCCAGTTTTGCCGTAGAAATACATTGAGCCTGTAGTCCTGTGGAAGAACTCAGGGTAGTTAATAAAAAATATATCATCCCTGAAGGTTGTAGTGCAGATGGAGAGCATAGAAGTAGATCATTCTGCAGTCGAGATTTGAGAAGTTTCTGGGAATGTTCTGTTACTGGTCACTATTGGAGTCCATTCTAACTGATAATGAATTTAAGCTGACCAAAGCTGTTGTACTCTATGAAAGACGAAACTATGATGAAACTTTTTTAACAGTCACCTTTCTTGGATGGAATATCACCTTAAAGTCTAAATCTACAAATGTAATTTTTTAGCTATTTAAAACTTTGTTTCATATGCAATGATATAATCCAGATAATGGACTATGATGTACATGTGTCTATTGTGCTTTATTTTCTTATTGTCAAGTACATAAATTCACTCAATTCCACTGTTTGTTTGTTTTTAGCTGGGCAGCATCATGGTGTGGGCAGCAGTGTTCACGGTGAACAATGGGTCTAGGAGGATTTGAAACCAGCCAAATGGTTCATTGTAAGTAGGAAAATGGCATTTTCTCAGACAATAAGTGGTGTACTGTAAATAAAAGTACAGTTTCATTTTTACATATCTCCCAACCATGATGATGGGTGCAAGATGATCCGTCTTTGTAATGTAACCTCAGTGGTTCAGGATAATAAAGACATCACTCTTGTTGAAATGCCCCTGCTTCACCATATTCATCCAATTTTACTAAACTGATTGAATAAGATGGTGTACTGTTTGTTTGATGGTTGCAGCCACGTGCTGCTGGTGAACGGGGGATTAGCAACGCCAGCCAGTCCGAGGACAAGTACTGAACACAATCACTCGTGCCTGCAGCCAGCATACATGAGTAATTAAATTAGAATTCTAATCTGTGCAATTAATTCAGAATTCATCTTTGGGCATTGTAGATTGTTCCTTTTCTCGCTTGTTCACTGCATTTATCAGAATAAAAAGAATCCTTCACCAGTGCATACAATGATATCATTAGTGTTGCTGTTCTCTGGTCTGACCTGACTGGAGGTCTGACCCTCTGGCCCTCTCTCAGACACCCTTAAACAGTTCACTGCTGTATTGTGCTGACCCAGCAGCTATAACACTGTAAATGCAGACGTGAGGACAGCCATTTTCCCCTGAACCCCTCGTCCTCTCTCCCATACCCCTTTTCATTCACTTTCTCAATTTTTCATTTTAATTGCAGAGTGGACAGTTCATTATCAGCATGTCAGTGACCCATTGGTCTCTGAAGGTTGCACTGTTATGCTCCAGGAAACACAGAAATGAGGGAACGGCTTCAGCACTGCATGGATTAGGAAAGAAGTTGGTGGGAAAGAAAGAGGATGGAGTGTTTAAAGATTTTTATATAAATCGTGTGGAGATACAACTAAAACAATACAAACCATAATACATAATTATGCCTAGAAACAAATAAACTACAGTGAGATTTAAACATAATTCTGTTCTTAAGAAAACACATTTGCCTCTCTAACATATGTAAAACAACTGAAATCTCCAAGGTCTTCTTACCATTGTAGTTTCTGTGATGGACCCAAAGCTGTTGATGAAAATATTACAGGTGACATTCACAGGTGGGCCTGCGGGAGGAAAAAACAGACTGAATTTACGTTTCCCCTGAGACGGGATTCATAAGATCACACACACACACAAAATACCTATTATACTGTATATCTCCTGTGGCTTTTTAAGATTTACAGCAGTTGAAGAGCCTGCTCTTTAAAGGCACTAGGGGAAAGTATGTGATTTTTCCGGCCTGTAATTCAAGTGCAATTACAGTAAAAAAAAAGAATTAAAAAAAAACTGAAACCAACCTCAAAGTTTTAAGAAACAATTCTAGGGAAATCACAGATAACATTGGGATTGCTAGAATTAAGAGCAGGGAAGGTCACAGATGTGTCTGAGAAAACCGTCAGTGTCCTACCCTGACTTTTGAAATTACCTTTATATGCTACAACTTTGCGACAACAAATACATTTAGTGAGAAACGTTTTTATTATCAACATAATGAAGAAGCATTTTTTGCAAAATTTTCAATGACAACATATTTAATCTAAGAAGTAGCTCTTGCAATATAACATCTGCTCATTAGCAACTACAGCATGGCTAAAGTTTTTTATGGTTATGTTTCGGCGCTCAAAGACCTTGGTTTAGGTTAGGGAAGATCGGGTCTTGACAATAGTGACTTGAAGTACGAGATAGGATTTATTAACATTTAACCAGAGCCATGATCTTTTCCCAACTTTAACCAAAGTGCTTTTGTTGCCTAAACCCAGAGATTTTCAAACTGCTGGAGAGATGTGAGGCAAAGATACTGCGTGAGGTGAAAGGGACAGGTGCATGCCGGTGTTCTACAAACAACAGGAAGTTAGTTTTTGTAGTTTGGCTCATTGATTTTGCCCGCTTATCAACATGGTCAGCAGTTGGAGCAGCAGCAGCTGTGACACACTGCTTATGGAGGCAATTAAGGTAAAGCCCTTAGTGCCCATTGCTGCAATTTCTGTCAAAAACGTACTCCTTCTCGGAGTCATAACTCAGACAAATCTAAACACACAGACCTGATACAAATGATTATGGGTTCACTATGACTTACACTTTCAGAGGATATCATTATCTTTGATAGCGATCACGCATAAACATCCATAAATCCGCTTTGAACTTGTAAAAAAAAAAGATGCTCCTGATAATCCAGAACTTGCCTGACAACCATCACGATTTTAAAGTCCAACTGAAATCATAGTTTCTGACAGAACAACATACAGCACATACACATGAGAATAGCCAGCTGTTTAGCTTTCACAGCACAGATCCACTGGTCTTTGTTTTGTTTTCTAGTGCTTGTGCTTTCTACTGGATTTTCTTGAGAGCTACTGTGATGGTTGGCATATACTGTACCTTTGAAGTTGGGTCTGATGCGGGCATCGTATCCTGACGTTTTCCCCATGAGCTTGTCCAGGAAGTCAGAAGGCGACAGCTGTGGTCCTGCCCTACCGGGGGGCTTTATCTCCTCCTTACAGGAGCTCAGTCTGACATTACCCAGGGAGGGAGGAAGAGGGGGAACAAATACAAAGAGAAAGAAAAGAAAGATTTGGGAAACAGCAGAGGAGGAGGGTGTGTATGTAGGAGAGGTAGCAGTGGGGGTGGTGGGAAAAAAATAATGAGAATGAGAAGCCAACCACTATCACCAAGTCAGTTCATCAGCAGAAAATACCCAGTGGTGGATGGGGAAATGAGGGTGAAAAATGACGAGTGAATGGCTCGCCTCAGCTGGCAACTAAAAGCTTATCCATTTCACATCATGTCTGAGACTTACTGTGGTTGTTAGGGCCTAACTACACAGAAGCAAAACAGAAGCAGAGGTAAACTTGTCCCTCCCATGTGCTTCCCACTGCTCGTGGCTTAGCAGGGGTAAGGCTTGACAGATTGATGGCTCAATTGTAATGCTATGAATGTCACATCGGGGAGAGGAAGGAGTTGATACAAGCTCCAGTGAGGCTCAGGCAGCCACTGACAGGAATAACCAACGGGCCAGAGTGAAAGTAAAGAAGACAGAAAGCAAAGAAAGACAGAAGTAAACACATAAAGAAACAAGGAAAACACTCTTTAAGCCAGGAAACCCTGGTTCATGATGGATTTGGTTTATTACTGGGCCCCTGCTGTAGCACAGCTGATTGCACCCCATGCTTTTGATACAATTGTTAACAGTTCACGATCTGTCATGATCTGAAACTCTGGAGTACAGATGGCGGGTTCAATCCCCTCCGAGGCACAGCTTTGCTGATGCCCTGTGTTCTCATGAGTGTGTGTAGCCAGTCACTGATCCACCAGTCTTACTGCTTCTTAGCTGTAAACCGCATCGTCAGGGGCTACAGGATTGAGGACTTTGTTGAGGATATTTTTGGGACTTCAAGAGTAAAGCAGAACTGATCCTGAGAGATCTTCCACTTGTAATAGTTTAGACAACAATTAGGAATTGTTTGGAAATTAAGCTATTGTGATGGCTATCATTTTGACTACTTCATGTGTTATAATTATGAAGCTATGGTTAAATATGCTATTGCATGTTACTGTAAAATATCCCAAGACGGGTCTCAGGGCCCACCAGCTAATGGCACAATATCAGCCCCGTGGGAACAGGCAATGCTGAGGGATATAATCAGTGGATTTGCTCCCACTATCTGAGCTCCCCTTACTTGTACTATTACTCAGGTTCAGTATTTCTCCACAGAATAAACTAGCAACAAAACGTTTAAGAGGGTTTACTTTCAAAAGATAATTTTGGCCATTCCTTGTTTGCTCTCACACACATTGCTTACCGACACACCCACATCTCCATCAAGTGTCCTTGCTCACCCATGATTTGTCAATGCTTCCCAGCAAAGCAGCATGTTATCAATTCCTCAATGTTCTAAATTGACTGTGCCTGTCCTTCGATGTCTGAATTTGAATGAATGCAGCCATCTGTATAAATCAATCGAGGAATAACTAAGTGTTGTGTTGTCAATAATTATACTCCATGGACTGCAAACCTCTGCCAGAATTAAACAATTATACACCTTGCAAGGCTGTAGGTTGCGTCAAGACCACCTCTAATTTATTAAAGTGGCTCAATCCCTTTTTTGTTTTTTCGTTTTTTTTAGCTTTCTGCAGCACAATACATAGATCATTAGTGCCTCCCAAATGATTCATCAGGTTAGGGAAAAAACGTGGCCATGGTTAAAAGATAAACTACTTAGGTACGATTAGGAAAGGATCATGGTCAGAACACAATTTTGATTGTTGGTACAAAAAAAGATACAGTCTTCCATGTCAAAGTCAGATCCAAACCCACTGGGACCTCCTCCACTGGAGGTTTTGTAGCGCTATAACAATGTGACGCTACCTGGGATTTTTCACTTTAACCAGACAAGAGTCCTAATTCACACAGCCACAAGAGCTCCTTGCCAAGTAAATGTAAACATAGATTGTTTCCTGGTGAGGACAGTATCTTCTTGGCACAGTTCTATAGCAGTTGCAGTTAACTGACATTGTTACCGCTAATATTTTCAACCATCTCTTTCATTTACTTACCAAATGGTACAGCACATACTTAATACTTTTTATAGCTATTTTGTGACTTTTGTTTGTAATTTAAATTAGATTTTTTTCTCCAATCAGTTTAGTGTTAACAAAGCTACCCATTAATAGTAGCTGTCTGAGGTTGATCACTGTTGGGCTAACTGTTGTGTATTTTACTCCTACTTTTACTCATGTGCAGAGGTGTAAATTACGAATCCCTCAAATTCTTTCGTTCAGTTCAAAGATTCATAGTTACTGACTACGTAGTTCACTTTCTCCTTATCTAAGTGAACGCATCACCGTTCATACCGCTGTGACGTCCAGCACTGATTCTGCCCGGCTTCAGTTCAGTTCAGTCTGGTTCTAGTTCGGTTTCAGTTTGGTAATCATGTCTGTTTCGAGTTATCACATCATGATTGTTTCTGTGGCTTTCACTGCCTTTATAAATAAGCTTCTAACGAGGAAGTAACGTACTGTGTATCACTGCTGAGCTGACAACAGTGCTCTCAGTCACCAGTGAGTGGAGCTCCACTGCTAAAAGCTACCGATTCATTTTCACAGTTTCAACCTTTTATTGAAAGCATTTTTAACCTGTTTCATGGCCATGCACGCATAGCGAGGGCAGAAGAATTCAATGTAACATGACATCTACCATATTAGCGTGTTTACGTACAAACAGTTATTATGGTAACGTACCAAATCTCATTGCTAACCATCCAATAGTTTCCATCCCGGGAGCCACGCCACTAGTACCGTATGGCTAAAATAATATAAGCACCCAGCACCTTTGTTGATTTTCCCAGTGCAGCTGTGCACATATCTCAGTCTTTCTTACATAATAAAGCTCAACTCTTACTGGTCCCCTTGTCTCCAGTCCACTGCTTCTGGCTAAAGTCCACTCTGTAGTGTTGCTGATTTTACAGTATAGGTACCCCCTTCATCCCCCCTCTCTCACACACACCCAGTTACAGACCCACACAGGTACACAGAGAGATGGATTTATGGACTCCTACACTTACAGTAAGCCATTGATAACAAACTGTCTGTCTTGGGTTGTGCTTGTTTTACGCATCAACACAAAACAATAAAATATCCTTCTTGGTCTCAAGTGTGATTTTCTCTGACAAGGTGGTTATAAGCTTTCAGAGACAAATAAGGGTGACAATAAACTCTGTAGTTTTCAAGAAATATTGATAGAAGAAGAATGGGTCTCTAACACAATTGCATGTTCTAGCAGAGATTTGTGAATGCATTTTGACACAGCCGGCTGACAACTGATGAGAGGTCCACAGTCTGTAATTTTACTGATGGTACAATAAAAGGGTTCACTACAGTCAAATAACTCAGTCTTACCAAAACATAGCAAGTCTAACACATAAGACAAAGTTAATTTCTTACCACCATACTGTATATTCATGAGTCAGTACTTGAAGTCAAAACTATTAACACATACATTTCCACAGCAAAGTTCAGTGAAATGCAGCCTGGATCTGTGGAGCTGTGTGTGAGTCATTTCTGCTTGTTGATGATAATAAACAGTGGGAGATTCCTCAGCTGTAAAAAGTCCTGTTATTTCTATGACATTTCTTCATACTGGTCAAACACAATGGTCTGCATATAGTTTGCATTTACAGTATATGATCAGATATGGTCTTAAAATGTCTTAAAGAACATTTCCATTTAGATTTAGATTTAGATTCAACTTTATTGTCATTGCACATGTCACAGGTACAAGGCAACGAAATGCAGATAGCATCTAACCAGAAGTGCATAAGCAGTAGAATAACATAATATGAATATAAATATACAGGGTATATGATTATTTACAGTATATACAGAAAGTATACATAAAGTGCAGAATGTGCAGTTTGAATGTACAGTAGTGCAATGGTATTATTAGTGCAAGCAGATTAAAAAAAAGAGTACTTAATAGTGCAGTGATGTCAATTCAAGTCAATTCAGTTCGGTCCAAGGGGGTTAGCCCTTTGTCATTGTTTCTATGTCAGTAAGTGTACAGGGTTCTGATGACAAAATCTTCTCCACATCTGCAGCATTTCTTTTTGTGGTTCTGGGTGGATTAAGGCATTTATATCATAAATGAAAACATTTTTATCTTCAAATTCTTTATTTGGGAGGACTCTAATATTTGTAGTGGCTTTTTGAGGGTGACTTGGTAATTCTTTGCCAATAGTAGCTGTAACCACAGGCACAAATTCATCAACTTCAGGAACAATTGGCATTAATTATCTGATACATCTTAGGGTATTAGAGGTTTCTATGTTTCAGAAATTCAGCATTTCTTATTATAGGAACTTTATGAATAAGGACTGTTTTTCTTGCATAATGCTATTCAGAGAGTAATCATAGTTTAAGTGAACTCTTTGTAGTGAGGTCTACAGCTCTCATGCATTTTTAATTGGACTCCTTACTATTGTGCATGGTGTCGTCGGTGCTTCAATATATCCTATATTATGGAGAGGGTGAAAGAAGAAACAGCCCAAGTCTGTTTACAAGCATGTCAAATTATGATCCTTAAGTTTTTGGCACTAACACATCTGTTTGAAAATTTGCATCCGGAGTGATGATGAGGCAGTGCAGCATGTAAAAAAACCCCCCAAAAAACTGGATGCCTACCAAAAATTGATGTCTTTATTGGCAAACAATATACTGCATGTCTTATGTAATTGTTTTGGATGTTAAGTCTTTTGAGGTTAATGTACTGTAGAACAATCAGTCTTAAAATTATATCTACAGTTTCTAGTGACTATACAACTGCAAGTATAACTGCAAGTGGCTCCTCAGAACCCTTCAAAGCTAAATTATGTGGTTCTTTGTCTGAGTGATTCAATTATTAAGATGCTCTTTGCTGACATTTAATGAGCCTGACCTTTTGCTTCCCCCTACATCCTTTTCATCTGTGCCAGACTGCTGTCGAGAATACGCAACAACTCTTTCTTTCCTTCCATTATAGAGCAAGTTTTGGTTGTCATTCTCTCATTAGTAAGTGACTACATTTGGCTTTGAAAGCAAAGCTGAAACCCAATTTTATACACACGCTTTTAAGTAGAAAAACAGAGGTGGTTATACAAATGTAGAATTCAAACAGCTGCTCAGAAACGATTTGAGTCTTTCTTTGAAATTTCAGTATGCCAGCCAGTACTGCTGTACATCTGTTTTGCTTTAAAGTTTAAATAGACATTGAAAGCATGGTTTTAATCTCTGCATCCTTTCCTGATCAAAATAATCACACAGACTTAAAGCTTCAGCACTTCTATTCTGCATGTAGTTTGTTTGGCAGTTGTTCATCATCCTGTGCTCACATAAACTCAAAGTAGTGAAGTCTACAGCTATGAGAGGAAAACACTGTCATGACAAACAGCAGATCAACCATGGGAAGCCACTGTATGTGCAAATCATCTGAAGAGCTACTCGGCATGTTATTACCGTTCCACCCCACCAGGCCTTAAGCAAAAATTTCAGTCAGCCATTCATTTTAATCAAAGTATGTGTACACATGACCGACGGTTCAGGAAATCTGCATGTAGTCATTTTCTGCAAGCATGGATGAATGGGCAAGTGTTGGCCACAGTTTCCTTGTTTTCCAATTTTTCTCACAGAACAATGCTGCGAGAGCAATAGCCAGCGTTGTCGTGGTGACCAACATTGTTTATGATAAGTGTTGATCCGGAATAATTTTGTTAAGAGTCCTAATAAGGGTGGGTCCACACATACTATACATGGGTTGGATGGGTCAACAATAACACAGGTTCCCGTTTCCAACTGATGATCAACCATGTTATTGTAGCCATGACAACTAATCTAACCTTAACAAAGTCGTCATTTTAACCCAAATTACAATGTTCACCTAACCTTAACTAAGTACTTGTTTTAACCCAAACCTAACCAAGCTGTTTGTGTGCTTTAACCTAACCAAACCTTAACCATAGCGCTGTCAGATCATTAAACACAATTATTTTTCCAACAGGGATTTACTGTATGTCGCCATGCCAATAGGGGCGTCAGATAAGAAAAAACGTGTGTGTCATTCTTGAGGACATGGACGAACAACCTATTGTGTCATTTAATTAGGTGGACTAGGGCACACTACTGCATTGGCATTCAATGTTGGCACTGGATTTAAACTGTAAATTGTATGTAGAATTGTCCAATATGGATATAATTCCTAGGGATATTTGAGATGCATGTTGAGTTCCAGTTATGATTATAAAGTCCCAAAGTGGGTAAATGGATCCTGTAAGTCAATTATAGCCCACTGACCATTCAAAAGCTTCCATTAAGGTATGAAAAGTAGAAAATCCCCTAAATAATATCTAGTGTTGAATTTCATTGACCAGACAGCTCAAGCAAGGAATGAGAGGAAGCATAACTAGAGAAACGGTACCCGTTTTCAGTGTACTGCATCATTTAGTTAGAAGGAATATATAACCATACACAGTAAAAGAAATTAAGCTGGAGCTGTCATTCTGTATACAGTACATAAGGCTCAAATGTATGAGGACATAAATGGACTGGGGAGAGGGGGGTAGGGAGACAAGGTCAGCAAGAGACCAACATTTCTTTACATCTGCAAAATTCCCTGCTTCCTCTTTTTTCCCCCCTCAGTATTTACTACAAATATGGACAGACATAAATGTTAAATGCTTGCTTTACAGTATATTCAGTCCACAAAATTGGTTGAGTGATTTTCACTTAGAAACAACAAGAAGCATTTTTGTCCGTAAGTTAGCTTCTTATTCTGTGTGGCTTTAACCTCGCTGAGCCTCAGATTTCGAAGCAACCGATCAAAATTATCTCTAATTAGATGGGATGGGATTCTGCCCATGGAGTGCAAACATATTCTGTTAATTGCTTTTTTATTATGAAGCTGGTGATCAGAAAAGCACATCATATCGCAGTATGGCTGTTCCCTGGTTTCCTACAAGGAAGCACTGGGGGATATCAGGGCCATTAGACATCCATGCATGAACATACTAACTTTTTAGTTCCATCAGCATAATGGGAAACGGAACAAAACTGCTCTCTTCGCCTGTTCAAACATATTGCTCTAATTTTCTACTTGTCAAATTGCCCTTGACATCCACTTGAGCCTTAGGTATTGCCCTCATAGAAGGGCTCTCACTTTGAGGTTGAATGCAGGGCTTTTAGACAATCAACACAACTTTCCAACAGGCCCACCAAACCATACGAATTGACTCATGTCAGTGACAGGCCTTTGATCAAAATACATCCAACCACAGCATGCTTTAGGGTAATACAGTGACATGTCATATTTTTTTTTGTCTTTAATGACCTGTGTAGCCCTTGTCTTCACACTACTGTATGTGATGGCCCATGGCTACTGCTGTCCCTTTTGATCAATAGGCTCATTGGGGAATGGGATTTGGAGCACACTGCAATTTACCCTTGTACATTTATCTTCAATGACATGACCACTGCCACTCCTGCACAGTGACACCTCTAGGTATGGAAACAGATATAGACAGAGCTCCCTGCAGTAGAAACCTTCTCACTGAGCCTGGCTGACATTAACTAGTAAACACACACATCTGGATGTCCAGTAAAAAGTGGAGACACGGATGGAAAAACATACTAAAACGACCCATAGAGGTCAAAATGGATGCAGTCAGAATGTAAAACACTACAGTACACTTGTATGTCAGCAATAAGCCAGAGTTTAGTAGGGCTGAGGTGAAATGAAAAAGTGTGTGCAGATTAAGCATTCAGTACAGAGGTCCCCTTTGCAAGGCAGATTACTAGAATTTTTTTCATTGGCTTTATGATCTCATGGGAAAATCCTACATACATGCATATTCTATCTATAGTAGATTAAAATATAAGATGTTTTGATTTGAAATTACTCCTGAATTTTTCAGACAGTTCATTTTTGCATATGACCTCCATCTGTAGAGCAATAGCTGTCATTATGCAGGAGGGGGTTGATGAGCAAAATACTTATTAATAATACGCATATTAATATACTGTCTACAGTTAAAAAAAAAAGAGAAAAAGACAATGGGCTACATTCTGTTTTGCCGCTTTTGTTAAAGAATAAGGCTGCCGACATTCTGTATTTTTGCTTTTGTCAATAAATCAAACAAAAAGACGAAAAACCAACAATGTGTTGGTCTGTCTTTCACTACTTTCTGACTCACGCAAATGTTTAAAAATGTGTCACAAATATATACTTTGAATTTTAGAAAAGACAAAAAGAAAAAAATCCTAAAACAGCCGGGCACTTCAGTTTTTAGCCATTGTTACATAATACATAATACATTTGTTGGGGACTATTTCCTGCTGCAGATTCAGTGCGCTTGCAAGTATTTATGTGGTGTAAATGGAATCGACTCAAAATAAATTACAGCACCCATGACGTTCATCGTAATTAAGGAACATGTCAGGTCTATGCTACAGAGGAATACTGTTTCAGGCTTTGGTTACACATGCAATACTTATTAGTAGAATCAATTCATTGTTGGGTTTGGTCTTTTCATGGGCTTTGTTGGCAATAAGGGAAATGTAGACTGTCACCATACTTGTCCTTTAAAACAACTGTGCTGTATATGTTCAGGGAAGTGAAAAGAATAGGTGTATACATAAAACATATATAGCATAGTGTATATCAGTATATGTTTGGATAGAAGGGTTATACAGCTAAAAGAACAGAAGAACAAAGAAGCATACTTTAAATAGTGGCAGAGGACTTATTCCCATTAGATATTGTGGTGTTTACTGGGCTTACTTTCTATTCCATCTCTATCTTTGAACTATTTCTATTCTCGTCAGTGTTATCTTTGATCTTTTGTTTTGTAGTAAAACATAATTAGTTCAGCCATGAGCCAATCCTAATGGCAGAATCTACTTCTTGTTGAAGTATATTTAGCTGTCTCAATGCAAGCCCCAGGGTTTAATGATTTAGACTAATCCATGCTAACCTAGAGTAAATCGCAACTCTGTGCCATCACTCACGCATACTAATTTGTAATACAATCTTTAATCTTGTGGGAGTGAGGCTTGACATCTCTGGAGTACCCAGCAGAAATTATGTTCTAGGCTTGTGCCACAATAATGACGAGGGCACAATGAGCTGCGGCTTGATGACAGATTTATGCTCATGATGGCCTGTTTCTACTACACTGAACTCCAACTACCACCCCGGGCTTTTCCCATACAGCCTTAACTAATCTTCAGCACTCTAATACATTCTAGTCTAGTGACTATAATATCCTTCTCTTTGTGATTTAATTCTTATCTGCTGGGTTTCTGAACACTGCGTGATTAAAACAGAAGAAAATGGCCCTTCGCTTTCTCCAACACCTAACTGCTGTCAAAATGTCATGACAGCACGAATTGTTCAGCCCACACATATTATCAAGCTAATATTCTTTTTTGAGAATTTCAATTTCTAATAGGCACATGCAGAAATGTCATACATGTTCAAGATCAAAGATCCATGAGAGCTCTGCGATTAAGCTGTATGCTTACTTTAGATGACCTTGTATGGGAACTGTCAAACAATGGTGATACCAGGATTGTAGCAGTGTAGTCTTAGCCTTCAACCTATATTTTGATCTGGTATTGTCACTTCCACTGCTGGGTGGTTGTGTGCTTTTGGGCCTATTAGTTTCATTGCAACACAATCCATGGAAACCATGTAAATTGGTGCCTTTAGTGGACTAATGTACTTCAGTGCTCCTCCTTATGCCCCATACACCACAGATACAGACACTGGAGATGGAATGGGATGCCATTCATTGTGAATTTAACCTTGAAAAATACGTTGGTGTCGCCCACCGTGACTCAAACTCCCCCAGAGCGACAAGTTGAGAAACTTTCCATTTTATGCAAATGTCCTCTGTTGTGTGGGACAACAACCTGGCGACGACCAACTGTGCTCAGTTGTTTTCTACTCCTCTCAACTATGTAAAACAAAATGAAGGAAAAGCTGATTATCTCTATAACTCTACGATATAACTTTAACAAGCTACCGGGATTTGAATAAGAAAAACGATGCATGGAGACACATCGCTCAGGGAATGAGCTTCTTCATTTTCATTGTGAACTGGTATAGTGGCAATTGGAGAAAAAAAACTTTAAATGGGTATGTGTGAACGAGGAGTCATGGTAGTCTACCACTTGGATGAACACTTGGTTGGCTAACCACATACTAGCCTTAAAGAGAAGCCCCAGTCCCTTTGTCCCTGTTAAATGTGCACTATTATTACGCTACACATGGTATCAAATGTATATTCTTAGCTAAAACCTACAGTCATCAGTGACATTTGAATCAATGGCGACTCAACCAAGGCCATTTAACTGACAGCCCCCTTTCCAACTGGCCATTAGCACTGAACTTTGAAGGAAAAATATGTATTCAACTGCATATGAAGTGTTCAGCATTTACCTCCTGTTAGCTCTCCCCAAAGCAAAATTAAACCAACACCAGGTTTCCAACAGTGGCAGTTTAAATGGCAATCTCTGTGATAAACCTGAGGAACTGACCTTTCCACCCCAAGGGAGATGAATCTAGCATAAAGCGTCCTCAGTCCTACCGATCTTCCAGATGTCTCTCCAAGCCTCTCTGTATTCAGGCCACCTTTTCCACATCTAAGATCAGATATCAGTGCGGATTGCCTCCTGTCAGTCTCTGTGAAACAGGGCTAGCAGGATTTCTGATAGAGAGAAGGGACTATACTGACTGCAAAAGATTGCTTTGATGTGTCTGCTTAGGGGCTTGAGATGGAGTGCGGCTTTATCCTCATACAGTAGTCAGGCTCCTCACCACATAAGCTTTAGGTTGGTATCTGGGCACTGTAAAGTGCAAAAATAATTGTCCATTTTGTTCTCTTGGGTCAAAATACAGCACATCTAGATTCATGCAAATAGAACCAAGTCTATATATACACATTTCTGTTCTTGTCATCTGCACATTCAACACTCCTAATAGTTTCTTTAAGCTATCATAGCTGATGCATGCCTGCATGCCAATTTATGCCGTCGTTATGAACCGTGCTGTAAGCTGAACGGTTGTGTTCACATGCAGGAGGTATAAACACAGAGATCAAAGCAAGATGTTAGTCTCTCTCAACTTCTCCATGTACTGTAGTCAAGGTAGTGAAATGCAGTGATTAGAGAAGTAAGATTGGATTTTTCGATGCAACCAAACTGGGCTGGTAATTGCATGACATAATGAAACACTATGGAGTGTGTGTGTGTGTGTGTGTGTGTGTGTGTGTAAAAAGAGGGTTTCACCAGCTGTGTGTGCCTCCACATGTTGGGGCTCTGCGTCCCCCACCCCTCCCATCCTTCTTTAGTTTTAAAGGCCACTGGGAAATCTCTCCAGCTGGATTCTTACAGAGGTAGTACAGTCTGTGTACAGTCGAACATGTAATTAGAAGCTGTGGACTTTCAGTCACAGTGTAAATCACATCCTCTGATAGCATATGCTTGTTTATCTGTTACCTGCAGCTCATTTCCCGTAACCATAATCTTTTTCTTCTATTAGCCATTTGCAAACTGCTTTAAGCCACTTATGCAACGGCGCTTTCCCTTCTATATATGGTATTAGCCCTTAGTTAATCTTCCACACTTCTGAATTTCCTCTGGCTACTCCTTCATGGTTATTGACTGCTTACGGTTGCTGCTTATGGAAGAAGTAAGGTTCGGTGGCTTTCTCATTTTGCCCCGGGGGCCATAGCACCATAGCAGTTACTGCATTAAAAGAGAGCCCCACCTGTGCCTTAAACCAAAGAATAAAAGCTACTGGGGTTTTGCTGTCAATCTGCATAGGGAAGTGAGGTTTCGTCCGTAGAGAGGTAAAGCGGATAGAAAATGATTTCCACAAACACACAAACACACACAGCCACTGCACTCTACATGACCCATATTTTCGACATGACAGTGAGGACGAAGGAAGTTGTAGGCATAGCCGCTGGCCTGTTTCGCTTGAT
Organism: Macquaria australasica; assembly: GCA_005408345.1. Lineage (NCBI taxonomy): Eukaryota > Metazoa > Chordata > Actinopteri > Centrarchiformes > Percichthyidae > Macquaria > Macquaria australasica. Next base: position 842,149 of record SEMN01000036.1, on the reverse strand, counting down.
CAAGCTGCTGGATGGAACCAACAGCGTCATGACAAAGCCACCATGGAGCTGGGTCTACCAGGGATTTTCTGAATCATACCCATAAAGGAGGCCGCCTAACAATGCTTTGTGAAACACTAGTGTCTCATTTTACTCATGCTGCTAATGTAGAATTTCACCATGTCTAAAGGTAGAAGTTGGTTTTTACCCTTTGATGAGAACTTTGACTGCACTGTTTGAGGACATGTTGGGTTTTGTGTAGTTATTCTGGTACATTTCTGGCCACAAACAGATGTAAATGGAATATTGTGTATAGATGGAGTGTATTGTTACCATTTTGGAGGCAAATGTCACGTTAGTCATATATCTTCATTCAAGATAAATATTATTGCAACTGAGCATAACCCAATCCCAAAATAAATTATTTTCTGCCGCTTTTGTAATTTTTGCAAGTAAATAATTTCTTTATCGTTGTTGAGCAAACGATACATGTATTTACCCACTTCAAGTCATTGTCAAGCACATTATTGAGAGAATCACTAACATTTTTATGCACTGTTTTCTGTTTCCTACCGTGAAAACCCCATGATGTTCTTTGTAATTATCCTGCCTCAGAAAAATAAAGAATTAAATGGTAACTGTCAACTCAAATAAGAGAAAAAAGAAACCTTCGGCCAAATCATCAAATGTTTTATGTAAATGTAACTAGCTAACACGTGCCAACAGCTATTTTATGTTAACAGGTGGAGATTTTCTTTTTAAAGTCAGTGCAGCTTTCCCTCTCCTTAGCACCAAAAGAATGCAAGTGAAGTTCTTTTAATATTGAACAGTAAACACCAGTTTACACGTTTTCTCAAATACACAGTACAAAGTGATTTTGAATGAAACGATTTTGTTTAAAAATTCTTCCCAGATGAATCCTTCCGCTAGTACTGTATTGGGTAAATTATACAGTGATGTTTTATGTTTGAAAAGTGTGCAGTTTTTTTGAGAGTGATATATTATGGTATGGTTAAGTTGGTCAGCTAAAAAAGTGTCTATAAGTCCACTTTAACCAGCAGAAGTTATTTGCTATCTAAGGGGAAATAAATTCCTAATGAGTGGAAAGTGTCTCCCAACATTTTTACCGCAGTGGTAAAAAAAAAAAAAAGAGGTGTCATGTTATGATGGCAAGCCCAAAAAGATGCTGACAGTCAGAGTAAATCAGAGAAAGGAAAGGCCCATTCCACAGCTCTTATTCAGCTGATACCTTTGACAATCACAGCTGAGTCCATTGGGTAATGTCGATACTATTTAAGATGTTCAAATATAGAGTTTCAAACTTCATTCTTGACCTTGGAAAACAGCAGTTGAAAAAACCTTCTCACTTCAAGGTCCATTAAGTAGCTGTTCTGGGGCCAGATATATAAACGATACGTACGCATATGCCATTGCCCCACACATAAGAAGAAAGTGCGGTAAGAAACCTCACACATACTTCAGACCAGGCGTACACACAGTTTTCTAGAGATAGCTGCAGGTGATGTGATAAGGTGGACATAAATCCTTATAGTAAAACATTGTTTTATTTAGGTTGATTGCCAATTTCACTGATTGTGCTATTATTTTTTAAGTCTACACAGCGTTCTGTGAAATGCCTATCAAAAATGCATTTATACAACTAAATTACTGATTTACATTCGATCCATCATTTCCCTCTGTCAATGATCTTTTAATTTTATCCTGAATTTTAAAGCACTTTGTAAAGTCTATTTCAGTATGAGCTGTTTGTTGTGCTGTGACTGGTAGCTAAAGACCTCCTTCGTTGGATGGAAAGTCATGAAAACATAGATACACCTGTTTCTGCTTGTTATCTGAGCAGTTAGGAACAGTACATTGACATTTACGGCTCCATCGCACCCCACCATCAATGTTTTGGTTGCTCCCCCGTGGCAGCGAAAAGTTAGTAAAAAGGGTCAGCCTGGCAGCATGAGCCTGTGAGCCTCAGCTGTGGCCGAAAAAACTGAAGTTACAGAAAGATCACTGCACACATTTGCTAATTTCAGGCAGGACAGGAGTGTAACAAAAGTCACATGTAGAAAAACAGCCGAGGCGTACTTGAGGTGAAATTGAATTTGAGTCTCGAGAACTGTCTCTTTTTCCAGCTCTTGTGGCTAAATACTTTTCTCTCATTAATAAAACACCATTTGCAATTCTTTTACACATTCACAAATCTGAATGCACATTTGTAGATTCTTGTACACATTCACAAATCTTACACACATACGGATTGAGATACAGTTTCACAACTCTCCACACACATTTGCAAATAACATTGCTATAATAATACCCCCCATACCCCATTGTACAAGAGAGAAGCAAATCCTTCCAGGTTTCACTGGAACTGAAATAGTTTTTTGTTGGTGTAATATGCCCAACACTGCAGACACATATTACAAAGATTCAATTACATGTCTTAAGTGTTTCAGGAATTATTGCTGGAATTAATGACAAGAGCACAACCCAGTGTCATCAACAGAGTCCATGACACATTTATCAAGCGTACCACCAATTTATTGAAAAGCAAGCATTTCTCATCCAAAGAGAACCACAGGATTTGACACACTATTTCAGGAAACAATGTGGTCGTCTCGTGGGGACATCCAGACAAATGGAGGGACTCTCAGTGGTCAAGCACCAAAGTGAGAGAAAAGAATACATTCAGGACTCGCAGTGTCTGTTCAACGTGATAAAGAGATGTGTCTCCAGCCCTTTTATGGATGCTCTGAGCCTAGTGTGTGGCCTGAGATAACCATGAACAAAGTATGGCCATGCATGACTAATAGTGTGTGTCACCAGATACAAAAACACGATAAAATCACATTCATTTGAACATCAGGCCAGACATCCAAGTTGTGCCCTCCAAAGAGACATAATAAAATGTCAGAACACTTTCTTCTTGACCGCGATGTCTTCAATTTTTACCCAATGTCAATGTGACTCCAAAATCATTGTCTAGGGCATTGAAATATTGGCTTACCTTGAAACGACCATTTAAACTGTTTGACCGAACAAGGGTTTTAATTGAATTTTATTGCCAACTCAACGCACAAGTTGCTGGTAAACAGCAGTTTTGTATATTTTATATATCTTGTATGTGGCAGTAACAATATGTCCAAAGTCAACTGAACTTCACTAACTACTTTTGAGTTGCATTTAATCTACAGTAAAGTGGAACATGTCAAAAGTTTATGGATGAAGACTAACTTTTTATGTAGAAAAAAACAATGTATAGTCTAGATTGACACATGAACTCGCAGAATTCATTATTAATTAATTAATTAATTAATTATGTAAGCCTTTACTATTGCTCCCTAGAGAACTGCAGCTGGACCGGAGCCTGACACTATTTTCACGAGCATCCTTAGAATTTCAGTCTGGTTTGGGCCTAAAATATAAATATTACTATTAAACACTAAATGTTACTGTAAATTAATAAAATTAAAATTAATATGATGATTGTCAGCCTGGCCCCACTAGCAATACAACGACTAACATTAATCTGTCCTTTCAGGGGAAGACAAATGCCTGGCAGGCCATTGACTGAATCAAGAAAAGGGGGAAGGAGTTAATTAAAGGCTCAAGATAGCATCTAATAGACTCACATACTTTGTGATAAATATGGCTCCAACTACATTCAGAGTCTGAAACTTGACATTTTGTGCAAAGCCTGCCATACTGGTAATATGTTCAGTAACCTTTTTTCATCCACCTTATTAAAAGAGGTGCAAAACAAGGGTGTTTGCATTTGCCCCAGACATTTGCTCATGTGTTGAACCATTTATAACTGGCTATTACCTGCATTTGCGATAGAAAAGCATTGCAGCAAGAACTCAAAATCATTTTTACAATGACATTATCTTGTCTCAAACATCCCACAAACTTCCTGTCAGCAATAGGCACTCTGTATATCTGCTGTGTAAGTGAAGATGCTCACTGGGTTTACTAAATTGGTTTAAAAGTACTATGTTTTACGTGATGCATATTAAATGGTCTTTGTCTAAAATGAGGCTTACTTATCTCTTTCTCAGGTCTAGGAATCCACAAAGACGGTGATTATTTTTCTGTTTCAGTGACAGTGAAATAACAAGACCATGAGGAGCTAGGATGTCTAAACCTTTACACCTAAGTGAGGTTAATTTTACAGCAGTGATACTGATTGTAAAGTGCAGACAGCAATTATTATGAGAAATCATCCTTGGTTGAGTTATAGTCAAAGATGCATCCTTTCAAAATCATCCTAATATCCTCGGGCTTAGCAACAACACCTTTCAAAGCTCAAACTGTTGTGTTCTCCTCTGAAGAAAAACTTGGTTCGGCTACTGTCATGTTTTTGTCTTTTTAACTGAGTACACTATGATACTAATATTGCACTTGCACCTGTCAAGGACAACTAGTCATCTCACTAATGTGGGGAGAAAAGTCTGCCAGTGATCCAGAGGTCAGGGCTCAAGGGATTTGTGGAAGTGCATGATCTGTGGTGTTTTACCCTTGAAGCAGTTTTGTGTATAAAAGACTGTCATCTGCAGACCACTTATGGCAAACATCCCACTTATATCACAAAGTGTCAGATAATGGACACCTACATTGTGTGTCCAACCACCAATGCAGAGCTATTTCTATGGAAACTGATTATTGGAGACCCTATTGGATCTCTTGCTGTTACAGCAGAGAGAGCTAAATGTCAATAAGGAGAACATTTGATTGCATAGTTACGCTGCCTCACACACAAAGCAACCCATGGACATCAATGCATCTGCTTACAGTACTTACTGGCGGTGAAACTGTGATTAGGGCTTGGGCATGTAATTTGGTTCTTCCTTTAGTGTGTTCGAGTTGTGTGCCACTAATTCATTCATTGTGTAGAGGAATTACAGTCCCTGCATTGTTTCCTGCATTGGACCACTCACATTTCATGCTCCTGGAGAGGAGAGACCCTCTTACTGCCATTTTACGAACACAGCTGTAATCCCCCTCAACGACCCTCTCCCACCCCCGACAAATTCTGCTTCATCGGTCATGTGTGACCTCGGCTGGAGTAAAATGGAGCAAGAGGGACAATTTGTTTGTTGTTTTGGCTTTTATTTTCACTGCAGCTAGGCCTCAGTTTCCTTACATGAGTGAACCGGGTGCTACTATAGAGGATCACAGTGTGTACGTGAGCCACACGGAGGCTTTTTAAATCAGTGAGCTGTTACATTACAGTCATAGGGGTGGTCCTCAGTGACTACAATAAGTGCACCATTGCAAAACATTTGTTGGCAAACATCTTTTAAATTCCAACTTTTTTGCAATATGTTATTTTCCCATGAACTCCTTCAGACAAGGTAGTTTGGTAAAGTTAAGCTGCTAGCTTTATGTGGAACTTTTACGAAATGCCAGTACTATATAAAGTTAGATGAATATGAACATGCATTATATGAATTTAAAGATTAGACTCTTGTCTTTTAGGTGACCGTGGTCATTTTTAAAAAGAATGCCCTACCATAAAATAATGCAGATACAGTACAGCTACCAGTGAAACGCTAAGATTATGATGTCGCTACCATACATGTACCTTCAAAGCAGTCCAAAAATGAAATAAGTCCTTGAAAATGTAATGTCCAAATTCATTACCATCCAGTCCATTTGTTTTAATTTAGGCAGACTACCCCATAAGAGGGAAGGCGTTAAAGAGTTACTGTTGGGTTCTAAATGAATTCAAATGTATTCTTTCCATACATGTTATCTGATAAACAAATATCTCCATTCTGTTTTTTACTTTAACTTGTCCAATCCGGAGTCAAAATTGCAACTCACACCTAATGGTTTTAAATCAATAACTGATTCATCATTTTACTGCAGCACACCAGGACAATTGCAGAAATTTAGGACAAATTTAGATTTCTTACAAAACAGCCAAAATGACCAAAATTAAAGCCAATGGGTTTGGTTGGAGGAGTAAATTTTACTTTGAGTTAATGATTAATAAGTGCAGTGTGCTCTACTACTGTTAGCTTTAGCCTGCAGTATTTGGCTGATAAATTACAGGCCTCTGTAATTACTGATTGATTGCAGCACGGTCATTCTTAATGGTTCAGTTAATGTGATTTTGATTCAATTACAAATCAGAGCTTCAGCTTGATTCCACCTCCCACTGTTTCTTTTTGTTTCTATATATTATGAGGTCTGGTTTTTGTAGGCCAGAGTCCCCCCCCCCCCCACAAGTAAAGTTTAATCAGCTTGGACTGTATGGTCAGACATAATGACATGAGGGAGGGTTTCATAATGTTCCCCCACTTCATGTTCCTAATTGCAGAGAACATAATGACCTACAGCAGTGAACCTCAGAGCCAAAGTGCTGCTCTAGTCAATAAGTGACCATTTTAATCTGCCAGGGCCAGAGAAGAAGAGTGGAGAGGTCCACTTAATTGCATTACCTTACCACTGCGTCACATATTTTGTTACCTGGATATTGATGGGACGCGCATAGTATGCTGGGTTGGTTTGATCTGTGCACAGAGTGAAAGAAGTTGAAACAAAGACACACATGTGTTTGAAGGCCCAACTGTGGTTTAATAACCCCAGTGAAGCCACCTGAACCCTGCACATCTATAGCACACTCCACCTCAGCTATCTGTCTGGTCTTCCGCTTATAGCAAGAGCAATTCAATACATTTTTGACTACACCTGTGACTATAGCAAATGCTGAAAGGTCTTTTTCCAAACTGGCAGTCTGTAGAGTTTGGCCATTGTCAGTATTGACAACAGACAAGCTTGCAGTGCAAACATAAAAGCTGTGGTATGGGACTTTCCTCATAGGCACGCAAATATATGCGTCCACGTACATTTATCTGAAAGCTTGTCAAAGCCAATGCATTAGCATACATTGATCCAACATTATTTGTTGTGTTCGATTATTTAACAAAGCCATGTGAGGAGCAGAAATTCAAACTGAAACATTTTAATGCATTACAGTAATTTTAGGATTTATGTGGGCCCATATTGTGGTCTACAACAAGGAGAGAACTGGATTCGTATTATTTTATTGTCTGTCAAAATAAATAGGACCTTTGCTCTCATGAGAAAGTGTGGTTAGCTTTTGTCAAAAGCATCAACACAATGTCACCTAACTACAATTTGACCCTGTGTTCCCTTATTAGATTTTTAAAAATCTTTTATATTGTTTAAATCTGCAATATTTTTTTGGCCAAACAGAAAGGTGCAATAGACACATTCTCAAAACTCCGCTACTCCTGGCAATTTCCGTTTGTCATTAAACAAGCTTTGGGGCGTGATTTTTGTGGTCTAAACATGTCTGTGCCGTGTGGAGTGGCTCAGCTGGGTGTGTTTGCCATGCATATCAGTAACTCTGTGCAATTTTGGCCCCTTGGATTAAATCTAGTTGCAGTTTGTGACGATGAGGTGATACGTTTAACTCAATGCTTTCTTTTACCTCTGGCGTAACTTTTTTTCCCCTGCATGTGTGAAGCGCGTGATGTGCAGGAAGCGCAAAAACCCATTTGATTTGAACCTTTGTGAATGCATTGCCTGAAAGGTTTTACTGGTTCCCTGCATGACCAGTGGACAATGTTGCATTTTAATGCTCTTCCAGTTTAGCATTAGCTGGCTACATTTCTGCAGAGATTAAAAGTTTACCCTGAGCTGATGCTAATCAGTTACACTTCATGATGCATTTATTATTCAGTGGCTTGGGGTTTTGATTTCGGCTGGCAGCAGAGGCATGTCACAAACACATGGTTTAGTGTGGGCAAGGAATAGGCAGGGAGAGACAACTATTTCTCTTCCAGGATGAAAAACAACATTTTTGTGAGATGTCAATGATTATAGCTTTTAAACTCATGGTGTGACTCTTAATAGGAGAAAAGATGATTGGCATATTTCAGATGATCTACACCCTGAGGACAGCACTGCTATTTTTATCTTCCAACATCAAGATCTCTGTGAAAATGACTATGTCTTAAGGTGTAAAGGAGGTTGATATGCACATTTCATGTAACAGAAACGTAGAAAGGTTGTATGTGGTTTGACTGAAATGGGCGGAAAACCATCAGTCACATCTCTCAGCCCGAGGTGTCAGCCTAACACTGAAGGCGCTGGCTGACTGCTAGACACCATCAGTAAGCTGTCACCTCCACCATATATCCAAACAGAAATCTAATGCCCACTGAAGCAATGGGCAGATCTGTGTCAGACTCTGCTTTCTTGTCAGGGATTTTAGATTAGACTGTGTGGCCAAGTATGTGTGCTCACTAACTTTTTTTTCTGGCTGCAGAGACAGTTACTTTGGAAAATTAAACCAGTTGTAGAAAAAACAAATCCAGACATTCCTCTGAGAATGAGCAGAATAATTAATGACTTGTTTTTGAAGTGTTTTTTTTTTTGACAAGCTACAATTAAATCTTCAACAAAGCCTCAATGGAATTTAAAGCTTATGAGCGCAAAAATATAAACTCTTTGTTTATCTTTTGATGAATTTTCTTTGTATCCCTAGTCTTCATATTTCATTGATAAGTACACCACTACTGTTCATGGTGGTGCTGCTGTGGAGAGCAAACCGTCTGTTCGACTCTCGTCTCCAGCTTGGCTCTCATTTTTTAGTCATTAACTCACGTAAACATCCCATCTGTCCTCCTTTCACGCTTCCTTTTCGTCAGCACTCCTCGCTGCTCTAGTCTGTGTTTCAGCCAAGTGTGTGGGGATTTCCTGTGTTTTCGGAAAAGGATAAGAGAGCCCCAAAAGTGTCTGTGACAGTCTAACTCAAGGTGAAATCTCAGTAACATTCATGCACTGCTGTGTAAAAAAAAGAAATTAACAAATTAAATCCTGCATGTGAATTCAAAGCATATATGCTTTTTTTGCATGTTTGGTTTTTAATGTGAATATTTTTTTTCTCTTAGTTATCTGCAGCTACATGTGACACTTCCTGCTTCAAATGTGACAATTTAAATTCAAACTGGTGTGCAAAAGGATTTTTTTTTTGTTTCACTCTGTGGAAATGGCATTTTGTTACTCTAGTTTTCACATGCACAAGCCACATTTTCAACTCCATGTGGGTTGTGAAACATTTAAAATGAAGGCACACAATCTTTGCTTTCCTCTTCCCTCTACTGTTTACTAGCCTCCAGATATTACTTTGCTGTTGCAGATACTTCTATCCCAGCTGGGACTACCATCAGAATTTAATTAAAAGCTATCACAGAAAGATTGTGTCCTCGTCCAACAACTGAGCTTTTGAAGTTTGGACTGGCTAAATTGTGTTTACTTCTTTCCAGAGTGTTTCCTGTGGGGAACACCATTTCTCTGCTGTTTAACAGGTGTTTCTTAGGAAGGGCCTCAAAAGAAAGCACTGCATTTTGATACAAGCAATTTAAATGGGATATTTTAAGCACATATTGGCTTTGTCAAAGTTTTGTTTTATACATTGTCCCTTTCTTCATAGGAAGCCCTTATTCACTTTACATGTAAATTTAAGTTTGTGATGCACCATCCTGACGCACTTACAATGAGTGCAACAGCAGCTTAAGTCTTTAAGGCCCAGTCATATAAGAAAGTTGGACAGCGAACTTCACCTGTCTTCACAAAATCTGTGGTTGTAGAAGCTTGGTGACATAGACTACTCTCTAATACTCTCAGGGCTAGTCATTAAACTACTTTAGCTAAGATGCTAGCCAGCCAGGAACATGCCAGTGCTAGTCAGTCTCAATACCTCGCTGAGCTTCTTTTTATTTCCCCTCTGTTTACTTTCCCTCTGGCATTTTGTTCTCAGAATTGAATTTCATTCAATAAAGATTTATTTTAGGGGGAAAAAGCTCTCCAAGCTAGCAAAACTGCTCAGTTAACTGTCCAGCTTGCAAACTGCCCGTTAGCTCTGTTGCTAACGGCACAGTTCACACAGACACATATGTCAAAAGACGTACAGTATTTGTAACTCCTGTCTGATAACTGCCTGCAAACCATTCCTCTTTTGTGGAGCAGTTTATACTCTTACAGAGGAGAGTTAAATAAGAGCGGATGGTGCAACACAGCTAATAAGATACAATAGCTTCCTCCAATTTTTGACGCTACGGTTCAGCGTTCCTTCAAAAGGTCAGCACCGCAAAGTCAGTTTGCTATTTGTCAGTGGCTTAACTTTGTGCATCACAGTTTGTGCTGATTTACTGATAGTAGTGATTACTGGAATGAATGTATTTCTATGAAAAAGCTGTTTTAAATGCTGCTGTGACCGGGCCTTAAGGAAAGCAACTCTCTTTATTACAAGAGTTCCAGGTTATTTTTTAGCACCATATAAGTATCAAGTACAGCCAATGTATGCACTTCATAATGTCAGCATTTGAGAAAATATGTTCTGCCGCTGCATGTATCTCACTAAACCTGCAACCATTTGCCCATGTGCTTAAAATGAGAAGTTGGTGTTGTGTTCAAAGACAGTTGTCCTAAGAGACGTCATTTGGTATAAAATGTTATCAACTATTCCTCATCACACTGACCACACCCAATACCAAATCTCCTCTCCCTGCATTTCACACCCTCTGACTTGCAATAAACTGTGCAGTAGCTGGAAAAAAGCTCAAACTTCGAGTAAAATGACTGTTATGTTATAAGACGCCACTGATATGATGCCTGATAGCAGCTATAGGCAGCTGATTAGGGGCATTGAAGGTGCATTAAAAGTTGTTCGGCTTCCTGCTGTGAGAGGACACTGCTCACCACATTTCACAGTAAACAGGGATCTGAAACCGAAAATAATGAGCTCTCTGCCTTATAAGCACAGATTCATGGAGATTGGTGCAAACTGGAGAGTCTAGAAGACTTTTCCTTTTTGATCCTGAAATGTGACATTTAAAGATTATCATTTAGATAGCTGAACATTTTTCTGTTATTAAACAAAACTGCAGTAACACAAGAAGTATCTCAGTGACAAATACATCATCTTAATTGGGCAGCCATGGGGATGCAAGAAACTTGCCACCAAACAACAAAATGGACCCCAAAATTCAAATCTCAAGTAGTTTTTTTTTAACAGTATTCATACTTTTAGGTTGGGTTTTTCCTGTAACCCAATGACAGTATATGACAACAAGTCCAGATATTTAAAACCAGATATGAGGAACAGAAAAAGTGAGGATTCTCTCAGTAAAGTCGAAAATAACTTTCCTTGTTATATCCCTAACTGGATTAGAGCACTTTTGGAAATGTTCATCTCCAAAGATGTCAGTCATATAATTTGTTTATTTCGATAATTCTGCTACTGACCCACTTTCTGAAGATGTGATGTCTTAAGGTAAAGCCATTATCTAATTAATTAATTCATTACAGTTGAGAGAGAAAGATGGCAGGCCTCCCCCAAATCTACCTCTTTCTTTCACACAAACACATGCACACACTGTCAGGTGCACACCCAATTACCAGACTTATGAGGACCCAGCTCGATCAGATGATAAGACTTGTTCTCTGATATTTCCAGTTCTGACTCATCATCTCTCACTGACTGGAGGCAAGGACAGCAGGGATCCTTGGTGCCATTCTCTGCCCTTCACTTCAATGCAATTCACTACGCTTCACTCTCAATTTGCCAATGAAAAGATACACATCAGATGACCCGAGGACGTGGATGCATCTGCACAATTTGTGCGTCCACTGTTGACGCACATACTGGTGAAGTCAGCGTGTGTGATTGTTATGAGATGTGGTATCCAGCTCAAAACGGAGTGAACAAAAGTCTCTCAATGCATAGTTCTTACAGGCAGCAGTGTACCAGAAACAAAATCGAACAAACTGCTGTTTAAGACCCCACTGTGAACAAATGTAAGTAGCACGACTTGAGTTGTGCTTGTTAATGGCACTCCACACCAGATGGGAGAGCTTGCAAATCAGAGTTAACTATACGATACGTCAATACGTTTTCGGTTCTGACCAAAATCTGTCAGTAGCATTAACTCAAAAACTGCCATGTAATGAGCGAAAGCTGGGACTGAATGTTTAGTCAGATTCGTTTACTTAATATCTGATCAGATATTTCCCGATATTTAAATAAAACACTTTGCAAGCTATAGACTTTTATTCAGTCAAACTTCTTGTATGGCTGATTCTGTTTAGGCAAAGCAACTCCACAAAGGCCAAATAAGCCTTGGCTTGTCAGAGTAGAAAAGTGAAGGTGTTACTGAGGTCTAAAGCTCTATTGGCAACAAAAGTCCAAAAGTCTAACGGCTACGCAAGCCAACCGACACTGTGGTAAATGGATGGCTAGAGTTTGTTCTTTACCTTGACGAACACCAACCTGAAGCAGACGACTTCTCATGGTGGGTTGCAGTGGGCTTGCAGCACCATGGACGCAAGGTATGACTTGTAGCACAGTCTTGCAGTGCCTGGATTATGCCCTCCTGCCATTCAAACACACCATCACCACGCACACACACACGCACACTGCCGTAAAATGACCACTTTGCCTGTGCAAATGCTCTAATTTAATGTATTTTGGTCCCTTAATAAAACCAGCTGAGAAAGCCCACATGCAACTGAATTGGGTGGCAGAATAGGTTCAGGAAAGCAGGTTCTGGGTTTTCTTTCAAGCTGACGTTCAAGTCAAACACACACACACACACACCTCCTAACCCCTCAACCATCATCCTCTCAGACTATGATATGAACTTTGTTATTTATTACACCCTTCGTTCCTGTTTCTCATTTCCTCTCGTCGACGACCATCCAGCTCGGAATCATACCAATCCAGTTTGTGCACTATTTTACATGACAATCTCTTTTTCAAATCTCTTCCAACACTTCCTGCCTCTCACACCCACCGTCCTCTCTCTCTCTCTCTCTCTCATCGTTCCTATCTGAACCATTTCTCTCCATCTCCCAGCCCCGTCCTCCACTTTACTAATCTCGCTGCCGCCTCCAGCTAAATGAATCACCCTCTCAATTTCTTGTTCGCATTTCTCTCCATCCCAGTTTGCTCCATTCCCATTGTCACCCTCCATCTCTCACCCTACCTCTCCACACCTTCATCAGATCCTGCCTGTCTTTTACACATGCCCTCCTCGAATCCCTTCCTTTTCCCTCTCCCTCCCCCCCTACGCGGCGAGCAGAGAGGCTCGTAGGAGAGCATATAATTTCTCAGAGGGAGGTGCTGTCAGTTGACTGCTCTCCAGGCTAAGAGCTGCTCTCCTCGCCCCTGGGTTCACAGAGTCATGGCTCTGTTCTGCTCCAGGATTATGCAGATCTTAATTCCCTTCCGCTCACACCTGAGGTTGGCAGGGCATGAAATAAGGAAAGTGTTCACTGCAAATAAAAGTTTTCGCCACCAAGAAGGATAGAGAGGGGGAGGATGAGAGAAAGGAGGTATGGAAGGAGGAAGGAAAAGGGAGCTTGGTTTCTGGTAGATGGTAGATACATGAAGCGTGTGGTAGGACAAACCGGGAGACTCAAGAATGGAAAGACAGAAGACAAAGGGAGGTGTTTTTTGTTTTGTCTGTCCCCCGACACACTGAACACACACTGACTGGATCTTGCCCCCTTTTTCTTACAATAATTAATCGACACATGTGCCAGACACTTTTCTTGCTGTTTCTGAAAACATCACAGATGCAAATTCTTCTTTCAGCTTTCGGTAAACAAGCAATGAATGGGATGTTTCCCAATGAGCTCTTTGTTCACATGCTGTTGGTAAATTGTTAATCACCTCATGAATATCATGTCACATCATATCATACACTGGAGTCTTAACGTCACCCTTTAACCTCCACCCAAATGCCACCAATCAGTCCTGCGATACAAGCGGGAATTCCACAGGTAGTTTGCGACCAGGACAGGTTTTCTCTGGGTACTAAGGCAACCAGGTTTGATATCAGATAATATTTTTTTTCATAGTAAATTGTTTACATGTGGGCTCATTACTAAATTTGGATTTGCTGCCACTTTACAAGCTGCGACCATGATATCAAATTGTCAGAGTTGGTGACGAGAGATCCCAGTTTGTTCTGCGCGTAAAATGCTGGATTGTTTTTATTTTAGTGAAATCATGCCCACGTCCGCTCGCATGTGCCGCTTTGTAACATTTTTTCTCGTTCACTTACATTTTATTAAATGGCAGCAACACCTGATAAATGGATCGTTAATTCACTGAAGATAGCTTAAAACCGTTCCTTTGCTCCGACAATAAACAAACAAACAAACAATGGATAATTATCTTGAGAGCTGCATACACATCAAGTGAAAAAGTCTATGAAACAACAGATGTGATGTGAAGAGCGTGTATAGCGTCGACTCTAATGGTCGAAAAGTTCATGTGAAGCAGTTGATGAGAGAGAAAATAACTCGCACAAACACACAGAATAATAATGTTAGTGCGCCTCACCTGATAAAGCCTCCTTGGAAAAAGCAGAAAGACAAGACATACAGAATCCGAATGACCTGTGGGAGCATCCTCTGGCTCAAAATCTCTCCTCAGTCCCGTTGAATAACTTGCGGAAAATAATTTTCGGAAATCAGCAAATCCACTGAGCAGCTTGTGAGACTGGGCTAGAGGAGGAAGGCATCGTCTCTCTCAGTGATCCAAGCTTGTCTTTGGGGAAACTTCTCCCCCTCCCACCAAGTCCAGAGGGCTGCACACATCCACGCAGCAGGCTCTCTGCTTCAGGCGTCTGGACAGCACTGGTTAGTCAGTCAGTGTGTGTTTGTGGTTGTTTTTAAGGGGAGTGTCGGTTTGCGTATCAGTGTGTGTGTGTGTTTTTTTTTATGACAGTGTGGTTTCTCTTGCTTGTTTTTCCCTCTCTCCAAAAAATTAAAAAGGGGTGAAGATTTAAAGGAACATGGAGGGAGTGATGGCTAAATTGCAGTGCTGAATACATTCTGGTGATGACCAATCCCGAGTGAAGCATTAATAAAGATTTTAGTTAGGAGGAGACTTGGAGGAGGAGGTCTTCAGGAAGATGAAGTGAGTTTATGTGTGGAGGAGTACAGCCTAGAGTAGAGTTTTTGTAATGGGCTGAAAATGGTGCTGAAAAGTTTTTGAATTTTTTGTTGATTGAATAAAAACCCGGTCAGTATCTCGAAATGAATCTAACTTTTTAGTTTAGGGGGGGTTTATTTATTTATTTGGATCCCCATTAGCTGCTAACAAGGTAGCAACTACTCTTCCTGGGGTCCACACATGTAAACATTACAATATAATTTAAAACAATTATAAATTAAAAAATTCAAGGTAATAAAAAACAATACAGAAAATAATAAGCCAAAATAAACAAGAAAATTCATCAAAAATCAACAATCAATCAATCACTACATCAAAAACAATAAAACTACTAATGACAATAATAGTTATTATAATACTAGTATTAAAATGATGGCTATTACTACTATATGATAATTGATGGTACAGGACATTTGGGATTTCAGACAATGAGATACTTCTTATGAAACTGAGCAGAGAAATAACCGTCCTGTCCCTCACCAATGACCAGCCTAAGGTTATGTGCATTCTGATGATGTTTGCTCTTCTGTTACAGTTCAGAGCAAGTCGTGCGGCTCTATTCTGGACTAACTGTAGTTTTTCCATGTTTTTGTTTGACGCACTTGACCACACTACTGGACAGTAATCCAAATGAGTAAGAACTAATGTTTGAACAATGTGAGAGATGCATTGTTGTGGTAAAAATTTAGCACATCTCTTAATGACTGCCAGACCTCTCCCCATAACTGCAACAGTTTTTTCAATCTGCTTTGACCACTTCAATCTGTTGTCTAATACTACTCCAAAGAGTTTAGCTTCCTCTACCTGTTCCACAGGCACTCCCTGTACGGATAAGTTTAACTGTGGCTTATGCGTTTTGTGCCTCTTATGCCACTAGAGGACAGGCCTGTTAAAATACTTTGTGAAAGTATGCAATGGACTTTAAAGCTGCACTTATCAATATTTCAAATAAAACATGGATCAAATGAGGTGTAGGTGTAGGTCTAGGTGTTATATGAAAGCAGTCGCTTAGTGACGAACTCACGAAGAATTATCACCCAACTTTGCAGTTCCCTTCAAGTGTTTTAGCATCTTTTAGCTTGTTTTGGTTTGCTGCCCGAAACTCTGCTCTCAGGAAGCTAGTTTCTTTAACCAAAATACTCTGATAAACCCATGTTACTCTACCTGCCCAGCCCCAAACAGCAGGCAGACAAAGTTAGCAACTAACTGGTAAACATAGTGGAGCATTTAGCAGCTGAAGAGCCAGATGCAGAGTGATAATTATCTGGACTTACGTTCATCAGGTGGACACAAACCTGACTTTAAATAAATGCTAATGTTGCTCTGTGTCTGCTGCGTGTGTAAATTAGTTGCTAACACCCTTGCCATATCAACTTAAGAAGGCCAATGTCAGTGCTGTGTTTTCAGCTCGTTGCACTGCCCCCAAATGGTGAAGAAATCTCCTAATGTAGCTTTAAGGGAATTTATTTTTCATTATCTGACTGTGACTATATTTTTAGTTAAAATGCACTGTGGTTGTTGAGACAAGAATTATTTAGTAATTCATATTTTAAATTGTGTTGTTTTCACTTGTGTATCTGTTATTAGTTTTTTTTAAACCAGACAGAATATAGTGTCTTTTTTTAATACTGCCACTAGTAGTCACCAAAGTCAGACATTTTCAAATCCTATGCATAGGGGTTTTAAGATTGGGCAACTAAAATGTCTTGGTTAAAGTTAGAGAAAGCGTGCAAATTCTGGTCTCCAGCATGAAAGTCACACACCTATCCACCACCTCAATACTTTTTGCACTAAATCATGGCATATCTTGTATCGGAGAAAAAGCTCTTGGTACACAGTCTCTCTAATTTTACCAGTAACTACAAATGTTTATTAGTCCTTCATGAATAAACCCACATTTGGCTTTTACTTGTCACAATTCACTTGCTTTGACAGTAACATATAAACATATAAATTCCAATAGTTCTCTCAAAGCATTGGGATGTCTCAAATACAGTATGCCCATCATCACTCTGCTTGTGGGAATGGGATCTATCTTCCCCATCAGAGAATAAATCTGTCAATCAGATACCTACTAGGTGTCTTTCAGATGTGCAGTGTGTCGGGTTATAGATCAGTGTATCTGCACTTTCAGGATCCATTACAGTCTCTGTATATTACAGATCACAGGGCAGTGGCACAATGTGACACATCACTCACAGGGCCTGACCTTCAAATTGCTTCTGTTGCAGTCATTCGTCTTCCCGAGTGGATTCCACCAAGCAGATCCAGTGTTTCCCAAACAGGCAGAGGTGTCACTCTTTCTCTGTTGTCTTTATGTGGGAAAGCACAGCAGAATAACCTTTACCTTATACAATTACTCAATCCGCCATGTTCCTCCTTCACTGAAGCATGGGTATTAAAGATGCATTGGATTTCTCTGTTCTTATGAAGGGCAGAAAAATCATAAGCCTCTTTGGCTTTTCAATCTGATAATTAATTTACACCGTTTTTTATTAATATCATTCAAAGCTGCTTTTGTGTTTGGCTCTGCTATATGAGCTGCCAGGCAGGCGTTCATCACTGTATAGTAGAAGTCTAGACATTTTACATATTATATTTATTGAAACAGTTTATTAGAAATGCCTCCCATAGTTTCTGATGGCTGAAATATTAAAAGTGTACTCTGACACTGGTGTAACCTTCTGCTTCTTCCTTACCGTCATGCATTTCTTTTTATTTTCTGCCATCTGAAGAAACCTGAGAGGCAAGCTCGCTAGTGCAGCAAGTATGTGAGGATGAGGAAGGTGCAGATAGGGTGAGCAGATGTGGAGAAATGGTGGTGGAGAAACAGAAGTAAAAAGATGAGGGCTTCTGTTGTTGGCAGCTAGACTGTTGTTGCTGCTCTCCTAGACAGTTGGCTGGCAGTGGAGCTCTAATATGAGTGCTGACATCTGGGGCCAGAGAGTATGTCACCTCCCACAGACCACTGTCACCCACCAGACTTTCACAAAGGAAAGCAGTGCTCACCAAATTAAGATGAATATTAATGTCACTAGCCCCATTAGCTGGTTGATGCCTGAGTCATTGGAGTTTGTTTGTAAACCTCTGTGTATATACATTCAAATTTTCAAGTGATTTTTAAAAGATAAAGTGTGGTCTATATGTTTGTCTTTTGTCAGTAAATCCCATGAAAACACCAAACCTAAGATTTCCCTGTCTGTGGCACTAAGCATTCGTTCCTACTGAAGATGCAAATCTTTAAAGGAATAGTTCGACATTTTTGGGAAATACACTTGTTCTTGTTCTAGCCGAGAATTAGATGAGAAGATTGACACCACTCTCATATCTGTCTGATAAATATAAGGCTATAGCCAGAAGCTGGTTAGCTTAGCTTAGCATAAAGACTGGAAACGGTGGGAAACAGCTTTTCTGGCTCTGTCTAAAGATAACAAAATCCACCTACCAGCAACTAATTAAGATGTTATGTCTCGTTTGTTTCATTTGTACATAAAAGTGTAAAAAACAACACATGGTTTTAGGGTGGGGTTAGAGGTGGGATCACTGTACCAGGCCAAGAAATAGTCCAGCACATAACCCCCCGTAAAACCACAGTGTCACTTTTACACTCCTGAAACAGCTGCGCACTTTTGCTTTTAGCAAAAGTTAGTCAAACAGGAGTAAATAGTGCGTTTGTTGGGGACTATTTTCAGCAGCAGATTAATACACATTTGATCTGCTGCTGTATGTGGGGTTGACTTAATATAAACTACAGTGCCCATGTTCCCGGTAATGAAGGAACATGTCAGCCGGTGCAACCATGTAGCTCATTTATGTGGTTTCTTTTATAGTCTTTTGACAACAATAGAGGTCTACGCTGTATTATTATTAGTTATATCAGGCTTCACAGATGATACTTGTTAGTAGGATCAGTTCATTGCAGGGTTTAGTCTTTTCATGGCATTTGTTGATAATAATAAGAATTTAGAATATCGCAAGCCTTATCCTAAGGTGACATCCAGACAGGAGATCAGTCAAACACATACATTTATTTTTATTTAATCATCTGCTCGAGCACCAAAATCTTCTTACTGTAACTCCAATTTATTTACACAACTCTGCAAAAAGAAAATAAGCTGCTGATAAGCCACTTTAGTGATATCTGAAGTGAATGCTGAAAATGCCAACCCTTTTATATCGCCTGTCACTCTGTAACCTCTCACCTTGACCTGATCTCAGCTTTGTAGATTAATGGGTGGCTTGCCAATGAAAGGTCAGATTCCAGCTGTGGTGATCACTCCGGCCTTTTTCCCTCTCACCCGTACAAACAAACGGAAAGCCTACCTTAATATAGCCATGAGCCATGCTTCTGTTTTATTCATGGGCACATACCCAACTTGACCTTTAACTCAGTAAGGAGACAGTGTTTGAGATGACATGACATCACAGGCTTGCTTCTTTAGTTGTGGTCTGTAAAGAAAGATGGAAAGAAACTACTGGGACCAACTATCGGCTATCCATTATATTGTCATCGTGTCCAGCATTCTTACATTTGCTGTGAAAGTGGTTTTTAGCTGCCTAAGTTGTACCTCAGAGGGTTTTCACCCCCTTAGTCCCCAAGGAATGGCTGCTCAGCCTGGCACAAAATCCCAATCTCCAGCCCTCCCCTAAGGGATTGACCTGTAGCCTGTTTGTGGCCTAACCTCTTCCTTATCCTCAGCTGCAGAGTAAATAACATTCTGCATGGCTGTTGGTCTGGGTGAATACACAAAGCTTTGTGCAGCGGCCCATGCTGTTTATGGCCTAAAGAGGTGATTATCCTCAAAATGTTTAGAGAAACTTACATGGAGACAAGTTCAAGGTGCCATTCTCTCTGGTTGATCTCAGCTGTCTGGATTTGATAGGACTTTGGTAACAGCTGTCCTCTTCCATCAGTGTACTCTGTATCTACACTCCCTGTCAGTAGACTGTACAGAATTTCGGATGGTAGTCCTGATGGAGGTGTTGTCAAGGTGGCAGATGTGCTTCTTCCAAGCATTTTATTAATTTCGTTTTTCTCTTGATTATGTTTTGTAAAGCATCTTTGGATTATAGTGAAAGGTGCTTCAAATCTAATTCATTATTATTATTACTAATGACAGTAGACAATGTAAAGTTAGAAATGCATATTAAATGTAGTACTATAAAACACAATGAACAACAAAAGTAAAGAGTGCAGAAACAGTATAAACACATCAAGAATCTTGCAAGTCATACATACTGAGTAGATTTTCATAATCCAGATGGAAAGTCAAAAAACTGTTTTCCAATTTGTCTGTTTTAAAATATATTTCATTCTGTTTTTTCTTGTTTGATTTGTTTTCCTTTTTGTTCGCTGTAGCCCTCCTTTATATTTGATTAATTTATTGAGGCTTTACCTTTGGTTCGATACAATCTTCAGTGTTCTGTGGTCTCATTTTGTCCATGCTCAGCCCATAAAGTGAGTACTGTCGTTCTGTGTGGAATTTTCCTTTTATGAATATCTGTCAAACAAGGCAGTGTTGGATAACTGTTGTAGATTATCAGCTAACAAAATGTATATGAAAGAAACTTTTTGATAAGTTCTTTTAAAAGGTACGGTGATAAACCTATTCAAGAAGTACCCGTCTTTCAATGAAAAACGTGCTTGGTCATATCTAACCTCCTCATACATAAATATGGGACTCAACCCATTTCAGCCTAATCCTCATGGCCTTTGCTGTTTGCTCAATCATGTTTTCAGCTAAAAAAACCTGACTTCAGACAAACTTTATTCAAAAGAAGTGTGTTGTAAATATATTTTTTTAAATCACTTCTTTAGATCTATGAAGCACACAGGGGTGAATTCTCCCCAAGGAGACATATATGTGTGTGTAGATAACACTCCCCAGGTCTTCACAGATGTATAAAGTGAAGGAATAATCCAGGCAGACATGACCATCAGTCTGCATGCATAAAGCACCCATTCAATTTGTACAGCCAGCCAAAGTAGACAGCCAATCCAAAAGAACGCTGATAGGCCTTGACAGAAGGACATGGTCGCCACAAGGAAATGACGAGGCAATACAGAGTCAGTCAGCCAAATTATTGGAAGATTACAATGTCAGAGTAAGTTTAATACAATATGGGCTCTACATGTTATTCATATTAGTGGTAGTGAAAGACTCTTTTTATTATTCCTGAGCACGTAGTTCACTGCAGCGCCGCAGCCCTCCAGTTCAGAAGCAATCTTCCTCAAAGAACTTTATGAGAGGAGAGAAACTGTATAAAAGGAACTTCCACCTGTATTATTGTGAGGTTTAAGGTTTTGTTTTATTTTGGGTGTTTCAATTTTTACTATTAGTTTGTGAACAAATACAAGTCAGCCTGAAAAACAGCATAAGACACTGACAATTTTAAAACTTTTGTATATATTTGTGAGAATGCAGCCACATCGTCATGTTGATTTTAGTCTAAAGTTTGATCTTTAACACTTTCTGCTACAATGCAGACATATTTGTATGTATCCTCTTGTTGAGTAAAATGTAACATAACATAGATGTGGTGTCCCAGTGTTTCATATTGTGTGATGAATGTTGTAAGAGCTGTTCCACATTGCCTTAATAAGGTAATATAAAACACAGACCTGCATATTAAAGGAATAGTTTGACATTTTGGGAAATACACTGTCTCATGTAACTCTCAGAAAGAAAAGCAAATCATGTGTTAGTCAATAAATATGATAGATATGAAACCAGTTAGCTTAGCTTAGCATAAAGACTGGTAGCAAGGGGAAACTGCTAGCCAGCACTTTTCAAGTCCACAAATTAACACATTATTGTTTATTTAATTTGTGCAAAAACAAAAATGTAAAGAAGTGTTCTTACCTTTTGGACACAGCCAGGCCAGCTGCTTCTCCCAGCTCCAGCATTTGTGCTAAGCTAACTTAACCATCCTCTGGCTCCATATTTAATTTATTTTCATATTTAGCATTCAGACACGAGAGTGGTATTGATCTTCTCATCTAACTCTAGAATGTCCAACTATTACTTTAAAGGAAAACTCAGCATTTTACAGCCTGCATTTTATTTTTGTACTTTTGGTCGTCTTATCAGTTGTGATAACATTCTTAATTTTACAGATACAGGACTACAATGAGTGCAAATAACGCATGTGACAACACCACATTAGTGATCGTACAGCTTTTAAACAAGTCAAATGATCTGATTCACTTATTTTGAGGTGAAATCACAGGTCAACGTCATTGATCTTACCCATTTTGTCTATTGTAATTCATTGCTTTGCAGGGCTGCCTCCTGGTTCAACTAACTACTACTACCCAAGTTTTACTGTCCAATACTTCAGAGGGGAATGCCATGTGCACTCTGACGTAAAGCTATGTTTAGCAGTATCACCATGTCCATGTATTACTACCATGAAGCTGGGGAGTGTATAATACCTAAATATATGAAAATTAGACTCCAAAACACAAGCCTTTAAGCACTAGAAAAATAAGTAATTATTGCAGTGTAATTCACCTCACTGGCTCCGACTCGAGCTTCCATTGAGGCAGACAGCCTTTATCACTTGACTGACACATAATTAGAAAGAAAACTCACAAAGTGCTGCACTCTCTAGACTCTACCAAAGATTGATTGCATTAACCCAGAAAGAATAAAAATAAAATATATTATGCCCTGTAGTTTCCTTGCTCCTTCTATCTGACCTGCTATATGCCAGACTATGACCCCTGTCAGGAGAGCACGGCATCTCCTGATATTTCCAGACAACTGTGCAGAGCTATACAGAGGCTGGTCAAAGCTTGACTGAGGGCCTGTAATGTTTATCAATATAGCATAAATATCTCAACGGACTAAAATGGAAAGAAAAGGTCAAACTTAAATGACAGACACAGGTTAGGTAGGCCACTGAGGGAAAGGTCACTAGGGGATATCTTGGAGGCCTGATTAAAGATAGCTTGTATCACCTTTCAGTGTTTTGCATTCCTGTGTTGTCCGTCTTGCACACTATAGATTGCATTGAACAAGTGATGATTTGTTTTATCTTTGCTGTATTTGTCTTCAGCATAGCCTGCTGCTTGGTAGAACACTTTCCTCCAACAACATAGGCAAGTGCATTGGTCTTGCATACAATAGTGAAGTGTACACTTTCAATTCCAGATAAGACCTTCAAACCTGAACAGCAACTCTGTTCCATCTCTCAAACAAGAAAAGGCCACCGCACCTTTTTACACTCTCACTCTCGCCTTATTTCCAGCTGCAGGAGGAGAACGTCTCTGCCGCTGAAAATGCCCTTTTTTTCCCCCAGCCCCATGTGGGGAAGGACTAAATGACAAACTGGACACCATGTAACCCCTCACACCTGCATTTGCATTCCACCCAACACGCAGCACCAAACTATATCCCTCTTTTTCAGGCTGAAGACAGGCAGCGTGGCCTACAGAAGATAGCCTGGCCTTGTTGTTAATTTTGTCCATCCTTTCCCCTTCAGCCATACCTCCCAACTACTGTCTTAAACAAGATGGCCCACACATACATGTGCAGTTTGACTGAAAGGTCTTTTTAATACAAGGACTAACAACATACTAACAATAATGAAATCTAAATTGTAGGTGAAAACGACGTATGTTTACGTTCAAGTGACAAAGCCCTCTAGCAAACGTAGTAATTATGACGGGAGCAAATAAGGAAGTCATGTGACGTTGTTATGGAGTGACAAAGTCTGCATAGGGAGGAGGTTGAGGGTGGATGGATGGGTCAACGAAACATCAGACTTAAACACGGGAGACAGCTGTTCGTTTCTCGTTGCTAGCCAACAATCATCCATAATCATTCCATAACCTAAACCAAGTTGTTGTTATTGTTGTAACTATGACGAGGAAGCTTCCCTAACGTTAAAGTAGGAATTTCAGCCCCAGCCATGACTTTTCCCTAAACCTAACAAAGTCGTTTTTGTGCCTAACCATAGCGCTGTCACATCATAAAACAGATGTTTTGCTTTACACTGATTTATAATGGTTTTTTGAAGGCACAGACAAACGATGATTCTGTCCTGTCAACAGGCGTGTCAGATCAGAACACACTTCTTTGTGTTGTTCTAGAGGGCACGCAACAAACGTATTTTGTTGTTTAATTTGGAGGACATGTGGTTAAAAACATTTTAGATCAAGAATGTTTAACATTTAAGTTAAACAAGCCACATTTTTGAATTATTATTGGTTGACAAAGAAAGTGCTGATGTTTTTTATTCACAACTTACATGAATGGGCCCCAAATTTATATGGTTAAAAAAACACAGATTCTGCCTTTAAACTGAAGACAGATGCATGCACGTGTAAATAACATTCAGGAGTGTTTGCAGAAACCACGAATAAACAGCATGCTTGTGTCCTTGTGTACTAGATACCTCTTGTACTCACCCAACTCATTCTCCATTGATCAGTTGTAATGATTTGTACACGGAGTAGATTGGAATTGGTATGCTTTGAGTCATGTTGCAGTGGGTTTTAATTGCAGCGTCTTTTATGACCCACAAGCTACTGTATCAAAGAGTTGTAACCATGAAATACACTTCTAGCTGTGTGGACTTGAATGTGCAGCTTTATGGGGCAGGAACATGCCATAAATAAGGTGCTCTATACTGTCTTTGTTCTCCTTTTAACTTACTGAGGCAAACTGTACTTAATTGGCTGTGGAACCATTTCTTGGGGAAAATATTTAGATCTTTTTTTTATTTAATTTGAGACAGCTCATAAAATAAGTTTTTGAAGATTGCAGTTTTGAACAGCGTCTGTGTGACTCATTTCTGTTAGAGTGGATTTTGAAAGAGCATTCAACGGCTGTCCTATTTTCCACGTTATGTCTGTGACACTTGCAGGGCTAGAAACAGTGAGAGACAACAATACTGTGCCCTGTGGCTTCTTTTATGTTGCTGTTGTGAGTATGTGATGGAAATGAATAGAATGCAAAGCAATGTGGTAATGCATTAAATTTTAATTGGCTTACAGAAGCACTGAAGAGTTAAGAAATCTGCCTCTTGATTGTAGTTTTCCTTAACAGTGAGGAATCTTTTGGTCTTATGGGAACTACAGTGCCATAATTTTCTGTGGCTATTCTTTAGAGTTGTGTCATTGCATCTTTCTGAATTAATCATGGATTTATAATCAATCATGAATGCTCTGAAGTTCACATGGTCTCCGAAGTATGATTCGTAACTGCATGAAAAGAGAGACAGTATAGTGCATATCTATTTTTAATCTCTACCGTTCTTGGAGTCACCTGTGCTTCACACTATACATTTGAAATTGTAATAATACAATTTGGAACTTAAATAATTCCACATAACCACAACACCCACGGTTTGATCCCCGGCCATATACCTTTTGTTGCATGTCATACCTCTCTCTCCCCATGTTTCCTGTCTCTTTCCTATACGCTGTTGATTGTCAAATAAAAGCAAAATGCAAAAAAAAAATCTTTAAAATAATAATTCCTGAATAGTACAGTGGTATTTACTGAGGTACTGCGGATCTGATTCTGATTCTTATTCTCATAATTCCAAATTAAGTTGCAAATAAATTTAATATTTTTGCTTTTCAACACTTGTGGCTTTATTATTGGAGTGTTTGGTCCCCAACACTCCAATAATAATTGCACTTTTTTTTTAATAAAATATATTCTTTCGTTTCAACCAACATGATTCCATGAGCAAAACCGCATTGTTAAGCCCAGTAACAGCTTCCAACAAGTCCAAATGCAAATTAGACACAGCACATGAAAAGGGTTTCTGATCTGACAACACTGTAGTTAAGGTTTGGTTGGGTTTAGGCACAAAAATGACTTGGATAAAGTTAGCTACACATTGCGGTCATGGTCATAGAAGAAACCCACGTTGACTGTCGGTAGGAATCGGGAAATAAACAGACCCATTTAACCTCTCCAACCTCCTCCCTCTGCAAACTTTGTGGTGTTATAACAACGTCACACTATTCCTCCTTTCCTCCCGACAATTCCTATGGCTGCCAGAGGGCTTTGCCGCTTGAATGTAAGCCTATGTTCTTATTGAGCATTTGCTTTAACCACTAATTCAGGTTCAGTCTCAAAATTTCCTTTGTTGCGCAGGTTTTTTTTTTTTTATGTGGTTATATATCAACAGAATAATCTGGCACAGTCTGATTGAGCGGCTGTCTTTACTGGGAAGTGGGCTGTGATGTTTGAACATGAGTAATGGTCCTACTTGGCCATGTAAACCTGATACAGATACAGTAGGCACCATCTGACTTTTGAGTAAATGCACCTGAAATTGGTTTAGTTCCATATACTGTGTCTCAGACTGAAGTACAGAGATGAATGAGTGCTATTCAGGGGAGATGTCTTTCATTTACAGTGACCGGAGCACATCTGCAGACCAACAGGGGCATTTGAAATGAACGTGTCTGTTTAAATGTAAATTATTAACTGGAATTCACAATTGATAGGCTCCTTTTTATTCATATTCTGTCATGGTTGAAAGTGCATTTGAGCGCATGCATTCTGACAACATTTTCATAACTGATCAGTGACACTAAGCTGCAATACAAATTAGGTGCAAAATTAGTCAACGTGAAAATAGGGCCAATTAACATACAGTTGATTGACCCCTTTGTGGCCAGGATCCTTAATCTTAACAGGTTCGTTTGTCTGCTCTCAATTGTGATTGATGCAGTGGGATCTGGAAATGTTTCTCGGAGTTAATGGGTCTAAGACGGATTTGACTTGCGTTACATAAAGTAAACAAGGCAGACACTCTTCTCAGCTGCCAGAGGTGTCCAGACGAAGAGGCGGTAACCTGCAGAGTTCAACAAGAAATTTCTCTGACATGAGGTATGATGAAACCAGGAGCAACTGAATCTTATCTTTTTATAATGGAAAAGGTTGACATTGTAGTCTTCCACTTAAGCAGGTAACAGACCTCAGAGGTTACCTTTCCCAGAAATCCTTTGCTTTGCACATTGTATACCAGCTGCTTGAGGGTAAAGCAGGAAGACTGATAACTAATGCTGCTCATTTCAGAATAGTCAGAGTCGTTCCTGTGACTATTCCAACAATTGTGCTTGCAACAAGAGAACAAGAAGCCAAGTGCAGTAAACGAGGAGAGGATGATTCATGGTGCAGTATCAGGAATGTGCTTACGTGAGGTGGCACGGGATGTACCAGGCCTCCTCTGAAGGTTGTAGATATATTGAAAAGGTGTTTCATAGCATTCAGATGATTCAGTGTCTTATATTTGGTCACCTGTAGAGTCATTTCAGTTCCAGTATTCTATTGTGGAAGAAAATTCAAACACCCCACTGGATGTATCCTGAGGTCAAACAACCCACCCACCTACCTGCAGTTGTTCATGGTGTATATATTACATTTCTTACCGTAATTATCACTGAATTTACCAATCAATGTATTTATCCTATATCATTATCTTTCCCAAAGCAGAAAGAAGTCTGTGCCTACTGATGGCTTAAAAGATAAAGCAGCTTAGCATATTCTATACAGTACCTTTGGATAAGATAAAGATCTATAAAGAGCAATAGCAAATACTTCATTGTGATATAGTACCCTATTTCTTTATAGGAAATGCAACAATCAATGGCTACAATGGCTACATTCACAATATGATTCAGATTTAGCAGTTACTGTTTTGTTTTGTCCCTTAGTCATTCCTTACTACTCAGAAATGTGTGTAGATTAATGTGAAGTTTTACCATTAATCTTTGCGTTATAACACTTTTAGTGGAAAAAAAAATCATGCCTTCCTTTTGCATATATCAGTAAGTTTGCGTATCAGTGTAGGAGACTACCAGAGAAAAAGTTAAGAGAGGTGAGATACAGTTAGCCCTTTAAAAGTGTCTTTAAACAACTACAATATGGAACTGTACACAAACTGAGGTAACTTAAGTTAAAGAAAAGACGCTTGTTTTTTTCTCTCAATCCTTGAAAGACAGTGATGAGCCGATAAGCAACCACATCTATTTAGAACAACATCTTAAATATTCTTAAAGTATTGGGGGGCCTGACCTTCATCTGTCTCAACTGGGTAACATTGTTCTTACATTGGCAGCAAAATAAGCCCACAGCTGGAAAACAGCAGGGGATTCAACAGCCTTGTAAACAACACAAGTTTGAGGTCTTTTATACTCATGACCTCTGGTATTTTAACAAAAGGAAAGAAAACCTGGAGAAGAACTCACTCTCTAACAGTTGAGCTCTCAAAAATAAAGATTCAGGAGGACATGTTTGTACCAGGAAGTCTACTTTCACCGATGTACCATAGCAAGCACATAATGGGTCTCATGGGACCAGATTCATACTTTTTTATGCACAACATAGATATTAAGTTTCAGATACTAAATGTTCAAATTTGTACCATTTCAGCCTGAACTAAAGACACAGTAGCATTCTTTAGCATAAAGTAGGTATAGTGGTAAGAAACTATTATCATAGATACATATTTAGCACTGCATCATATTTTTATAATCTATTGCAAAAGATTTGAAAGTGTTTTGTCAAGTTCAAATGTTTTAGCGGAAATTGCTGGTGTCTGTTCCTCTATACAGCCCAGTTTTAACACTTAATGCAAAAATCAGAATTATATTTCCTCACTGAACAAAATCAGTAGATAAAGTCAGTTAAGATGGCTCATATGGATCTGTTCAATTCCCAACCGTGTAGCTTCTGGCTTGGCTGACCCACCATCAAACTTCTGGTCGTTTTTACAAGGGGGAGGCCAGTGAGGGATCATAGTGACTCCTGCTGACTGGTCAGGGTGTCAATGTAGAGGACATAGTGATCTGTAGGGGATGACGATCATGCTGGCCTGGTGAAACTGGTAAAGAAAAGTAAAATAGATAAATAAAAGGTAGCACACTTTCAATATTTCAATATTTCCTTCTGTGACATATTTTGTTTGGTCCAAAAGGTGACTTGCGACGAAGGGTACTGTCGTTTACTGCACTAGCAACAAGGTACAGTACTGGTGTACTTTTTTTTCTGAGAGTGTGTGTGATTCTTTGCTCTCCTCATCAGTTTCCCCCTCTCCCTGGCAATGAATATTTAAGAGAGCTTCAGACCAACAGCCAGGGGCACATGAGTGAGAGGGGGTGAGAAAGAGAGAATCATGAAGTTACAGTTTGGGACAATGGGAGCGGAATTAAAAGTGATGGGAGTGAGGAGTGGAAAAAGTTGGATATTTGGTTGGTAAGATGTGGGTCAAAGTCAAATTGTCAAGCCGACAGTGGGCAGCTGCAGACAGATATGACGTGGTCTCAAAAGATAAGGTCAGCCTAATGTATTGTCTCCCCATACAGCTGCCACGAATGCTTTTGTTTTGATAGTGTTTTTTCAAAAGGGTTCATCATTATTCTCGAAAATCTAACACTATGAACATCATTTTAATACAGGGGAGCTAATGACGATAATTGTAATACGGATTGTAATATGGATTTATGGATTTCTATTGGTTCAAGATACCCTAGTCATGCTGTTGCAGTCCGGGCCTGTAAACATACCAACCGTGGCGTTGATCACATGTTTTACTTAAGCAACAAAAATCTTCCTTTCAAATATATAACATGTTTTATCTTCTTGTAATCATGTAAGTAAAGTATTTTTTTTTTTGGCATATTATGCCTTTATTAGAGAGTTTACAGGAAACGAGGAGAAAGACAGATGTGAGAAGACGTGCATCGGTCACTGACTGGACTCAAACAGGGAACAATGGGATTTATGGAAAGCGCCATAAACCTCTAGGCTACAAGCGGGCTGAGGGGGAGGGGTGCTTCTTGAGTCATTCGGTTGACTGTGACATCAACTTGACTTGGTTGATCCACCAGGACATTTTGGCCCTGCTTGCAGGCCAAAAGGCTCTTTTAAATCAGTGATGGCACAGTACAATATTGTACAGTGTGGCATAGTATGTTGTGACATTGAGCAACTTAAGGGTGGTAGACAGAGCTAGCAGAAAAATGAAGAAAAATGGCATAAAAGCCCCATGAGCATCCATGGGTGGTTTGGCTTTATCGCAATGAGGCTAAAGAGGTTTGAGCCAATGTACTGAGCAACCAACTGGCATATATTGTCATCCTTAGAGCCCCGCACATGCACTGACAGGCACAAAACACAAACAGTATTCTCTTTAAATAAAAGGTTGATAGAAATCAGAATAATTTGTCACGAAAACAGAAATTCTGTTCTGAGAAAAACATCACATCAGTGTTCCTGTTCCTCTTAGTAGAGCAGATTGCCATTGACAAACTGCTGGAACAACTGGAAATCACTTTCCGCCACACTATGAATTGATAAATTCCATCACCTGCATCTTTGCACCACAGCAGTTTTGACAGGAGCAACTCCTGGAATAATGTAAGCAGTCGCTACTATTTCTTCTTCTCACATGAAGCTCAAGAGCTGGGGGTGTACGGATGGTAATTGGTTTGACTGGAGGTTCATTGGGCAGGCGGGAGGGGTTTTCCAGTAGTGCTAACCGCATCTCTTTCTCTCTCGCAACTCCGTCTTCATACATCACTGAGTCAAATTTGAATAATTCATCAGCGTGTTGTGGGTTTATTTTGTCAAAGCATCCCCAGACATGATGGAAGGCAGGGTTTGGGTGTGGGAGGAAATGGAAGCAACAAACTCTCAGGGAAATGATCAACACAGTTATTAGTTCTTGTCAGAAACTTGTCTAACATCTATCAGGGGTAATTAGGTTTATGACATGCAAAGGCACAACATCTTATTTTGAAAATTAATGGGCAGGCAAGCCAAATGCAGAGCAACTTCTGAAAATGATCTCAGCTACACATTTCAGATTCTCTTTTTGAACTACTTTGGTTGCTGTCTCTAGGATGTATAATTCACCCTGTTGTGAAATTTGCATTATACTGATGGGGAGAAAAAAAAACTTTTTTCTTGGTAGCCACAGACAAAATAAGATGCTTACTCTTATGTATGAATCCCTCTAATCACCAAGTCCGTACATGAACATTTAGGTCACCCTTCTTTGGTTAAGATGACTTTGGTGCCCTGCAGCAAGTGTCTCTATTGTGGGATACACCACCCACTCAAGAGGGACCACACAAAAACTGGAGCATTTTCCTTCACTCTTGTTTTTTGTGTTATGTTTATGGTCTATTAAAATTCTGTGCCTTCTGACATAAATGTCTTTGTTAATGAAAATCACACCCTCCTGCTTGCCTGTGTGTCTGCCATTTTGTTTGCATCTTCATCATAATTAAGGGGGGGGGGGGGGGGTTAGCACATAAATGACAGCCACCCTCTGGGACTTGTCTCACTGTAGCCTTTTTCAAATTTGCAAAACACTTCACGCTTTCCAAGTTCCAAGATGTTGCATCTTTTAAATCTATGACTCTGCTTGCGACGAGGATGGTGAGCCTAGGCTGATTTGGTGTAAAAATACCCTACTATTTTTAATTTCTCACTTCTTTTTACCTCTATGAACTTTTTATGTCAGCTTCAATTTTATGGCTCACAAAAACTCCTCTGCACCTTCCTTTCAGACCACAGAACTGCATGATGCCCTACCTGCATACAACTTTCAGGCAGGGTTTTACTGGTTTGTGCTCAACTGTCTTGGAGGCCTTCTTTAAACTGTGTCCTGCTGAGACACCTGCGGGATCGTCTTTTCAGAGAGGCTGACATTCAGTCGCGTCTCTCAGGCTCATGGCTGGCTCTCCGGGGAAGCTGAAGAAACAAAAGCCCAACGTAGCATGGATCCTGACAAAACCATCCGCTGTAGATTGGCTCTGGCCTTCCTGCTGAGATACACTGATAAGGCCATGGAGCTAACTGACAGTTATCCTCTTTCTTGCGAGGAAAGTGTGGAACTTCCCCTTCCCTTCTCTATCCATGTTGTAAGAAAAAATAAAATCAAGAGTTTTTAAAAGTCTCAAAATTGTAGATGATTATATATATGGGAGGAGGGTTAATGACAAATGCCTGTATTCCTTTGACACATACTAGTGATGTAAAGTGATGATGCTGCGGGTGCATGTTTTCACAGATTTGAACAGGTTTGAACAGATTTTAGTAGGTTTCAGGTGAGCTAGACCAGATTAGTGATGAAGATTCTAACTGGATATTAGAGACTGTCCTCCCCAAAAATACAGCCGTATAGGTCCTCTGTGCAGCAGCGTTTTTATGACCCATATTTACGTTTATTTAGGCGGCGACCTCTAGTGGTCGTAGTCCCCTAACCTAACTTACATAGCCTACATAACTAACATAGTTATTTTAACCCAAACCATGATCTTTTCCTAAACCTAACCAAGTAGTTTTGCTGCCTAAACCTAACCAAACTGCAACCGTTTCACGTTAATCACATGTTGTTGTTGTTATCATGACGACGAAGGTCCGGTATATGTCGTTTTGGGAGTCATTGACAAACGTACTATTCTGTCGTTTAAGTTGGAGGACTTGTTGGGATATTAACCCCTTAAAATCTGGTTGTCTCCTTTTATTTCCCCATAAGTAGCTCTAAGATTGGAAAAATCATCTTATTCCCAATTGTCTGACAGTATCATACATAAGCACTGTTCTGTGTTGGCTTGTTTTTGAAATCTTTATTGAAGCTAAAGTATATGATGTTTACACAGAGTGAAGACAATAGACAATTTGAACTATTTAGATGTTTTGTTCATCATTTCACAAAAAATCAGCCTGACATATTTGGTATCTTTGGAAACTAGAACTTAAAGTTCTGTGGGTTTGAACAATGACCCTCCTGCAGTCATTGGGTCAGTAATTGTGAGGGAGGGAGGTTTAAAGGACTAACACAAACATGTTTCTACCACAAATTGTTGTGGGTTTCCTACATACATCTTTTTTAATTGGTCAGCAGCATGACACGAAAGCTTTTTCTGATCTGACCGCCCTGATCTAGCGCCATGACAAGATCATAGTTTGGGTTGAAATCACTACTTCGATAAAGTTAGGGGACCTTCGTCAATTGTGGTTAAAATAATGACTGCAGTACTTAGACGGACAAGAGTCATAATTCCTTCATCCGCTTCAGTCTTTGTCAACTGAATGTAAACATGTGTCGCTTTTGAGCATTTACTGAAATGATTGATAGTTTTTCATGTTATTCTAACACGGTTGCAATATATCATGAATGGGTTTTGCTACATGGAACAACAGAGTACAGCACAGTGCAGTGTATCCAGAACATATCATTATGATTGACAAGCTACCTGATACTCTCTGACCCTGCAGCCAGTGCAGATTACAAAAATAAAAGACTGGGAATGTTTTGACATGCTGTATGAGCCAGGTCTGGATGCCTGCTATGCTTTCTTTGATGGAGGAAGAGTCAAGAACATTTAGATGGTAATGCACGCAAATACTTTCCGATCAATGCTCAGGCGGAGATACTTAAACTCTGCATAGCATTTTATTAGATGCCCATTAACTCTCTCTCTCTTGCCCCGTAATGAATACAAACTGCAGCGTAAAATTGAATAAAACAGAAACAACACAAACGAAGATTCAATAAGAAGAAATAAATGGGGCTTTTCTACGAGACCAGGGAAGTGTATCTAATCCCTTAATGTCCACATAGTGTTTTGTTTTTTTCTTTTTTTGTGATGGCCTTATAGATTTCGGGAAGAGAGAGAGAGGAGTAGAGTGAAGGAATAATTCAAATAAAAGAGAATAAGGTAGGACTGACACAGGTGCTCTAGATTTTACATTCAGCTGAGCCTCCAGAGAAACCACAAAACTGAAGTCAGAGATATCGTTTTGAAACCTCTGTTGTTTTCCTCCACTGATTAATAAAAGCAGTGATTTAGTGTTTTGTTTATCGTCTGTTATGTTTGGACGGTGTTATTGCTGCCAAAAAGAAAAGCCCAGATTTTTCTTTGCTTTCTAGGTCTGTGTCTTTGACTGCAAGAAAATCCAACCTTTTTTTTTTTGCATCACACTGAGCCAGAACTTCACAAATTAAACCTGCTGCTACAAACTGTCACTGCAGCACAGAATATTTTATCTTAAATCACACTTTCACCTCAAGACTTTGAAGAAGAGAGTGGGGGTGTGGGGACGGGGACGGGGGAGGGTCACATAATGGGTTTCATGTTTGCTTGTTTCTATTACATTACAATGAAACCAGCAGACACTAATGGAATGCTAGCAAATGACACCAGGGAGCGCATATTGCTCCTCCTGTCTTAAGAGTGAGGAATTACACCAATAAATATGGTTAATGGGAACACAAGTCGGAGCGTATGTAGGGGTTACACGTCAACAGAATACTAAGCTACGTGTAAAACTATAAAACGAAAAATATATGAAAGGAGTCTGGAAAGTGCTGGCGATACATGGAGGTCATTTCTGAGTCCAAGGATGATGGAACAGGAAGACAGTAAAGGAGCGAAGGGAACATATTGGTACAATAACTACACAAACACCGGTGATGTCTCCCTTAGCGCCTGTTCCACCCCTAATTCTCTATGCTCGTCTCTATGGCAACCATTGGCTTTTGAAGCCCACCTTAACACAGCACCAAACACAAACACACACACACAGCATGCTGTACATGGACACAAACCCATGTTGTATTCTGCACTGACAGGTGATTTATGCTGTGGGGAAAAGGGTATTTTACAAAGGAATTTTATTAAATTTAATGACACACAAGTGATCGATCATCATTAATTATGCTCTTAATCTCTGTGAAATATATTTTCTGTTGTGCTGACTTAGAACAGAGAAGGGATCTGATCACTTATCCTGCATCCAATACAAAATAATGTGTCTTATCTTATTGTTGTTTCTTTCAAAACTACAAAACAATACCACATTATAGGTCACCATCTTGCCATTCAATCTCTTCTGTATCTCTAATGTTGCACAAGCTTGTTTTAGCTTGCACAAGGCTGTATTGTTGACTTGGATTGCGTATGTCGTAAAATCTGAAATGGCAGCTTGTCTTTGGATTTATATGCGAGGGAATGCAAGTGGCATGTAGGACACCAGCTCAGAATATCATCAACAGCCGTGTGTGGGGAATAAAACAAGCAGGAGCGAAATGTAATCATGTAATAATTATATTTTGCTCATCCGTGTGCCACTCCGGCAATCATGACGGAAACACCCTGAAGAGGGATGCGCAATAAAGCTCTTGCCCTCGATAGTCATGAAATGAGACCTGCAGAGATCCAGTGGTAGATAGTAAATAAGGTTATGTGATATGTTCAGCCCAGAGGTGATGTAGATCCCAGAGGACGTGTGCTGAGGTTGGCTTCCTGGTGCAAATGTTTTTGTTTACGTTTTCATCTCTTACGTTGTCTTGTACAGTAAAATGTAGTTCATGGTTTAGCTTTAAAGCTGAAATAATTAGAGGCCAGTAAAACTTAGTAGCCAAAGTGTTATTCATGTTTAGTTTGAAGAGTGCATTTTTTGAGAAGGAGAATGAGGGAAAAATAATTACTACTTAAAGAATTAAGTAGAAAACAGCTTTTCTCTGTTCTCATGTTTTATAATCCCTTTGGGATATGGGCTCAGGTATTATAATAATCATCCTGCTGACAGCTTTATTGCATTATCATTTCACTATGAATGGCCTTATTATAAATCGGTGCTTCTGCCTTTGCCGTGTAAAATAATTTGAAGACGCTCAAGCCAAGAAGCAGCCAAGCAGTCAAGATCAGCTTCAAAGCTAAACACTCGAGTGTTGTTGTTTATTCAGCCTTGACTACTGTATATTTTGTCAAATTTATCTACATTAGCACCTTAGTTTTGAACCATTAACCTGTAGTGTTTTATTCACCCTAAAACACCTTAATAGCTGCTATACAACCACAGTTCAGTGCTCTGTAAAGCCCAATACAAGGTTTAAACTGTGAGGTTTTAGTGGGACATTGAAGCCACACAGCGCTTTTGGTCCATGAGGTGGATGTGATGTATTGCATATACATACACCATTTCTCATAAATCATAGACAGGCCCCCATAAAATAAAATGTGTACTGTATGCGTTTGAAGGAGGGCAAAAAAGAGGTTTATAGAAGGTCTTGTAAATAATGTTGAAGGAGAAGCTCAAGGTTGTTTGTGCGTGTGTGTTTGTATGTGTTGATATGGATGTGAAGGCTTCTATTGACATACAGTCTTCATGTGCAAGTGTATATTTTTCAGGGTGCCTGTGTTCACTGTATATGTTTGTGAATTTGAGAAACATCAATAGTACCGATGTTTTCAGGCGCACTCTCACTGCTTCTGTCGATGGCGCAATGACTGTGATGTGCAAACATTGTGTTTCCATGGAAGAATCATGAAAAACAACCATGACAACCACGTGTACAGAGGTTTTACTTACAGTTTATGGTCACAGATAGCCTGTAAAAAAAGGAAGAATTGCCACAATGCTGCTGAACGTTGTAGGTTACCAGTAAGCGAATAAGCAAGACAAAATGAGAAATGGCATTACTGAAAACACAGCACAAAGGCAAACATTACATTTCCTGTGTGTTTACAGCCCACTGGCATGTCTCCAAACCAAGACTCAACACCAAACACTATTTAAAGTGACAACAGTGACTAAACAGATAAAATGAAACCAGTCAAATGTGTGCAGCCGCAGCGTCCACATTAACATGGACCTGCAGCAAATGTGCCAAGGCTGGTGCACACAATTAAAACACAGCGCTGTGGCAAAATAAAGTTTTCCATTTCCTGCTGCCCATTAACTCAGTGCTTACTTGCATAGATGAGCGAGCAGCGAGCTATCCACTTTATGTCACCTTAATTATCACCTGGAACAACACACAGACTTGCACACTCCAGGCAAAGTCTGCACCGCTGCCATCTATGCCTGTGCCAAATGAACAGTAAATACAGACCCTGCAAAACACTGATATTGTGCACAGAACCACCATTAAGGGAGAAGTTGGTTTATCTAATTTATTAAAGTGGCAACTTCAAATTCAACTTCAAAGTGAACTGATCAGTCAAGTAAGTCCATGGTTAAACATGAAAAATAAAGCTGTTTGTGGTAGATTAAAAGTTACATTTTGACTAATGAAAATGCAAAAACTCTGAACTCCATTTGACCTCCATAAATTATTCTGCAACTAAATACATTTTATAGGTTTTTATCTTTTGGAGCTCCATAACATTATATTTGGCTTATTATATTATTTTTTGTTATTGGCATAATTTTACCACGTATCCTGTTTCTTGTTCTGAGGACTTCTCAGGAGACGCACATGTTTCATGTAAGGGACTGTAAAGAAAGTCTTGAAAATTTTTATTATGTTTCACAAAAGATTAGATATGGTTGTAGCCTGATAAGTATGAAAATGTATGGAATAAATACAATTCTGGGATGAAAAAAACAGATAATCCTCCCCCTTTGTGTTGACCCCCCTCTCCTTCTAAAAATGTTCCTACAGTCCCTAAAGTCGATATTTGGCATGTTTTTTGGCACTTACAGTAAATAAGTTAGATGAAATACTGATCAAGGACTGCACAGTAATATATGTAATACATACCGTTAATACATCTATGTTTATCACTCAAGTAAAAACACTCCAGGGACACAACGATATTTCTGTTTCATCTATGGAGCAGCTGCTGATTTTGATCCCCTCATGCTTTTCTTTGTGCATAATCATGTTGCTCTGGGAGTAGCTCACTCCACTGTTGACTGATGGACTGTACTGTGTGTCAGGCTGGATGAGTGCTCAGCTGAATGCCGAATTTGGAGGTGGGCTGTTAACTTTGACAGCCCACCAGTAAAGACTGGAAGCAGGGGGATATGGCCAGCCTAGCTCTGTCCAGAGGTAACAAAATCTGCCTGCCAGCACCTCTAAAGCTCACAAGTTATACCTTGTTTGTTTTTATCTTTACAAAAACCAAAGGGTGAAAATGACCATTTATGGCTTTACGGGTTTTATGTGAGCCAGGCTAGCAGTTTCCCACTGCTTCCAGTCTTTATGCTACGCTAAGCTAACCATCTCCTGGCTCTAACTATATCTATATTTAACTTCTCAAGTAACTCTCTGCAAGAAAGCAAATAAACTTTCCAAAATGTCAAACTTTTGCTTTAAATAAAATCTTGAAATATTCACTCCATCAAACATCATACAGTATAACCCTGAAGGTACTATTGAGCTAGTTTCAGCTTATTCTTTCTTGTCCTTCTCAGTTTGAATACAAATACAAGTGACTCAGTAATCTACAGTAATACATGTCATTATATCAGGTGATAGACTCTGGTGTATATTTTGAATTGTGATTCTTTTTTATTGTTTAGGTGATTTTAAAATGTCAAGCAACAAATAAAATATCAAGAACTGAATGGAAACTGATCCTTCAGCCAACATGTATTTTAAAATAGGGCTACAGTGCAGCTATATGTGTAGTTAGTAAAATCATTGGCCACTTATCACTATCACAACAAATCATCTGGTCCTCTCTTTGTGGAAACACATGCATGAATTGACCTTGCCATTCACTTCTTGCGCACCTCTGACTCTGGCGTTGAACGAGTTAATTGCCTCCCTGGGCAGCGTGCAGCTGTGCATAAATATCCACTAATTGAGTCATTTTCTTAATTCCAACTCATTTGGAATCACATTGGCTCTAACTGGCTCCCGCTGACGTCCAGCAGTGTTGATGAGAAAATTATATTTGACCAGAAGAGTCAAATCCACAGAGTAAGAATGACACAGGCCTCCAATTAAACTGGATCATAATCTCGTATGCCTATGCTCTCACCACGATACATACATTATCGAGATTGGAATGCCTTAATGCTCCCATACATTCACAAAGTGAATAGAAATGTGGCTTATCACCAAGTGAGCTGTAACCTTGAACAGTTGATAAGTAATTATATTTTGCACTCATGGAAATACCTTCCGATTGCCTTCTACATTAATGCACAAACAGTGTTCTAGTTTTAATTGCACAATAGGCACTAGATGGGTTGAGAAACTAAAGCTTTAAAAATATAATGAGGGATGTTATATCATTTTATAACCTGAAGTCTAGACTGCAGAAAAAGGCAGCTTCCTTGCATGTTAAGATGAAAGGGTTTTATTAAATCAGGTCCACACAACAATGAACAACAAACGTTGTGCATCTTCAAAAGAACAGAGGAACTCAATATCACCCTAAACTATAACAAATGCATCTTTTTTTTTTCCACTTCAGCACACCCTCAGGCGTCAGATGCTCATGCCTAAGGCAACAGTGATGTTTTCGCTCATTTGAAGATTTGAGTTTTTTATGCATACCTGAAATATGCTGTTTGCACATGCAAAAATGTTTCCTTTTTCTTTTGTATTTACCAGAAATCTTTAAATGGCTGCTCTTTCAGAGAAGTGTTTAGCATAATTCCACTATATGTAAGTACGGCTTTGGAGGGCCTGCAATTCAGTGGTGGAATGGCAGGCAAAAAGAGGTTGCTCGGGGCAGACAGTGATGGATGGGGAGTGTCTGGAGCCATCGGCTTAGTGTTAAGCATACGCTGCATCTCTCTCTCATCCCGCTGCCCTTTAAGGAGCATCAGCAAGCACTCCATAACTCAGTGGCATATTGGAGGGGAGGAAGGTGGGACACACAGCGCTGGTCAGCCCTGATAAAGGTCTGTGTCCTTGAGAGGTGAATAGAGAGTAAACAGCATGAGA
The DNA here is from genome assembly GCA_005408345.1 of Macquaria australasica. Lineage (NCBI taxonomy): Eukaryota > Metazoa > Chordata > Actinopteri > Centrarchiformes > Percichthyidae > Macquaria > Macquaria australasica. The sequence continues at coordinate 802,482 of SEMN01000036.1, read as the reverse complement.
TGATCCTCACCTTTGTCATGTGGACACGGGAGCATTTGTGCATACTGGTGCGCATCTGTGCGTGTGTTTGTGTTGTGTGACAGAAAGAGAAAGTGTCAGCTAGGGCTAATCAGGCTGCCACTCAAGGTAGTCCAGGTAGATCTGATCAGAGTGCTGAACATTTTAGTCTTGATCGACACATTGTGACACAATCGGTTGGTAACTTTTAATAGATTTCTTTTTAATAATGGATGTATAGATAGATTTTCTGTTTATGTAAATAATAAAACTTTTCCACTTTCTATAAAGTCATAAGATTAAAAAAAAACACAGCGTAAAAGCATGAACTAACTTCTCAGTAAAAAAAAAAAACTGGGAAATGTCTGAATGGCCAACGAGGACCAGCTGAACCTGGGGGTAATCGTCCAAGAAATGTTTCATCAACTTGGGCGCTCCCTTCCTCAGCAGATTTGCATCCCCTCCTGTTCGCCTCATCTTTCCAACTTTCTCTCTCACTCAATCATTTGATGAATGACCCTGAACAGCTGTCAGTGTAGCGACATTTAATGGCTTCTGCAATCACTGTGACATGTCTGCAGTAAACAGAGACCCCCTCATGCCCTTCTGTCGTATGGAGAAAAACACTCAGTCACTGAAAGTCCTGCATGTACAATCAAGTAGGTGAGACATGATTTATATTGTAAAAAAAATGCATGTCACCCTGTCATGTTTTTATTTTTAAGCATTTGAAAATGTATTTAAAATGTCTCTGTCCAAATATGTTAATGGATGTAATAACCTTGGGGAAAGATCTTATTACTGATGAAATATGTGGAAAAAGGTGCAAGGCAAATTTATTTCTATAGCACATTTCATATATAATGAAGAAAAAAAAAACACATCAATTTTTGCACTCATACCGATGACGATGAAAGCCAAGGGCAGAAAAATGTTTGTTTCTTTGGCTGCTGCTCTGCATTAAATAAGCATAAATTTGGGAGGGCACACATTCGTCTGCTTTGATTCTGTTTTCATCCTAAACTAAACAACAGCGTTGCTATTCAAACTGATGAGCAATTCCAAAAGTGGTTTCAAGCAGTAATTGAGGTTTGATTTCTGAGTGTTTACCTCCTTGGTATTCACCTAATACTGAAGATGTTTGTTACATAAAAATTAGAAAAACTGCTAAAATAAAAAAATGTGTGTGTTTTGTTCAAATGCATGCTTTCTTTTTGGAAGATAAAAACACTGCTGAAGTGTCATGTTTTCATGCCAGGGAGGGAAAAAAAATCAATGCACAACTCGCACATATAGATCTTTTCGATGCCTCAAGGCTTCCTGCATAACTAATAAAATTCTTTTTCGTTTCAGTACTGTTTTATTACAATGTGCTGTATTTCTCTTCAGGGTAATCTTAGTGAGCTTTGACCCTGAATAACAACACACACATTATGGAGCACCAGTCATGTTGATTGAGTTGCTTTTGTGTACTTGAATTTAAGAATGTCACAACTAAATATGCTGTTTATGTGTACATGACTAGTCACCCCATCACATATTTAACCTGTATCTTACCTGCTTTTATTGAAAGTCCAATGGCACAAAACCTGGATTCAAAAATGATCCTATTATAGAACTTTTACACATTTTGTGTGGTTATATTTCATGCAAAAGCTTAATTTCTGGGTTTGAGTTAATGTTAGGGTTGGGGTTTTAGTTAATGCAGTCAGTTTAGGGGTACATCACCTGCAGACATGGAGCAGAAAAGCAAATGACACCTTGTTGAGACTGCACTTTCTTCACTTGGCTGACTTTTAGCACTGAACTTACCAAATAAAGTGTATTTGGCCATAAGCAATTCTATGGAACAGCTGCAGTTTATGATGTCCTGGAGTTAAGATACATTGTATACAGATGTAGATACCTGTGTCAGCTGGTCAATGAGCCACAGGTCCACCGGTGTGTATCTGCACAGTGTGATGAATTGAGCAGTGACATCTGTCTGGGAATGCTGCAGTGCCACTTTGTCCCACAGTGACCGGCTCATTGCTCAGTGGAGATGTGGAGTCTGGATGGGCAGCAGGAATGGCACCATCTGAGGCTAGCAGGCCTCAGGGGCAGAGGGGAGGCCTGTTTAGGGTGCATCTGGGCAGCCGGCTGTCCTCTGTCTGCTGGTGCAAGAGCCAGACTCAGCTGAAAGTCCAGCTGTCACTTCTTGTGCAAAGAATGCTGGTTTCTCTTACTCAAGTACCAACTTCTCATCAAACTATTGGAGCTATTTGACCTATTTAAAACTCAAGAAATGTATCCTTTTCCTGCGCTTTGCTTAGCCTTTCAGTTGAAGGTGCTTCATTAAATATTTTATAGCAAACCAAACGTTGCTTTACTTTGCTAAATCAGAGACATACTGTATATTAAATCTCCACTATCCCCATCTGATTGTGTTCTAAAATGTTTTGGGAAACATTTCAGCACATCTTAAATACATCTCTACATATATGAGTAAGTGTGTGTGCCAATAAGTCCTCCAAATTAACCGCCAAAACGTCATTTGTCATTGCCCTCTAAAACTACACATATAAGGGATTTCTGATCAGATGCCCCTATTGGCAGGGTGTCATAGTTTGTCAGCTCCTTCCAAAACTGTACAAATCACTGTTTCCAAAATAAAACCTTTTTCTAATCGTACACCGCTATGGTTAAGGTTTGGTTAGGTTTAGGCACAAGGGAAAGGGGTTCAAATTATTACTTTGTTACGTTTAGTGGAGGTTTGTCATCATGGTTACAACAATAACCACTTAAGGTTAAGGTAAGGGAAGGACTGAAATTATAATTAGAGGGCTTTGTCACTTGAATGTAAACATATGTTGTTTTTGGGCATGTCCTGAAAAGACTGATGCTGTCATTTTTCTTGGGAGGACAGCCTCATGTGTGTGTGTGTGTGTGTGTGTGTGTGTGTGCGCGTGCATGTGTATGCAAACACCATTGGAAAGCGATAACCAGTGATAAAATCCTTTTGTGAAACAATTGTTTTCTTGTATGATTGTTCATTTGAAATAATAGACTCATTATGGCCCAAACAAAACAAAATTGCTTATATCCTATTTCTCGTCACAAGCACAATTTCACCTCTCCAGCGATTTTCTGTTTTTTGTGTATTAAAATGTCTTCTCACTTCTGCTTCCCGTTCTCGACACAAATAATAAACAGGTCGACATTTATAAGCTTTAATTGTGTCTGAACGATTAGAAGTGGCTGCATTAGAGATACTGCTGCTGCTCCCTCTCAAGGGCTGCACATAGTCTACTGTATGTGTTTCAAAACAAAACATATCCGGAGGCTGCATGTTCTCTGAAATATCATTCCACATTACAGGACTTGACACAACGACTGTATTTTGACCGAATAAACTGCAATTTGGAAAAGAACATTTTACATCTTTTTATTGCATTTTGATTTATTTACCCTCTTAACCTTATGAAACAAAATCTCATAACAGATTTAACCTTCATCATTTTAAAGATGTAAAAAAAAAAAAAAAAAAAATCTTTCTTGTAACCACTAATCAAACACAGATTCTGACTTAGGTTTCATCCTAGAAAAAATCCTTGAAGATGATGTGAGAGTCTTCATCCTATGCATCAGCCAAGGTCCTGGTACGAAGAACAACTTACTTTCACGTTGAAAGTTTGACATTAACTTTCCCTTTCAAAGCCTTCGCGCACCCACAGCACCTCAGGTCCAAAATTCCAATTAGTGACTCCACACTTTCTGCTGTCTCCGTCATGGGGGAGCATTGAGAGGGAAGGTGTGCATCCTGTGTAAAGAGAACTTTTGACCCCTCTGATCTGTACATGTGACAGAATAATGCTCTCTTAGCTCCAGGGACAGAGAAATGTAAATGGTGACAGAAAGCACCTTTATCCTCCGACCATCCCCCCTCTTCCTTGTTCTATTTGGCCTCATCATTGGAGTGAAGAGGGAGCAGGTCACCTTGTTAAACTGGATCTGTTGTGGGGTCATAACAGTTTGTTTCAAAGCACAAGAGCTCAGTGTTTCAAATACAAAATGGATACAATCTACATTAATATCTACATTAAGTTAAAGCAAGAAGATCAGCTAACTATCATTCTAATTTTGGTTTGAGCTCACTGCAATATATTTGGAGGCTTTTCCATCAATCAGTGATTATCCGAGCTGAAGGATATTTAAACTAATTTACATTTAAACTGCATAGCTAGCAAGCTACGTGCCTACACCCATGAAAAATAGCAACAGAAATGGCGACACACGTGGATAAGACTAACGCAGCTGTACAAGTTGCTGTAAGTCCAGAAAAAACAACTCTTAAATTGGCAGGTTTTTCAGTTGCTGTAAAAAACAAAGTCAGTTGCTCGTGGCAAATGCTACCACAGCTTTCACGTCATCTGAAAATTATGTCAGTGGAAGTCATTTGCTACTGATTGGTTACGGCAAAACAAAACAAAATACTCTCTCTTCCAACCAGGAATCAGCTAACATGAACACAAAGTCAGGCTGAGTGAATGACGTGAAACAAAATGGCCATTCATTATATGTTTGTCTATTATGAAGTTGCAGCAGTGTGAACTAGCCCGTCTCAGCTCAACTCAAGCTGGCTGATGGCGTCGCCTGCGACTCAGCTTGTTAAATCGCCAGTGGCTGGCTTTAGAACGTAAGGCACGTCGTTTCAACAGCCAATCAGCTCATAGCAAAGTCATTTCAAGACGCAACAAATTATATTCAGCTACAAAAAAAGCCTGAAGAAACGGCAGTTTCAACTCATCTCGCCATGAATCCTTGGTCTGAACTGGGCTTAAGAAACACACATTATAGCAAGAGCAATGTTGAGGAGCACAAGCCTACAGCTTTCCAAAAACCTTAAATTTAAACGAATTCATCTCAGACGCTTGTATTTTAGTCTGACTGAAAGTAAAGGCAGAAAGCCGTCCCCTGGAAATCCCTGTAGCTGTTGTAGCAAGATGCATAGATTAGTAGATCCACCATTCTTGCTGGAGTCCACGTTTCCCACATCGCTATACAACAGAGGTGCCAAGTAAAATGTCATCATGATCAAGAGTCCCAATGGACAAAAATGTGAGAATGACACCCAGGTTGTCAAATACTAGATATTCCCTGTAATGCTAAAAAGTAAGAGTAAAACTTTGACATGGAAACTTGAGAGTCACATTTTGTGAACCCTATGAGCAATTTGAAGTGATATTTACTTTTGTCTCCAGTCATCCATCACATCTTATTGAATATACACATACAGTATTGTCACCGATCGTTGAGGGCAAATACTGTACAGAGGGCAACTTCAATCAATCATTATTAAAGCAAACAACTGATTAAGTGGGCAGATGCAGCAACAAACTCAAAGAGGCAGTGCTGTCCAAATGTTGCATTAAACTGATCTCATAATTCATTCATTATCACCCCCTCTTGTCATTTAACTACACAAATATAACACTGCTTGGGGGACAGTTTCAAGCTTCCCTTTTGCATACAAAAGAGTTACATGCTAATACAGGGGCACACTTCTCGTATTAACTGCAGTGTGATTAAATGCAAAGTAACCCCAGTGAATATGTAAATTAATTTATTAATTAGAAAGACTGCATTGTGCTCAGATTCTTCTTCATGGTCACAGGGAAGGGGACAGGGAGATGGGGGTTGCGCTTAGGGAAGAGAGGAAATCAATATCTCACTATTTCAGGTCTCCCTGGGCTTTTTTTAGTAACTTGATGCACAGGTGTTAATCACTGAGTCAACTGTTTCATTAATCAAGTGAGGAGTCCCTGAAGGTGGAGACAGGTATTACAGCTCTCTCTCTCTCTCTCTCTCTCTCTCTCTCTCTCTCTCTCTCTCTCTCTCTCTCTCTCCTGTCCTCCTCCTGACAAGCAGATAACTATCCCTAAAAGAGAGAGGAGATAGAGGTGACTGTGCTACAGGAGAGCCAAATCTCCCTGGGAGGCTGTCAGGCTGAGTTCCAATACCGAAAAGTCTCCTGTCCTGATCATCTTGTTTCCTCCTCTGGCTGTTTGGGCCTGACAGGACAGGTTGTGTTTTGACAGTTTCTGTCACTTCCTCAGTCTGCTGAAATCTTACGCAACAGAGCAGATGAGCAGACAAAGGTTGCACATGACATTGCATTAGATAATCTTTTATTTGTTTGCTGTCCTTTGTGGCTCAGGATATATTCGAAATCTCAAAACTCTGGAAAAATGTTGAATGGCCCTCATTCGTCTGCTATATTGATCAGTCATGGTAGATTGCTAAACCCAAAGTAAACCAAAGTAAAATCATTACACCAAGAACAATTCCCTTTCCTATTAAACCAAAGGAACTGGTCAGTGAATTTGTAAGCAGTCGCCGACATCTACCAGTGAAAAATACTGCCAAGTGCACTTACTATACTGATGCCTCTTGGATACAACACTGTTACATTAAAAGTGCATTTACTTTTTTTCACCACACTGTGTGTCATAGTGTACAGTAAGCAAAATGCATTTCGTCTCTTTGACAACTTATTTATATATGAAGCCAAGCCACAATGGTAGATGTGGAGGGATCATATTTTACACTTCAAAGCTCACTGTTTCTCGGAAGCCTTGAAAAAAGAATAATGCCTTCATAATAGATACTGGCATGTACAGTAGCAATACCCGATTGCACACGAGAGTCCTCTAAGTAGAATGCACACCCGGTGATAAAATATATTTGTTAAAAGACAGTTTTATTAATAGTGCCGGCATTCATCTATGTTTCTGTTTATTGAGGTTTCTATATTCCACTTGACAGAACATGTCCTCACATTAGCAGAAACCTGCAGTCTGTGAAAAGAGAACTTAAAAGAATGATCATTTCCTCTGCAGACCCTCCTTGTGTCCTTGACGTTTCCTTGAACTCCTCCCTGCTCAAAAAGCAATGACCCTCCTCACTCACCCCTCATGTAAAATGTATACATACAATATGTATGTACAGTATAAAAGCTAAGAAAAACCTGTCATGACAAAGTTGTGAGAAGACTATGGAGCACCATATTCCAAAAGAACCATCGGAGTAAAGGAATGAGCAATGCGATACTGTAGCTTATCCCTTCTGGCACATACTGTACTTATAGGAAGCCTGAGAAGGGATGATTATGATCAGCCGTAAGGAAGGGCCCAGATCGCAGAGAGAAATCCTGCAGCGAAGGCGCATAGCTGTTAACATCCTCACTGGGACCCAGATAAGAGATGAGAAAGCCATAGTGCATATGAGAGACAAATAAAGGTGAGATGCGAGATTTCTCCTCACTGACATAATCATGTGAACAGACGAGCCCAGCTTGGACCCATCTCTGAGGCTCACCAGCAAAACAGAGCTGACAAATACGATGACTGGTAGAGGGGGGGGGGGGCGATTATGAGCATGGCGGAGAAAGAGGCCTCGGTGTGGTGAAATCTCTTAATGTTCTTGGATGGAGATGGTGAGTCACGCTTGGGAACTGCATGCATGTGTGTGTGTGTGTGTGTGTGTGTGTGTGTGTGTGTGTGTGTGTGTGTGTGTGCGCGAGCGCGATTAACAAGCCTTGCAAGAGTGTCACCTCTGCCTTATCGGTCTGCCACTCATCCTCAGATCATGTGTGTGTTGTGTGTGCATGCATACATGTTCAAGCATTTATGTGTGTGTGTGTGTGTACTTATTCATGTATGAACCAACTCCACTCTCAAACACCCACTTCTTTTTTCCATATAAAAGGTGTTTAAAAAAGATGAGGCCTAAGATGCCTTTGAATTAGGGAGCGCTTATTAGAAGTGATGTTGTTTGCCTTCCAATTTAATTTAGGAGAAGAGGCCTCGTGCTCTTAAGCTCACTCTACTGTAGGCTTGACAAACAGAATTCCTTAGAGTCAAATGCTTGGAAGAGGAGGGCAAGGCAGACAGGAACAGGCTTTGACAGGGCTCTTTAGGTGGGAACAGAACAAAGGTGGGCCTGGTTTCATTCTCATTCCAGATGACTTTGTGCTGAATACGTGTTTCGCTCTAATGACTTCAGAGTCTCAAATCCCACAGAGATTGTCACGTCGGATTCCAGTGGTCCCAGCATGGAAGTTTGTTCTGGGGAAAAAAAATGAGGAGATGTAAAGGAGAAAGAGGACAAAAGAGGGGAAAAGATACTAATGCTGGCATAATACCTGTCACATGTGGGGGTAAAAAGAACATTTCTGAATCAAGGCTTTCCTCTCATCCTTAAAGCCAGATCACTTTTTTTTTTTTTTTCATTTGCCATGGTTCATAGGTCATTTAATAACCCTAAATTACTATTCTAATTTGAATCAAAGTGACAGTGAATGGAGTGTGTCCAAAAACAGATTACCTGTGTAGCATATCAATGAGGACAGCCTGTTTGAAGGGAAGCGCCAGTCTTGTGGCAACTCGTGCTCATTTATAAGCCCTTATTTCCCTCACTTGATTGAACAGCTTTGTTTACTGAACAAAAACACATCAATTTACATCAATTGATTGAATTTATACAGCGCAAACTGACCCAGAAACATCCAGAAATTCAACTTTGATTACAGGGGGAAATGAAACGGAAGCAGAATGAAGTTCTGAATGAAGCAGCTGCAGTAGATATGATTCCCTTTCATTGATTTTATCAGTTGGTAAATTGTTGTGCCTACAGTTTTGAAATTCACTTTTTAGTCCTCTCAAATCTCTGCGTGGCTTTCACCCTCCTCACTAGTTTGAGATGGATTAATAAAATGAAATGTAATGCTGTTGCTGCGCTCTGCCATCTTTCTGCAGAATTGGCAGAATGTAAAAGCTCCCCTTTCATTAAGTGTGCAAATGGTTTCTTTTGACAGCCAGTGTCAAAAACATACAAGAGGTCAATTAATAAATGATTGGAGAAGCACACTGGAGGGGTAACCTCAGAGAGGCTTTAACCTTAATGGTCATCTCTTTCATTATTTTTTCAATTCCTCATTAAGCTTTTAGCCATTAAAAGTGCATTTGTTTCAACCATACACTGTCAAACAAATGACAAATATGCGAAGGGAATGAAACTGCTACATATCCATAGAGTACATTTGCATAGAAAGCTAGAGGCAGATGAGTAATTTGATAAACGCAGCCCCAGGCAAAACTAGAAGCCATTTGTTGTTGCCTGAAGCCATAGAATTGGATAAAAAAAATTACTTCATACTCAGTGCAAATCGCTAGTGTTGGGAAACCAGTGGGGAGACTGAATGAAATGCTTATTTTTTATCATGTTCTGTAAAGGAGCAAAGGATTAAAGTGTAAGCACAACACAACAAATGGTGTCAATATGTAATGCTCAACATTGTGCTTGGCAAAGTTTCTCACCATGTGAGAACAGAAACCATTCCATCTCTCTACGGTAGAAATTAAGTGACCTTATTTTTCCCCTTCACTTGTGTCCCAGCCTAAATGTTGTCTCTCCTGTACACCCTGTATTGTGATGTAAATGAGATGCATATTTGGCTCATCCTGCTCTGCTGAAGTGGAAAGGTAAATATTTGCATTATGCTTGCAGGCTGGAGTGCGCGCCACATTTCATTATTCCATTAACCCACGTCTTCATGCACAACAGCACTGTATCTTCGCTAATCGGCCCATAGCTCTACGCATACCAAAGCTTGGACTGCTAAGTCGTATCTGTGTGTGCTGGTCAAACTGCTCATGTTATTCCAATCTAACTCAAAAGAAGTGCTTCTGTGTTGCTGATTGTGTTTATTAGTTTCCCATTTTTCTGCTCTGTGTGTCTCTGTATATATTTGACCAATAGCTTTATTTTCATCAGGTGTATTAGTCCATGGAAAATGCTTTAGGTCAGTCAGATGTAATGAATGAGCTCAATGTTCTCTTGTTTGAGCTCCTATTGATTTGATTTCATTGAACGAGAAATTTCACTCTCCCATTTGTTCTGCACCATTGTATCAATGACATTGGATTGTTTTGTTTTCAGGATGGATAATTAACCCCTTCCACTGTCCGCGTTTCAGCAAAATATTTTCAGGTCACATACACTGTGATAATTGACTCAGCCTTTTAATACCATCCAAAGCCAAATGACAGAAGGAGCACTGGACTGCACAGGACATCCATCCTATGTGTTAAATCAGGCGTGTGTATCTCCAATAAGAACAGACATCCTGATGCTGAGATGAACACATTAAGAGAAGGATATAGCTCTAATGAAGGTCTGTTTGACTATAAAAGGCAGTCCAATACAGTCATCTCAGTTTGTGAATATACAGTTTGCCTTGGGGCGTTATTTGATAAATGAGTAACAGACCTCAGCTTTATATTGACACAGCTATCCAGCTACCTGCTAATTCATATATTAGTAGCACATTTTCCCACCTCCCACTGACATTTAAGAAACAATTAAAACATTAAACATTAAAGAGAGAGCTCTGCTGATCTCTGGCGTCATCAGGCTGGGAAGCAGTTATTTAGATTCACACTCAGTTAAGTGTGAATTGCTGTTTTCGTGCTTGAGAACAGTTTGTGTATTGTTTGCACGTGCCAGCGTAGAAGTGTAATATCTGAGGTTACGTCACATCAAAAATAGCATGTTGTGAAACTGACCAGATTTACAGTCAACCCTCAGTGTTACTGGTGATTAATTTTTATACATACATCTGCTTCTTTCTTTGCTATTTGCAGACATTGTAAAAATTACAAATTCTGAAAAAATTTAGTTACATGAATCTCAATTCAAAGCAAATATCAAGATGAAGGTGAACCTCACTGGCCAGAATGTTTATTGAGCAACTGTGTGGAACATCAGGGTACAAAATGGTATTGAGGCATGGTTCTTTTATAATATTGTGACCTTGATTTGTACACCAAACTAAAAGCAATCTTTGCACAATTTTGAAGAAGTAACAGTCCGGTCTTCCCTGTTGCTGCTCCTATACCAGTTTCATTTGTTCCAGTTTTTAAACAACATCATGATTTAAACATCTGATTTTTTTCCCATAAATTCACTGTGTGAATATGGAAATTGTAAAAGCCCCATGTTAGTACATGATAGCTTCATTACAACTGCATCATTGCCCCATCTCTGACAGGAAATGTTCAGAAAAGTCAGATTTTGTTCCCTTTCTAGCCACTACAATCTGACAACTCTTTTAGAAGGTCAGAGATTCACATGACAGTTTGTCTGTCTAGTTATATTTACAAGATCTGAGAAGTAATAATTTGCAGACTGTGCTGAAGGACTCAGTGGCTACTGGATAGATGCAGCATCATAGCTAATACTGCACATCAAGGACAAACATTTGATATTTCAAACACTGTCATCTCTTTGTAGTTCCTTGAAGTGACCGACTCCCTGTCTGGAATACAAAGATGAAAAAAATGTAGTGTGACACACACCAAAAACAAATCTGGTTGCTTAGTTGGCACCTGATCAAGCCAAACCAGAAACATAACTCATAAATTCATTTCACACTTACCCAATTTAAATAAATACATTTTCTACAGAATGGCACTACTTTGGCAAATAACATTTCACAGTGCCTGGAACCAGGAGGCATCATACCGACAGAAACCACAGGGAAAACTGAATTGGACTTGCCAAAAACATGGCTGCTGAAGTGGTTTGTTTGCCTCTTACTTACCGTAGCAGTGTGAGACTGCTCTCTGGCACTGCCGCCTTCTGAAAGCAAGCCAGGTCCTCCTGCCTGCTACCAAGGTACAACAAGGTTGCAGCTGCGCAGCACTTTAAAGAGAATATTTAAATGCCTGCTGATAAATTGGGCCCTGTGGTGTGCTGTGTCTGTTTGTTCACTTCATGTGTTTTGGTGTCCTTGTCAAATGATCTTGCGGTCTGCACAGTCAGCGTTGATTCTCTGCATTGAGACTTTTATTTGTCTGTAGTTCAACTTTCACTTTTGAAGATATTATTGTTAAATTTATGCTACATATACTCTGTCTCAAAATTGGATTGACCTGAAGGCACAGTCAACCCACGGAGAGGGCAGTAGATAATGGTCATATTGATAGCGTAATTATTTGCCAGCTTGATAGGCCAATTAATGTCTTTTACGCAGGGATTGTGGAGTCAAAGCTTTGTAATTTATCCCCACCACATACAGTACAGCGCTGTAGATAACAGTATCATATGAAACCAGAGGCGAGTGAAACAAGCCAAGCAGGAGGAAAGCTCTCGCTTTTCACACAGTGCACAAACGAGGTTGCGGTTGCATCTAGAACGAATAATGTAGTAATCCACCTAAAATCCCTAAGGATCAATTGCTGTTGAAGGAGGCTGCACCCACCTATGCTTTTCCAACCCGGTGAGCCCACGGTACTTTTTACAGGAGATATTATTCAAATCTGCTTGGGGAAAGTATACCATATCCTTGCCAGTATTGCACGTCTCACTGTAGTTAGCATAGGTGAAGTCAGCGAATAATGTGCTAGACAGAATCAGATTTGAGATACTTTTCTCATACAAGTTGAGGAAGAAATTCTTGTAGCCTTTTTCTATCCTTTACTTCGATCATCTATCTTTTACAGTTTTATGGGCTATTTAGAAAGTATTACATTTTAAGTACACAGCTATACAGTAAGAAACTCCACCATTTCCATTAACATAATTCTCAAACTGTGCCTCAATACAACCCACAGCTGTCAATGACACTAAATAATTAATGGTGAACATATTACTTGGACTGTACCCTGGCCTCATTACATCCCTTTGTAGGCTCTTTTCATTTATGCAGTGGAGTAATTTGTGAGGGAGCAGTTAAAGCATTTCTCCATCGCCTCCAGCACAGTATCCCATAGCCTAGGCTTCTCTCTCTGCTGTAATCAAAGGAAAATGTGCAGCATGAGCACATTCACTGAGGGCTTGCTAATCTTCAGCTCTGACTGTTTTCCAAGCAGAAAACCACTGGAGATGCCAGAGGGAGGAGGAGCATGTGTCAGTGCTGTTTCTTAAATAAGGAGGTGAAGTAGATGGCAAAAAGACAAAAATGATTGAGTGAATATTCCTGGTAGAGGTCTGAACTTTCTGCAGGCTTTCTCCCCCACCTTTATTTCCTTGTTAACCCCATTAAATATAAAAAGAAGAAGTGCCTGTAGCATGAAGCTGCACAGGGATGCCCTTTGAGCCTTAATTGAAATGATGCCAGGAGCAAGAGGTAAAGAGATTGTGAGGTTACTGAAGAATTCCCTCAGCTGTGAGGGTGGAGCACTCCCATCAAATTTTACAATTTGAAGGGACAATCCCATTAAAAAGATCCTACGGGATTCCCTTTTGGAGAAGGACAAAAAATCTGATATCATTCCTGATTAGTCCCCAAGCAAAGAGAGAAAAACAATCAAATTCAGCACTCTGAAAACATAAAAACAATTTATTGATAAATTAACTGAAAGTTTTAACTTACTCTGCTGGTGTTTCTGCTAGTTTAATTTCATTTAATTTCATGTGTGGAGCAGTAGAAGAGAGACTCAACCAGAGTACTCTTTGAAGGGAGTTTTATCTCAACACTGATAGTTATCACAGTTATCACAGAACCAGAGGAACCATGTCTTCTGTCCAACCAGCACAATCTGAAAGCCTTGATGAGAATTCCCTTCAGCACACAGATTTGGCCTATGTGATACACTGCTGATCATCACAGCATGATAGCCATCAAATAGAGGCAGCACTTTTCTGTCTTCTCTCTTACAGTCAGGGTGCATTAAAGTAAGATTAGAGTGGGTCAGTGAAGAACTGTGGAGAACTGAGTCGATGATTTTGGACAGTAAATTCTCATCTTGGTATAAAGCTGCTGGATTAAGATTTTGTAAATAATATTATGGGTAAGATTAGTTAACTCTGTTTAGTCACCAGAACTAAAATCAGAAATGAAATGTTATTCATTCAGCTTCAACTTTCCACAGAATGTTTGAAAAAACTTTTAACCTGCAATAACCTATAATAATTTTTTTTTTTTTTGGCCACTTGGGGGCAGCAAAAACAAGTTGTAAACACGTCACTGACATTTTACCCCCTTTTAAGTGGATATGGTTAACTTGTTAACAAACAAATGCCTATTTAAACATCCAGCTGATATGGAGCAACATTATCGTTCATTTGGAGTCCTGTAAGTCCAATATTCACTCTCCTTTCAGCTCTGTTTTGGTCTGCACCAACTCAGTAGGGAAGTCTGGCTTTTATAAATCCTAAACGCTCCACTATGTTTATCAGCTAGTCACTAACTTTGTCTGCTGTTTGGTACTTGGCAGGCAGGGTACAGAGAGTTTATCAGAGCTTTTCCACTGAGCTGCCCCCCTGTGGCCAAACACAATACTGATAAGAGCAGTGAGAGTGAACCAAAACAGCAGCAGGCCATAAAACCAAAACAATGAGCTGCAGAGTCGGGTGATGATTCTCTGTTGGTATGCCACTACAAGCAACCCCTTGTTAAATACAAGTAGTCATGTGATCCATTGTTAATATGAAAATATTAATTACAGTCACTTTACCTAATAGTTAATATTAGGCAAGTTAAAGCACTTTGGTTTGGGTTGGGAAACTATAACTTTTATTAGGAACCTTACTGATAGGAATTAGGAACTGAGTTGAAGACACCAGCCTCCTTGTCTTCACTTTGCAGTTTAACTATAATTCTGATGTCTTCTTTGTTTTAATTATTCTGTGGTTGAGCATACCAATTTAGACAATTATGATGATTTTATAAAAACAAAGCTATGTAATGATTAGTGTGTAATAAACAATAGATAATGCAATCCTGGTAATGTAATGATGTGTGGCTCCATATGGTCTCTCTCTTTTCTAATTTTTCCCTGCTGTTTTACATTTTCTCAACATGATAATGGGGACGATTTTGTGTGTTCAATTACACCTCCAATGTCTTTTTTTCCCCAGGCCTAATAAGAGATTATGAATTTCTAAGCTAATATGATGAAGTTAAACTGATGAAACAATGGTTAAATTAAACAAGCACAACCACGCTTAGCTCCTGGCCTGAGACCTAATGTATGTCATCTGTCATCACTCACTCACTCTCCATGTTTTCCTGTCCCTCTTCACTATAAACTATCTATCAAAGGCTGACAAATCTTTAACCCAAAATAAATAAGCAAATCACTGGAGAACAGTTTTCTGTTTTGTTCCTGTAAACATCTTTAGGGGTGCACCATTTAAAACCTGAATGCTGTATTTTGTCCGTCTCTGTAAGCATAAAGCAAGGCTTGCACTTTCTTTGGAAAGCTGATAAATATAAAATATCGTCCTACTACCTGAAAGCGCCTGGGTTGCTTTGCATGGCTGCACTTTGTATGGATGTGTTGCATCGAGTAAGACCAAGAGCAACCCTGCTTATCTACATAGGAGAAAAGCAGAAAGCAAATTCAAGATTTATTTCTGGCCAGCCATAATGCCGTTTGAACCTCTTGGAGAAGTGAAAATGTTGCAGTTAGGGTGCTGATGCTGTACAGTTGTGCCAAATGCTGTCAGACAAAGTCTCTACATAGATTTGCCAACATGTGCCAAGACCCAGAGCTTTGCCAGGACATACTGTCACCCAGAACTAATCTGGCACAGACAGGCATGGACAGGGCACAATTTTTGCTAATTTACTCACATCCTTACTGCTGCTTTTTGTTGCTGACTCACAGTGACTTTAACTAGCATTTCAATGTAAAAAAAAAAAAAAGAAACCACCCAGTCAGAGCTGTTATTCACAGATATTATGCACATAAATAATATTATTAAGAGGCCTGGAAGGGGTGGATGTCATTTTATCTAAAAAAATGTTTAATTTCCATAATCCCAGCTCTTGACAAGAATTCTGTGCACTAGCAAAACATATCAGGATCCAAATTAAATTAAACAAATGATGCGCTGTTCAAACATAACACTATTGACAGTGTATCTCTCTACAAATCTCCTCTCTCCATGGTGTAACAAAGCACCTCTACTGTAACAATCTGGATTTAGCACAAACCTGAATCCCCCTCCAAGAGCCTCGTCTGTCATGTGCTGTCTAAAACCAATGGGTGCCATGTCTATAACCCTGGCCAAAAGGCTCAGCTGGGCTTTGTGCTGGGAAATGGACTGCTGGACCCTGCCAAAAAGCCCTCAAAGTCATTTCTCCCAACTGTAGTCTTGGGGATTCTTGTTAATCCACCGTACCCATCATCTATAAATAAATGGCACACTTGTGGAGAGGGCAGTTTAGAAAGAGTGGTTTGAGGCCGGACACTTACAAGGCCTATCATTCTTCATTTCCACTCTGCTGAGCAAAGCAAATTGGAGGAGGCCAGCGGGAACAGGTAGGGAGACAGGAAGTCTGTATGTCAGGTGTTGTTAAAAAGGCTTTCCTCTCAATTTCCAAATCCACCAATCTTTATGGCAAATAAAAATAATTGTTATTCACAGCAATATAGTAAATCGACTGCTATGTGAGTATGCATTTTGGAATAGAGTGCTAGGGAAAGTTTTCACCATCTGCTCTGTCTTTACTGTTCATAACTTTAATTTATTTGGCTGGGCATTTACTCCAAATATAAATATTGCAAAACTTTATTCAGAGTAGCTGTTTTTTCTCTTAACTTTAAGTTGCTGGGGGTTGTTTGACTCCCCAGTCAAAGCCTGCACTAAGCAGCAATACACCACAGCTATGATAGGGAGTGAGTTGTTTGTTTCACGCCACTGCTTTGCCAGATATTTGTTTAATAAATTGCCAAGGGGTAAGGCGATTATACAGCCTAATTCTCATTGTGGCATTAATTGCCAAGTAGTTAATTAAAATGCACAGTGATTGGAGTGTACACTGTCCCGCAGGATGTAATAAAGCTGATATTATAAACACTTGATTGTGAGACTGATACCATAATATGCACCATCTCATCTATCAGCATTAATGAGGCCTTGAAATTATATTTCCTGTCACCTTTTGTTACTCATAGTCATCTCTGAAAACCATATCTGCCACTTTCATTTCCTGTCACTAATGATACATTAAAGGAATAACCTCCTTAAAGCAATACGGATGGACCATATTTAGCAATGTAAAACTAGTTATTAGGCTTTTATTGCTAAGGGCAGTGGGGTTAAATGGGCAGGATTAGCAGACTGATTTAAAGTATTACACTACTAAATTCAAACAGGGGAATGAGCTGAAGCGATGGACTACATTGTCTGTTTGGTGTTGATTTGTTAAATTTCTCTGATGATTATTTTTCATTATCTCATTAAATATTCTGAACAGATCTGTCAATCCCTTTCTTAATTCTTTTGTACTTCAGAGGACGCTTTAGCGCCTTAAAGTTGTGTTAAATAATGCACTGATTTCTGACAAAGCACAATGATGTGTCTGCTGCCGTGACAGAGTTAGAATACATTTTTGAATATGTATTTAGGTACTCAAAGTCCACAGGTGTTTCTGTCATGGCAGGTTAAAGTAGGACATCATGAAAGGAAACAGGAACTTCTTTATGTTTGTCGTTCTTTCGGTTCCTACTAAAAATTAATTGTTATACTGTAGATTGAAAAGGGCTTTTATCTTGGTCACCTTCTCTGCCAGGATATGCCAAACATTTACAATGAATATCCTGTAGTTATAGATAGACAAGGATCTGTGATCAAATACAGATATATTATTTGTATTCAAATTGTTTTTATCCGAAATGGTCATGAATGTCATTTTCTATCTCCAGAAATTAAACCAGACACTAATTTTTCCATAGGGCTGGATTTTTTTTAATTAGATGCCACATGTTTGGCATTTACCATAATGATTTAAATACTTTTTTATGGCTGTGAAGCAGCTCTGACCAGCTGGCATTCTCTCTGCCCCTTTGAGCATCGCAGCACAGTTGTTTCATGTCTGTCACATTAGCAAGACTCTGCACATAATACTCAATAGCTGTAAAACAGATGCGCTCCGAATGTTAACTCATCACATATGTATGAGTTTATTATCCAAGTATGCAAAAAGGAGGATGACGTCAATTCAGAAACGTACGTTACCACTACAAAAACCTTATGGAGAAATGAATATTCAGTAACTAGCACTGTAGGTTGTTAAGATTATCAGTTTTATAACTGATTGCAAGTCGTCTATTTCTATGAGAAAACAATGAATTATTATTTTGTTTTTGAATTCTTTATTATTAAGTTTATTTTGTTGAGGTCAAGGGAAGACCAGCAATATTTGCATTCAGTTACAGATGGATAAAAAAAAACAAGAATATGGGGAAGGAAGTAGAGCAAGGGGAGAGAAAAGGTGGATATCAAGTGAAAAATATTTAAAGCTGCACTAATCAATATTTTGATAGTAACAGTGGGTCAACTGACCACATGCAATGTGAAGGGTGTTGCTCTTAGTGATGAATCCACAGAGTATTATCAACCCACTTTCAGTTCCCCTCAGCTCTACTGAGCAGTTTAGTGTCTTTCAGCTTATTGTTTTAGTTTTATGGCCCACATCTGATTCCCTGCTCTCTCCAACCTTGTTCCCTACATCAGCAGGCAGCTATTTAGTAAAAAGAAAAGCTCTGATAACCCTGTTGTATGTTACCTGCCCAGCACCAAAAAGCAGACAGTTAGCAAGTAGCTGTTGAACATAGTGGTGCATTTAACAGCTAAAGAGACAGATGTTTTCCTCAGGAGTTGGTGGAGACCAAAACGGAGCTAAAAGGAGAGTGAATATATGGCACACATTCATCGGACGGCCAGAAACATGACTCCAAATAAATCGCAATGTTGCTCTAAGTCTGCTGGATGGTGTTTGCTAACATCATATCAACTTTATAATGTGATAATATGTCAGTGTTTTGTGTTTACAGCTGATATCACTGCCCTCAAGTGATACATTTATTTCTTTTTTATATTTAATAAGAAAAATGGTTGCTAGAGATTTCAAGAGTTAAAGTCAAAGAAAGCACCTTCCAAAAATGTCCAAGGCACTCATTCACAATACAAAAATTTAATATATTTTTAGTACCAAAACATTTGAAAACCATTGCACCAAAGTGTTGCTGCCAATCTCTCAATCACCAGAGAGCAGACTGGTTTTAAACCACTTTTTCACGTCAGGCCCAATTAAGGTTGTGCCTATAGTTGCTTGAAGCACTGTAATTGGAGATCCTGTCAAGGTGAGATTTCTAGATGAATGTGGTGTGTCTGGATTTAACTAATGTGGCCCCTACTGGATTCCATCCATCATAGGAAACATTATATTGTGGATACAAACATTTTATGAGCCTGAAGAAGAATGAATACATTAGAAAGACGGTGTCACGTTAATTTCCCCAAGAAAATTACTAGATATTACTCTTGCAAAATGTCTCGTTGAAACCTACAATCTATAATCCAGATTTGTATAATGATTACTGCGATCACACTAGACATGCACTGTGAAACAAATGCCATGATCTAGAAGCGCATCTTCATACATCCTTCATATTTTATGAAGGTACACTTCTTCAGTCATTTCACATAACTGGGATACAACTGGAACACAGCCACACTCTCGTCATTCCTTAAATATGAATAAAAGTGCCTGTGGTTGCTGTTTTTTCTCTTGCTGGGGAATGCCACGGGTGTCAAACCAATCAGGAGAGCTTAGAGGCATGAAGTCCACTGCTACTCTCCGGCTGTCAGCCTGCTAGCCCACCACACTGGAGCCCTGATCCACCCTGACACATGGGACTGCACAGTATGTCCTCCAATACCTTTAGGGTGCTTTGTTCCTTTACAGGCCTAATTATCTCTTTCCCCTCGAAAACAACTCAAAGACGGTATCTTTGATTTTCTTGCCGCTGCCTCTGTACGGTTGTTACAGCATCCAGCATTTTTTATATGACCTTGTGAACACGTCAACTCTGTAACCAGCTGCTGGGTTTATAATATCACACATCCTGGTTCTAATTCTGAGTCAGTCAATTCACCTCTAAATAATCACAATTTATCATTTAAGGAATGGTTTGACATTTTGGGTATTTGCTTTCTTGCAGAGAGTTAGATGAGCAAATCCTATCTTTCTGTTAAATATGAAGCTACAGCCAGCAGCCGGTTAGCTTAGCTTAGCATAAAGAGTGGGAACAAGGGGAAACAGCTAGCGTGGCTCTGTCCAGAGGTACAACAAGAAGCGCCTACTGGAATTAAACAAACAAGATGTAATTTTGTGAGCTTTAGAGGTGCTGGTAGGCAAATCTTGTTACCTTTAGGCAAAGCCCGGCTAGCTGTTTCCCCCTGTTTCCAGTCTTTGTGCTAAGCTAAGCTAACCTTCTGCTGGGTGTAGCTTCATATTTAGGATACAGTAATGAGAGTGGTATGGAACAAACTCTCAGCAAGAAAGCGAATAAGCACATTTAGGTAGTTTGTCTCAAGAATAAACAAGCTATGATACTAGATTATTTAAAGATTAATTACCCAGGATTTATTCACTACAATAAAAAATCCTTTGGTGCCACAAGAGTTTACAGGCCATCTACTGCAGCATGGATATTTGTAATGTAGGACCCTTTGCATGTTCATGGAGCTCCCCTCTGGCTCAGAGTCAAACAGACATCAAAGCTCAGTGTGCGCTCATGATTTAAGCATGTCAGCAGTGACTACATGATCACTTGTGCACGCTGCTTTAATGGCACACCCCATGTTGCACTAATAGCTCATGTTATTTGCCCTCCCCCATCCTCATCTTCAGGGACTTAACAAATGGACCATCCACTGTATTGGAAAAGGATTTCCCCTTCCAACCCCATTGTGTCTAATTCTACAGATCCATTTTTTTCTGGGTTTTACTACCTTCTGCTTTCCGCCTCATTGGGTGATCCATGGTGGTCAACCTTACAGTAAATGTTTTCATGCTCCAAGCCCATAAACAATATGATATCGCAAAATACATTATGCGAGGTTTAAAATTACACCTCCGCATTGTTGCCTCAGCAGCTTCCATTTGAATATACAATGTCTGAATGAACGTTGTTGTCAATTTCTCAACTCGCTCAACGTGACAAGTAGTGTTTTCTCATGGTTTCCATCTAATTTTCTGTCTAGAAGAGTAATAGAGTCACACACTTGGAGTGAAATAGCCCGTGAATTGCTGTGGATGCACATCCCTGGCTTTACAGCAGTAGGAAAAGGATTACACATATATACATGTGTAAAAATATTTATGTGCAATAATAAATGGCTGTAGCTGTCAGCAGTCAGAGGTCTATAATGGCCCGTCTATTTTATATCTGAAATGACTCATTCACTTTATTTATGGATTTCTGATGACATTGTAAATAAGTTTGCACATTACAGAGTCCTGTGAGTGAATTACCAGAGATGATTGCATAATATGCAATATTACCCCCATTATTGTCTGCCATGGATTTTCTTCCCACATTGATGGCATTTCGTGCTATACATACATTCTTATGTAAACAGCTGCATACAGCTTAAGTTGTTATATTTAGTTTTTTGACAGCAGCACAATGAGCTTAGCGGCGATAGACTAGGGCATAATGATGACCATTTGTGTGTGCCTCTTTTCAAAATGAAGAATGACTGTGTTCTGTTTTTTCCTTCCTCTCATTATGATACTCCACTCCATTCAATCGACGGCAGGCTATTCTATTTCCAAGTGTCATGTTTAATGAACACACAGTTTATTCATTTACAGCCAGAGAAGGGAGGGGACATAGTATAAGACTGACAGAGAGGAAATCAAAAGGAATGAGAGACAGAGAGAGCATAAATGATGGTAGAGAAAGAGAATCAAAGAAAGAGAAATGGAGTAAAAGAAAGGGGAAGAAAATAAAAGGCGTTGGGGGTTGCAGTGGAAAGGCGAGCTCAATGCTGTTACATGCCTCCTCATGAGGGTCCTTAGGCTGGAGTCGCTACATTCAAACTCACAAATGAGAGAATCTTTTCCCACTATTCTTCACACAGACACTCCAGGGTGGGACTGGTCTTATTGCGTTTGGAAGGGTTTTGTCAAATGTATTTTCCCCATGTCTGAACGCGCCAAACAGTGGAGTCACTGTTTCTAAAGCCAGCTATGTAAGCATGACAACGAAGACCTGGACAGAGAACATGAGAAATGCATTTGCTGTCATGTACTGCCCATACAATGATGGGCCTTCTGTCAGACATGCCCATTAAACATAAATCTGCAAACATACATACTTGAAACAGCACTGTACCATTTCACAAAGACATGGACTCTAACCATGTAGCATATTGTCTTTGTAAGGTGCTGGAAATGTCACACATTAATTATGGAATTATTCACAGATTGTTGTGTTGAGGCTTCGAAATTATTCATGCCTGAAGGGATATTGTACTTTGGCCCTTTGATTCGTTCATACTAGCCATATTTTTTGAGGACAACAGCAATACTTTCAAGGTAAGGATGTGTATCCCTGAGCTGAAAAGAGCCAAGTCAACAATCCCCTTGGAATGCATTAGAGACTCATCAACGTTACCCTGCCTTAAAAACATCAGCTCAGCTCTTTCTTTTGCCCATCCCTTGTGGCAAACGCATCCTCATTAAATAACTTCCATAACAAAGGTGCAACTGGTGCAACAGGTGATGGGGAATTTTCAGTAGCCTCAAGGTATTTGTAAAGCTACAAATAGAAGCCTGCAACTATCGATCTGGCTCAGGTTGGAGAAGAACAATTAAATTCATTAGATTCAATTTTAGTGCTTCAACAGAAGGAGTGTCCAAAGATGTTTGAACATTGAAGATAAGGAGTTAACCACAGAATTCAAATTCTAATAGAAACCATTAATGCAGAACTGTGTCCTTACTGGTACCAAAGGATTTGAACTCCAGGCACTGGTAATCTTGAAACAGCACTGTACCATTTCACATCTACTTCTCAGGCCCATGAAATTGTCCATCAGCTTCGGTCTGGGGGCATGAGAGGGCAAAAAGAGAGAGATTATTTTAACTCACTGAAGGTCATTGGTTTTGTGGCTGAGGTCATTCACAGATTAGACCCTGTGGTGTTTTATTTCCCCTCTCTATCTCTCTCCCTCTGTGCACCTCTCCTCTTTCTTGTCTCCTCTATCTTTTTACTCTTATCTTTTCTTTCTTTGCCCTTTTTCAACCTCCATCTATTTTACCCCTCTTCGCCCTGCTTTTCCTCACACATTATTTACCTTTAGCTTTGGATATTTTCCTATTTCTCAGGCCAGACTGCGGTATCGCAAAGGTATGTGTGTGCTTGGTCAGGGAATCCAGCAGGACATAGTCAGAGAGGTTTTAGAGATAAGATAACAGTGTGAAAAAGAAGGGGGAAAAAAAACTCCAAAGATGACCCCCGCATGCACACACGTATGAACACACACACATACAAACACACAGTTGGCATCTGTCTTTATTACACAACAAGAAGCAGAAGACAGGGAGACAGAGATAACAAGTCACCTGCACTTCTCAAAACCACTGGAGCCGTTCCTTTTGTGCAGTGCATCTCTTCGTCATTTATCCCCTTGTCTACACAAATTTTACCCAGAGGAACTTCTGTTTATTTTCATTTTTCATAGCAAGATACAGAAGTATGTGACTTTCCTTCAAATTTTGTATTTTGACACATTTTCTCCAATCAAGGGCTTCTGCCTGAGAATCCCAAGGGGCTCGTATTTCAGCTTACTTATTTGACTCACATGTTTCTGTGTTTCCTTCTCTGTCAAAAGGGATCTCAGGCTGCTCCTGGCAAATGCAAATGCTGACATCTTCTGATATGAGCTTAACTAAATATAGGGTTCACCTTGGAGTTCAGATATTAAGGATATTCTGTTAAAGGTACCATGTGGAGTTTTTAACCACTAGCAACGTTTTGATGAGTGAGTCCCTCCATTGTTTGTATCACATGTTGTACCAGCGCATTGTCGCAGTCCAATGAAAACCAGGTGTTTCCAAATTTGGTGAGTTTTTTCAAGGATTGAGTGCTCCTTATTCATGAACCTACGATAACATTTTTGCCTTTTAATCACCTTTTAAGAGGATCTGGCAAACTCGTTGGCAGTTAGCAGCACCTATTAACAGTTGCTCATTTACACATCCAGCAGTTTATGTAGCAGCAACATTGTCATTTATTTGGAGTCATGTTTCTGGCCACCTTGCAAATGTAAGTCCAGTATTGACTCTCTTTTTGCTCTGTTTTTGGTCTCTACCAACTCCTGAGGGAAATATCGGGCTCTTTAGCTTTTAAATGCTCCACTGTGTGAGACCAGATAGTCTCTAACTGTGTCCGTCTGTGGTTTGGTGCTGGACAGGTAGTGTACAGTGGGTTTCTAGAGCTTTTTCCACAGAAAACTGCTGCCTACTGTGGCCTAAAACTACACTATGAGCGGTGAGAGCAGAGTGAACAAAAACAGTAAAGTTGCAGGCCAGACAGCAGAACAATGAGCTGAAACTCGCTATGAAGCTCCATAAAGCTGACAAATCAGAAAACAAGTCTATTTTTCGTAGCTCATGGAAAGTGACAACAGTGACAACATGCACATGGCTGCCACAAGCACAGAGGTTATATGATACACATTTCTGTTGACTGCAGAGGGTGATAATATGCCAGAGAGGGCACCAAAATGCCAGTAAACGTGAGCAAGAAGATGCGGGTCTCAAAGCATTAAAGTGAAGACTTTGCAAAGGTTTTATGAGATAGGAGATATATTTTACATGCTTGTGAGGCTTTAAGATACACACAATATGTTGTGGTGAGCATGTTAAAAACTCTACCGGGTACCTCTATGACATGATGGTGGATTGTGTGAAAGCTTCCTGTATCTTGGAAACCAGTGGGTGTCATTGTGAGATGCCCAGTGTGAAGCTTTGGATGGCCGAGTGGGGAAATTAAATTGCGCAGAGTAAGCTGCCTTCTAGCTATTTATCAGGATTGCTATGGGAAGGATTAGCCAGCATCGCTCCAATGCAGCTAATGGTGGTATAACTAGCTGCTGACTTGTTTACACTGTAATGAATAGGGTCTCTAGTCTCTTGTTGTTTCAAGACTGAATTTTTAGGTAAGTTATCATACAGTTATGCTGTTTCTTTAGAGAAGGAGATGTTTTTGATGTCATCTCTGTGGTGTTTTCTCCCCAAAGCCTCTATTATGCAACTGTTTATGAAAATGGGGCAATGGTAACTGAAAGAACAAACTCACTGGCTGTGAACCCTTGCTGTGTGAGGGAAAACCAGGGCAATCTGGGCCTCCACTTTTTCCAAAACCTAGTGACCTCGAACAAGACACCTAAACTCCAGATGCTCTAGTGGAGTCTCTTGGCGTTAATCAGCTCCAGGAAGTATAACTGGGAACTTTGAAGCAGGGAACAGCAAGAACAGCACACATTCCCTGGGCTGAGGATAAAAATAAATTTTAAATAGGCAACATTAAAAACAGCGTGCAGCTTCTTCTTACAGTACTTGTGTATGAAAATGTAAATTGTAACAAAAGTTTTAATGGAAGTTTTTAATGGTATAGTTAAGACTAGATTTTGGTTGTTTTTTTTTCAGAAAATGGACTGGGTCATATCCATTGCCTTATACTTATGTAGTTTATTCTGCACAGATTTATGCCAGCCCTATGTATAAACATGAAGCATTTTTAAAAATCCCTGTGCACTTAACAAAATGTGCATCCTTTGATAGATTACTTTTTTACAAGGTTATCCACAATAAAGATGCTACAGTTCTGTGGAAATGTGCCATGAAGATAAGGGAAAGAGACATGTCAAAGAGTGCCTCTCCATCCAGAAGCAAGGCGCATGGCACGTTTTTCAGCGAATAAGTAGGGCAGCCCTAATTCTAATTTGACAGCCTTCTCTAACGCTTTTTCTCAGACCCTCAGAAACAGAGAGAGGAGAAGCCTGTACAAGCAAGAGAGAGAAACAAGCAAAGAGCATAGAGTAGATGACTGTACTATGGGTATGCACACATGCATGTACATGCATATATGCAAACACATGCATGCATGCAAACAGCCCAGAGCAGTCCAACTGAATGTCTAGGTCATAATTCTCAGCATTTTCTCTCACTCATTGCACAGTGTGGGCAAAGTCAGCCCACCCAGGCAAACAGAGTGTCACTCTCACAGGCTTACTTCCAGAGGGCTCCCATGTGAGATTGTGTATGTTTCTAGTTGTGTGTGTGTCACAGTGGGATTGTATAGATCTACTCTGATGCTTGAATACTTTGGTGAATCTTTTTTGTGGGTGTGTGTCTGAGTGAACGGTGTAGAATGCTTTCATGTGCGGGTCCCTTTTTCAGCCTCTCCACAGGTGTCTTGTAGGCCATCACCATTTTATTTCTCTGCAGACTGATAGAGGAAGCGGGAGGGCAATAAAAAGGCTTTTCATCTGCCATTTGTAGCCATGATTTCACAGGTGGGGGGACCCCACTTTCAGCCCTGAATACATTAACAGCAGGCACAGATGGATGCCATGCAGCTTAGTGTGTGACAGTCAACACTGTCATCCTACATTCAAGACCCCATTTAACAATTCAGGGAAAACACGGGTAGATTCTCTGCCAGCGATGCAGCATCTACTCATCAGACCGCACTTATCACAACGGGTTCAAACAGTGTCAAGTTCCATATTATTATATATATATTGGACAGCTGATTATTCAGTTTCTAAAAACAGTAATCATTCTTGTCTGTGCAAGTGATGCTAGACTTTTTTTTTCTTTTAAAAACGTTGTTTGACATCATCTTTTGGAACAAGCATTTTATATTATGATACACACACACATCAAATAGTCCAGTCCAGCAGTCTGTATCTAGCTGACAACTTCATGAATTAATCATCTGCAACATGAAGCTTGCAGGGTCAGTGAGAAACTTGTGCTATAAAGCTCAATAGTTTGCCATAGATAGTCAGATAGTCACTTAACGTTTGTTGTCTTTACTCTCTTTAATCTTCTTATTCTATTTTTTGTTTATTTCCCGGTCTGTATTCTGTTTTATGGTTGCATTAACGGTGTCACTGAGAAAAGAGAAAGCTCCTGTATATTTTTCCTCAGCAATACTCAATACAATACAATTATCGACTGTAGCTGTTGTATTGTTCTCACCAGCTATGGTTTTGTTGTGCTCGTGTGTGTCTTTCTGTCTTCTTCTCCAATGATTTCTTGGTGGTGTTATAAGGGACAATGCTACAGTAACTGTGTGTCTATGCCTCAGTGTGTGTAGCAATAGAATAAACAGCCCTTGAAACTCTCCAGCTTCCTCAGCTATCACCTCTCCAAGATATAATTAAAAAAAACACCATTGTTTCTTACCTCATGTGCCTTTGATTAAGATTGTGCTTGTTTTTGGACCAATATGACTTAGTACAGGCTTTTGCAGGCTTGTTCTGCCCCCAAGTGGTAAGCAAGAAAAATACAGTTTTTCACAAACAAGTTAAATCACTGTGCAAGCAGTGTGCCTTTCTTTGTCATAATTTGAATATATTGCTAATCTCTCCATTATGGTCATAATTGTATTATGAGGATAATTCTTGTTTTGGAAAAACTCCCTCTCTGTGATCTTTATGAAGGACAGTTCCTCTCCTGTTATATGAAATGTGAAGAAATCAAGGTTTGATTTTAGACAAATATCAATTGATGAGCCTCAGATTTTTTTCCAAGTGGGATTTTTCTGGTCAGAAATATTACTGAGTTAGAAAATAAGCTTTTCATATCTTTTAAATTCCATCATTAAAGTGTGCTTTATTACAGCCTTTACATGTACAGCACCAGAACGGTTTACAGATTCAAAACACATTAAAATAGATCACATCACAACATAAACATGTTCTAATTTAATGAATTATTTCCCTAAGATAACAATAAAACAACACCTTGCGTACATGATGTTGACTAGGTGGCCATATGTAATATTTGTAATGAGGATCATTATGTCATTAGATCATTCTGATTTTATTAATAAATGATTGTGTATTGTTCCTCTTCGAGCCCTGATGGAAAATCTGCCATTTTAGTCAATGTTTAAAGTTTTCAGCAAGTCATAATGTTCTTTTTCTCCTCCTACACTCCCTCCAGAGGTTACCTGTAGCTGACTGTGTTACATTTTGTACCTTTGCTGCTGTACAAGGCTACTGTGGGAGCTTCACACCTACAATGTCAGATAAACCTAGCTTGTACAGGTCATGTTACAAAACCTAGCAGCCTTCAACCCCGCAGCATCATGGTCATCACTCTACCCAGTCTCGCTTCTTCTCCCCCAGAGCTAAAATGACCTTCCAACTACAGCCCGGAGTTCAGATTTACAGTCATTCTCAGTCCTACTTTGCTGTAACTCAAAAAAACTGTCTTTCCATAGAAAACTCTGTCTTCCTCTTTCGCCTTATTTTCTCCTCTGATAGTGAACCTGGATTTTAAACACAGTGTCCCATTACGAAGCTTTAATGTTCCCTTTTTTGTAGACTGTATGACAATATTACATGTATATTCACTTTCTGCTTGTCCAAATACTACATTGGACCTACATCATACTTACGCTGAGTGAAACACTCAAACCCAAAATGCATGTTTTTATAGCTGCTTTCATTAAATGAAAATGGATATTCCCTGTGTTCACCCTAATATTATATGATATAATGTATTTGAAAAGTCTGTAAAAGTTCTGAGGGTTTAAACATGTTTGAGCTACCAGTGGATCTGACAGAGTTTAACAGGGTGATGCTGCAAAAATCCTTTGTAATTGAATATCTTTCTTAGCTTGCTTCTTTTTGGACTACCATAAGTTATTGACCAAAATTACGTGATACGATGGAGAGATTTGCACTTGGGTAACTTACTGTAAATTGCTGTGCATAAAAGCTAAAACTTTAATATAACTCCAAAACCATGTTACTCCTCCGCCTCTTACTTTGCTGGCTGCCCTGTGATTGCTTCATCTTATAATCTAGTGTGTGACTTTACTATGACCGAGCAGGAAATAGAGGGGGGGTAGCTGTGTTTTGATTGGTGTTGAGTCAAGCAGTTGAGTGGGTCAAGGGTCAGTTCAGTGGGTTAATTAGTCATATTTGTCACACTGTCAACCCCCTAAGGACAGTGTACCAACTGCCACTGTTTACATTTTAATGATTTTGCAACCCATTAATCAAAAGGCTAAACATTTGAGTAGAACTGGACTGATAAAATGTTAGATTAACCTTCCCCTTGCTTTCTGTTGGCAGTTTGTTAAATGCATTATAGTCATAACAACAAGGTTTACACATCAAGGGCAAAGTAAATATGAGTTTTAAAGCATTCGGAGATTTGCTTCATGCTCCATGAATTCCAGAAAGAATTTTAGATTCTTCAAAGAAACTGTACTGTAGACCATTCAGATCCATATAGATAAATCCTCTAAAATCCTGTGTGTAAGCATATTGAGAGTCAGAGTCAGATTCCTTGCATGCTTAAACATACTTGGCCAATTAAAGTTAAGTAAATTTCCATGTCTTTCAAACTCCACACCTCAGTTTGTAGCTCATGCTTTCTGTTATAAATCAGTAGTCTCTGAACTCAAACTGAGATAACCCTGATGACTTCATCAGGCAGTTTGGTTTTTAAACATTTAATATTTATATTGTAAATAAGTCCTCATACTGTACAATGGCAAGAAAGGTTCTGGATTGTTGAGAGTGAGGGGTGAGACATAACACAGATTTACCACAGGATGGCATTGTGATACAAGCAATAAGCACTGCCTCTCCTCCTCTTCAGCATCTATTCCCTGACCTTCAATGACTCACTCCCCTGAAGAATGTTGTTTTAAGGGTGCATTTGTGCCCAGCCAGTTAAACAAAGCTGTTAGTTTGAAAGAAAATCATCTAGCACAAACAAGTGAATGCCAAACATCAGGTGTCCTTCTTTAAGCCTAACAGCAATTTGACAAACTTCACTCTTAACAACTCTGTGCAGCTCAAACAAATACGTCCTTATGTTACAATCATTTCAAACGATCAAAAGTTAACAGCTCTACACATAACTCAGGCAGAGTTTTCAAGGTTACGCCACATTTAATGGTACAAAACTAAAGTTTCTTAACTCTTGCTGCCAATTTTGCATACTTTACTGATAATTGTGCTTGTGTGCCTATACATAACTGGTGGAATAACATTTCTAACGGATGACCTTTAGGTACACCGAATTGTATGATACAAATGCATGATGCTTCTGTTTTATTTTTGTATTTTGGCATGTATGGTGGAGAATTACAACCAGTGATCATTAGGTCTGTGTTTTCTCCTTTACATACCACCAACCTGTATGCTGTTGGTGGTATATAAAGTGATTGATTATCCTTGGAAATTAAAAATTACACTGGCATGATCCACTGGCATATTCTCCCCGTTTCTGCTTGGGTTCTCTCCGGGCACTCCGGCTTCCTCCCACCATCCAATGACATGCAGGTTAGGTTAATTGATGATTCTAAATTGTATGTGTGACTGTGTGCATGAATATTTGTCTGTCTGTATTTGTCAGCCCTATGATTGACTGGCAACCAGTCCATGGTGTACCCCGCCTCTAGCCCACTGTCAGCTAGGATTGGCTCCAGCCCCACCGCGACCCTCTGAGGATAAGCGGTATAGATAATGGATGGATGGATGGTATGATCCTTTTTAATTTATATCCAGGGCAATCTTTCATCACTGCTCCATTTCATAGATTGATACCTGGGGGCTACCCAGTACCACCAGTATTCTACTGCTGGTCACTGGAGCATTGTGGCCTTTTCAGACATCTATCCTGTAGACTTGTAATCAAACCCCCTTACAGTATTCAAGAATTTTTACACCATTGTCATAGCTGTCAAAAGTTCAATATAAGCAATTCTATATATTCGCATACATAAATGATTTAATCACACACCAAATCTGTTTTAAATGAATACTCATTCATTTTGGGAAAAACGCTTATTCGTTTTCTTGCCAAGAGTTGAGAAGATTGATAACACTGTCAGGTCTGTACTTTAAATGTGAAACTACAGCCAGCAGCTGGTTAGCTGCCTGGCTCTGTCCAAAGTGACAACAGGACTCCAGGACATTACCGCTCACGGCCAAGAAATAGTTTGGCACAAACCCCCCTGTGACACCACAACTTGTCACTTTTAAACTTACGTTTTTCTACGGAGTAAACGAAACAGATATGAAATGTTAATTGGGGAGCTTTAGAGGAGCCGGTAGGCAGATTTTGTTACCTTGGGCAGGGCCAGGCTAGCTGATTCCCTCGTTCCCAGACTTTATGCTCAGTTAAGCTAACCAGCTGCTAGCTGTAGCTTTATATTATCGTTCTGAGAGTGTTAGTGATCTTCTAACTCTCAGAAAGAACGCAAATACGAGTATTTCCTATCCATTTTTATCTCATTTTAAATTTCATTTTATTCTATCTTAATTTATTTTATTCTTATTTTTTTGAATGTCATTCTAATGCTTTCTTTGCCTATTTAAAGCGCTTTGAATTGCTTCTGTGTTTGAAATATGCTATATAAATAAAGCTGCCTTGCCTATTCCTTTAAGACACAACAGTTTCACCAAACAGCTCTTCATCAGGCAGAACTGAGCGTGGTAAATAATGTATTTCAGGGACACATGCAAAAGATGTGTGCTATTAAAACACTGAATTAATTGCCAGGGTTATTGTATTCTGGAAAATTTAATCTTTTTCAGTAAATGGGTTGGTGGGTGAAATCATCAGGAGTGAACTGAAGAGCTGACAGGTGGGTTATAATGGATTCGGTCCCCAAAGTGGCTGTGTCTCTTCTACAACGTCCTCATTCACTCCCTCTCTGTATGTGTGTGTGTGTGTGTGTGTGTGTGTGGGTGTCCACCCCTTCCTCCAGAGTTCTTAAGCGAATTGAACGAGGCAGAATAAATCATAGTGTGATCAAGATGTCATCTTCATGATAATGAAAACATGATGCCTCATAATAAGTTTCCTGATCAAAGGGAGCTGTTGGGGCTTAATAACTCGGTGCCAAGTGGTCGAAAAGTGCGGGGTATGGAGACGGATTCAGCATACAATGGTGCCAGTAATAATTTATTATCTTCGTGGAGTTTACATTGTACATTCAGAAGTTGTGTTTTGTATTTCAGAATGCTGATCAGTGATTGTTTGAGCATAAAGCATCCAGGTTAGAGCCTATATGTGACTTAAGGTTATATTTTTTGATGCATAGTTTGTGACGTATCTCCACCCAAGTATCATATTCCTTTAACCCTTATGAGGTGTATTCATGCCATGATATTCTGAATAATGCTAGCATATCTAAGTTGTTTAGTTGTAGTTTTTCATAATCTGAGAAAAAACACTGATGTTATTGTTAACTGGAAAAAAATTGATAAAAAACCCAGCAAAGGCATGCTATATCCAGTATAATTACATGAGTTGGTTACTGAATTGAAAAAAAAAACTGTCTTGCTGTTCTGCCAGAAATAATTTATGTTTGAGATATATAACAGGCAATATCAAAGCAGACACAGTTTATTTTGTTTGCAATTGTAACCTTGTAAAAGGTCAAAAACAGCAAACTCGGTACTACAGACTCATCTCTAAAGTGAAAGCACAAAAAACAACAGCAGAACAACGGTACATTTTGCAACAATTCCATGACAATAGGACAAGAGAGGACCAGACAGGAAAAAAACACACAACAACATGCAGCCAGCAAGTAAATAACTTCAGACCCTATTTCTTGACATTCCAGGAAAGTTTTACAGTGTGTTTATAGCTTCACCCCCTTTATCAATTATTCAACAAAGAGGTAGTGTACAGATTTCAAATGCTCCCCTGTATTTATAAGATTCCTCCGAGTAAAAACGAGGGCGTGCCTGCTAGGTAACATCAACGTTGAGCTACAGTTTTCCGCCCTGCAATTTATGCTATCTGTTTCATTTGATGCGAGATGACATTCATCATTTCAGGACGGTGCCTCCATCACTTTGATACTGGAATTTAATGATTCATGAGATGGCAAGACAAACCTGGGAGGGGAGAAAAAAATGGGTTCAGTATTTTGGGAAGTCAGAGCTGTTTTTTTTTCCTGTAGCCTTCGTGGAGTATAACAATAGCTGGAATATGACACAGTGTATATCAGTTAAAATGCAATACACACTAGCTTTGGAGACAAGTCGGGGAGCTTTTATTAATGACTAATTTCAAATACACATTTATGTACTGTGAGCTGTACCTGGGCTAAATGTGCATGTGTTCTGAAACATTGAATTTCTTGCAGGAACAGAGGCCTAAGGCAGATTCTTCCTGCTTGGGTCTCCTGTTTTACAACTACACATGGTACACTGGTGTCCCAGTGGTAAAAAGTTAAAATGGGACTAGTTTGGTTTTTGAATTTAATCATGCTCCTCAACCAGATGTGTGTGTCAAAGAAATTGGATAATAAACCAGAGGTCCTTTATTTATTTTTATTTTTTCTGCCACCATGGGCTACCTAATATACTGTATGTTTTTGCAGTGTAATGAGCTTTCAATTGGCCCATTTGTTTTCACCATTGCTTTACCCGAACTAAAAAGCTCCCCAGACATGTTGGGTTGTAGTGATGTCCCTCAATTTAAGCCGTAATGAAAGCTTTGTCCCACCGCTGTGAAGCTGTTCCTTGACAACACTTCACATCCCCCGTTCCAAGAAAAGTGCCAAACAAGATGCGCCGGTCTCCTTCGCTCCAAAACGAGCTCCCCTTCTGTGATGAAAAATGCAGCCTGTCTCTTTGCTTATTGCTGTGGCATTTAGGTGGCTCAGTGTGGTGATTTGAAGAGCCTGCAGTGTCAAAGCTATTTCTCCTGCTTGTGGCTTAATGCTCTGACTCGACAAACCTGACCATTGTCATTTCCCCCCATCGGCTTCATGGTGGCCGTGAAGAAAAGCCAAGAAGTGTGGGTAATAACCTTCAAGGAAAGGGCTGTGATTGCACATCCATTTCACACTGAGGACCTCTCCCTTGCTTCCCCAAAGCAGTAAAATGCTATATGGGGTGAGGAGTGAGAATGGCAGTAAGGTAGACACAGTGTTTTGTTAGTGGTGGGAGATAAAAGAGGAAGGGGACAGTGAGTGGGGGAGGCCTGCATGGGGGCTGCTGGAGCCAGTGTGTGTCTTAAAAGGCAAGGTCTTCCACTGCTGGGCCTACTACTTCACTTTTTTAGGAATGCATTTAAGCTCAGGTACGATAGTGCTGACAGGTGACACACACACAGTCTAATCCTAATGGGTTGCTGGGGGCACTGTGTGCCCCTTAAACAGTACCACTCTGCCTGCTGGGACCACTCAGTAGAAACACAATTCACCAATATCACTCCCCCAGCCTAAACCTGCACCAAATGGACGAATGATAGCAAATGTTGAGTGCCAGCCTATTCCTGGCTATCAGGAAAAGTGGATGAATGGGTCATATTTATAGAATAAGAAGTTTCAGACTTTACGAGGCAGCTGCAACCTCACAAAGTTGGGTGTGAATTTGACTAATTTGATAACCCTTTAAGTCACTGTGAAATAATACATTTTCCAAGTTCTAATCCTGTGTCCATGTGTCATTCTCTTGGTTATCTCTTTGTGATATTGGGATATATAGATGAAATTGACTACATGCCAAATAATATGTGGTTTGTAGCTAGCAAAGCTACAATTTTCTGTATGAAATATTTTTATTAATTATTATTATTATTATTATTATTATTATTATTATTTGTCCTTTTAATCAATTCTATCTAGTTTTAGTCTAGCTTTTATTTAACTCTATTTTTTTATTTTTCTTTATTATTGTTTTTATTATTATAGCTTTTATTTCTATTTTATTACATTTTCATCACTTTTTTTTTCTCACGTGGATTGGTCTCAAATTCTTAAATAGTTTTTTTGTTTTGTTTTGTTTTTATGGTCCACTTGTTCTGTCTTATTGTCGTCGTTTCTACGGTCTACACTTGTTCTGTCTTATTATCTTATCATTTGTGAAGCACTTTGAACTGCACTTACCTGTTTGAAAGGTGTTATACAAATAAAGTTTGATTGATTGATAGTGGGAGGTGTTTGATTACATTCTCAAAGAATGTGGCTGAGGTCTAATTTATTAATTTCTCCCTCATTTAGTCCCGAGGGAATATTTCTACCTGCATTTATTAAATGGTGGTATTAGGACTACGCAGTATAGATCATAAAAAATTACATTTACATTGCACTTTCCTGCGCTGATTTTGTGTGATTGCACAGTAGCTTTAAAAATTGCTTTCCAAAGCTCCCCACACAGAGCTGTTGACCTTGCAGAGCAATGTAATTTGATGGTAAATGGTTGTCATTTGGTCTGCCATGCCTCATGAAGCCATCTATGTTGTTATTTCTTGCCTCCAAGCTCCCACTGATCACCATATTACAGTGGTGCTTGACTAATTGGATGGCCACAGCCAGAAGCAAAATTAACGCAAATGGATTGTTCATGTTGCAGAGTTGCATTTCCTAGTATTTTTAAAGAGGTTTACATACCTGTTTCCCCCTTTTAAGTGTCTTTTAGTTTTATATTGATAAATACTGTATGCAGCATAGTTATAAAATGGCACAAGGCGTTGTTTTGAGATGACGAGATATGCAGTTTTATATCAAACCTCTAGATGTCACTGTTGGTTAACCACTGGTCTGTTGCCATCCAGTAGGGTGTTTGTATGGATCACACAACTTCTATAAGAGCAGATGGTGCTGATCATCACGACTCGCATCATATTTATTTTTCTTTGTTACTCCTTGTAAAATACCACCCTCTAGATAAATAAACAAAAGTGATGGTACATGTTGGCTCAATGCAATTATTCCTAATTAAACAAAATAAGATATGGGTATTTGTCTGACAGTCTAAACCTGCAATTAAGTTGAAACAATTCAGATGTGTGGTCTTATGTCTTGTCCTTGAGGGAGACTAATATAAACCACAAACAGACAGGAGAGTCAGTTTTCCTCAGTCGTAGTTCTTTAAATGCCTCTTCATGTAGCAACATAGATTGTTTTGTCTTCATCTTCTACCAAGACAATTAGTCAGTAACTTAGGAAAACACATCATCTTAATGAGGTATCCCACGGAAATGAGAAAATCATAAAGATTGTTATCCATGATCCATCCCAGAGTGTTCACTTTACCCTGCCTGATTAAAGGATCTCAGGAACTAGAGACAGTGATCACTGATATTTGCACATACTGTGTTACAGCTGTCTGCGAGTCTGAAATATTCCCCCTTTCTCTCTCTCTCTCTCTCTCTCTCCCAAGTTTCCCTGATGAAAATACAACCAAACATCTGAACATAATGAGATGTTAATTGAGTGCCTTGTTGACCTCTTTAAAGCTATATCTTACACGAAAGAGATAGGGAAGCATCCTTTGCCTTATCACTATTAATAAGTGATGTATATGATAATTTTTTCAGAGTGAGTCATAGATTTTCCCTAGTCAGTTTTAGCCCTATGAGAAAGTCAGGGTCAGAGTATTCTGTAACAGTGCTTTGTTTGCCCAGAAGAACCCTCTGGGACCACAGCATGCTAGCAAAGCCAATCAGCACTGTATAATTGAAATGGAGCAACAGTAAATGGCTGCAGATAGGAGCTGAGCTCCACTCCCACTGTAAGATCTGAT
This sequence comes from Macquaria australasica, assembly GCA_005408345.1. Lineage (NCBI taxonomy): Eukaryota > Metazoa > Chordata > Actinopteri > Centrarchiformes > Percichthyidae > Macquaria > Macquaria australasica. The sequence goes on along the minus strand of SEMN01000036.1, from coordinate 765,888 downwards.
AGCCAGGGCAATGATTTCTGTTGAAAACCAACTGTTGTACTACGCACATGCAGTCCCACTGGACCTCGCAGATAGGCTAGCACAGAATTGTACTGTATGTAAGCAGGAAGTATGGTGAATGTGGGGGGGAAACTGGCAGTTGTGATATGAAAAAGGAGCGTTGGAGAGTTGATGGGGACATAATAGATATTTGGTCTGTGTAGTCATGGTCAGGTGTAGTTATTGCTTGTTTTTGGTCAATGATGCGCTGACTGAATCATGATCATCATGAATCATGAATTTCTTGACTTGACTTTAATTCTGGTTGTAGTTGCAAAACATTTTGGTGTAGAAACTTTTCCTCAACATGTCAACTGTCTATTAGGAAACATGAATTTGAATTATGAATGCAATGATTTAACCACTATATTTTGTAACTACCAGAATGCACATACTTGGAACCTCCATGATGATCTTAGGCACCATTCGAATCTAAGTATGTGCAAGTTTAAACTCAAAACCATTCTGTTCCACTGCCTGTGATTGAACTTTTGCACCTACATTGATTTTGCAATTTACTGTTTATTGATCACCTCATTTTAATGTTTTAATGTGTTCAATGTTTTTTCTTATTGTTTTTGTAAAGCACTTTGAACATCCACTGTACAGGGGCTGGAGAGGGCTGCAAAGTGTATTTTCACTAAGTCACTCAGTAAGACAGTGGGATGCACAGTATTTTGACAATATGAGCTGTAAAAGATTATTAAAAAGAATTAAAATATTAAAATAAAATATTTCAAACACCATCTAATTATACAGGCTACATACTACCTGGTTAATGTGTGTGTGTGTGTGTTGTCTTAATGTTTTAATACCTTTTTAAACGAAGTGAAAATACTAGGAATTAGTAGTGAATTCACATTTCAGGTGAGTTAAATTTAGAAGGGTAAATATCCATGGATGTTAAGTGTATGTACTGAGATTATTATTGTAGGATAGGGGATCTCCAATGGGGAGTTCAGCTGTGTGTTTGCCGTCTCCATTGTGTTTTTCGTCTGTAAATCTATGAAAGACTAATAGGGCTTCCCACCAGGGAAATCTGCTTGTGTTTCCTGTCCCAGAGCTGCCCTCTTCCTCTCTCGGTGAAAACCCACAGCCTGCTGCTTTTCCACATCGGAGAAGATCCAAAAATAGACCACAGTATCATACCTAATCTGTGGAATTGGACACAACATGGGCAGAGGGTGGTAACCTACAGACAGACACACACTAAAAAAAGGGAAATTTCCGCTGGCATGGGAACAGCTTAACCAGTTCCAATTGAGCTGTTTTGCACTTTGTATTAAAAGTTGTTAAAAACATAATTGAAAGTGATTTGTAGGAGGAGGCTATAGGACCTTTGCCAGTTAGTGTTGATAGGAGTGTGAGTATATGGTGTTTGTGTGTGTTGCAGTGAACGTGCTTTGGGTGATGCATTAATACGTTTGTGGGCAATCCACTATGCTATCTGTATGCCCTTTGATTCACTTAACAAAACATGCCTTAAAGAAAAGCTAAGTACTTTTTTGTTGAGATTTTGCTTCCAGTGGGTAATTTGAATGAGCTCTGTAGACTTAAATTGCAGTCTATCCATTTCTCCATTCCTTCAGTGTTCTAACAATGCTGTCCAGAGAGTCCAAATTTGGTTGTTTGCTAATGACCAAGTTGACGGTAACTTTGTAGCCCAAAGCTCAGTGCCTTGTTTCTCTTTCACAGAGGCTGAGACAAGCCGATTTCAGCAGCAGGACCGAGCAAGCTGAATTATTTGACCCTGTTTGAACCTTTCACTTCCTCTCTCGTAGTCCTCTAAAGGTGGCTCTCAGACCAATGCTTGCTGTCTCTAGTCTCAAGTGTTGTATTACAAATGACATCCTCCTCATGCAGGAGGGGGTTAGTAATTTGCTGTCACAACCCATAGGTACTCTTGAGGTCAGACACTCCGTGATGCCGCCCTTTGCTTTTTGTTGGTTGCTTGGATAACTTTGTAGGTTGATGTCAACCACGACCCTGGCATGCCACTGTCTGTGTGTTGACAGACTCTCCATTCTTTCCCAGTGGTTCCAAGCCAGATGTTTGGCCTAGCAGCCCAGCTGCTCAGCAGGCTCAGCAGGCCCTGGAGAGCTGTGTTCAGGTGGATCAAGCTGGGAAGCAGTTAGCTGAACTACAATGAGGGCATGGGTTTGTTCCTAAGAGGACCCCATGATATATGGTCCCAGCTTCTTCCATTCCACACTTGGGCTAGACATGTATGCGTTTTTTTATTTGTGGATTAGGTCAGGATTTATACTCTGGCCAAAATGATCTTTCCAAACAGACTGTTTCCTTTTCATGTTAACAACCAACAAGTTGGCAGCATTAAATTCTGCTAGTGAGACACACATACCAACAGAGCCACCCTGCCCTGTCAGGGCACTCAAGACATTTGTGGAAGTGACAGCTACCTTCTGAGAGACTGACAGCCTTTTAATTTGCTTGGGGGATGGGGGTCAGAAGAGGGACACATCCTTGTCGATTTGATTTTTCATACTTCTAGGTACCGGGAGCTTCCTGTGCTTGGGCATTTGAAATGACACTGTATTAGATGGATTGTACTGTTGCTACCTAGGGCATCACTGTGCACCTTTACCTGTTTCTACAGACTTCATGTTGCTGCTCCACATGCAGTCGTAGCAACAGACTTATCAACACCTTTCACCTCATTGCTTAGTGAGGACTCCTTATGACTTTGTTGGTCATATAGTGCTAAAGCACTACCTTTGATCTAGTACTGACTGTGGGGCTTCACTCTACATCACCCCTGATGATGCTGGCTCTGCCGTCACAGTGGCCTGACCTGGGAATGTGTAATATAGAAATATCCATTGGCAAAGCAATCCCTCTGACTGTATCCAGAATTCATGGAACAATAGTTACAATCGCAACACACGTTTGATATTTTGTTTATTGGATTCAATACATTTTTTTGGTTAAGTGAACAGTAATGCTGCACATATTTGTACTTAAAACACTGGGTAAAATTGTTATCAGAAATTGTTTTAAAAATAACAACTTTGGTTATGTTTCCAATTCTTTGTTACCTAAATAAATATTAAGATGTTGCTACTAAGTTGTTGCCACTCACGATAATTAAATGTAGTTATATCTTCCTCCATACCATCTGTCCATCCCGTGATCCGATTTGGTATACCTGATTTCTCCCCAACCTACAGTGCAGAACATGCTCTTTGCTAAAGAATCTAAACCAATGCTGAGAGTCAGTTTCAACACTAACTCTGCAAAGGAAGTATTACTGAATACGTATTTCATATTCCAGGAAATCAACCTCAGAGTCTGGTAACAGTATGGCTATAAATAACTTGTGAAAGGAAGAGGAATATGTTTAGTATCAACCACTGGCAGACTACGGTCATGCTGGTCCTGGATGCAAGGACCCAATGTGACTTCCCTAAACCCTCCTACCCCCAGAAGGGAAGCACTGTGGAATTGCGTTACGGACTCAGGTTCAACTAGACTTCCTGAGTTACTTGGATCTGTGTTTGAGTTATCAGCCATGCTGCTGCTATATGTGTAATCTTGCGTGACTGCTTTTACAGTGTATTCTCTGAAGCTTCCAGTTTCAGATGAGTGAACTAATATTCAAACTCATGTCTCTGTTATTGTCTTTGTAGATATTGTACGTTATATAATAATTTACAGGCATCTTGACATTGCAACAGAGAGGCTCAAAGCACTCAATACTAATAAAAAGAGATATAACATTTCCATCTTGACATTTGTTCCTTATATTTCGATGTGGAATATATTTCTAAGTGCCATCTTACATTGTGTGGGATATATTTTGTTTTTGACTTTTAGAAATATATAAGAAAAACCTATTTTATACTGTATTAATTGGACCACAGCATGATATGACTATGAGGACATATGCCTGAATCTACAATTTTGAGTTAAACTCTATTTTTAAAGGTATTAACAGAAAAGGTTAGGGTGTCTAATTGAGAGTGATTTAATGTAGTGCCAGTGTGATTCAGTTAATAACAAATGTTCTGACTGTACAACCAGTGTCTTCTGCTTTTGGCCAGTGGAGTATTTGAAGGCTTAATGCCTTGGTAAGGGGCACATAGCCTCCGGGTTTCTGAATGAGGGAAGAGTGCTGTGCATACCAAGTGCACACATGCAAATGATAGAGAATAGTAAGGAAAGCATCGATGCTTATCCGCAAAAGTTAATATTAATGCACACTCTGTAGGATTGGAATATTAAATATAAGTGGGGTTAGGAATTATTTAACAAGTCTATGGTCTGTGCTTGTGAAGAGACTTTCTGCATGATCCAGTCTGTGTATAAAAAATGTAATTTCTCTTGTACTTTGGACCCAGTCACTTTTCATCGAGTCTGATTTGCCTACTTGAATCCCTAGTATTTTCTGAATTGGGTGGTGCTGCTAATATAATTTTGCTGTCATCTCAGGAATTCCAGCTTTCTCTGCAACAATTACATCCTGACTGAATTAGTATTTTAATTACAAGGTGATTTTGGCAATAATGCTGAGCATTGAATGATTTCTAATTAAGGAGACTTCAGAAAATTATTACTGAAATGTGTGACTGGAGCTATTTTCAGGAACATAACTTCTCCCTGACAATGAATTTAAATTGGGGGCTTGGTCAGTCCTGTGTAGAATGCCAGCCTAAATCACATACTTAAGAGAGGTACAAGCCCTCTACAGGGACAATAAAAATCAACATGGATACCCCACAGAAAGTGGTGAAAAGTTAGCAAATCTGCCTGTTGTTTTCTAGATTAAGGTCACAGTCACCTGTAAGGACCGTCAAGTTAGAAATGAGTAATTACCAGTCTTTTTAAGTCCTTAAAAAGAAGTACTAAGTAGAAGTATTGTGAGGCACAGAGCCTTTGTGCTGCTTCCCTGTAAGTAATTACAGTGTAATACTTGTCTGCACCTATTTAAAGGAAACTGCAGAGTATGTCCTCTGCTGTATTCATTTGCTGCCTGGCCTGAACAATGGATCTTTCTCAAGGTGAGAGTCAAGTTGTTTACATTCATTGCCACCCACTTATGCCTGTTTAAACTGAACATCCTGACCCCAGAAGGGAAAAACAAGGCCATCAAGTTGTGTTCCTATTTATTCATCTTTTAAAAGTGCAGTTGCATGTTAAGTTGTGTGTCATTCTTTTCGTCATGCTTCTGCTTAGAGTTCACAGTAGGATTTTGGTTTTCCCTACTGTGCTGTTCGATTCAACATCAAATCAATATCACTTACATTGTGATATACAAATGGAACTTAAGGTCTAATAAATTTCAAAGGAGTACATCAACAATCACAGTGCATTCTAGGTATAATATATGGTGAATCCAGGTATCTATGTCCAATCCTGGTTAAAATGGCTTTCAAATACACCCAACAAGAAACAAAAACCGATTTGGAAGCTCTTTGTACTGTATCTGCATGTTTAGTTTAGTTTAGTTATGAGCGTTTAATTGTCTTTTCTTGTTCCTTTGCTCCCTTAGGCTTCCAAGGGTCAAGTGAGATTGCCTGAGGGGAACTGCAGAGTTGAGAAAGGTATATTTTGAAAAACTATACTGAAACGGGACATAGGTGTCCCTACTGATGGTTGTGCTGTTGGTGTTTGTCAGGAATAATACAAACAAACACCTCACACATCCATGAGCCTCAGGACATGCATAAAATGCTTGATATCAGGATGTTTGCCATATGTTAAACATCTGGGAAATGTATATCCCTGTAGTAACTCATAAAATATCCTTCAGTAAATGCAAGTCTATAAAAATGAGCTGATGGCAAAGACTTGATGAATTCTTGTTTTCGGGCTAGACTTTGGCCAACTGGGACGTGCTGAAGAGCCCAGTTTGCATTCAGGCTCAGTTTTGTCTGTGATATGGATTGGTGCCTCAACCAACCATTCATAAATTATCAGCAAAAGCATGAAAGATTCTTTCATTGTTTGTGTCAGTTACCAGCATAACACTCAATTTGTATGTGATATTCACGAGTAATATGTGCAAGTAGGGTGTTGAGTCATAACGTGTAGCAAGTGTTGAGAGATGTGTGTGTGTGTGCAAACTTTGAAAGGCACAGCACAGTGTATCATCTTGACAAAATCAGACAAAGTAGTTAATTTCTCAGTAATTGAAATGTATGCTTCTATCAAAAAAGACAGTCAATAATAAGCAACACAAAACTCTTTGATTTCATGATTTTCAGAGCACAAGTAGTGGATTTACTGTTGTGTGAACACTCTTCAGAATGCTTATACATCTGTTTGACAATGCAAACCTATAATTGATACGTGATAGCAACATTATTGCAGTCTAAAAAGGGAACCATGGAAATAAGAATTGAATTCAACTTTCATTTAATTTTGTAATGTTGTTGTTCTAGTTATTATCAGTTCCTACAATATGTTCCTCATGAATGCTAAAGTAATAATGTTACTTTTCTGACTTGAAGTTTAACAAGTAATTTCTAAAATTTCATAACAGTGTTTGTTACCAATAAAAACTAACTCATTTTTTATCATCAATCTGTTTCCATAATCCTAGATCTATGTCTCCCTGATTTGTTATCATTTGTTATCATTTGATTTGTTGCAAGTGTAAACTTAGAGCATTGAGTAGAGAAAAGGTACAAGCAAAGGTCATAGGTTCATAGGCTCTGCTGCCACTTTTCTCTGATATGCTGCAAAACATATACTGTAAATGACGTGGGAGCACAGAGTCAGCATTTCTATTGTATTTGCATAACATTGAGTGGTGACATGCTTCTCCGTGTTGTCACATGAACAATGTTTTCAAGAGCCCTTTCAACAGCACACTCATATAGCTGGCTTTCATGGCAACAGGTAAACCAACCTTCAGGGGAGGATATACTATACAAATATCTCTCTGCAGTTTTCAGTGAAAAGACATTTGAATGTGGTTAGTTATTGGAGGCTAATTGAAAATAATGTTGTCCTTTTATACTTGTCCTTGCAATGTGTTTCTTAAGTTATTGAAAATAAACAGTTGACACAAGAAAAAAGAGTTGCTATTGTAAAAGGGGCAAACGCAGCCAAATGTCACTACTGCTTGGTTCTTTCACTTTCTTCCACAATTTTCTACCTCAAATGTCTACCTTTGTATGAGAAAGAAATGACACAGAATTAGAAACTGTTTGACAAAAACTCATTCATATCATAATTGGTGATACAAATATGTATCCAATATGACTAAAGTCCCTTGACTCATAAACGTATACTGATAAACAAAATAGAGATAAGTAAAATGAGCAACGGATGTTCCTAATAGTGCATATTCTATGTAAGCAATATGTCTAACTCAGGTTTAGCAGTGGTAAAGAGACTAAGTAGAGTTTTCCCTAAGATGATAGTAAGCTCTGCCAGACTAGAGAAGAGTGTGGTGCTGCCTAGTACAGTGTGTGTGTGTGTGTGTGTGTGTGTGTGTGTGTGTGTGTGTGTGTGTGTGTGTGTGTGTGTGTTTGGGGTGAGGGGGGGGGGCATTGAATAATTTACAAGTAATTTCTCTTTCATCTCTCAGGTTTAAGCACAGTGCGCTTTGCAGCCTCATATCTTTCTAAGTCTTGCGATACTGTAATAGGAAAGGAATGGCTAACAAGTGGAAAGCATGCTGGGAGGTTCAGCTGGGGCCTTTTGGCTCAAGTGCTAAACAGGATGCGAATGGTAAATATGGAAAACTTTTGGAAGAATTAAAGATTTAAATAATTGCTGGACTCAAACATCCTAGGTTACACGGATACATTTTTCTAGTAGGGCCAGAGGGTGCATTTTATCACAACAGGGTGTGTTATGAGTCCAACCATCTTCAACCAACAGCTTTTAAATGAATATGGTGATAGTTTCAGATTTGTAGTGTCTCAGCAACTAGTGCAGTGGTGAGACACTACTGATACCAATGGAAAAGCATTCACCAACAAACTTTGTAAAGGAATAAGCGTTCTGACCTTATTTCTATCATGGAGGATCTACTTTTTCAGGGTCATGGCCAGTCAACCTCAGAAGGGCCCAATGACTCTTGGGAAAATAATGTCCCACATCCAGAGCAGCTGCGTGTATTTAATTATAGAGGTTGCGAGTGGATGTTGACTCCAGTGTATGCTGGTTACCAAGAAATAGACACAGAATCACAAAGGTCTTTACTAGAACATCAGTGGCATTGGATTAACAATAGCAACAAACAGTGCAAGTTGTTATTCATGAGCTGCAGAATCAGTAGCTGCTTCACTACGGCACGTTATATTTGTGTCTTTGTTTTGTTTGTTGTTGTGTTGACCTGTTAAACAAAGAAATTGGAAATATCACAAATAAACGTAATTATTGTGATGATTGTGGTCATGGTAATCATCATGGTAAACAATTTTACTACATATATTTTTGTGTGTGGGTCTGCCATTGAACCCAACAGGGATTTCTTGTTCATGTCTCATGGTCTCATTCCCAATGCAATGCTTTTCTGCAGTTTCTTGCTAAAGATCCAATAGGCCCAACCCAATAGTGTGTTGTGACATTAGTCCAACATGGACAGATGGAAAGCTGAATGACCTATTTAAATGTTTGGAGCTGCTTTCAAGCAGCTGGACTCAAGCATTAAATCATACAGAGGAAACTGAAAGGCAGAGACTGAAATGCTTAGTGTGTTTTTAGAGGAGAGTTTACTGGAACTGGTTATTTATTGACCTTAAAAGTGATCAGGCGGAATCAGAACAACAACAACAACTGTGGGTATACTATTAAAAGTCCAATTTACTCTCATCTTTCATACTCAGTCTGTATATGTTATGTGTATGAATATTTTCCCTCATCTCAAATCATAATTGCTGTTTTAAATAACTTACATAAGTTGCTGTATGTACTTACACCTAATAACGTGTTTTGTCACAAAGGTTTCCAAAAAAAAAGCATGCTAATAGCTTTTTGTATGCACTCTTATTGTATTGTTGAAAATCATTATTAAAACCAGTAAAGAGTGACCATTTCTTCCCTCCTGCAGTAGACCCAACATAGGTAAGATATGGATCATGATCCAATTAAATAACTAATTTTCAACTTAAGAGATTATGGAATTTATTGTTTAAGGATGTGATTTACTTTAGATGTTACCATGTGGTTTTGGGTATATAAGCACAATGTTGTATGTTTATATTATACTTGACTAGCAAGGAAAGGAAAAAAAAGAGTTATTATCACTTGTATAACAAACAAGATTTCTTTCCAAAGTTCATAGTTTTACATCATATTGACATATGTTTTGCATTCAGTCAAACTAGCTGGTATGATTGCATTGAAATAGAAAACACACTTTTTCATATGAACATTTATCCTGTAAACATCTTTAATTGAAGCTGGGAAATGGTTTACTATAACATGAACAGCCCAATTTAACTTAAACTTAACTTAAATTTCGAGTCTAGGTATAGAATAAAGAATTTTCTCTAGTGTCTAGTGTCATTTCCCATTTGTATTATGGCTGCAAGTGTGTGGGTGAGTTGTTTGGTTGTATGTGTTGTGTGTGTAGGTGGGTGTTCATTTACATGAGTTGCAGTATAATAGCATGTGCCTTGCAAATGACCTTTTTGCATGTGTGGCACATGATGCTGCTTTTCACAGCTCTTGTGATGCAGAGTGCTGCCATTTCCCTTTATTTTCCTTGTATTTCTTTTTTCAGGCGGAGCTGTTCCCCCCTCACCCTGCATCTGTCACCAAACGGGCCAAGGTTGCTGTGAGAGGAAGTTTCTGTCATGGTGCTTCCCTTGGTTCCATGTTTGGTTGGTTTCCCTCCATGTCACAGAGGCCCTGGGCTGACATGTCAAAGATGGTAACACTACAAGCCAACAGGCTGTCATTTGTTTATATGTATGTGGCAACATGGCCCTCTTCATCATCTTTTTTTAGCCATGCTAGTGGTGGCTCTATGGATGTCGCTGTCAGTTGGTTGGTCAGTTTGGTCCAGGCTAAAATATCTCAACAACTATTAGATGGATTGCTATTGCATTTTGTACAGGCATTCATGGTCACCAGAAAATAAATCCGACTGACTTTGGTGAGCACCTGACTTTTCTTCCAGCACCACCATGAGGTAGACATTTTTGGGTTTTTTTAGTGAAATATCTCAACAACTATTGGATGGATTGTCATGAATTTTGATACAGATATCCATGGTGCCCATACAATGAATCCTAATGACTATGGTGATATTTTCATTTTGCACCACCAGCAGGTAAAAAACTTGCTTCATTTATGCAGTTATATATTCATTTATACAGTGAAATATCTGTACATGTACAACATGGAGTGGCATACACTCTTATACAGACATTCATGTTCCCCACAGGATGAATTCTAATGACTCTGGTAACACCCGTTTCCTCTAGCGCCACCATGAGGTTGATATTTGTGGTTCAGAATCAAATGTTTAAATAACTGTTGAATGGATTACTATGCAAAGTGGTGCAGATGTTCATGGTCTTTGTGAACATTGATGATCACCTTACTTTTCATCTAGTGCCATCATCAGGTACAAAATTTTAGTTTGTCCAGTACTTTGGTTTGTCTATAAACAAGTTGGGTTTTCTTTACAATGAGCATTACAGCTTCACAAAGCCTCAGGCTGCAGACTCTTAGTCTTGTTTTAAAATTAATTGACTCCTGGTTCAGATCTTTTTAGGTATTTTCCTCTATCTTAGAGACTTCCTCTTCCACCATGACTTCAGGCTCCATATTCTAATGCTCAGCAGGGAAATTATCCAAAAAAGAGATCACGTGCCTCATTTACAGTTAGCTGCTTGCACATGGTGGTCACATGCCACAGCATGACACGTGAGCAAGAGAGGGAAGCCTTATTTATAGACCAAAACTAACAGCACTGATGAGTGTTTGCTCATGTTGTGGTTGGACCAACATTGTGTTTGTTCCCATAACTAATATATGTAATATTTTGGTTCTAATGTTTTTTTTTCTTTATTGGAGATGTGAGATTTGTGAGAGAGAAGGAAATGTTGCAAGTGTGAATGTGTGCGTGAGACGTGTGTGTGATGTGTATGTTTTCAGTAGTTTGGAATAGTTGATTTACGTCAGGAGAGGCTAGGAGAAGAATGAAAGAAATATTTTTCAATGCAGTCATCATTATGTTTGGATGTCTAGTGTGAAGTGTGTCATGACACTTTTGGGCAATCGGAGGAAAGAAAGCACATTTATTACACTGTAAAATTGAAAATTGGTCAATATTGATCTGAACAGGAACAGGAAGGTTAAATTATTACTTTCCTGGTGTCTGTGGGGCAATCAGACAACTGGACACATAGTCTATAAGCAGCAGACAAATCATTCTCTCCCTGTCTTCCCAACAAAAGGGCAAAATTGTATTTTTTGATTGTTTATCACCTGGTTGTCAAGGGCACAATCTGTTTCAGTGTGTTCATTGAAGCTTTTGTGAACCATCAGACACAGACTTCGACCATCATTCAACCAGGGATGCTAAAGCCCAAACAATGTCCCCAAACTCATGTTGCTGAGGGGGCAATCATGCATTGGTACTCTAGCCCTGATGGAGGCTTGTTTGCTGAAACATGTCAACATAAAAAATAAAATGGTAAACTGAGACCATACCATTGACCATAGTATTGACATTCTTCTGTGTCTGTGGCGCAATCCAAGTTCATAACACATGTACTGGTACTTAGGAAACATTTAACCTTAAGGGTCCCAATGGTGCTGTGTCCACGCAACATGCACCATACTCCTGGTAAACATCAGAACTTTCACTCCAGACTGTGTTCAGTTTCATATTTTGCTGTCACGCAAACACGCTTTCTAAATGCACATTAACATATTCTGCTCCTCCCATCAAGAACCTGTATTATTTGCATAAGATAATTGCTGGTTTCAGTGAAGACAAGCCCTGTAAAAATGATCTAGACTTGAAAATCAGTGACCTCAAAGAATGAGTCAGACTCATTTATCAAAAGATCAGCTTTAGAAGACTGCACCTGCATACTCTGGCCATGAACTTTTTTTTGTGCTCTTTAGTTCTTCATTTGTTCATATAAGAAAAGAAATATACAATAACATAAGAAATGCACAGGTGGGATGAAAAAACCCCTGAGGGATTGTAAAAGCAACCCACCTAACACTGAAATTAAAAACTGCTCCAGTAACTTTATCCCCAATATGGGATCCTATTCACTTCTACTCAGTGTTTACATTTTACAACAAAAGAATGATTCATGATTCCTTTCAGTAGGGATATACAATTACTGATTATATTCATTATCGATTAATCCATTGTTTTTATCTTCATTTGTTTAATCTATAAAATGTCAGAAAATACTGAAAAATGCCTGCATCACAATTTCTCAGAGGCCAAAATGATTTCTTAAAATAGCTTGTTTTGTTCAACAAACGTTTCAAAACCAAAAGATATTCAATTTACCATTATAGAGTAAAAGCAGCAAATTTAAGAGGCTGAAACCACCAAATATTTGACATTTACTGATGAATGACAATATGGAAAACTTTGATATTTTGGGAAATACGCTTAATTGCTATCTTGCCGAGAGTTGGATGAGAAGTTGATACCACTATCATGTCTGTATGGTAGGCGTACATTTTTACTGAGACCAGTAACTTCCTGGAGTCTCTGCTGGTTGTCTGGCAACAGACAGGAGAGTGGTATCAAATAAGTGAATAAGCTGTTTCCCAAAATGTATAAAGTATGATCGGTTGATTAAAAAAAAAATTGATGATAATATGAACTTATTTTATTACATGACCTAAGTTATACTTCACTGTCACGTGATGACAACTGGGTCATTTCCATAACAACTGAGAAAACGGCAGATGAAGACCATGAGATGCGAGTGAAAGCGTTGAAAAAAGCAGACATTGAGTTCATTTTTGTTATAAGATAAGATAAGATAAGATAAGATAAGCCTTTAATTGTCCCACAGCGGGGAAATTTTCAGCGTTACAGCAGCCAGCAAAAGTGTCATATATAGAAATACAATAATAAAATATAAGAAAATACAATAAAAATAAATAGAAAAATAGTCCTGTACACAGTATAGACAGGAATAATAATAGAGTGACTGAGTGCATTTGTAAGTATGAACAATAGATAAGATAGAATTATTGCACATATATAACATACATGTACATGAAAATATTACACAGCAACAGATGAAGTAAATAACATCATGAATAAAAACAAAAACAAAATAAAAAACAAAAAAAGAAAAACATATATATATGTTATAATATTCTGTCAATTTACTCAATTAATTTAATCAATTAACCAACCATTTCAGCACCACATTTTTGGCAGTAGATTGTACTTTTTTATTACTCGATTCCCCTACAATGTCATTCTTACACATGCAGAAAAAATATGCTTTTGTCCTGTGTGAAAACACACACACAGCAGGCCTATGTGATGCACTCTATTATGTAACCAGGCAACTATATGACAATAACACCAGCTGTTATCATCACACACACAGACACAGAAAGAGTGTGTGTCTGTGTGACGCTGACACACACACAGGCGCCAACACACACCCAGGGCGGCTTCCTATCCGCGGTCAGCCTTTCATAACTCACTCGCGGATCTGGTCTTACTACCAACTGGACCCTGTCCGCTCGCTGTGAGATCAGACTGACCCCTCCGTCACAACAGTCTCCTCCCCTTCGACGCCACGCCGACCTTACGACTGTCAGCGTATCTGGCCAATAGCGAATGGAATCCCCACTCCTGACGCATCTCACAGGCCAATCAGAACGCGGGGTGGGCGGAATCACCGTGGGCCTGGCATTCAGGGTTGGTTGCAAAGGTAAGCCCAGGATGGGGGTTTTGTGAGTTTTCTTTGACATTTATTTATTTGTTCACTTGGTAATTTGTAGCGTAGTGTTGTACGTGCTTGTGTACAGTTGTGTTTATTAAAGCAGAGCAATGTTCGGCAGATAGCCTGGCCAAGTGTACAGCACTGCAAAGTATTCCAAGCAGAGAGAACAACGGTGATTTTCCACTATTACAATAACTGTGTATTAATTCTGATTAATGACTGCATTGTCGGGTAAATAGCGACCTTGTCAGTGCACGTGGAAAACTGGCAGGGCATCCTTGCTGCCATTAAACGTTTTTTGGTCGGTTACTACTATGTTACTGCTAAGTTACACGGTTGTAAGTTTGCTTTCTCTGACAATTTAGCCTGTTTCCAAACACAGGGCTTTGTCTGCAAGTATAAAAACGCGTTGGTTTTTACCGTGCTACCTCTGACATGTTTGTTTACATCTGTTTTATATATATGTATGTATATATATGTGTGTGTATATATATATATATATATATATATATATATATATGTGTACTGGCTTCACTGAATGTTTCTGTACTCCGCATACTAACGATGCTGCTCAGGGAAACACGTGTTAAGGCAAACATTTGCGCAGCCTAAAGCCCAAGACATTGTGATGGACTATTTCATTGTTGTTAACATGTTCTGGTTATTTCAGAAAGCCTTCACACGCGGCGTGAGCTGACTTTCTGCTGAGCTGAGGACACATCAGGACGGACACCATATCCTACCACACCTCTTCTCCTTCAAGCAGCCTCCTCGACTGCTGGATTTGGAATCGGTCAACTTGAATTTATTCTTTACCTTTTAAACGGAATGGGTTTTGAAAAGACCTAACCTGGATGGTTTGCTGTACAAGTGTTGTCAAAAGCCTGCCGGTGGAGTTTGCCAACTTTTGAGGAGGTCGCATTAGGTCTTGCTGGAGGGGAACTGACTTAAAGCCAAAATGGATCAAGCCAGCGGTGGGGAGGACCCGAATAAACCCTCTAAAAAGAAATCCAATGAGGATGAGGGTAAAAACAAAAAGCTGGTAGGTATTCAGACTGACACATTGCGGTTGCATGGGAGTAGTGTGCAGTGAACTGTCACATCATGTAATCCCACAAGCAAGGGTTAAGTTCACTCTCAGAACTAGAAACTGAGAAAGTTGCAACACTCCGCAGTTGCAGAAAGTTTCACTACTGTTGATTTTCACTCTGTGTAAACACTGCTCTATTAAGCCGATTGCACTGAAGATTTAGCCTTTCTAATAGTTTTATAGTTATTAGTCAGTCAACTCAGTATAATCCTCATGGTGAAGTCAAACCAAGCCAAGTGGACACCAGTACAGTTAGTAAACAGCATGTTGTCATCAGCACATTTCTGTGCAGGATGAGGCTCAGATAGTTATTGATGTGTTGTTATTACTATTTAATGTAGCCCAGTACAGAGCAGCTAATAGCTGTTAGAGTTGAGCAAAAGAGATAGTGTTTCACTGAGTGCTTCACTTTTGAAAGCATTCAGTGCATCATGTGATTATCCCTGTTGATACATCTCCTGAAGAGCATTCTTGTTGTGACAGTTGGGCTTCAGTATATTTTTTTAATACCTACACAAAGAAGATGTTCAGTTACAGGATGACTCACTGAGTGGCATGATGTCCTTGTGGTTTGTGGTGGTTTTATGAACTGTGCGAGTGTGTGTGATTGATAAATCATCCTGAACAGTATTATCAGCACAATAAATGACAGTCACAGGACAGTGTCTATTAGATAACAACTGAAAATTCCATCCACATTCATTTCATTTACAGCCTTTCTATTGGCTTGGCCTAGTGGAATAGTTTATGTAGAGTGAGGAGTGTACTTATTTAGAAAGTGGGCAACCCTGAGTCTGCATCATTGGAGCTCCGGTGTCATTGAGCTGTTCCTGCATACTGTTCATTGCCTGGAAATTAGATCACAGGCTTTGGGGATGTGGTGGTAGTGGTGAGGGTGTTGTCTTGGACTTTGTATAAAGTCTGGATCAATCACTTCTGACAGCTCATGCTGTGCTTTAACTTATTTGTGCAAACAACAACTTTTGCTGTAAATTGTGTAAACACTGTCTCTTACTTCCAAGAGCACCCAAAACCTACAATTAAAGTGCTGTGGACTGTAAAACTGTAAATCTAAACTGTATTACCGAGTGTGCTAAGTGCATGTCACTGCTTACACACTTTCAGCAGCTGTAGAAACCAGTGGTTGGAAGTAATTTTCCATGACCAAAGACAAAAAACTTTGGCTGCTGTTGATCATCGTTTCTGCTTTTCCACAATTGTCAGCGTGGAAAGCTTGGCTGCTGTTGAACTTTCTGGATGACATCGCCTCTCAAGAGCCAATAATTGACTAGTAGTAGTGTTGCTTTATATTGTGCCTTTCACTGAACTGTGATTATTTGCTTATTGGTCAGATTGGTCAAAAGTTTAGTTACAGCCACTTCTACCAAACAAGGAAATGAAAAAGACACAGTTAAGGTTGGCTAGAGTTTCTATTTTTGTCGAAAGTGACCAATGAGCCAAGTTGGACTGATTGCAGACATGGCTGGGTCTGACATGGGTCTGGCCACTAACGACTTTGTTAACACCTCAGTTGTTTACTTAGGTGGTGTTTCTTGCTTCTCTGGTATGAAGTTGTCATAAAATGGAGACAGGAGGAGGGAAAACGGTACCACTGCTGTGCTTCAGATTGGGCAAAACAACCAATCATTGGTTGTGTTCCAGCAAAGTTAATGTAGGGGAAAGTGTGACCACAATAATTGCCAGACAGGAAGTCCCAGTGTGGACTGAAGTGTCGTACACTCCCAGAGCTACCAAAGGGTGTTGTCTTGAGAAATCCTAACAACAGCCTGTAACTTGAATATCCTGCCTCCCAATATTGTTTGCAAAGGGTGCTTGGATGACATAATCACCCAGCAAATGACTAGTGGGAAGTCTCTATAAGATCACTGCTTTTTGTTCCTTAAAGTGGTCTCAGGCTGTTGCTCAGTCCTCCAAGCAGAGCAGTCAGAAGCAAAGGAAGCCTGAACTGAGGCTGTTGCAAAAATCTCAACACAGAGTTTGGGGGAGGAAGTAATTATTCAACCCTGGGTGGAGCCATGATCTGTCCTCTTTTGTTTATCTCCACTTTTTAGCTGCCCCAATGTATACTGTAGCTCCAAGTTTGTTTTCAGAAGCTGAAATGTACATGCATGAAGGCATATGCATATTTTAATCGGTGAAATTGCAATTCAGAATCTGTTTAAAAAGGAAAATGCAATTCATGTTTCAAGATTATTGAAACTGCAGAGTATCAGATGAGCATGTCATCTCATACTGACAAAAAATGTGTTCTTTTTCATAGTTGGAGACTTTGAGATTCACTTGTACTTTTCTATTTACAGTTTTCACCATATATGGGGCTGTAGGATTACATTCCTGACGTGCAGTTTAGTTTGCGTCGATGTGGTCCAGACACGAGGATGGGGTAATATCTATCATGAGCTGGGTTAAAGTAGAGGTTGTCACTGCCTTTTCACACTCAGAGCTGCTGAAAAGCACAGTACCATTTGCACGGCTAATAAGCAAAGTGGCAAACACTGGCACAGTTTGGTTTCAAATCAGTCTTTAGAGGAGAAACACTGAAAGCTGTATGTTCGTCTAACAAGTCACTAGGCAGGATTACATCACAGAAACACCATTTGGGCTTTGGGCCCAGAGTGTAGATACTCAACACAGCCAAGGACATTAGAATAACACCACAGTGTTCAGAGATATAGATAATTCAAAACATTTCTGTTGTTTGTAGCTAGACTTTGTGATAATGTCCTTTTCTTGATGTTGTAAAAACATGACATAATTAAAACAGGCAGATGGAAATAGGTCTTTTTAAAGGAATTCAGGGGATCCGGTTTGACAGGGAGAAATATTACTCCTCTGCATACCAGAGTAAAATATGACCTCACACAGAGCAGCATGAGGGAAAAGCCATCTCAATGCATCTATATAATAACTTTGTGACTTCACATCACAGACTGCAGGTACATGCTTATTTTAGACCTACAATCTGAATGTAGAAAAGAGACATTTATTATGTGCCTCTATGTAGCATTTGTTTTGATTGCTGTAATAATGTGAAGTGACTTTCAGGTTCAGCTTTTAAATCTGTTTGTTATGTGAGCCATGATTTCAAAATTACAGTAACAGCAATTTTCTCTTCACAAGAAACCTTGTCTCAAGCCTGACAGCTAACATGGGGACACTGGGGACTCCCTGCTTGTTGTAACACACATAGATTTTTTACCATTAGATATGTAGCTGTAGTAAAGATTTAGTACCTTATGACACTGTGTGATTTGACATGCACGGTTTATTTGCTGATCACAAACCTATTGACCCACAGACCTATATGATGTGAGGAGGAATGGTGTTGTTAAACAGATTTGCTGTAATTTTAGAGAATCAGTTGTAGTAAAATAGCAGTAAAATAAAAGAATGAATAATTCACTGAGCAGAGATTCAGACATTTTCAAGAAAATGTTCTTGATTTTCATGCTAGTACACATATTTACCAAAGGCTTTAGCTGCACTTCAGCAAGTTTGTACAATTGTGATTGCTATTCAACAATCAATAATCCTCTGTTTAATTAAAGCAATAAATGTGTGACGAACTTGCAGTTTGTAACTACAAAGCAGAAGTACCAATCTTCATCATCTGCAGCGTCTTTGGTAGGTAATTTCATCTGGTTCAATCAGTCAAGGCACTGCTTCATGTTTGCGTATTACAGGCTGTGCTCGTCTGCTTTTGCTTTCTGTTATCTATAACAAAAGGAATAAGGGTGATTAGTATCTCAAAGGTCATTTGTCAGTGTATGAGGAGGAGGAAGAGGGAAATTGGTCAGTGATTTACAGCAAAACTGAGATGAGCGTCTGCTCTCTTCAGCCCAACGCTTTTTCACCAGTTTTCTGGTGGTCTGAATGAACATGTTTATTAAAAACTTGTTTGAGATGTGAGATGTCAAAGACCTTAGAGCTCATGATCTGGCAAAATAAATAAATAAATAAAAAATTAGAAATACATTTGGCTCTAAATTTAAATATACCAATTCTCATTTTACGGGTGTTTCATTATTGGCAGTTTGTAAGACTAGGTAAAAAAAAGACACAACAATGCTGAATAAGTACATGGGACACATGTGATAAGTCTGCTATTGCTTTTTGTTATGATACATTATGTATACATAAACATCCATCCATCCATCCATTTTCTATACCGCTTATCCTCTTAGAGGGTCGCGGGGGGGCTGGAGCCAATCCCAGCTGACATTCGGCGAGAGGCGGGGTACACCCAGGACATGGGAAGATTATTTTTCGCAGATAATGGGGATTTGTGGAAAAATAAATAATTTTACAAATTATTTAAATGAATGTAGTGTGTAGATATATATGCCATTTTGGTGGCTTTAGAATGTATTGAAAGTGAGAGTATATAGCAGCTTAGTATCTGCTCAGGCTAGTATTAAGTATGGTGCATCACCAGGATTTATAATATTAAATCATGGCAGCACATTTATGAGTAGTAAGGTATGGCACAGAGGTCACATTCTTGTGGGTCCCAGCTCATAAAGGCATTCTGGGTAATGAGAGTGGACAAACTGGTCAAACCAGTGAACATGTTAAATATAGCATGTTCTGGAAGTAAAAAACAATAGCAGTGGGACCATGACACAAATCTCTATTCAATATAGAACAGAGTTGGTACTGTGAGAATTAGGGGAATAAATGCATGCAAAAACGTGATAATGACTAGATTAAGAATAGGACACTTATTGGTAAGCATCTGAGGGGTCAGTAAATGTATAGGACATGTGTGATGCAACAAGAAAGATGCCAGCTGCCATGTAATCTGTAATATTGCTGTGGCTCTGCAAGTGACTTTCTACTGGGGTGTAAGGCGGCTGCAGGATGACACAGTGTTAAGTTGGTGTTTATGCTAGTGAGTCAGCCCAACAACTGTTAAGAGAGCTCAGTTCACTGTGGCGCTTTGCACCTACTTGCTACAGGTAAAAGCCAGGTGCAGCTAATTATCGTTAACGTTAGCCATCTCCCACTATTGTTTGGAGCTAGCTACAGTCTGGGAAGGTAACGGTGAAACTCTGTGGAAATACTGCAGCTTCGAGGCAAATGACTCAGACAAACCTGAAGAGCCTGTATTCAAGATGCTACAGAACATTATTACCAACAAAAGGTGCTATACAGCTTTGTTAACCACCTTAAAGGACCTACATCCTTACCTCTACAAAGAAGTTTGAGAAATTAGTCACTTCTAACATTGCAACAACCCTAAAACGTTGAACATGAACTGTTACGTTGACAGCTGTGTGTGTTGTCCTCTTTATAATATTATAAAGAGTACGGTCTAGACTTGCTCCATATGAAAAGTTCCCTGAGATAACTTCTGTTATGATTTGGCACTATATAAATAAAACTGAATTGAATTCTGTTGTCAAAGATAGCTAACGTTACCATATCAACAACTGACCACACCTGATGTTAATTTAAATAAAGAAATTTGACCCACACATTTATGCTATCGAGTATTGATACTTTTCAAAGTATTGTAACTTGAGCATGGTAATTTCCAGTGACTAGTGAGCTTGACCTAGTGGTTACATTAAGTTAATATGGTCTTTCATGCTTTTGTGTTATTGGTGAAATTGAGTGCTCTCAGAAATTGTGTTGCAAAGGGCCTGCAGAAAATATTTCAGAAACAACTTTTTGTACAGTTAAAGAAAAGTAAGCAGAAGGGAAAGCTGGCATAGTCTCAACAATGGCACGTTGGCAATGTCCATTCTTGTCTGTCAGGTTTTATTTGAGAGTGTTTGCAATTTGTAATTAACTCTTATTAATTAAATTGGGACTTAATGATTGTAATCATGCTTGTCATTTAGGTGGTCATTAAAGTAATTAAGGCTTCAGTAATGAATGGACAGTTCAGCACAACTTAAGCAGCGGCGGCTTTAATACGAGACCCTGGACATGGGAGAGCTTTGTGGAAAGGCATTCACTACATTTTCATTCTGTAGGAATCACAGAGAAATTGTATAGACATACAGTTGTTTCAAAGTTTGTTTGGGTAATATAAAGTTATTTATCATTTACTGTTTGTCAGTTTAATCATATCATGGATTTTTTTTTAATATTGCGAGGCCATGACATTTTGTTGCCTAGAATAACAGTACTAGGCAGTTTTTCTCTGAATAATTTCTGAAATACTTGAATGACATGACAGCTGAAAATGAGACTTTGCTTTATAATGTACATTGCAATGGACATCAATTTAACAAGCTAATTAGTGTTTTACCGCACATTAACAGAAATTGTGATTCACTGTATATTTTCAGGAACAAGCCTTAGTTTTTATGATTTTTGTCCACGTCATTCAGCTGCGCTACATTAGTCTACAGCTGAAATTTAAAAAAAAAAAGGACATTTTTTGTGTGTGTTTTTTCTTTTAATCAAGTATACTGCTAAGTAACGGTGTTGTTAACCGCTATGCTTTTGACAGGTTTGACAGTATCACATTGTGAATCATATTTAATGACTCACTGTGCCACTGCTGTTGGAAGCTGTGACATTTGAAGCTTTTGACACTTTGATACATGAGCTTTAGGGAAGCCTCAGGGATCACTTTTGGTCATGTTAGCATGTGGTTAGTACAGGTTGCCAGTTTGTCACACACTGGAGGCTGTTCTGTATTGCCTATTTCCTGTTTGGTCAATCTCACTAAGTACTTGCGTAGTTGTACCTACTTTTTCTGTGCTGCTTTGTATTGTTATTTTTTCACTTTTACATTATATATTATTGAGTGAATATAACCATGATTGTGTTAGGAGACGTGTGAGAAACATCAGGAAACAGACCACATGTGAGTGGTTTAATGGCATTCAGGAAGTTGGAGGGAGGAAGTGGTGAAGAATGCTTTAGTCACACAGTGAAAGAAACCGACAGACCCACTGCTGTAATGTCACCCTCTAAGATGAGCCCTATTCATATACATCAATGGATTAGATCTAAGACTTAAGATTGGGAAATATATTTGGCTGCCTCAGTTACATATAAAAAGATTCAAGTTTTCTCTATGAAACAATACATGAATCAACTTTGAATGTGGTCATAGATGCATACAGTAGTTTGATGATTTATGGATGATAGGCTTTGTTTTGACTGAGCAACTGCAGAGTCCGATGTAGGCCATGCAGGCTATTTTACTACTGAAGGACTGCGATGGGGGAGCTTTCCTTCTTGCTAAATTTGCTGAGAAGACGTGTTTGTTTATTCACATGTTTTTAATCAGTGACAGTTGCAAATATGAGAAAGAATGTGACATTTGCTGTGAAATACAGAGCAATAATATGCTGTGTCACTTAGACGCAAGGCTTCCTAACAGTAGAGAGATTAAAGCAAGCTGATAGTGTATTTGAATTGGAATACTGAATCATTAAATTATAAAAATTGATTTGTTGAATAAACCTGTTCATGTAATGTGGGGGACAGTGTGAAAAGAGGTCAATGCAGAAGGACGACTGGCTGACTTGATGCTCTGCCTGATACATGTCGAATGAAAAAGGCTTGACACAGGGATGTCATGAGTCATCTTTTATTTTTTAATCTTAAAAAACTCACAATTTAGTAGTGCTGATGTAGAATATCACAGAGGTATGTGGCAGACATAATCACTACATTGATATATAACTGCATTATTTTCAGGCACTGGAATTTGACTATTTTTAAAAACATTTATCTGGCTAGCGCTCTAGTTATATATCATTAGCCAACAGCTTACAGATAACCACAAGGTCATGAGTTCGCATTATACTGTGAACAGTGCACAATAAAAGCTGGATTTTAAATCGTAGCTAAAATAAGTCAGAATAATAATTGTGACATCATAAAGTTGCTGGAGTTCTAATAGTCTTTGCTGGATTTCTTATAATAAGAGTCCATATAATACAAATGAGATTTATCTGTGAAGTCATGAACAATGTAGGAAAAACTGACATTTCCAACCTTTTGTAATGGCTGCATATCATGCCAACCCTCAAGAATACAGTTTTAGAAATTTGCTTTCAACAGAGACAGATAACCTGAGGGCAGTGCTGTGCTAGTCTGCAGTCACATGGTCAGGCTAACCAGTGTGGAACCATCCAAATCATACAGTATAGCTCTGCTGGCTTTTGTGGGCTTCCCCTTTTCAGTGGTTGCTGTTTTAGGAAACTGTAAACAGTACCAGCACTCTCCTGAAATAATAAGTCTACCACAGACAAATGCCCTTTTAAAGGCACTTCAGCTCTTGCAGAAAGCTAGTGCATTCTTTATTGGGTTTTTTTCTTCTTTTAATTAATTACATGTTCTGAAATGTCTTTGTCAAGACTAAATTTATTTGTTTAGGAGAATAACATGACATTCTGTGCTTGATTAAATTGTTCCTAATCCAGTTTGCCGAGAGGACAAGTGTGCCATTATGGTGTAGGTGTATGACAGATTTTTCTGTGCCGGGATAAGAGGCTGTGTGTCCTGTTGTTTGTGTGTTAGCGTGCCACATGTGTGTGCCTGTGGCACTGCCTACAGTCACAACATTACCCGTGTACCCCGTGTGCAGTTTTACTCCCATTTGTGTAACTCACAGACCGATGTGTTGGGATGTGGATATGTCTATTTTAACTGCAGGCAAAAGTGGCCCAACTCATATGTGACTCTCTCTGTTTTCAAATAACAGTTTGATCAGAAAAAAAAAACATTGTATCTGACATTTCCAATTCTGATTTGGACCACTTTTATGTGCCCTCATAAGTTACATATCTGATTTGTGGCAATGGACCTTTTCTGGCAACTGAGGAAAGATTGATTGCATTGTGACTATGTAATTGTTTTGAATGTTGCTACCATGCAAATAGAAACCAATTTATATAAATACATTTTCTGTTTAAGAGTGGGGTAATAAATGTATTTTTGTACTGTACTGTAGGGGGCGTGGCCTCGTGGCTATGTAGTGTGTGGGTCAGGAGCATAGACTGTGTATAAAGATGGATGACAGCCAAAACATCTTGATCGCCCTCTGGTGGCTGGCTGCAGTACAGTACTCCACTGTGGATCACTACTGCGCAGACTCTGGCTCCAAATGACGTCACCAGCGCAAAATGGCAGCTCCCGTATCCAGGATATTTTGGCTTCATTTTTTACAATGGGAGGAAGTGGAGACGCGTCGTCCATCTTTATATACAGTCTATGGTCAGGAGACATGGGGGAGACTGACTGACAGTGATTAGAGTCTTTTTAAAAAAATATAAATTTCATGACATAGATAGGTCCCAACTGGTTGACTCTATCTCAGCATTGGCCTCGTAGGTTCAGGGCTGATTTGAAACAGTAGATGGCGTGTTGAGCCATTTTAAACCCACGAAATGCAGTTTTTTATACATTTGGTAAGAAATGTCAATATTAACACCAGCAGTGATGTGATTCATCACAGTATAGTCTTAATTTAGTTAACAGCTCAAAAAACACGTTTAAGTATGCAGTACCTCTTTAACAATGTACATCCCTAGCATGCAGTTTTGTTGTCAACTGTTCCAAGAAGCATTTTACTGAATTATTTCGATTTGCTGAGCAAAACTCAGAACACTTTCAAATCCAAAAAATGACTTTAAAAAAACGACCTGTTGAGGATTTTACTCTGCAAAGTTATTCAGGCAACTCAGTATAGCTTCTTCTTGGAACAGGCCCTAGAGCTGGGGAGATGAAAACATCAACCAAAGTTTGAATAAAGATAAGACTCTAGGCTGTAGTGCAAATTAAACCAGATGTTTACTGTCACTTAATGTTCAGGAAGAATAATCTGCATAGTGAGAGAAAACACCGGAAGAGGGCAATTACATTTCTATCTGGCTGCTGAAGTCAGTTTTAATAGTGAATATATTCAAAATGGATAAATGCTCTCCAGATATAGTTTGGATATATGTCACATGAAATGCCAGGTGTAAATAGGGTCTTAGTGTGTCTTTGCCCCCCCTCTTATCAGCCTGAAAAGGGTGCACTCACAGTGCAAACATAAAGATTAATTTGATAGATTTTATCAAGAAGGACAAATGTTACTTTCATGGTTTCATAAATCTGTTGTAGCAGCATAGGCTGTACTGTGCACCACCTCTCTGACTTTACAAAGACAGCCATTGAGAAGACTTTGTAACAAGATTAATTTTGAAATTGATTTGTTTAGACCATGTCTAATTCAGTTACTCGGTTGGTATTTGGTGCTGTCTGATGCTCCTTCCCCAAAATTGAGCTTGATATTGGCAATGCTGTGCATCCTATCTGATTACACAAAGACAAATTATGTAATTTTGATGTTTATGGCTAGGGCTAGCAAACATTAGTCTCTAATGTAATTACAAGAAAGTAGTGCCTGCTGTGGGTTAAAGGGGTGTCAGCTGCAAGTTTGTCTTGCACAGTAGGAGTTTGTTCTTCAGTGTAAAAACAAGTTTTTTGATTAAATTTCCTTCTTAACATACAGTATATTTAGATAAAGGTTTAATTATTAATGTCTGTGTTGTGAAATCTGTAATCTGATATAGGCATTTAGGGGGTGGCTGTGGCTCAGGAGGTAGAGCCAGTCGTCCACTGATCACAGGGTTGGTGGTTTGATCCTCAGCTCCTCCTGCCCACATGTCGAAGTGTCTTTGGGCAAGACTCTGAACCTCAAATTGCTCCCGATGGTCAGGCCATGGTAGCTTGCTGCAATCGGTGTGTGAATGAGAGGCAAATTGTAAAGCGTTTTGGATAAAAGCGCTATAAAAATGCAGCCGTTTATAATTTATCAGGGTTCTGGACAGGGCTCCACACCTTTTTCTAGTAAGATCTCTGGTGCACCCTATTGAAATGTTTAGGAGGAACAGCCCAACTTTAGAGGCCCTTTATATAATGTTCTTTATTCTTTTTCCATCTCAAATTTGTTTCTGATCTGTAATTTGGTAATAGGTACAGAGATGTATCAGCTATCCCTCCTACAGTCATTGCTGTGAATCAGATTCGCCTGTACTAATTTTTTCCCCCTCAAATGTGTTCAAGCCATGCTGTGAGTTTTAGGAATGACAATTCTTCCTTTGCATTATGGTTAGCTGTTTTTTAAATTTATCATAACTTCAGTTTTTTCTGCTGACTGGTAGATGTCTGGCTCAAAAGCTTTAGGAGTTTAAGGTGTGTTGCAGTGCATGTGTGCATCTTTTATGCTTTATACTGTATACCCTCTGCTAGGTTTTAGGGTGCTTTCATGTTTACAAGCTGTGGCGAAATGGCAAACCAAGTTTTCCATGCAACTTTTTGGACAAAAACAGTAGTCGTCGTGCGCTTTATCTCCATGTAATGTACTCCTTCACTTTTAAATGTTGTCACAATAGGCAAATTCTGTTTAATTGCATAAAATCAATATGAGCTACTGAAGTAAGTATTGCATTAGAAATGAACAGAGATCCACACTGCAACATGGTATTGTCAGAATTACAGTCTGAATCACCCAGAGACCACTGTACAATGCTGATGTAGGGGTTTCTTAATGTTTTATGTAGGTTGTCGCTCTTGAATCAGACTGCAAAGTTCCTGTGTAATCAGTTTCATGTTCGCATTTCACATTATGCATCAACACTATTTAATTAGTCTCTAGGACATAAATCAAGACCAGTAACACCAATGTAAAAGCAGAGTGCGTTGTTAATTAGCAGCCTATATATTTTAAGTATCAACATTGTGATACTGCCAAGTTGCATAGTTGTCCATACTTGGCTATATTAGCGAGATGATACTATATTTTCCTTTTGGGGAAAGAAATCTTGGCCTTTCATTTTGCTTGTAGCTCTTAATTCCTTTTGTTGTTGTTGGGTGTTAAGTTTAAGTGCATAAAGCCAATTTTATACTGCTTCTGTGTCTAAGAGCTCTCTAATGTCAGTAACTATTGTTTCTGATGAGTTAAGTATACTGTATTGCTTGATAGTTCTGAGCAGTGTCTATAAGATGTCTTCAATGCAGCTTCAGTCCTCTCGGCCTGATTTGTAATGCTTGCAGCAATGAGATGTGCTGTACACCACTGAATACAACAGAGAGGGAAAATGAAATGAAAGTGTGGAATTGGTATTAGGTAGTTTAGTACATTGATAATTGTTACTTTCTGAATAAGCTACAAAAAGCTTTCGAGTTTATGAAATAAGTGAACACCTACAGATTTCCCTCTTTGAAACAACAACTTGACTAAGCTACTAAAGTGTACTTACCAGTGTAAAAGGCTAAATTTGCACAATTTCCCTAAATTTCTCGCAGCTCTTCTATCAACATTGGAAAGGTTTTTTTTTTCCAGGAAACAAGCATTTCTTTGCAACACTGAAAGCAGTTGTGAGTGCTGCTAACACTTTCTAGCCTGTAGCTGAAACAAGCAGTTGATTAAACAGGGACACAAGGTAGTTCCATGAAGTTGCCAAGAACTGTCGGCAGCACATTGCATTACAGTCCTCACTGACAACCATGGCTGGCTCCCAGTAATCCTTTGTTATTATTAGAACTAATTAAAGTAAAACCCAATTTCCTTCTAAACTCGTTTTACAGAGGCATCGTGGCTACTGATTTTATAGTGATAGTTCCAGTGAGTGAGTTAAAATGACATCATGCAGATGGTCTAGTTAAATTGGTTGGGAATAACAGGCGTCGCTATTAAAAAGCTGTGCACTGGTAGCCATTTTGAAACAAAGTTGGTCCTTTGTCCATCTTGGATGAAAATGTATTTTATGTGCCACCTGGTGGAATTTTGTAATAAAACTAAGTAATGTCTCTACATGAGTTCATGTAATATTAACATTAATTGTAGTTTGTAAAATCTCTTTTAAAAGTTATTGTGTGAAATATGCATACTGGTATGGTTTCGTGTCCCCAAAATGACTCAAGTTGTGGGATATTGCTTTGTGTTTTCATTTTTAAGGATCTGCATGGAGTCATAATCATATTTGATTAAGGAGGGACCCAGAGCTAATTTGATTAGGTTATTTAGAGGAATATGTGTTTGGTAATAAACATTTATTATGATGAAAAAGTTTACTTTAATAAGAGAAGCCCAGAGGACATACCAGCTTAATTGTTAGATGTTAAATTGCGTTGTTGCGATGTTGCCAAGATAATGGGCAAGGAAAGGCCCTCAAGTCAAGGCAATTAACCAAACAGTGGTTTGATTGTTGTTAAATTGATTAGAAAATGTTTAAGTACTCCATTTGAAAATTAGCTATTGTTTCACGCAGTTTTAGTCTGCAAGAGAATGCTGGGCTTAATGATACATACGCTCTGAGTTAGAAATGGGAAAAGTTGTTGCTCAGGTCAAATTCTTAGCTTAACAGATGTTGTGACAACTAGTGTAGCTATATTAAAGGCCACGAATGGTGGTGAAACAAATACCTGGACATCCCAGGCAGAACCCTCTATGCAGAATGTCGGATTAATATGACGTGTTTGTTATCTTGACTTGAAATAACAGCTTGGACAATACATGAAGCCTGCACATAGAGACTGAAGCTTTGTTTTCTGTGGTTCATAGCTTTATCTCCCAACTGTTGATCAGTTGTTGCAGACAAAACTAGTGATAGATATGGCAGTTTGAGTGTCTGCTCAGTGTTGCCCACAGCGACAGCTGATGAAGATGCACAGAGGGAGGTGTAGGTTAGAGCAAGTCTGTTTGCTCGCCACAGCATCAGTGGTTTCCTGATTAGACTAGTGGAGAAATCTGCGGCTGGAGGCAGGCTTTATGGCTATCACCACCCAACATCTCCCTACTCATTAGTACTTCACAGCCTAGTGCCACAGCATATGGCAGTGTTGCTACTGCTTCCCATTTGAGGTGTGTTTCAAATTGCTGTCCCTTGCGGAGCCACAAGCCTTTGGCAGTAGCCTGTCTTATTGTGTCTGAGATGAAGATTAACATCTGTAGTAAAGAGAATAAAGAGAAGTTGTGGTTTTAATTTTGTTATATGAGCTATTTGTATCATTTTGTGAGGATGCTAAGATTGATTTGCAAGAAAACAGATAATTGAAAAGTTGGGAATTTTTTTGACTGGTGTTTATAATAACAGTAAGTGAATGATGTGGTAGGACCATTGTCACTACAAGACATGCTCTTTAGAACACATTACAGAGATAAAAGAACCTTTTGGTGTTTAACTATGCCAGGCTGTCACATATTACCTTGTAAAAGTGTATAATTTTTGGTATACACAAAACTTTAACCAAGCAGCACTAACTTGGATGTTTTCAATGGGTGTTGTGAACAAGTGTGCCCCTTATGTCTGTAGCTGTGGGATTATAGGTGCTTTATGATAAGTCTCATTTTATTTGTTTGTTTGGTATTTGTCTTAAAGTGTGTGTGCTTGGGACGTTCACTCTAGAACACACACTTATGTTTACATACATTAAAACCCTATTATTTGGGATCATCAAGTATTGTCACATCCTACACATGTACAGTATCCAGGATATGCTCATATCCTCATTGGAAAAAAACTGATAATGTGAATGGGCCAGTGCTAGCTGTGGTTCTAAGACATTTAGCACCATGTCCTTTGTCTCTTCTGATATGTGTGTGTGTGTGTGTGTGTATATATATATATATATATATACACATACATATATATTTGTTAATTGGAGACTTAATTTGGATTCTGAAAGGAGGAACATGAGACAGTATCCAGAGAACACTGTACATGTGAACGCACTTCAGATGGGATACATACTGTGCACTTTGCAGTGTTGTCACTTTTGGTTGGATCTTATTTTTCACACTGTGTCCTCCCTTCAACAGAACATACATATAAAAACATTGGCTGATGATATGGTAAGGTGCTCGGTTTAATTTTGGTGTGACTAGTTTTGTTTTGCATCATCTCATGTTTTGTCATAGCTGCATGGGACTTTTAACTAAATACGTGGATGGATCAAATGTGCCAGAAGCAAATTAATTAAGTTAATAGTTTAAGCAAACCTGAAAAACTGAAGATAGGCTACATCTACAGAGTAACAGTTTTTTTGTTTCTGTATAGTAACATCATTTACTTGTTGTGGTAGCCCTCCATAATGCTGTGTAAATAAAAGATGATTTTTTATGGTGCTATTATTTAGCACCATGAATGTCCTACATTTTTCATTATGAACAAAATTTAGCCCATAGCATCTAGACTTTTGTAAGCAGCTAATAGATCATTTAGTGTGCAATTATCAGTAGCACTTGCGATTAGATGTTTCTGCCTGGGGCTTTTTTAATACCCTTAGTTAACAAATAGCCTAACTCTGACACGTAGAAGCTCCTGCAGTATTGCTTTAATTTAAGATGTACAATGCAATGTCAGCATGCAACTGCAGCTATCTGGAATGATCTGTTTTTGCCTTAGCGCACCGTATGTTTGATCCATCCAGTAATATTTCAGCAAACTGATAGTAATGACATCATGTTTGTCATCACCTTATGTTTGTCTTTCCATTTCATTTATATGTGTTCATTCATCCAGCATGTCCTCTCCGTTCCATTTTACTAAATATGACTAACATTGACTGGTTGCATGCCGTTCATGTATTTTTTTTCTGCTTTCACACTAAACTTTACTATACTGCATTCATCAGGATAGCATGAATATAACAAGGAAACTCAACTGAACCTCACAGATGTTGTCACAGCGAGCTTAAGTTGTTATTGTATGCTA
Organism: Macquaria australasica; assembly: GCA_005408345.1. Classification (NCBI taxonomy): domain Eukaryota; kingdom Metazoa; phylum Chordata; class Actinopteri; order Centrarchiformes; family Percichthyidae; genus Macquaria; species Macquaria australasica. Next base: position 735,193 of record SEMN01000036.1, on the reverse strand, counting down.
AAACTATTCTAAGAACGTGAGTACAAACCAGGCAGTCCTGTGGGTATGATGGTAAGTAAAGTCCTGATGAGTTTTATACAGTATCCTATGTCATATCAAATACAGGTGTTTTTTTCGCTACTAGTATGGTGCAAACTTTAACTATTGTTTTGAATATTAAACAAGTAAAAATGTATTTAAAAACATCATAAAACCTTAATGTTTTTAGTCTCACACCAGGTTCTAGAGATGGCGGTGTTAGTCCGTTTGTTGGTCCAACACTATTGGATGGATTGCCATGTTAGTGACGCTTTTTTATATTGGTGACCACATTACCAGAAAATATCTCAAAATCTCAATAGTGGCTTACCACAGTGACCGTTCCTCTACCACCACCTTCTGGCCAAATACCATAGACTGTATATAAAGATGGACAAGGTTTATGACTTATACTGCAACCAGCCACCAGGGGCGATCGAGATATTTTGGCTTCACTTTTGATGAGCTGTCATGTCGTCCATCTTTATATACAGTCTATGCCAAGTACTAATGAAGAACACCTTCATGCTCAGTGAAACCTTTTGATTTAGGCAACAATGTGGCCTAACCTCTCCTGCCACCTTCAGGACAAACTTAATTTTTTTTTAAAAACCCCACTAGTTCCAAAGAGCAAAATAGTAGCAAAATTTGTCTCTCAATTTTTCATTGTCCTATGAATTTTGTTTTCTGGTGTGTATTGAGCAGCCACCTTTGTGACTATAGACTTGTCTATACGTCTTGTTTTTTATAAAGTATCTAGACCCAGGCTTAGTACACTGTCATCTAGTGGTTGGTCCTTACTCTGTCCCTACCCGGTGCAGTACAGCACCTCACCATGCAATATTGTGTAAAGCTTCACGAGAGGTGGGCATGGTCAGTTGTACATGTGTGGTCAGATGTGCAGCAGACTTGAACCTTTCATCCAACAGACGTCAGTGCAGCAAAGCTTGTCATCCATACAAAATTTAGTCTTGAATTACTCTCCTCGCCATCAGATGATCCTGTTTTACTGTAAATTGTACTGTAAACAGTGTTCTCTGAAAGCAGGAAACAGAACAACTCTTGGATGTGTGTGGACATGAAATTCGGGTTACAGACAATCTACTCTTTTTTAGAAATTCAGGTTTTCTTTTAGTGTAAATCAGCAATAACCAAAAAGAATGAGCCTTATACTTGACCTAGTCTAAACATGATTGTAAGCAGTGCAATATTTTAATATGTCCAACACTCTGTTTTCTTTCAGCTTGATCGTATTACCAGTTTCAGGAAAACTGGGATGAAGAAGGAGAAGCCCCTTATACAGCACCCAACAGATCCCCTCTCCACCCAGGCTGAACTGCCTGTTCCTCAGCCCCTCTTTGACGACCGCTCCATGAATCTCTCGGAAAAGGAGATCATTGACCTCTTTGAGAAGATGATGGTGAGCTTTGTATTTCTCTTGAAGTGTTTCCCCAGCATAGGGTCATCTGTAGCACTCCACAACAGTTTTATCATAGCTGCCGCAGAATAATAAATAATGAGCATTCTATTATGAAATCTTAAATTGATTCATAAATCTGTGCAAAGAGGCGCACAAGTAGAGTTGTTATTGAAGAAGAGTTTGACAAGGCAGAAAGTAAAGTTTGAAAAGCATTTTTATATCAGTGTATCACTACCCACAGATCTCCATGTGTCCTTGTGTTACTGCTTACTGCTTTAGTGAACAAAGCTTTGCCAGGCATATAAAAAAGGATGATAATGAAGTGGCTGCTTTTCAAAGCTCTCCTAGGCTTTTGCAGCATATTAAAATAAAAAATCTGTCGTTTTACTATATAATCTGTCCTGATAAAATTCTCCTATCAAGATATCGTGATTTACAGTTCTCGTGACGAAAGTTAAATTTTACTAAAATTGACCACAGCCTTAGTTACATCTGCCTAAATTGTCCAAGACCCGGTAATACTAGTGTGCTTGTAAACATCTGCATCTGCAAACGAAACTCCAGTAGTTGTGATTGTAGTCACACACACACACACATCCAGACACAGACCTGTTATCAGAGACAGGGCTGACTTTAGGTACAAAATGTGTAAAATAAATTCACAAATTTGTGATGCAAAGTTTCATTTTTGAAACACGAGATGATGTAGTTTGACATAAATACAGTGTCTAGTATCCATTTAATGTATTCTAAATAGACTTGAGATATGTACAGTATTTATAATAAAGATAAATGCATTTTGCATGTCAAGCTTTTGTGAAGCAGGGCTCCACCTATGTGTTCCCTAGGCCACTGTCAGAAGAACACCAAACTTTGAAATTCACTTCGCACTCATCTGTGGGGTCAAAGCTCTGTCACACTTGTGATTTTCTCCATTGAAATGCATTTTTGCCCTTATGTACTGCAGGATTGAAATCTAACAAAAAGCTTTCAGCCCATCTCTTTGAAGTGGGGAGCTGAATTACTCTGCCTTCATTGCATAGGTTGTGTGTACTATTGTGGATAATGTCTCTGAGTGTGTGTGTGTGTGTGGTACGGTGCCTGCCTTTCCTTTTTTCTCATACAATGGTCTTTATTGCCAGGGCCAGAGAAATGCGACCAGTGCTCCTGGTTTTCATCAGGCTACTGCTCAGTGTTTTCTTGCCTGGGTGCTCATCCCTGTCACTCAGTTCACCTCTCAATTACTATGTTTGTGCTCACAGCGGCGTGACATTAAACCCAGGCTTCAATTTGCTCAGTGATAGACGACACAGAAGGCATGTTTGCTGCTCTGACATTTGACAGGCCTTGACACTTTGGGTTGGGAAGTGTAATTACAGTAATGAAATCAAAAAGAAAAGGGTTATTTACTTATGTACTTTTGAAGCCACCACTATTTGCTCTCATGGACTGTAAACTTTTCTGCTTTGATGTAGCAAACACAGAAATGACAGTGGTGGGTAGTTCGTTTTGATGCTAGTGGCTTCTCTTCAGCATCTATGTGTCTTTGTCATCTCTCTATCTCTTTTTATGTCATACACACATACATTTTAGTTGCGCTCTTTGTCTTTACACCATTCAGTTATTGATTGTTTTTATGGTGCTACAAGCTACAGCCTTAGATGTCTAGCCTGCTTCAAATGAAGGGATGACCCATGCCATATTATTGAGACCACCTACTGTGCATTAATGACTAGGAAAAAGTGAACATATTTTTTCTCTGGAAAGTGGTTTACACATTGCGCTGTGTATCTCAAAGCCTAAATAGCACATAGCCTATTACTGAAAGGTCATCAAAGGGATCTGGGAAAAAATATAGGAAAAAACACTCTGTCAGTGGGGAGGAAAACCAAATGAACTCTTTCTAGAATTTTTTAAGCTAACCACTGAGAGCAGAAGTATATTCATAAAACTGCAGGGAAAGTTAAAATGCATGAAAAAACATTTACTTTCAGCACTGCCTTTAGAAGGGTGTAGTGTACGTCTTTACTTTGTGTGTCCTGTCGTTGGATTTCACAAGATGTGCACAGCTGGAATTCAGAGCCCCTCATCAAAATGCACACCAGTAAATCGGCTGATGAAATGTCCGGCATTTGCATCGCACTAAGTAGGCAGCTGCGATGCAGTAGCAGACTCCAATCCAGGCGGTTCCATTTAGGAACACAGTAGAACACAAAATAACATGTGAACTAATTTCATCAGCATTCAGTGAGCTGTGAAACCTTTACACTACACTTTGCTGTAACGCAAACCCCTTTCATCATCAGTTCAACTCTTTATTGACTGCAAAAGGACCATTAAAGGAAAGCAGAGGTCAGATTACCTGAACTTGTCCTCTCCATCCTGACAAAAATCTCCCTGATGGCGCAACTTTGTGTCAATAGTTGCTGCATATTGGCACTTCAAGTAATCTGTGCTGATGTGGCAATTAGCAGTCATGGCATTATTACCCAAATTACACTTTTACTTAACTGTCAGCATGAAAACCTCCAAGAGCATGACATCCTTACTTAGGATTGATTGAATTGACTTAATTCTAGTGCCAATTTGTCTGTTACCATTCCTTAGAGAGTGTCTTCTCATTGTCAAGAGTAGTGTATGGTATTGAGGTGCCCGCAGACATAGAGGACCAGTAAAAGAAGAATGTCACATTGCAGTGCTGCTGTTGTTAGTTTGAGGTTTTATGTGCCTCTCTATGCGCCATTGTCAGGATGAACACTCCTAGTAATAAGCTCCTATGTGATCCCTCAGCAGTTACACTCACATTAAAACCAGTCCACAGGAGAGTTACTGTGTGTGCCCTTGCACACACCGATCAGACTTGAGGGTAGTGGACAAAATAATCGATTTGTCACAGTTAAATCAAAACATTTTTCTACGTCTTCTACTCTTCTTAGATCCACTTTTCACCATAGCTTGGACTCTTCATATCCATTTCAGCCTCAGACATATTTGATGGTAGCCATTAATTGCTCTTTTCTGTGATTTGAAGCTTGTGGCACTCTGGAAAAGGCTGTGTTTGCAGCCACATCATGCCGAAGGATATGGGAATTTTTGCCCATCTTCTTTATATACAGGGTAGTCCCTAAGTAGAAAGACAGTGACACACTGTATATTTTGTTGTTTTGGCTCTGTACTCGAGCACATTGGATTTGAAATGAAACAATGACTATGAAGTTAAAGTGCTTAGTTCCTGTTTTAATTTGAGCATGCTTACTTCTACATTAGATAAAGCATGTAAGAATTGTAGCTTTTTAAAAATGTATACCGGTAAATTGGCTTGAATGAAGTAGACGTATTAGATATTTGGTTGCAAATCCTTAGCAATGACTTCCTGAAATCTATGATCCACAGACTTCAGCATATACTTGGTATCTTCCCTGGTGATGCGCTGCCAGGTCTGTAATGCAGCCATCTTCACTTATTGCTTGTTTTCGGGGCTGGTCTTTAGTGAGCGAAACACCTGCTCAGTTGGATTGAGGTGGCTGACTTGGCCAGTCAAGAACATTACACTGTGTGGCTCTTAAAAAGTCCTTGCTTTATTTGGCTGTATTTAGGATCAATGTTCTGCTGCATTGTGCCAAAACTTGGGGGAATATATAAATGAAAAGGGCTACGAGTCTGACTGCGAGTCTGCTCAACCAATAGGGATGTGAACACCGTCAAACGCCTTTATAACTGAAAGTCAGCTCATTAACCTCAGCCATTGTTTCATTTCAAATCCAATGTGCTGGAACTGAAAACAATGTGTCACTGTCCTAATACTCCTGCACTGTATATACATATGCACTATAGTGGTCCACTGGGATGGACAGTGTTCCTAAAACTCCTGTCCAAGATGCTTGATTTGCCAAGTGTTGCAGAATGACATTATTTTTGCCATAAGCAAGGCAAGTGGTGACTGATGAGCATCAGAAAACTGAGAAAAAGAGCGTGCCAGAGCAAGATGAAACAACAAAATCTAGAACATATTTCTCCACTGTCATTGATACAAGCTCAGATCTCATCATTTTAGTTACACCAGCAGCATAGTCGAAGATATCCTGGGACTCTTTTCATGTAGCCTGTGAGGGTGTAATTAATAAAAGAGCATTAATCATTTTGGAGACTAAACATGGAGGGCTCATTCCTCCAGTTTGCCCCCTGACAAGCATCCCGCAGGCCCACTCCTCCTACCCCTCCTACAACACACTCACCCCGCCACATTTTGCCTCGTTTATTGAATGCCAATTAAGCAGATAAATTAGCAGGGTTCAAAGATTAATTAAAAAACCTGCTGGTTTCCATGGGTGAAAAAACCTGCCAATTGTAAAACTTTCAGCCACATTTTTTCCCTCCCTGTTCCACAAAAAGGATGTTAATGGTTTTTTAGCTCCGAGGGTATTTACTGGGGGAAATGTAGTTGGAGGAATTTAGGTCATGGTGCCCTAGATGGGATTCCTGCCCATGCTTCACTGACAAATGAAGTAAAACTGTTTGAATTGGATTACTTTTGATAAGATATTCAAACCATTGTATTACAGTGTTCTTATTTAGAAGTGACACTCTTAATTTATTAGGTGAATTTTACATGAAATTGAATGGAGGGGAATCGCTGCCAAATTAGATCAACCAAACTGAAGGGCACATGATTTTCTGCGCTCCCCAGCAGAGGGCAGCATGGCTCCACAACTTGTATGTTCACTATCCTCAAACCTTGAGGAGGATGTTTTTTCTCTCTGTTCATTCTAGCTGTCTCTTTGTGAGAGAGTGCTTCTGATAAACATCCCCCTCCGTTCTAATCATCATGTCATTCCCTAGCTTTTAGTGCTCTGTCCGGCCTTCGCTCCATCCCCTGATGTCTCTCACATGAAAGACCTCTTTTGTGATGCAGAATTAAAGTAGCAGGAAGATAATACTCCCAATAACACGCAGATACTGCATATCCAGTCTATCTGATGTGATTGCATGGCCTCAATAGAAGCAGTGTTGTTTGATTTTGCTCTCTTGTTCGGAGTTGGGGTGTACAGTTTATATTGCTGTAGCCTTGCTACTTTCGTTTGAAGGACTAATTATTACTGCCATTATTTCCTGTTGCCGTACCTTGTGCCTTTGACAAAGAAACATAGATGGAAAAGAAATTTATTCATCTGTAGAAGGACAGGATCTGATGTAAAAGGGTTATAGTGGAGATGAAAGTATAATTGTTGGTAGAAAATGTTCTACTAACTAACTAACTAACTAACTAACTAACTAACTAACTGACTATTGTACTGTAAATAACATGGTTTGAAGTTATGCTATGTTCTATTAGGTACAACTTCTGTTTGGTCACCAGCATAGAATATATGCTAAGTGTTGTAGATTCCCTTTTTTATTCTCTCAGATTGTACAATTTATCAGCATTCTTCATAAAATGTACTAAATTTGAGCAGTACCCAGTCTTTACCATTACATAACATTTCTCCTCACTGTTTGTGTGTATCTAGGAGGACATGAACCTGAATGAGGAACGCAAAGCCCCTCTGCGTGGAAAGGACTTAAGCACCAAACGCGAGATGGTGGTCCAGTACATCTCAGCCACTGCCAAATCTGTAAGTGAGAGAGTAAACCTAAGTGCGCTATCTTTATAGACTGAAGAGTGTGTATTGTATAATTCTAGTGGATGAGCTGAAGTATCATGACACTCCACACAACTCTCCAGAATGAGTTTAACCTGATCCTCTGCTTTACGGCTTGCTTTGTCATTTGTTCTTGCACACTCTCACTTCTGTCACTGTCTCTCTCTCCACTTTTCATGCTTGAGTCCCACATCTCTGATTGCCATTTTGATTTATTTTCTTCATTGTTTTTCCCATTGTGCTGCAATCTGCCGTTGTAGGCTATCAGATTTAAATTGTAATCACTTACTCACTCAATGCTAGGTGGATGGTCAGTGCTTGTCCAGTCATGTGCTTGCATGAAAATTGTTGATTGTCCAGTTGTGCACTTGCATGGGAGGTTTGTTTTGTGTTCGGTGGTGGCGGTGCCTTGCCTCATCATTTGGTTATCAAGTATAAAAGTAAAGTTCAGTCAACCTCTTGGTTCAACAGCAGTATTACAGTAAAAAGCACAACCACCAAATACAAAGGTGAGGAAAAGTAAGCATATTAGGCTATGTTCAACATGAGCCTATGATAAGTCTATATAATGTATATGCTATATTATAGCCAACTGCACCATACAATGAGTCCTTATCAAAACAACTGTTTGGATTATTAATAATAGGTTAAGGATAATGTTGCCCATTCTTGTAGAGTAATCTAGAACTTGATCATCACTCTAATCTAAAAACAGCATTGAAAAATAAAGCTGAAAAATAAAGCTGATGATAATCCATGAATGTATTATGAATTCACATATCCTCTTTTGAAGTTATGGCCAACCTTGTGAGGTGAAATTCACATCAGCCCTGAAGAAAAAAAAAGTGATTTCTTCCCCCATTGCTTCCCGAACCTGGTAGCTCTCTCATGACATCATCATTTATTACCTTCCTCATTGTTATGGTAATTAACTGGCATTATTGATAATGATGATTATCCGAGATGATTGAATTCCTCACAGGGCCCATTATGCTTTGTGAGCACTGATATTTTATTCAAATGAATAACGTAATCTGTGTAGTCAAAGGACAGAGGACAAAATGTGATGTCTGTCAGCACCCTGCTATCACATTTAATAGGACTGAAGGAGGGGGATGGTTGAATGTTAGTGATGATGTATCTGTGCATATACACAGATTCATGCAAGTGCGCACACTAGAACACCTTTACATGCACAGACTGTCAAAAACTGATAATACATGAGACCAAGAAGACAACTTAGCTTGAACTTGAACAATTCTGATAATAATGTGACACTGCTACCAAATCTCCTTCGCAGTGAGAGACACCATACACACAACTATTTGATTAACTATGAGAGACACAGGGGCAGGCCATTTATTTCAGTGTGAAACTATTGTTTGCAAGTCTCAAAATATATTTTACTTAAGTAAAAAATTAAACAAACAACCTACCCTAAATTGTACAAGCTAATCCAGAGCCTTAATGAACCATTTTCAGCAGATGTTTTTACTTGTTTTTAATAAAATTACTTCAATAACACCATACCTAATTGAATATATTTTGAAAATTGACTTCTGTCTACAACTAAATTGATATCCTGTTGTCCCCTTATCACCTGCAAGATGGAGAGAGAGAAAATGGATTTATAGTAATCTGAGTAGCAATGAAGCTGGAGCGTTCCAGCCTGCAGCTTGTCAGAATGTTGCATAAACTGCTTTATAGTGATCCTGTGCTCTGTAGTATCTTGAATAGTGTGATTTGGGTTTCTATAACTTGTTACCGTGAGGGGAATCCTCATAACTACAGAAACCCATGTATAAACCATCACACAGTACAGTTTGTCAGCAAGTACATCAGTAGTATGACATTTGTTTAAAGTTTAGATACCCAAGTCAGTCTTTGTAAGGCAGGTTTCGTGATTGCTTTGCCCTTTTGAGTGACTGCTTTGTTTTTGAAAAACTGTCAGGGTCAGGCATTATCTGGGGCTAATGTTGCTTGTGGTTGCTGATGAGCATGCGGTGTGTGTGGACTAAATTAGAACATGTTGCATTTAAAATTGCAATGAATGTAGGAGTTGTGCATTTTGGACATGTTGGGGTGTCTGGTTTTGCTGTGGTGCCTTCACTCTTAATGTGACTCAATCTTTTTCTACCAAAGAGGTATGCTGCATTGTGTGATTGCAGTTTTGGGGCTTTGGAAGGGCTTCACACACATTCATCTCAATTTGTTTTCTTTCTAGATGGTATTATAAAGCCCCAACAGAACATTTGACAAGATAGTGACTTTTGATATTACTCTTACAGGAGCATCCCGTTTTAAACTTATATTTTATTGCAGCCATGGAATTACAAGCGGGACATTCATGAATGTCACCAGCTCCCCCACGACCACATAATACTCAGATTTGTGTATTTAGGTTTGGACAGCCCTCTTTCTTTCTTAACCTACAGCTAATGCAGAGTATGCAGGCTTACAATGCTCTGGAGCTGGAAGTTTAAACCAGAAAATTATGGTGGAACAAGAAATATCAAGTGTTGTTTTGTCTTTTTCTTGTCTATCTCTGCAGACCTGCTCAATTGAACAAGGGCTTTGGTGCTCAACAAAAAGCAAACTTAACTTTTTTGCAACAAAAAAAGAAAATATAAGCACCTTGAATTCAGTAGCTTTAGGTGCTTGAGGTTTCCTTCACAATGTACAACGTTTTTGTATGTATATTCATCATTCATTCATGTTGATGTACCACATAGGCTATTTGTATAAAGCTATCTGGCGTCAAATGATAGCTAATAGAAAAGGCAGATTATTACTTTATTTACTTTACTTTGAGAAATGTACATTGACCCTGTTCATTTGAAAATGAACTATGTTTTAATGGAATCCAGCTCTGCTTTTGCAGGAGTGTGTCTGTGGACGTCCTTGACCATCAGCTTTGCATGGACCGTTGCCTTTCTCCCTCACCTCATTTCTTGTTCTTTCCTCTTTCTATAAATGTGTGCCAACATCATTAAAACTGCCAACATTCTTTTTTCACTAATACAATTACTTATTTCTCAGGATTTACTTTTTTCTACTGACAGTGAATATTTTCTTGTTTCATTTCAAATGTGCTGTGTCTCAGATGCGGCAAGGATGTGATGGCAGGGTCTTGTAAGAGGGATTGCCTAGTGTTATTAATGCAGTTTTAGTCAAATATTGGTTTGTTTGATGTGACCACCAATGTGCCACCTTCTTCTTTTAATGGGGCCTGACATTTGCTCAGATCATCCAGGCCCTTTCTTATCATATTGTGTTTATGCAATTAGTATATATTTGTATTAAGGAGAAAATGTATACTCTTGTGCACAGTGACTTGTCCTTAGTTTATTTATACTGTAGTGTGAGAGATGCTCAATATCAGATCTCACTAGGTAGTAAGTAAGTAGTAAGCGCTACTCAAATTATTAGTTGGGGTCTGAACTTAAAGGAGTTTGCCCTTGTTTCAGTGAGAACAAGGTGTTACATTGTATTGAAAATACAAACTTGTTAGTGAAACTGCTTGTCCCCCTCGAACTCCTCCCTGACTGTTTTCTGTGCACACTCAGATAGTGTCTGTTATTTTGGTCAAGCTGCTCTAAAACAAGATTCAAAAATATGTATCTAGTGTTGTAGGAAACAGCATCTGTGGAAAAGATCTAAGTTGTGAGTTACATCGGGGTGACTCATTTCAAGGTGTCTAGCCTGCAGTTTTCAGATAAAATATTCCCCAGTGTTAGACAGTGACATGCTGCATTCACTGGAGAGCAAGTGAAATGTGGATACACAGTGTGATTAAAAAGTAGTATGTGCGTGAACAGGTGGTGGCATGTGTAAAACGGACTTTATGGCTGTCATAAACTCTTGGTAGAGGGATGGAGAGGGGAAATCAAGCATCAAATGGCCACAGACTCGGAGAGTTTGAGAGTGACAATAAAAGAAATGAAATGGGAGATTAGAAGAGATGAAAGGAGGGGGAGAGAATGGGAGAAGGAAGGAGGTAAAAGAGAAGGAGCTCAGTGTGTCCTGTAACTTCCTGCAATCAAAATGCATTTCCTCGGAAACATGTAGCAGAAAAAGAAGAGCTCAGCCACAGTATAGAATACATTTACTCAGCTGACAGACACCCTCCCACTGTGAAACAAGCCCCAAAGTTGCAGTAATAAAAAACACTCGTGCTGCCTGCCACCGTTGACAGATAACAAAGTTAAACTCCCAGAATCGTGCTGACTGCATGGGCTCAAGTTAGCTCTGCGACACAAAGTTGACACCTGAAGCCCAACGTTAATGGCAGCTGATTGATATAAACCCAGGGAGACCCTCTGCAGCCTCTTTGTCCACATTAGCCACTGTTCCTTTTTGGGGATGAAGCTGTGAATCTATACCAGTCAGTCAGCTACAAGGAAAATTATAATATTACCCTGTTAATTATTTAATAAATCCCTTGTGGAAATCGCCATATCTAAACATGTTGATTAATCACTTCCACAGTTGCTGTTACCTTTTTTTTTCTTGATGTTTTCATTTATCCACATTTTCATGTGCCTGTCTTATTAACAATTAGAAAATTGCAGGTACCAAACACAGACATTATCTTCAGTATGTGCCCATAAAGGTTCTCCTGTTGGCTTTAAAACTTTTTTAGTTATATAGTGTGTGCTATAATTGTGTGGAGGATGTTTGTGATGTCACACAAGTTACGCTAATGCCTCAACGTGTAATGGAGAGGATTGTCTGGCCTACTAATGATTGTGCTGTTTGTGTCTTTTTGCACATTAACCTTCTCCGCTGATCGCTGCATGCAGATAACTGGGAGCAAAGTTGCGGTAAGTAGCCCATTATTTATTTGGCTTCTGAATCTTGTTCCTTCTATGTATCTGTTTTCATTCACCCCCTAAACACACACACACACACACACACACACACACACACACACACACACACACACAGACACACACACACACACACACACACACATTTATCTTCTTTTGGAAGGATGTCGAGGAGCACGTTCCAAACTGTGCAAGTGAGGTCATTTTTATGGCTTGGATTTTTATTTTCAGCCCTGATATTGCTAATGGGCTGTAATTTGGAAAGGCTATAAATTGCCAACACAATTCCTGCATGTAAATGGTAGCACTTTCAAATGAGGGATTTTGAAATTATACAGCCTGAAAATGAACTGGGAGGCCTTTTGTTGGTTTTTGCTGTTTCTCTTTTGAAATGGATTGCAGTGTAACACCTATTAGCATTTGAATATTATAATACCAACAAAGAGTGATGGCTTTTACACAAATACTCATAATCTGCAATCTAATCTGTTTATCAGTACATGTTGCATCTAAATGGTTTTAACTGTGTTCATTCTTTCTGAGACACAATGCATAGTGAGAATATATATCACTTAATAAGGCTTTGAGCACACACACAGTCATGTACAGTATGTTCACACACAAGCTGTACATACACACACTGAAACTAGTGAATACCGGAAAAGATAAACACAAACATTGGACTATATTAATTTAGTGGAAGTATTCATGGCTATATATTTGAATTTGCTGTCAACAACTCTCTCTGTTTGAAAGAAATGAAGGCACAAGACTGTTTTCTTACAAATGCATGTTCCTGTTTTTTGTTGTTGATGTTGTTTCATTCTCCTAGTTTACAAAAGGCCTAGATAATCTTAACAAATTAAATTTATGCTATCAATGTATTGGTTATGCTTTTGGTTATATATTTCTTATTTTCTCTCCCAAGATCCCATAAAGTGGCACCCTGTTGTCTTCTAAAGAATGACTTCTGATTATTTTTAGGTGTTTTTGGCAAAAAGAAATGCTTTGTTATTGGTTTAGCAAGTGTTGAATTGTCACTTTAAATGGTATTTCATTGCCTTTTGAGAGCTTCTTAAGGATTAAGAGGACTGTAAAGCTTAACAGGAACACAGGCAAGGTAAAGCAGCACATTGTGACCTGGCCTCTGCTTTGCCCATGCTCTCAGACAAACCTCGCTCTTTGAGGCATTTTACAGACATTTTGTATCGATTGCGTTTTCTCCTTTATCAAACTGTTCTTTTGTGCTTGGTTATTTCTGTGGGAAGACTGGGTTTTCAGCTTGGCCTGTATGGACGTGGATTGAGTAGCCCTCGATCAGGAGCAATGGCCACATTGTGTTCAGTAAATGGAATATGACAGAATTACCCCAGCTTATATTATGACCGCTCATCCGAGATGTGGAGGCCTACTTTCAGAAGTTCTGCAAACCATGTCAAAAGAGGGCAGAGACCCTGGTTATCAAGAAGTTTCTTCAAACTCAAGAGCATACTGAAGCATTTGACCTGACCTTTGTAACCTCTGTGTCAAAGCTGCAGCAGTAGCCTACAGATATGGCTAATATACTGAAATCTATGAGCTGTCATTCTCAAAAGCCCGATTAAAAGAGGAAAAAAAACAGGGAGAGCGTTTAGCCTGGTTAGACGGTCGTGGGCTACAGTTAGCTCCCTGCTTTGCTGGCAGATTCCCATTTTCACGCTGTCAGCGTGCGTTGGTGGGATAGAGTGCTCTCAGATGTGCTGGAAGGAGAGTGTTGGTTAGGATTGTCTATAGGGAACACGCAACTGTAACTCCTCTGTCTCAGGCATGAAATCTCTCTGGCACTTTCCCCTCTCCCAGTAGAGAATGAGGTGGGAATAGAGGACTGTGTGAATTGGCTCTAATCCAGTCTGACCGGCGTGTAAGTGTGCAACACTGCTAAGTCTCATATGCTCTCTCCACCTCCTTAAGCAAGATTGAGGGAAATATGAGCAGCACACATACCTGGGTTAACAGCATGCCTGCAGGTAGACTCAAACAGCTCAGATGGACCAGACACCTCTTCTTTTGCAGTGTGCTTCTGGTGCCTATTGACCACTACGATGGCTTTATAGCGTCAGTCTCTGTAAAGATTGGCCTAATTTACGTCACAAGTCAAGGGCCACGTTGTAACAATCCATCAATGACTCACGCAGTGTTACTGTGAAAGTAGACTTCCGTCTCTCTGTACTGCCATTGAAAGGCTCTGCAGCTCAGATGGAATGCTGCTGAGACTCTGGGAGTGAGAGTGCACATGAGTAAGAAAAAGGGTGTTGAAAAGCAGCAATCTCCAGAAACACAGGGAGGTGATCAATATCTGTATGACTGGACAGATTACTGCTTATTTCTATGGTAACATGCTGGTCAGCTCTGAGTTGTCAGGCTGTGATGGGTAGTGCGGTTGTGTAAACATGTCTATCTCTGTGTATAGTTGTCAGTATGTGGATTTGACCAAAGAGCCGAAAACACCTCAGACCTGAGGGAAAAGATCAGATGAGGCTGTATTGGCTGTACTCTAGCTGATCTAGTTTTATAGAAGAAGTGTTTTAGTTTTCTACAGAATTATAAAGTGCTGGTCTTTCCATTTCAAAGTGGACAAGGACATGTTTTTAACATCCATGATTGTGTGGATGATGATACCTCCCCATTTAAAACCGTTGTGTGACAATACAGAGGTCAGATGTGAAATGTGGCAGTAATCATGAGAAAATCATCTAAAATTGAGCATTTGTATGCCATTGAATGTAGCTTAAAATTACTACAAGGTCATTCATATTCATTTATTTAATATAAGCGAAAGTGCTCTGTGTGGCTTTTTATTTGACATTTGACATTTGACAACAAGCCTTGAACCTTGAAATGTTTTCCTCATTATCAGGTTGAGAAGAAGAATTTGATTTACTTGCAATGAAGGTGAGGTTCTTTGTATCCCTCTTTCATATTTGTTTTTCTTCTTTCTCTAGTATATTCACAAGTAGTTCTGCAGCTACCAATTATTTTTTACCTCTCAATTTATAAATGATTGTTTTTGATAACGCAATAACTTAATGACAAATTCCCATCTAAAGCAGTCAAAAATCCAAAGTTATTCAATTTACATTAATATATAACAGAGAGAAGCATGAAAAATCCTCACATTTGAAAAACTATAATCTACATTTTTGTAAATATTCCCAATGAAATGAATGACCTTGATATGCGTTTCTGTTGTTTGATTGGTTGAGTTTGTGTTTAGCCAAGGTGAATTATCTGTGCTCTTGTAACTGCTGAGGATTTACAGAATGTAGGATAACCAGTAAACGAGTAGTTATAGATAAGGCCAGAGGATTGCAAAGCATCCAGATGGGAAACGAGGGAGACAGAAAGAGAGAGTTGCATGGATATGAGGACATGCAGACACCTGGCTCCTCCTTAACTCCAATCAAGTGCTCGTTCACTGTGCCAGGAGTGCTTACGAAGGACTTTTAAAAAAAGAAAAAGAAATTTGGTGAGCCTGAAAGGAAATCAAGGCGCCCTCCCTCCTTCATTCCCCTCTTTACCTTTTAAAACCACATGCCTCAAAAGACTGTTTTGTTTCAAGCAAGCTATTAAAGTGGGTGCTGAGGGTTGAGCAGATTTGATGTGGCACATGTCCTTGGTGCTTTAAAAGAACGGCAATGAAAAATGAATCAATAGCGTGTACCTCCCATGCCCGGAGCCAGTGTTCATCATAGATTCTATTTTAAATTAAGATCAAGGAAACATGCTCTGGAGGGGACTGTTTGAATAAGATGTTTCTCTGATTGACTGAAAGCAACTTCATCCGATGAGTTCATCTGATGGACATAAAAAGTTGCTGGGAGTGAGATGAGGAAGGATTTATTTGACAAACTACTGTTGAATAGCATATCTGCAAATCTGTAGTCAGGTTTTTAATGGATATCAAATATTTGCTGCTTCATTTACTCAAATGCTTTGCTTTAGTGATAATCTAGTTTCCAGCAATCAGTAATAATCCAGTTTCCTTGCTTTACTGGGAGGTTTGAGAGCATGGTCATGTGTAGGACCGTACCTCCATACCAAAATACCAATTAAGGGCACCTGCACATCAAAACATTGCTCTGCAGTGCCACCAGGGGTCCAAAACTCCACAGGGTACCATAACATTTTTGTTCACCACCTCCGTTGTAGAGATTTGGAAACAAAAGTTTTTTGTTGGGCTCGAATACAAGTGTATGAGATGATTTATGTTAAATTGAAGTTTTTTGGAAAGCTTTCAGGCGGCATGCGCTCCTTGCCCCAATCAATACAGTGCAGCCAGAGTCTGCCTTTGACAAATCTCTACAACAGAAGTGGAGAGTAAGTGTTTAAGTGTACTAGTTTTCATACTGGATGTAAAAGAAGCGTGTCAATCAGGTCTCCAGTATTTCAACTTTTAAAGCAACTACCAGTGCCGTTGAGTGTGTGACAGAGCTGTGGGGGAGAGATGTACAACTGAGAGCATAGCCAGTATTCACAAGCTTTATCTAGTGTGACTGGGCCTCATCAGTCTCAAAAATAATGACAGCATGTGGCATATGTCATCATTTTTGAGACTGTCCCCATGCCAATCTGTGCCCAAGTTAAATACGCAGAGGAACAGCAGTCACAAACAAAACAAACTTCTAAAAACTGTCCAGCAAGGGATGACAGATACACAGGAAGTTTACCCTTGGGTCACCTGTGCGACACCTGTAATTTAGTTACTTTGAAGTTAAATTCCTTTGTCATAAAGTGTTTATTTTAACCCTTGTACGCTGTCACCAGAGCAGCACTTCATATTGTGAGGACCATCAGTCAAACCACATTTGCCAAGAGCTCAGCCAGGATGACAACAAACAATAATGTACAATGTTAGTTTTCACCCCCAACCTTTTGAATTTTGATTTGTTGAATGTTTTATATAGGATTATTACACCTTTCTCTAAATATTCTGTGAACCCATATTGGATTTTGGGAAAGTAACAGAATTTGAATAATAGTACTTCACAATTGAATTAAGCCACATCGCACTTACCCACTCTTGAAGATCTTTCATACATACATGAAATTTAACGTGTGACGAAGTTCACTTTGATGAAGGATAGATATACTAGTACACCTAGTTAATTAGTTTAATAGTGTATTAGCTTGGGTCGCATTTGTCTTATAATGTTGAACTTTAAGGTCTACATATGATTTATCAATTACTGTTGCTAGTTTCTGCCGAATGGCTTGTCTTCAGGCATTCATGGTTGGATTGACCTTTGTGGGCTGTAGAAGAAGCAAAGGTTTAGTGGTGACAGAGGGTGGGCTGTGTGGGAAGGATTAAGTCAACACCAGCTCCCACTTGTGATGAGAAAAAGAGGTTATTTTTCCATCAGCATTTGTCGTCTTCTTCTTTTTTTTCAGTTTTTATCTTTTCCTTCTTTGCCCCCTTTTATCCTTCCTTCCTTCTCCCCTCACATATCTTCTCTTTATACAACATATGTCTTTTCTACTTTTCAAAGACAGAAACAATCATTCCTCTTCAATCAGAAGGGGAGAGCTGGATCTCGTTATTTTGAAGTGAACATGAAAGGCTGAAGTGGTCACAGTACGCTGATGTTGGATTGAACAGTGGCTATGGCAGTGCTTTATAGTCTATGTATTTGTGTTGTCTGCACATGCTTGAATCTCTGTGCATGTGGTAACTAGCACCGTTTTTCTCCATGCAGTTCCAATAGACCTAGATAATAGGCTACAGCTTGGATTTTGATATTGCGCAGGAGTGATAGAGTATTTTAGAGATGGGGAGGGAGGAAAAATAGGATTCTTAGTTCTGTTGATTGCATATCTGTGAATTTTATGTACAGTATGCACATCCCCACACCAGTGATGGAGCTTGTGAATACTGGCTATGCTCTCAGTTGTACATCTCTCCCCCACGGCTCTGTCACACACTCAACGGCACTGTCGGCATCCTCAGCTCGGCAGGAGGCTCCTGCAGGGCCGCATTAGGCTCCATAAACTTTATAGCATATTTTTACAACCCGCCTCTCTGTATGCATCCACCATCACATCCTATCGCATCTGCTTTAACTGTTCACACAGCTGTGAAATTCCGTGTATCCCCTTGTTTTATGGTTGCCTGCTCCTCCAGTCACTCCCGATTTCTTTATTTGTTTCTTTAGCTTTTTGATATCCTTCTCTACGTCTGTGTATATTTAGTACGTTATTGGTTGCTTTGGCTGATGGGGTTGTCTGCTTTTTTTTTTAGATGTGAAAAAGACTTCACACTTCACCCTGACAATATGTGGACTTGCATTCCAATGCGGGCAGTGTCCACAACAGCATATGCATAGACCCTGCTGATTTGTAATATCTTCACAACTCTTTGAGGACAAGAAGAACAAAGAGAGGCCGCTGTTGACAGGGACCTATGGTTAACATGACTGGAAACCAAAGTTGTTGTAGCTGTCGGATTTGGAGAGTCACATTGATGGCCTGTTTATAATCCCCCCTGCTCTTGCAGTAAGCCAACCAGGTCCTGTGGGAGCGCCTTACTGCTCAGCCAACTAGTCCACTCAGCACAACCCAGTTCTAACAAGGTATAGTCTCTGCCTATCAGCTACAGTGCTTTCATAGCGCTGTCATACTTGGACGCACAAGAGTAAAGCCACATAATCGCCTCATCAACAGCCAGGTTCCCCCGATTCCCCAGACAGCTCTCTGCTGTAATGATTGGTGACATGATCAAGGCCAGATCACTTGATGTGTTATTGCCTGGCTTGCAGTTTCTTTTCTAAGGGTGCTCAGGAGAGATGGGCCACAGTTCTAAAATGTCAGCCTTCAAGCTGTATCACTTTTTAGCTGTTTACCAGTAGCGTGCAGCTGGTTGGTTGGCCCTTCCTCCCTAGTGAATGAATGAATGAATGAATGCATGGGTATAAATAAACTAGCCATGTGCTAGATATAAAGACTCAGACTGCTATGATTTACTTTAAGCTTGGTTGGTAAAGCATAGGTTAGCTGTGCCAGAGAAGTTTTATCCTGACTGAGTCGGCACTACGTCTTCTTCATATGAGCTGGCTAGGATGTTCTTAAACTGCCAGACTGGTCGCAGCTTTTCACAAATTACATGGTCTCCTTTGTCTGCTTTCTATTGTGCCCTGCCAAACTTTGAAGCTGTGTATTAAAGGAAAAGAATAGTATTGAGTGGCTCTTTAGGGATGTTTCACAACATCGCTGATGGCATTGGATCTTAGTTTTGTTTGGCTTGCTGAGAGTGTATCACTCTAAATGTCATAAACACAGTAGCTTGTCATGCATGGTCATGGTCTGCCTCTACTCAGACAGAGGTGGCAACAGCTGCAGTTCTCCAGCCAGTATTGTAGTACTGAAGGCCAGCACTTGGTGGCAGTGGGTGCCCATTGAATTGGCCAGTTGGTGCAATGCATAGGGGCCAAAAAGCCACATTGTTGTTATGGAATTGACCTAATGGATTTCTCTCAATCCACGTAACCCTATGTGCTATGTGTGCCACTAATGCCATTTGTTAGACATCTGATCTTTAAAGGGGAGAATAAGTGTGAAATGGCTCAAAAGCATTCAAATTGGTCTGTCTTGTCTGATCAATACTTTCACCCTCCTACTGTAGACGGGGGTGGGGTGGGGTGTGTGTGTGTGTGGGGGGGGGGTGAAGGATAAAGGCAACAGATTCATCATTATTATCTTTCCTGTGTACACATTCAGAAGTGAGACTGCCTCTGACATGGTGGAAGACAGCCAACCTCTACAGGTTTTTTTCTTTTTTAACGCTTCATTTGCACGATCAGGGCCTGTAAGGAAGCACGTCTTACCTTACCTGCTATCGACAAGACCTGTTGTATTGACCGCTCTTTTATGCAGTCATACCTGAATTATTTAGTAGACCGACCCCACACTGATGAACAGATGCAGTCCCTTATCAACAACACATCAGTTATGCTTACAGAACCACATTATTGATATCACTGTCTTTCCTTCTGGTTCTCTCTATATATCCCTCTTATATATTATGCCAGCAGACTGACACCACATCACTCTCTCGCTCTTTTTGTGTATTCCATTGCAGTTGCTTTCCCTCAGAGATGTAAACATCAAATCTCTATCTCTTTTCTGACGCCACCTCTCTATGAGAGCCATATTTGCTCATTGACACCCTGTTCTCTTGACATGACACAGATTCTTGGCCACATGTGTTCTGCTGAAACATGGTCTTGGTTGGGTATGGCTTTCATTTATGGCCTAGGTTGTTTTCTGGCATAGACAGAGTGGTGACAGAGAGTGGCAGAAAAGCACATCTTTGCTCCTGCACACATGCTGTGCTCACTATTTCGTCTTCTTCCACCTTGTCATTCGGCTCAGGTGCCCTCACTAACATACCACATACATTTTTAATGCACAGCCATACGGTGGTCTCGTTTTCCTTCAGGTACGGTGCCAAATAAATATGAGTAAAATAAAGAAAAAAAAAGTTCATCCCTGCTGATATTTTCACATTTGTTGTAAAGGCTTTTGGGTCTATCAATTGGTGGTCAAAATGCGTCCAACACTTCTTTAGAATGGGGCCAATTACTAGATATTGGCCTGAGGCTGATTTGATGGCAGATGTATAGTGTTCCAAATGGTGATGTCCTTGATGTTGGCTATAGACCCAGCGTGTGAGGTGACATCCAATCATGTCGAGATGGCTGACCTGTCTCTTTATGTCCTGAGTGGTCTTGAGAGATGATCTTTTTAATGCTGATTGGGTGAATGTCTTCTTCACACCTGAGATGCTGGCCTTGAATCAAACGTAGTCTGCCACTGGATGTGATAAAAACGCAGGACCTTACAATGCAGACCCCTGATGTGTATAATTACACAGTCATTTAATAAGACAAGCAGCAAATTCAGTGTCATGTGTGAGGTGTTTTTCTTCTTTCCTGTCAAGATTTCCCATGTTAGCTTTCAGTTGGCTGTCTCTCTGCTGCCGACGGGTGTTGTTTGCTCGATTGTTTGTGTGTCACCTCACATGTCTCTGTGTGAGGAGGAAGAATTTGCTACCACAAAAGAATGAAATTGAGAGGGAAAAAAGTTCCTTCCAAGCCCTGTAAGTAGAACAAAAGAACAGAAAAAAAAATCTTGATGTTATTATGCCGGCAACATCTTCTGAGCTTCTGATATAAATGAACTAAGGGTTCTAAAATTGTCATTTGAATTATGCCTTTCATCTCCCCATGGTTTTTAGTGAAGCAGTTCAGCCCAAGTCTCTAGTGAATGTTTTTTCTTCCCCTGTTTGCATTTCTGAACAAGCGCCATAACCGTAATGAATTCTATTATTTTAAAACCAATTACTGTTAGTTGGGAGCTTTTTCACTGCTGTTGTCATGCTCTCTGAGGAATAGTGCTGTTGCAGTGTCGACTGCACTCAAAGCTGATGGTATTTCTTCCTATTTCCCTTACCACCCATACTAATGTAGTTTTCTGGTGTTACTATACACCACCTCCTCTGTACAGTGTTCATATGAACCTGGATTTAAGCAATCAGAGCAATGAAGGATTTGTTTGGCATGTATTTAGTTGAATAATATTCTGTGTAATGTTTGCCAAAGCAGTCTTTGAATGAGAATAAATAAAGTACCAGAAATACAAGGCACACTGTGTTTCCTTGGCTGGGATTTTTTAAAGGCAAATTATAGGAGTAAAAGTAATGATTTGATTGTTGTTTTTGTTTTTTAAAATGTTTTTCTTTATTTTATATATTTTAATTGAGGTTTATAATAAAGCTTTTGCTTGACTAAGAGAAAGATCTCACACTGTATTTGCTATCTAATATCTTAGAAATCAGTTTTTCATCAAAAGCAGCTATGGTGAGACCATAGAAAAGAGCTGAAAGGACTACAAAATGTAATGCTAATAGTTGACATCAGATTAAATATTTTTGTAGAATATTAGTTGAGACATCTCAGAATCTGATTTTTAATTCTTTGTATGTTTATTTAAATGTCATCCTACAAAAAAAGCAAACAAATTAAAAAAAAAGTTTCAAGACGTGCATAAAAGAAAGTGTGCTGCATATGGGGGTAGACACATGTATGGGATGCAGGGCCTATGCTGAATGGATTTTCTGAAAGGGTTTTCTTTCTTTCCCTTTTTTACTTATTATATGTAATTAATGCCTCTTGGTCTAACAATGGAGTGTCGTTTAAAATCACGTTAGACCACACAGTGGCCTTTGTTCATAGTAATTATATTTATTCGTGATCACCAAAGACTTGTACAGACACTTTTACAGACACTATTATGAAGTTTCTCTTGACGCTGCTCTCCATTATTTTCTTTTCTAAGCATAGGACTAATTGGATCCTGTTTCCATGCTTAGCCAGTGCTTGGAGGTGGACCTTTTTGTTCGCTCTTTTCAAAATTTTGTCCTCTAATAGAGCCACTTACATTCTGTCACTGTGTGTGCAACTTCAAGTTGCATACTTGGAAGTTGTGGTGAACTCTACAGAACTGCACAATGATTGTTCTATCACAATAACTTAACCTTAATAAGCATATAGTATGTTCCCATATGCACATATACACACACATTGAAAGAGAGAAGGAAGAGAAAAAGAGAGAGATTAGACACGTTCACTCATTAAAAGCCAGCCACTCATTCTGCCCTAAAGATTGATTTATAGCTTATTTAATAAGCTGAAAGGTTACCTCAAAACAGATTTTCTCCATAATTGACCAATTTAGTGCAGCTCGATAAGCATTCACGTCAAGCTGAGATGTTGTGGTATTTCTGCCCCCCCCCCCCTCTCTCATGCGTTACTACTGATATTACAGTGCCATGATTAGTTATTAGAGGAGGTATGAAATATTCAACATGTTGTATTTTGGATGTTAACAGGGTGGGGTCCAAAACCTGGGCCCACATAGCTCCAGCATTAGTTAGCATCACTGAATGTTCTCCTAATTAGCTCACTTTGCCCAGCAGCTGTCTGCTATTAGGGTCCTTTGTTCCAGATGTTATCTCATTAGAATGGCATTGATCATCCTAATGACTCTGGGAGAGATTATTGGTCCACATTAGTGTGACCCGCTTGCTCCCTCTTTCCCTGAGGTCAAACCACAATAGCTTCACCCATCCATATGTTCAGTTGACGGTTTAAATATGGCAGCCATTTCCTCCAATCATGGTTACTTGTATGTGGAATGGCAGCAAATAGGAAGCGGGAATGACTCAGAATAGTGCTGCATGCTAGTTGCAAACAGGGTAATTTGTGGACATTAGGCCCATTCTTAGTGTTTGTCAGTTTGCTAATGCTTAGTGTACACAGTCCCCTATCTGTGAATTGGCCCTAGTGTGATTGCACAAATGGCTTTCTTTATAAATGGTTGGACTTGGCTTAAACTACATGTTTTTGTTTGCTTCACATTATGTTCCAGTTTGAGAGAGTAAAGGTTAACAGTTTGTCTACCAGTTACCTTGTCTGTAAAAGCAAGGTTTTCTGAAGCAAGGATTTTTGGTATTGTCTGCTTTTATATTCAAAACATCTAATAGAAATACGATTCAGTATTCAGAGTCACTGGTGATATTGAGTGGTCTCATTCATATTATTCTACCCAAGGCTTTCATTTTGTGCATGTGTTTGTGTGTGTGTCCGTTTTTGAGTGATGTTGGTGTGCATGCATGCATCTGTGCATGCATGAGTGGGTTTGCTAGTTTTTCTTTGTGTGTGAATGTGGTGCCGGTGCTGTGATAGGAAGAGAGGGGGGCATTTGAGTCCTGATCTCACATTTTGGTCTTGGTCTGAGTAGCTTTGTGGACAGACAAGGCTTTGCCAGGGCATCGCTGACAGCTAAGAAGCAAGCAGTTCCCTCCCCTGCCACAACAAGCACAGAGCACAGAAGTACACATAAATCTGTGTGTCTCATCCCTCTGTTTCCCCTTTCTGCTGGGCTCGAAGCTGGCCATGTCAGAATTCTGTGTATCCATTGAGCCATCATTTCACATTCATACTCAGAGAGAGAGAGCGTAAAGACAGGGTAAAGAGGAAGACAGTTGGAGAAAGATAGATGGAAAGAAAGTTGCAAGATTTAGAGTGGGATGGGGTAGAGATTAGAAGGGAGAGAAAGAATGGAGTTTTCAATTCTTCAGACAACACTTTAAAACTGCCTTCTGCACCAAAATGTGCCTCTGTGGTTGGCTAGTTTCCTAACTGACTCTCTGATTTCTTTTTCCTGCTGCATGAATACCTAATGTATTAACTTAGCGCCTCTGTTTTATACTTTAGACTCAAATGTGCAGTAAAACAATCATGCTTAATTGCATCCATCTCAGTGGTTCAGTCTTCAGGTTTTCAGGCTCCATGGCCTAATGAAAACGGAGAGGCATCAGTTTAATTATAATGTACTCGCCTCTTATCGAGGAGAGATTGTTTTTATTTGGAGCCCTAATGAATTTCTCATCAGTTTGTTATTAACATTGTGCTAGCTGGGGCTCAAGTGGGGAAGCAACCAATTACATGGCTTTGTTCTCCCTGATGGACAAGTATTTGTGCCTCTGTTGAGGGAGAAATAACTCGTGAAAATGCTACAGGAAAAAACATAGCTACATCTTCCCGCCATCTACTTCCAGATAATTTTCTGCTGCAGGTAAAGTGTAATGTGTGTGTGTGCCGTTTCTTGTAAGGTCTTTTTACTTAAGCCAGCTAGGTGTTCTTTTCTTGTAACAACTTACTCATCAATTGCTCAGACTTTTTTAGAAAGATGATGGTGGGCAGCTGCAATAACGGCTTAATCTATAGCAAGACCATCAAAGCAACACTGCTGATGTTATGGATGGACTGCCTAGTCAGTCATTTGCAAATCCGACCATTGTTTTTTTCTTCTGCTCATTTCAAATTGAGGTATTACAGCATTGGGTGCATTGAGTATTCATACAGTAGAATGAGGACATGTAATGACAATTTGACATTTTTACTCATGACCCTGGCTGTATGTGGCATAGCTTTCTTAACCTAAAACCTATTTGGAACTAATCTAATGGGATATGAAGGGAACATAATGATGTGTGGGGCCTTGTTATTTGCCTTTGTTCACAAAACACTTCCCTAGTTTATTGCATTTTACGGTTGAAGGGCTTGATCACTAGTATTATGGCTTTGTAAATGGGAGTCAATAAATTACCCTCTGATTAAAGACGATGCCCTCACTTTAGGTGTGAGAGCCATTCGCTATGCATGGTTAGCATGAGTCTTTTTGTGTGTACTAGTTTAATCACTTTAATTCCTCTTTCATTTTAGCTCCCTTCACCTCCATAACTCTCTGACTTGTCCCTGACAGTTGAACGTGGCACAAACATTTTTTTATGCTGAGTTCTGGAAAGCTTTTGGGTAGGGAGAGGGGCTTCCATGTCCATTTAAATGAGTCTGTTATCTCTCTACACATGATTTACCTACTTCTAGGTCCAGACAGTCCCTAATACAGTACATGTCTCCATTTGAGGTGGACATTGGTTTAAAAAAAAAAAAGAACAACAAAAAACTTGCACCTCTACAAAGTAGTCTTTCAAGGAAATAGATAAAAACACATTTTAAACCCATTCTTAGGACAAAGAACTCAAGTCATATATGGACATGAATATTGCCATTTGAATTAGAGAATAAAAAAATATTACTATAGTCGTTATATGTTGTGGTGTGACTATAGTTAAATTGTTTTATTGTAATAGTTTAAAATGTGATGGGCTTTGTAATATAAGATAACAGTAAAATGTTCCACACGAGTTCAGAGACACCAAAGTCTGTGGAAGGTATTTAATGACGATGACTGTAAAATGTTGGAAATGCTGAGTTTGGTTTTGGTTTTGACATGTATTAACATTTTCTCCTGGTTAGTCAGATTAACATGTCTTCCCCCATTACCCTTTTTCTATTTACTTAAGCAAAAAAAAAAAAAAAAAATGCAGATGCGGTAAAGTCCAGAAAGCTTCACAAAGTTTCCTTTCACATAGTTATTTAAACTATGCCTCTTAATTACTGGTGGTCTCTTTATCTTATTCATAAATGCAGCTCTTCACTGAAAACATGAAGTGGAGTTTTGGATTATGGAAAAACAAGGATGTGGTAAATAACAAGACAGATGGTCCAGGTCTGTTGACAGAAGCTTTATGCATGGCAACAAGGGAAGAGACCTGCACTACATTTCTGCTGACCCCTTAACTTTGGGAAAAACTGCTAACGCCCCCTCCAGCTCCCAAACCCACCAGTTTGTTTCATGCATCTTAAAACCTCGGTCACACTGATTGATACACTGTGGAATACCCCAAAGCTTCATTTTCTCTTGAAAAACCATACAAGATCCCAAAAGCAAAGAAGACTCGCAGGCCATTATGGGACTGAAGAAACACAAGCTGCGCAAAATAATAATCTGTTGCACCCCCACCTTACCCCTGCCGCTGTCCCATTCTCTATGTTCCATTAATGAATGAGAAAATAAAATATCAAAGCAAAAATAAATTACATTTCATGTGGCAGGCATCATTTATTGATTACATTTGGGTCTAGTTTGGGATAGGTTATAACTCAGTAATGGCTGCATAAACAGCCTGCTATTACATATTGAAATGCATAAGAATTTATTATGCTTCAATAGAAATATTGGACTGGATTTGATGCCAGAAATTTGAGACCAAGACGTGTTCTGCACGTGTCTTACTGTGCATGATTGCATTTGTGTGGGTTCATCAATTACCAAAGATAATTAACAATCTGGGTTTTTTTTTAGCCACTGCAGTTTTACAGTAAGATGATGTTGACACTTCACAGATTGATTGTTTTCTGTTTTGTTTTCTCAATGGCTACAACACCACAATGAGTTTGTGTGCAGTACAGGTGCCTATCCTTAGTTGAGACTCCTGCCAGGTTTAGGCCTTACCCCCTCAGTCTGGATTAGTCCCACTGCTGGAGGAGGATGAGTAGAGGGAGTCAGGAGGATAATGAGGGCATGGGGTGGGCCCAGGGGCAGCCAGCAGGGCCCAGCTAGGTGGATCTGCCTGTGGTGCTAAGCCTCTTAACTCACTCCATCCTCACTGGCATCCTCTAACTGGTAGAACACCACACATTGCCCTCATGACAATGTGCGTAAAGCACAACGTAAGAACAGCGTAAAGTAAACATAGGTCCTACAACAGACATACCTGTAACTCCAGTAGCCACATGATAATCAACATCAGAGTCTGAGTGGATTAAAGCTTTAGGGAAGTGTGTGATGATCAAGCATATTTCATTAAGTTTCATTAAGGGGCATTTGCATGTTATCCAAAACACTTGTGATAGTCCTGAGTCCACAGAATAATGAGAAATGAGCTAATTTGAATTTCATATAACCAAAGATACCTTTTAAAAAATTAAGCATATCGTGTCTTCAGTAGCAGACTTTTTCAGCACCATGGAGAGCGATAAAAACTCTACTGTGTGAGCACTGAAAGCATTCTCTGCCTGTGCCTCTTTTCCCACATATTCCTCTTTTTTCTTGCCAAATTCTGCCTTGTTTTTCTCTAATAGATATGGCTCAGTGTTGCTGTATGAGCCACACTGTACACTTCATCAATAAAAAACTCTTGTGGTTTTTGACTTCATGTCTAGCCACCTTGATTTTGTGCTTGTTAATGACAGCAATTACAACAGTGCCTCAGCACAATGAATGATGCTTAATAAATGGATATACTGCTCATTCAACCAAAGGATTTGTGGTTTGGGGGAGTCTTTGGCCTGTGTTATATTTCATATTTGAATGCTGTGATTCAAAATGAATAAAAGATAATACCCTGTAATATGGGCACAATAGAGATTAGGCCAAGAAAAAAACTGTACATGAATATAGCATCTATGTATGTGTGTAATTATATGTGAACATGCAAGGTGACTATGGCAGAAGCGGCCAGCCTTGGAAAGCATGTGGCTATAACATTAAAACTAATGTGTTAAAAGTCATTAAATGACACTCAACTTAATCATTGTTTTACATTAAACGATTAGGACCAAAGGCTGTTGTCACTTGGCTTTTGGCCACAAGTTGACTGGTACTAAATTAGGTTGGAAGACTGCTTCATTAATGCATCTGCAGCTGAAACATAGCACCTCTGACTCATATCAAACAGTTGTCAGTATGCAGTCTCAAACTTCTAGTTAATAAGTGGCTTAAGTTATGCAAGCACCATGATTTAAGTTTGGTGCGTTACTGGGGAATTCATTAAGCAGGAGGCAAAGGTACAAGTGGTAGAGTTGTCTCCACATCACAAATGCTTTTATAAGTTACGACACAGGCACAGAGATGTTTGTTGTCATCCGTTGCATGCCCACAGTTGTTTATTTGCTGTCAACAACTTCCACCTGGCACTAGACTTTTGTTAACTGATATAGAGTCTTGCTCGTCAAATTATATGCCAGACTTTGCTCCCCCCAGCAGACAACCACACCTTTCTGCCCCCCTTATCTCTCTCTCTCTGGCTGCCTCATTCTCTTGCTCTCACTTTACTAAAGCAATGGTGCTTGGCTGGGGACCATTTTTGGACCATGCATGTTTAAGTGTGTATGGTAGAGAAGAAGAAAGAAAAAAAAAGCAAAGAACAATGTTGAGAAAAGGGAGCGAGAAATTGGTTCCAAAAGTGCATCAATATGCATATGTTTGGGTGTGTTTGTTTGTGTTACTGTGAGCGCAGTGGTGCTCCAGGTACAGAGTAGATGCCTGTCATTCTTCTGCTCTAGTCCCGCCTCTATAAATAGAAGTCTCTGTGCGCTGCAATTCCTGAGGGGCTTTGTACTCTTTTTCTCTTTTTTTTCTCTTCATTCTTATCTCCTGCTTTTCTCCTCTGCTCCTTCCAGTGACTCTGTTAGGCTGTGTTTACATGTATCAAACAGCCATATTAGAATGCATCTTCATTACTTAAGAATAATTCACTTTGATGTAGATCACCCACATGTACAGTACAAAAAAGTAGTAATTGCCTTATGGCATTTCATTCGTCATCCTTCACCTATCCACTGAAATGTAGTATCTCTCAAACTTGTATTGCATCCTGTTTTATGGAACCCCCCTTCCTAATTTCATTTTTTCATCTTTGGTTTTAAACCATTTAAATGAAGGACTTAATAATGATGACAAAAATTATATTGATTATTCTATTCGTCTTTTTTTTAGATTACTTACTATTTACATTTTTAATGCCCTCATTATTTACAATTGTTTGAAACAATGACAAATTTTGATCATTAAAGTGATGTCTTAAATTAGTTGTTTTCTTTGACCAAAAGTGAAGAAGTATTCAATCTACAATGATCTGAAATGGAAACAAGCAAGTCCTTAAATTTGAAAAGCTGTTAACAAGAAAACATTTTGCATTGTTAACTGCTTGGATTATTTATCTTTTATCAGAATTATCATTGATAAAATTTTCATTGGTCGACTTATTGATTAGCAGACTAATAATTTCAGCACTAGTTGAGAGTCAGATAAGATTAACCACCCAACATGAACATTTCAAGAAACCAGAAAGTGTAGGTTCTTCTGTTGGTTAGACTTCCCTGCTTGTTTATAGGTTGTACAGGCATGAGTGAGAAGCAAAGAATGGCAGCTTTTACTTGTGTCACTCACAGGTAAACAGCGTCAGTTATAAAGCTTCCATAACATGTCACTGCATTGTGACAGTTTGAGGGCAGGTGATGGTTTTTACATTTTTAATTAAGTAGAAACCTAAAATTCAGATCAGATTTAAATCAGATGGAGAAACCAAGGTTTCCGCTGTAAGTGCTTCATGAGGTGTCTGTCACCCTCTACTTGCTTAGACAGATTGACAGTCCATATAGTGTGCAGATGTATAGGTTAACAACATTTAGAGTGTGACCCGAATGTCTCACAACAATCACACAAGTTTTGTTAAGGAAGTGATATGTTTTACTTGAAATGTTCAAATTGATTTACCAAGGATTTACTGCAGTTTTTTAGGCACTAATGAGTCGAGTAACATTTTTTACTATACGACTGTATTATAGTTTGCACTGGCAAAATGACATCACTAAAAATGATGTGTTTGGGTTAATGCAATATTTGTTGTACAAAATATGGGATTAAAGAGTGGAAATTTATTCAAATGACCTCTGAGTCGCTGACGATGATGACCGCTACATTAGAGGCAATTGCATCTGTGATTTAATGTCTGGGAGAAGCAGATGTAAAATTTGCAGAACTGTTGTTTTTTGGGTGCACACAGAGGGAGAGCATGAAAGAGAGAGAGGGAGGAGTTGTTGATTTTCAACTTTGGCCCTTCTTATCTAACATTTCAGTAATGACAATATGACAATGACAACAACTTACGTGACAGAAACAAACAATATTGAAGCAAATTAAAAGATACACATAATGTTCACTTTGAGTACTTTACTTGAGCACCTCAAAACAACAACACAAGCTAAAAGACTAGCAGCGCAATGACTATTATTTTTAAGAAATGTCTTAAACAGCCCAGCATCAGGTCTTAATTAGCGACAGTGCATTCAGATTAACTAAACTCTGGCTATGCTCATTTACAACATCAGTATTAAATACCCCGCTAAATTGAAAACATGCGGTGACGCAGAATTTTGTGGCCATAATGGTAATTTGCGGTAGGCCTAGTAAATCAACCCCCAAATCTAAATAATGACATTTGCCAAGTGCTTGCCTTCCAAATAATTACTATCAAGTGGGACGTGACGGCAGGAGGTTCCAAGGGCTGATGGGAGCTCATCAGGGAGGCCAGCCATTTACTTCAATCGACACAAAGACAGTCTGCTCTCCCTAAGGTCCTCCTACCCACACCCTGAGATGCTGACTGTGGGGTATTGCTAATTAACTCGATGAAGATGAGGTTTCTGCCACACTTGTCTTAAACAGTGCTCAGGTGTGCCTGCACTCTTATCTGGCTTAATGCCAGTTTGGCTTTTTTCTCTTCCACCCCCTTTTATGGTGTCTTACTCTTTGGAATAATGTTTGCTGTATTATGCATTGGCTTTGCTCACTGCATTTGCTTTTTTGTTACTTCCTCGTTCACTGAAATACAAATAACTATTTTCAAATACTATGATCCATTAGAAAACTCCAAAATAACTGACTCAGAGGGTTGAGTAATTCTCTTTCTTGTATTTAGCCGCAGCTGCCTAAATACCACTCCCAACTTTGTCTCAGGCATTTTTATAATATATTACTTTCTTTATTGTTACTTATTATTCACTCTAGGGGAACTTGTAGTGAGATGTTTTTCCATTGAGCTAATTGCCTTTGTAAGGACTTAAAGTAGCTGTGACTTGACCATGAAGGAGGGAGGCAGAGAAGGTAATTACTGAGAGGAGTGCTTTTTTGCAATGAGGAAAAGACAATGGAGACACCATCAATAAGGACAAACTTTCCACCACCCTCTCGCCACACACTCTGTAATAAAGACCTTTGGTTTTGGCTTAGATGGATGAGGGCAGCTCCGTGAGAGCGAGTGAGCGAGAGGCAGGTAGATGTTTGTTTAGGGCTAGCTCACGGTGGATATATTGGAATGGGAGTGGGTCTGTCGGATAGAAAGGCGCATTAAGACCAGGGTGATTAAGGAACAGAGTTGATGGAAAACGAAGTACTATTGACAAGGCTTTGTCTTCCCCTGGTCTCCCTTGTGCCCACATTGATGCCCCTGTCTAGTCTCCTCCAGGCTAAGCTACCCGACTGGATTCACAAAACCTAAGAGGGATTGATTGTTCTGCAGCAATTTTCTATGCAAGCCCAGGCCAGCAAATCGATTTTGCAGGTTTCAGGAGTGGTGGTCTTATGTTTATATTACTGTTAATCATTACTCTCCTGGCATTTTATCTCAGGCACTGATGAGTAGGACCAAGGCGTCCAATTAATACCCTGGGTGCAAACTAGCAAATGGTTGATATCTTTTCATGTTTTGAATACCACTCTTCCATATCTGCCTGCACACACTCCACATCACCAGTTTTATATTGCTACACACATGTGAAACTCCTTCTCAAACACACACACACACACGCTCAAACACACCTCCATCTTCGTCCCGATACATCTTTTCCTGTTTAGCATACACAAGCATAACAACTGTTACACATTCATGCATATGCTCATCATGTACTTTATCAAACACACACACACACACACACACACACACACACACACACACACACACACACTCAGACACACACAAATGCGCATACACGCACAAACCTTAAAATTCACCCAGAGAGGTTCCTGTGTGGAATACAGAGCCAATGCTCCTGACTTGAAAGCCTCTCCACTGCCTCAGATGTGACATCAGCTCGTTCTGTCTCTTGCTCTCCCCCTCCTTCCCCTACTCCCTTCCTCTTTCCTATCCTCTTTCATCAGCTGAGCCCATCTTTTGACACTTCAGAAGGTGTTCCTCACATGCTTGTCACCTCACCCCTCCTCCACCAACGCTTTCTTCCCAGCTCTCCATCGAGAGCATGCGTCTCTGTCTGAAACTTATGTACTTTGTAGAGTTAACGTTTTGGCGTTTGCATCACCTTGAAGTTAGTAAGTGGTACTGAGCGGTGAGACCGATCTTTAGTGTTTAAAGAGAGAAGAGCTCTGAAACATTCTGTGTTAGTGTGGCATGGCGAGCTGGCAAACATCACACTAAAGAAGGGGGGAGGGAAGTAACTGTTTCACCCTTTCTACCTGCACTTCCTTACATCTTTGAACAACAGACTGTGAAGAAGGTGGAAGGTTAGGGACTTCTGTTTCTCCTTTTGTGTAAAAAACAACAACTACTTTTTACTGTGCTGTGCAAGTCTTTCTGCCTCAGTTTATCCTTTTTATGGCCACCTTTATCCATTTATGTATGAAGCCACCACCAAATGTATTTTTTCAGATCTTGCATGATCATTTGAAATTGTCCTTTTACAGATTATGAGCAAATTTTAGCAGGAGTAAAGACATCTCATCAGGAGATGTGTGCCAAGCGGGTTGCGTTAGCTATACTTAAATGTATTGATTAATAATGTATATTCCTGTGCTTGAACCATAATGCTTTCCCCACTGAGACAGAGTGTACCACTATGTAAACACATTGCCGTGTGGGCTGAGCTGTGTCGACTCCCACATGCCTGCTTAGGAGAAGCTTGGCTCAGGCTCAGAGGGCCTGTTACCTACGTATGGTTGGAGGTGGTCTTTGGCACTGAAAAATGTATTCAGTTTGTGTATGTGATGTGTTAGCAATTGTGTGGGTTTTCTTACTTGATGTACATCAGTATGTCTGACATGTGGTCATACGGTGGTACAGAATATTTTGGTATATGGGTGTGTTTGCGTATGCGTATATAAATGTGTAGCTGTATATTTGTAGGTATTAGTAGGGCTTAATGAAACTGGAGCAGGTTCTGAGAACCATATCCTCCAGTTAAGATTGTGTATAGCTCCTCATGAACTTGTTGCTTTATGACATTTGGCTTTAAGGATGATTAGTTTTGTCCTTTCTGCTGTTTTCTGTAACATTTATTAGTTGGTACACATCTATTTCGCTGTTAGTTTGAATACTGCTTACCATTTTCTGCTGTCTCCCCCATGTAATAAGATGGCACTTTTCATGCTTTCACACACGTATGAATGTTTTGGCAGGCCTTCAGGATATAAAACATTAGCTTCTCCTTGGGCCTATGGTAGGGGCCTTGAAAAATCCATGATACTCAGCGTTATCAGCTCATTGTAATAACAGATCATGGCAGGGACAGGTTAAGCTAACAAAAGTCCCTCAGTACCATTTTCCTCTGAGTTTAGGTATCTAGCCCTAACCTAAAGGGACATCAGTGGCTCTAGTGGCCTTTCAGCACTGTTTCCTTCATAGTCAGTCTCAATGTAGCAGAAGCTGGGTTCCATTTCCATGGTATTATCCTCTCCCCATGTAAAACCATGGTTTCTATGAAGGCCTAATCCCCAGCATGGGGAGAGAAGGGCAGGCATTTTAGATTTATTAGTTTTTTCTCACAAAGCTAAAGAAAGCCTTAGGAATGCAGTTCATGCCATGGTGAGATCAGTATGTGCGCAATGCACACAGACAAAATAGGATTTCGGCTGGTTGAGTAAGAGAGCAAGGATAGAGAGGGGGAAAGGGCGGAAAAAAGTAATGCTGGGACTTGAAAAACATTCCATTCTGGAAAGCTTTACTTCATTATCAAGTGAATTTATTATTCCCTGGAGTAATACTAACATTAAATGAGGCTTTTTTAATATGCTGGTCAGATACGCTGCTGCTGGCCATTTGAGCTTTGGAGGAAATAGACACAGAGGACTAAGCAAAGCAGCTCAAAATTTGGCTTGGGATTTTATGCCCCTCTGAATTTAGTTATTCCTCAGAAGAGGAGTGAGCAGTATTTGGTGTTTTTTCTGTTTTATGATTATTGTCTGTTGCCTTTTGTTTTGTTCTGTGACCAATTTCCCAGTGCCGTCTTTTCCTGGGTTCAATAAACACTTCCTTGAATGATATTATTCTTAGGCATCAAGCCAGACCAGGGCTGGGGAATCACGCTTTTATTAGAAAACATGAATCTTGTCACTGGGATGCCTAAGGAGTATTGATGGTAGTTGCAGTTTGGATGGCATTTGCAGATAAAGTGGAGCTTAATATTCAAAATTATCATAGTGGTATCTCTGACATTCTTCAAGTAGCGCCTAGTCCTTATCGATCGGGTGCTGGTTTCAGAAAACGAAAGAATTAATTAAAGCTACAGATCGATTTTTAAGATAACACATTTTGCGCTGCCTCTCTGATGCCACATCTACTTGGATATGATGGATGTTGAAAGGATGGTTGTAAGAATATTCAGGGCCTCATGGATGGGTAGGTTAGGACAAAAGTTTTGTTCTTTGAAGTTGGCTGGAGCGATTTTTATTTTTTTTCTTAGCTTGTCACTTGGCTAAAATCTATTGTGTCATGGAAATTAATTCAATGGGTCCTTTCACAAATTAGATTCAGAGTACTTTGAATAATGGCTCTTCCTAAAATGAAGCCATATTGCATGCCATCATTTTGTATATCAGACAGGAGAGTGCTTTTGTCGTTCATTGTTGTTCATTTCCTTGATTCTCACCCCTGCAGTTGAACTTGTTATTAAACTATACTCTTCTTGAAACATTTCCTTTTCCTTCTTAATCTGTCATTGATGTGTGTTGGTTTGTCCCTTCATGTGCTATAACTGACAAACCAAGCTTTTGAACACCCTTAATCTCTCTTTGATGAATTAGTTTGTCTTTTCCCTGTGCCGTAATAGACACATCAAGTTCTTGTACAAAAAACAGTTTTCCCTGCTCCACAATTGAGTCAGTTAAATAGACATCATTTTCCTCTGACAAGTTAATGCTTTGTTTTCCTGTTTATGGGGCGTCATGTGGGCACATTGAGTAAATTATTGTCACTGCTGTCAGAGGTATTAAATTTCCAAAAGTTCTCTGTTAGAAGCATTTGCCTAATTTTGTGAATAGCTTGGCCTGTCTGTAGGGTCTGATATTGCCAGCTCTTGTTTATGGCACTGCTTTCCCGAATTAGAGCAAATTAAGATCCTCATTATTTTATTTGCCGGATGCAGGGTTTTTAATGGCCTTTCAACAAATTAAATAACCTCGGGGCATGGGCAGGATTAATTAGATAATAAGAATCACATCTCTTTGCATCTTTTTTAAAATAGATTATGTCTTGATGGTTCCAGGGATGAAATGGGCCTTTGTTTTAACTGCAGATCAGAGTGGGAATCAGTGCGGCAGAAAATCTACTAATTATTTACAGAGAACCAGGAGAGCTTAGTTTTTTTGTGAAACTATTGGGTAGTGGCCACCTGGTCGTATCCCTAAATTAGCTGCTGAAAGTCAAAGAGATGTAGCATAGAAACTTTGTTTCATCTAGTGGAGATAATTCAAATAAAGAGTTTCATAAATGTGTGGGCTTTGTTATATTTTTTGGAATATTGCAGACAAGCTTAATATATGCTGAAAGGGGAAAGAAATGCAGCATTGGGACTGACATTTCAACCTTGACAACCTTCTACAAAACAGAAAACAGTGAAGATTATCCAAACGATAACAGATGTGACAATGGACAGCAGCTCTCCTACAGTTCTTCGGTATCTTGTGTGATAGCCTCTTGCAGCCACCATGGCTTGACTTCTTTAGGGCATAAAACCAACGGACCTCAGGGTGTAGTGTTGGGATGTTATCCAATTCCTGCAGAAGGGCCTGCTAAAGTTATTGGCATTAGCAGTCAGAGGGTCAGATCTCTTGGTAGCCAATAACTTCTGCTTGTCTCATGAAGCAGGATTACAAAATCAGCTTGATAACAGCCTGGAGAAACACCAAGAACAGCTCCTCAGTCCATGTCACAGATTAGGGGAGGTTCCACATTTTGCTTTATTTTAATTAACATGTTTATCCTTTATGTTATTTATGCCCTGCTTTGATTACGTGATTATGTTAGGGTAAATTGATTTTTTTAGGCCAGCAGTTTGTTTTATTTTACTATCATTAGATTAAAAATACTTTCTGTAAAACCTGTGTTTACCTGCAGCTGGTTAGGGATCAGATTTCGCCCCTGACTGCTATGATATTTTTCCCACCCATGTGGGCACATTTGAAGTTTTAGCTCATTAGAGATATACGCTGCTGCAACTTGAAAATTATCTTCTTTCTTCTTTACACCCTCTTATTTCTATTTCAGTTTTAATGAAACTTTAAATGTATTTTGGATGCAACAACACGCATGTACAGTAATCTTTCTTTTCACCACACTACACTGATGCCACAGTGATTTGGCTGGGTAGTTGACATGCGCACTGCCAGCCAATGTCGTCATAGAAAGCCTCACTACAAAGGCTTGTTCAATTTGACTGAAAGGTTTGACAAACAGAGAAAGAATAAAGAAATTAGAAAAGAAGTTTGGGGAGAAGCAGGGGTCATTAAAGGGTGGAGTGGTGTGCATGATAAGCAGTGGCACTGCATGGAAGTGCTTCATGTGCGCAGCAATACAGCAGCCACAGCCAATCCTATTAGACAAGTGTCAGAGAAATAGGTGAGGGTAAAGTTGGGGGAATATGAAAAAAAAATGACCTGACCTGTATTTATAAGATCCTTTCACAGAGACCTAAGCAGTCTCAAAAAACCACGAATCAATCATAAGCAGTCGTTGGAGATCAAACCATTACATGTAAGTTATTAAGGCTTGGTAGAAAATTACATCAGGCGCTGGCAGGCCATCAGTAAATCATGCACAGAATCACTTTCTCTTAAAAGGAAGGCAACTTTGTGTTAGCCTACATGTTGTTTATCAAGTGTGGTGGCTCATTAGATACTTAAGCGTCTAACTTGAAACTTGAAAATGCGGGTCCTCTGAAAGACACATCTGAAACATGTCTGGTGTAGACTGTTTGTGATCATAAAATCTCATCATTAGAAGATCCGTACAGTGTCCTTACATGAAAATAGGGGCTTAATCAATATTGCCGGGGTCTGTCCGAAAAAATAGAAACGACCCGATCTGGTTTGGGGGCCTGAGTAATCTAAACCGTCATTTGCTATTCGCTGTCTGGAGGCGAGGCATCAACATAAGGACAATGCCAATTCTTGAACATCTTATGACTCTTTGATTTGAGGATATTGTATGGATGAAATTAAGTCGACTTTATTCCTCCTTTATGTGCTAGTATATTCCCTTTGACTGCCTAATGGAGTGAAGGCATATCAGAAGGCCTCATCAAAGCCGTAGACTGAGCGCTGCATTTATGGGGTGTTAAAGCACTTCAAGAGCTGTGGTTTAGCATGATCTAATGACTGGAATGATGCTCACTCAAAGTCATCGTAGCCTCTCAAGTTAGAGGAAACGGTTCATATTAGTTGCTGGAATAAAAATGGTTGATTCATGCAGAAGACTCCTCTAAAGGAGGGAGAGAGGAGTGCATGTGTAGTGCATGTATGCATGTGTGTACTTAATTGTACTTGGCAAGGTAAACTTGAGAGTAAAGGTTTAATAGTTGTGCAGGAGTTGCGAATAAAACCCTTGAGAGCTGCTGCTGATGTGCCCGTAACTCTAGCAGGGAAAAGAAGCAGCCTTGCAACTCTTGTTAATGGCCTCTTCACTGTGAGGACTTGGTTATTAATCGCATCACAGTAAAATTCCCCCCTTTTTCAAATCACTACTCTTATGTGGTTATGGGTGCAAGGAATACAACTCTGTCAAGTTGTGCGATTGTATTAATAGAGATAGGGTTTTAGATTGCCGTTGACTGTAAAGAGAACATATAATGTTTGCAGCAGATGTCGTTGTTGTGCTCAGTCTTACATTATCCAGTCTTGCCAATGGATGGTTTTGCAATCATATCCCTTATTTTCCCAATCTTCGATTGAAATCCTGTCAGGCTGTGAAACCACATTGGAGCCTGATATATTTGACTCCTTCCTTCCGTTATTAATCAGTCTTTTAAAATAATTATTATGCACTTAAAACTTTATCTGTTTTACATTTAAATGTTTTACCAGGGAAAATGAAATTATTACAAAAATTGCATTGTTACATTTCTTGCTATCTCCTCTGAGGAGCATTTAAAATACACCGTAATCTTTTAGGTAGCAGCACAACATGTTGCTATTGAATGAGCTTCCACCGGTGGCTACGCATTGACATGCAATTCATTTGCGCTTGGAGGAATGCTGCAGGCAGGAGTTAATTTCTTAAAATTAAACTAAGCATATTGGTACAGAGGTTTATGGTAATCTGACCAGTATGTCACTGAGGCATTACAGAATATTTTCAGCGCTTGTGGGGAAATATTAAATAGCTGGTTGTTTGTTATTAACTGGATTACTATGCTGTGTGATGGAGGAACAGTGGGTGGATTTGGAGGGGTTGGGGGGTTCGGCTAAAGTTCCTTTAAGTTTTTGCTATCAACCTCACAGAGGGTAATTACTATATCAAAGAGCTTTGAGCTGAGCTCTGCACCAACATGTCAGAATCTTGACAAATCACCTAGGATACATTTTTCGTATTTTTATTTATTTATTTATTACTTTGTGGTGCTGCTGCCTCATTAGATACAGTACAAAAAGTGACAAATGTATGACGTAAAAAGAGGATGACATTTGATAAAGTTTACAAACTACTCACACCCACAGTGGTGCACGTGTAATTCACATTCTAATTCACTGAACCGTTTGGATGCAGCAGATTTTCTCAGATCAGTTTTTGCTGTAATATATTATCAATAGACACTGAAGTGGGGACTTCAGGGTGGCGTGCTGTTTTATAGCCACCAGCGTTTCAAAGGTTCAGTATTCTTCTGATGTGCTTATACAGCATAAAAAGTCGACATATTAAGTTTGAACTATGTGAAACGGCCTCTTTCTAACTTCAAAGTCCAGTTGTAACTATGAAGTCTTTAAAAGTAAGACAGTCTTTGCCTGATGCGGTACCTTGGATAGCGACACATGGCACGTGGCCTAATGTCATGGCCCAAGTCTTTGTGCAGGGGCAGCTGAAGATGAGAATTAATGGCAGAGCTCAGATGACGACCTTTATTCCTCCATTATAATTTCTCCCCTGGCAGCACTGAATGAAAGGTGGCTTAGCACAAGGTGAGATGCCTTTTAAAAGGTGAGACACTTTTCATGAGCAGAGCACAGTCACACCCATACTTGTTCTCTTTTCCTGTTGTTCTTTAGGTCCTCATTACATTTGTTGCAAAACAAATACATGGCTTTGTTTTTTCATAGTGGATTCAATGTTGGTGTCGTAAAACGCTTGTATGCTGGTTGATTCAACTGTATTATTATTTCAGAGGTTCAAGGTCGCCCACAGTGGAGCACCACTGCAGCAATGTTGCAGTGAGTATTAAATAATAATAATAAAAAAATATAATGTTTCTATAGTGTTACATCTGTAAATAGAGCAGCTCTGAGAAATCATCCATATTTCTTTCTTTACTGACCATCCAGAGTAGTCTACTGAACATTGAAATATTCATCATCTTTTCTTTACATATCCTTTGCTTTTAATGTTAAAAGGCCTGAAAATAGCACATCTACCTCCTCCCATTCCACCTTTCTCTAACTCTCCCCTGCAAAGTGAAGTGAGGTAGATGCACAGAAAGACATAAGTGTTTGTCGAGTGGAATATTTCATTGACACAAACATGTTTACATGCATGTAAGCAAAGCCTTGGCCTGTTTCATTTGTCCATTAGCATGAGTGTTTGATTTTGCAGGACAAATTGTGAGATTCCAAGAGCTCCATTTTTGTGTAGACCCTCACCAGGATTCTTCACTTGTAGAAGTTATGGCTTTATGTGTCCTGCCCCACACAGACTGAGGGATAGGGTTGGAAAGGAATAAATAATAGATAAAGAAACAAAGTTGTTTTTCCCTTCTACCCTTGTTCTGGGAAGTCATAAGTTGCACAAATACATTGTTTTGTCAGCCTTGTATCAAAGAGCGAGAGAGAGAGAAAGGGAGGGAGAGAGATGTTTTGGCAAGTTTCATGTGTAAGTGATGCACTGTTTTATCAGCAAGCAAGTGTGCGGGTGCACCTTGTTATCAGGCTGGGTTTGTGAAAAACATGTTAACTCTTTTGTCTCCCTGTTCCCCCTCCTACCTCAGGCTACGTAAAAATGAAGGCCTTAATTGATTTAACGGTTGTTCACTCCCACATGCATGAACAGATGCAACATACTACTAGTACTAGAAGAGGGGGTGAGAGGGAAGAGGTACAGAGGTACAGTAAGAAAAAAATGTCATGGGGCGCCAATTTAGAATGTTCCCAAGTGATGCCTTGGTTACTGAGGGTTAGAAACTGTGTGGGTGTGTGCATGAGAGTGGGATGGGGGTGTGATTTGATCTTGTATGCCATGAAAGGTTGCTGGGGAAAAGCAGTGTGGGCCATGTAGCCAGGTCGAGATTTATTCCCATTCAGAGGACCATTATTGTTGACCTTGTCTTGCCTGGGAAAGCCAGAGTAAACAGAGGCCTAATAAATCAGCTTTAACAAGCCCAGTAGTCCTGGCTGGTGGAGCAGCCATGCAGCTCCGACATGCAGGGGTGGATTAATCCACACTACCTCCTCTCCACAGAGGATACCTGTAGAGTCTGATTTGGCTGATAGTTTGTATGCAGACGCAAAGGGACGTTTAATTGCTCCACTGAATGCATCTCCCCAGCCAATGTGTTTGTATTCACACCCAGGGCTGTGTTTGTGCGAGAGATATGGAGCAGTCAAAAGAGAGGATGCATAATCACACTCTTGTGCAGGATTTTCAGACCACACTAGAAATTTCATTACATGCTTACCTGGTGTTCCAGTGCAGGCAATATTTGTTGAGCAGATTGACTTGGCTGCCTATTTGATTCCTCATCAATTTCATATCCTCTCCACGTCAAGAGATCATCAATGATTCATACTTTATACTGCAGCTCCCTGCAATGTAAATGCATTTATAAAAATCCTAATATCCTCATGTTATGGCAAAGTAATAAAACTGTTTACCAGTCACTGTTGTGTTTTTGTCTAGAACCTTTGATGATTGTTTTATTGCAGCATTTTCTTTTTTCTTTAGTAAATGACAGATAAAAATTACAGTAATTAAATCGCAACATGGTGTTTCAGTACACCCCCCAAGTACAAATAGAGAAACACACTTAAACACAAACACACACACACGCATATACGTATATATATCTACACACATGCCACCCCATTCACCCATCGCACCCTCCCTCACTGCAAGTCTCCTGTTCTTTGCCTCGGGGGTGTAAATGTGAGTGGGTGCTGAATAGTAATTTTTGAGTGTAGTTTGTGGGATGGGTTTTGAGTGAATATATGCAGAATTGGCACTGTCAGTCAGTCAATAAATCAGTCTGTCACTCTAGCTGACAGGTGGTCGAGGGAGGATCCCTGATATCATGCACAGAGACATTCAGAGCTCCTCTTTTAGGGCCGAGCACAAAAACAAAACAATATCTTTTTTAAACTGATGAGGATGAAAATTAGTTGAAGTATGTACATGTGACCAGCAGCATATGGATGAAAGACTTATGCTTTTGTGTGGATAGTGCGCTTGGTGTTTTAATACATTGGGTTAAATTTGGCGTGTATGCACACACATGTGCATGTATATGACAATGTCAGTGTGTGCACGTGGGTGTGTGTGTAGGCAAGTAAATGCAGGAGAGTTATTCTTCCAGTGTCATATTTTTGGCATGGCTGTGTTGTGTCCCAGGCTGCTGCACAGTTGGTGAATATCAATGCAGTGTGGCGTAGTGACGGGGACTAGAGCTGACATGTTGTCACACTGTGATGAAAAGCACTCTGAGATGATGTGGCGGGAGTGTTCCTCCTGTCCGCAGAGAGATGGCAAGCTGGCTGTGGCATTTGTGTATTCGTTTGTGCTTGCATGCCTGTGCGAGAATATGTGTGTGTGCGTACTTGTTGGTTTTTCTCTGGGTGCACTTTTGATTGTGTACGCCTTTTGTTTGCCGTTCAAACCCTTATCACTTTACACGCAAGGTGTGGTTTTGCTTCTGTTATGTTTTTGATATAGCAGTGGCAAAGCTATATCTGAGCATATGTGTGCCACATAAAACATCTAAGTTAGTGTGTGTTTAGCGACTAGCTGGACAGTAAACCAACCAAGGCGCCGACCAACTTGGTTATTGAGTCGATGTCACCAAGCACTGTCATATATTGTTTAAGAATAACTTGCCATATTTTTGTGTCTGCAAAAGATTTTAAGCGTTATTAGTTATGTGAAAGGTGATGTGAAATACTATCTCTGCAATTGACTCTACCTTTTATGAGTTTGGTCTCCGCTTTCCTTGTAGAGCTGTTCTGCAGGATCCCAGTGGAATCTTGACTCCACCTTTTGAGGTATTGGTTTAACAGAAATGTCTGTGTCTAAAAATGTACATGTATTTTCAGCGCTTGTGGGGGAATATGTACAAAAAGTCTATAAAGTGATGAGAATTGAACATATCCAGAATTAAGGCATATATTAAAATCTTATACATTCATTTTATTCACATTTGAATTCTTGCAGTAGACATATGCTGCAGATACATTAACACATGTTTGCGTGTTCTGTGCACACTCTCAGAAATGCCACTCTTCATCTCCATCCCTTGCCAGTGTTCCTGGATTTCACAAGCACTCACATGTCTGTGAACTTAGTGTTCTCTCTAGCCTCTACACCCCTGGAGAGCTGACACGTGAAGGGAAAAGAATCACTTTTCCCTGGCTGTAGCTGCAGTCCTGCCAGGTTTGTGCAAACTCTGGAGGGGCCTCTTCAGGCCTCTCGTTTCCTGTTTTGGGCAAAGGTTCAGCTCTCAGTTGGGCTTGGGCCTGTTAAAAGCTTTGCTTAATGCATATGTCTCTGTCTCAGTGGACCTTCATAGATAGATAGATAAGAGACAAGGCCCCACTTGGTCACTGCCCTAACTCTGTCAGTTTAATTATTGAACAGGAGAGGATGAAGAACACGAGTGCACGGCACAAAACTGTCTTTGTCAGTGACATTTTTGTCTTTAACTTAAAAATTGCACACAAACACACACACATAGATAAATATCACATGCACTGTTACATTTCCCAGACGGGTGCTGATGTACAAGTATATGCAAATAAGATTAAAAGGGCAGAAGTAGTCAAGATAACTGATAGAAAAGAACAAAGCACAGGAATCTAATCCTATCATATACCCATCCATATGTTATTGAAGAAGTCGAGTACTGAGAGAAGAGTTATTCTTAACACTTACTGTGAAATTTATATTACATGTAACCTTGAGGATTGCGGGGTATGAGACAAGAGATGCTCTCTGGATATCTACCTTATTTAATCTATTGGTGTTTTTCTCTTTGCTATTGTGTTAAGTGCTTGTGGTTAAGTGTTTGCATGAAATTGGTTCAGTAAAGTTGGGGAAATGAATGAGATTGACTTTCTGTAATACTTGTCTTTGTCGATGTTCTGTTTGCTTGTGTGTTTGGGTGTATATGCTTGTATTTGTATGTGTTTATATGGAGGCATGTGTGGCCCTCCATGGCTGCCTGTCCCCCTGTGTTATCAGTGTGTTACTGAATATGCAACACCATCAATCAGGGAGTAGTCTGCTGTCTCCTCAGTCCTAATTGCACCCCTAACCCTGTTTCTCTTCTCTCGCAGCCTTTGGTTGCAGCGTAGCATTTCATTTCCACAGAGGAGTCCTTTTTGATACAATAGTCTCATTGAAGTACTCCTCTCCAGATGTTCTCTCCATAGATAAATCTGCTATTCAGATCTCTATAATTGATTGTAATATGCAGAATTAATGCCTAGGGTTATAAAGAGAATTCTTGGAAACGTTTTTCACTTTCCTTTTGAAATTCAAAACAAGAAAGCACCACAATGCACTTTTTTCTTCTGCCCAGGCTCAGCATACAAGTGCAGTGCAGCGGTGCCTATTTGCATATTCTCTAGCTGATACTGTGCAAAACAACTTGGGTATTGTTACAGACGTAATTAGGAAGATGATCAAACAGGTTTTTTTGCGATGTTCACTCATTCACCCTCTCTCATGCCATTTGGAGTAACACTGATACCGTTGCTGGTTTTCCATTTAGAGTTAAAA
This sequence comes from Macquaria australasica, assembly GCA_005408345.1. NCBI lineage: Eukaryota > Metazoa > Chordata > Actinopteri > Centrarchiformes > Percichthyidae > Macquaria > Macquaria australasica. The sequence goes on along the minus strand of SEMN01000036.1, from coordinate 690,589 downwards.
AAAATGTTATTGCAAAAAATGGCTGCTAATGATGATTTCCATGCACAGCGGGAATGAATGTATGTGATGAATTAAGGAGCGTGTGCTGTTGTCAAGTTCAGAAAGAGATAGAGTCACAGAGACAGACAAGACAGACAGAGGGAAAGAGTGAGAGAGACAGACAGAGTGACACAGAGCGAGGGTGAGTGGTGAGCTCATTTGGAATTCCAGTGTGTTGGTAATAATAAGGGAACCTCGGCAGCCCTTGTTGAATTATAGATCACACCGGCATGATTGGATGAGGTTAGACCATTGTAACACCAACTTAATAATTTACAGATTGTATTACTACAGTAATAATTGCATGGGGAAGGTAAGCATTTTTTCCAGTCGTCCCACCTGTATGACAGAAGAAGAGCTGTGTGTATCATTGTATGTTGAAAAGTCTTACAAAGACAAAATGCCCGTTTCATCTTTTCTGTCTGCTTTAAAGCAAATTTTAAAGCCCTTTAGAGTGGCCACAATATTTTGGGGCTGCTGCGGTTCAGCAGATAATTTAAGGTTTGTTCAACTGCTCTGTTTTGATTTCCATCAGGAAGTGGAGTGACACAGTATGTACTTAGAGTGCACCTTCTGCCCCCAAATTTCTCACTAACCCATGTCCTCATTTCGACTTTGTGATGAGAATGGGCACTGGGTCACACATTGTCAGCGTCAGGCTCAATGATTCGACATACTTGGCTTCATCAGTGTCAGATCACTTGCTGGCATTTGAATCTGCACCGACATTTGCACATACACTCATACACATATAATTTATCATTAACTCATATCTGCTTCTTGTTCTTATTATTTCCTTATTATTTGTGTCATCCTTTTCTCTATTTGACTTCTCTTTGAGCCTGACTGGATTTGTGACTTTATGACACATTGCCCGTGTATGTATGCCATGTCATTGTGACTTCACACGGCTATGCTTCAGTCCATTCTGTCTTCAATGTCTGTGTTTATGAACAAAGGATGTCCCAGCTTTCAGTCAGCCTGATATGTGGAGGCATTGTCTTCCCAGAGAAAAATGTGGCGAGGAGCAGACTTCATGATGATGGCTTAGGAAATGAGAATATATAGAGTGTTAGAGGACACTGGGGTTGGTAGTGATAGGACCATGGAACAACCTCATTAACTTCACCCCCTGTTGTTGGCAGTATGTGAAAATCAAGTCAGGCAGGCACACATATCTCCTAGTCCGCCACTTTTTTCCCTCGACAGACTGCTTTTTCTTTTGCCCTAATATAAGTTGACAGACAGTTAAGTATCCTCACTGCACATCTGTGTGTGTGCCTGCACACCTGCATCCATATGCTGCTGGCATGGCTTGCCTCTAGATTGCAGAGGTAGGACTTCCTCAGGAGATGGTGAAGTTACAGATAAAGCAGGCTGATTGTCTCTGTGTTGCATCAGTTGGAAGGCAATGGATTAATAGCAAACCACCTTTGAGTTAATATAGTGTCAGAAAACAGATGGTCTCTGTGCTCTCTAGTCATTTACTGTACAGTAAGTGTACATCTTAAAACCTTAAAATGTTGTCTGATAATGGAGATGTCATATCTTTAAACCTTTATAACTACCTAAAGTCAGATTTTTGTGGAGTGTGAGGATTTTTCCTTTTTTCCTGTTTTTGAGAGATTGCAGACCTGGGCGATAATATCAATGTGATATTGATAACATGATATGAGTTTCCTGGAGTTTTGGCTATTGTAATATGGTGAAATAGCATAAAGAGTGCAGGAGTGCAGTTGCAAATCAAAACACGATTGAATCATTTATGGAAGATGATATGTTTACTATTGTTTTTTGTTACAGCATTTATACATTTGTACCTAAATTATTTGACTTCTGTTGGCCAGTCAACATGAAAAATGACACAGTTTCTTCCATAAAACAGATATTTGTAACAGTGTAAAGAGTGGGATATATGTTTCCTTGAATTGACCTTTTGTCAGCAGCATCTTGTGTAGTTATTTGTTTTGTGAACTCCGCAGGTAGGTAGAACAACACTACTCTGGGCTACATTTTTTTTAATGTCTCCATTAATGTTCATCAAAGAAAACAAAACTAAAACAATAGGCTTTCTAAAGCTAATTCTTTTCTAGGCCCTGTGATTATACAGCCTATTTGTTACGTTATGTTCATCAAAGAAAAAGAAACTTAAACAATAGGCTTTCTAAAGCTAATTCTTTTCTAGGCCCTGTGATTATACAGCTTATTTGTTACTGTCTGTTTCATTAGGTTTTAAGGACGGAAAGCCTGTAACAAAATGAGTGATCCTTTTGCAGATGATTACAAATAAGAAAGAAAATCCAAAATAATGTTATTGCTATGAAAGAAAGCCGTAATTGGCCAGTCAGGTTTAGAAGAACTAATGGAGGGCAATTGAACCAAAACTAAATAGATGCTGTTTTAGAGTTCTTTTTTGTCACTTTTCCTCTCTTTGTGGAAAAGGGGGAATAATCAGTGAGTCTACTTTGTGACAATGAACACACAGAGGAATGCATAATGTGGATCTCAGTTAAAGTAAAATGCATTTATTTTACTTTGAAGTATGCTCATTGTGACATTCTTACCGCCACCGTCAATAACCTTGATTATGTTAAGGTCTGAACAAATGATTTCACGCTCTGTGCTGCTGTGCTCTATTGTCAGAGTGAACCATCATTGTCAAACCTACAACATGCGTAGTGTTTTGTTCTATTAAAATAAAGAACACATTTTCATGATGACTGAAAATAACAATTACTTGGAATCAGATATTGGTCAACGTGTTGTGCAGTCATATTGACAGCAGAAAGTTATGTTTGGGCAAAGTTGTGACATAAATTGGCAATGAGGTTTTT